>OU611867.1:10695833-11391666 GCA_914767755.1 Agrochola circellaris
AAATTTTGATGTTTATTGTTTTAATAATTTCTTAAGTAATTAAAATGGAAAATTAATCATTTTTCTGAAATGGTTAGGCATTAACTTTAATGTTAATTGTTTTAATAATTTCTTAGGTAATTAAAGTGGCAAATTAATCATTTTTCTGACATGGTGAGGCATTAATGTTAATGTTAATTGTTTTAATGAACGAACATGAAATGACAAAACAATCGGTCGGAACACCGCGAGAGACATTATGAACCTGTTTAAACATGTTCAGATCAACGTTTGACCGAGTTTTGCAGTCGCTTCTAGGATTGACTAGGCCAAAACCGAAACAGAATAATTTACTTTCGACGTTTGACTGAAAAGTTAGGAGCTCCTGGGTTTGACTAAAAATACTTCAGGCAAAGGGCGAAATTGAAATGTATTTCGGGGATTGCCTGATGGCTTTGGCCAAACCTAGGATAAACCAGTCCTTCCGCGAAGAGACTGTGTATCGGACTTTGACTATAACATATACACAAATATTACTCGTTTAATCCTGACAGAAACCCTGGCTGGAGGACTTAATTTATTTAGGCAACCACAGGAAAGTCCGGTTAATCAACCGAGAACCTTGACCTGCGAGGTACCATAAAAAAAAAAAACTGCGATTATTTAAAAAAATACTTCTTTACTGAACACACTATCATCGATTTGCCACTTTGATAATTCCTCTGACAAATCACTATTTGTTCGAAGATTAACGCAAATTCATGAAATAGTGAATCAGAGCTCGGAAACGTTATTTAAAATAACGTTTTTTTAAACAGTACTACGTTCTTCTTTGTGGAACATTTTGTTCGGAACGAAAACGAAATGGGGACGTTTTGAAAAACCGGTTTATTAACACCGCAGGACGCAGCCGGGCACAGTGCGCGCGCCGACAAGCATGAACTTGTTTAGTTAAATTGTACCTTATCTTTATTTCATTACATCATTGATGCCAATGCGCTTGCCGCTTACGTATTACGCTATATAGGGTTGTGTTGCGAGTTTCCTATCGGTAAAACGGTTAAATCGTTTTATTAACCGAGAACGATTAAAATTTTGTTCTTCTTCAAATACGTTTTAATAACGTTCCGTTCGAACGTACCCGAAACAAATCGTTCCTTAGGTTTTTAAGACGAAACCGTTCCGAAAAATATACCGTCATTCGAGCCCTGTAGTGAATAAAAGCTTTCATCATTTATCCTTCTTATTCTAATCAAAATTAACTACTACCTTTAATAAATGTTCAATCAGCTGTAACATGACAAACCAAAGAGTTCTAATTAAACTCATTATGCCTATAACCCACTGAGGCGCAACATATTGTACCGACGGAAACAGAACAATAAGAACAGCACCTTTTGTCTACTAAAATACGACACGACTCAGTGGGCAATGGTGCTAAAAACAATAAAAAATATGAACTAATAAAAACCTTTGTTTCTTGATGACGGTTCATCTTTGAAGACCGCTGTGTCGAAAAAAGTACCTGTAACAAAAAAAATACATTATAAGTAAGCATCATAGAGTAAATGATATCCGCGTGTCTATGGAGCATTTTGTTTTGGCCGCGCGCCAGTCAGTCGCGTCGCGAACGCGGTGGAGGGCGCACGTTCCGACATTATGCGCCTCTGAATGGAGCGGCGCCTGATAACGTCCCGACCGTTTTATTTGCACACCAAATGGCTACTAATCTGGCTGGTATTTGAATGCCACGTTTGCTTAATAGAAGCGGTTGTTTTCATGGATGATACTCGTATTGTTTGGGTTCAGATATAGTTTATTAGAATAAAATATGACGATTTAGTTTAGGTATCGAAAGTAGAAACCAAACGCTTTTTGTTTTTGATGTGTAACATATTTCCTCTCGCTTCCCTGCAATCTGTGCACAGATAAATTTAAGTACCCTAAAAATCTGTGGGAGTGATTTCCTGAAAAGGGACGAAAGTGTGTAACGCGAAGCCGGGGACACGCGTGCTATTTGATTTGACCAATGAACGCGTACGGTATTAGAGTTGGCCGTCAGAAATGACCTTGACGAGGCCCGCCCCAGATGTCAGATGTTATACATCATATGCGACTTTTTTTGAACCTTGGTCTCCATCTCACCTGATGTGATCACCTAAGTGATGATCAGGCTGAAGGTGAAAACGAGCTACACCCAGAATTCTCAACCACAGAGGAACTAGCTATCTTACGCTTACCTATAACTGTCGAAACACAACAATGCTGTTAACATTGTTGTTATGGCGACAGACTTATAATTTTCAGTAAGTAACAGAACAGTCTGACGTTTAAATGGGATTTATTACTCGTTAACTTGTAGAGCCTACTTAGCTGTGATTTATATACTACTGCTCTGATTTTTTCCACATATCCAGAAACAACCATTTAGCTGGCGGGGGGGAGGGACTTGACTCTAACAAAAATTTGCAGTTTAAAGCCTAATATTTCGCGGATCCGTGAATCCAAAAATGGCGTTTACAAACTCCCAATATTTGTGAACAATCTTTCCAAAGACACCCCACGCTATGGGATAGACGAGAAAAAAAAAGCATCTCCACTTTACATGTAGGGGAACTAATTACCCTAAAAAAAAAAAACTTGATTTTATTTTACCACTTTGTCGGCATGATTAATATGTATACATACGCCAAATTACAACTTTCTAGTAAAAACATATGTAACCTGTACTCTACTCACCCCTACGAAGATTCCAGGCGTCAGAGTGGTGAGTCAGTACTCTCTACAAAGGCAATTGTGTAGACTTTACGCACATATTGAATTTGACAGTTTAATTAAAACCGAATAAATGAAATCAAAGTTATTCCGAATTCAAGTTATTCAATCTAACTTTGAGTTGAGACAAAAGAGATTCGTTTTGAACACAAACACTAACAAAATAAAGTCTAAAATGTCAAGAACTCAAGAAATCTAAAAGTTACTTAGTTTTGTCACAATCACTGTTCTAAAAGCTTTCAAATTTATTGGAGCTAAAACTTCTAAGTACATTTACAAGACCTTTCTACGAAACACTAAAACCATATCAAATAGTTTGACACTTCTAAAATGCCGCCATCTCTTTCTAACTCAGCGTGTTAGTCTTCTTCTTTTCGTGTGGTTAGTGACTAACCTGGTGTCAGAGTTTTAAAGCCGCCCATGGAATTGGATTCACGTGCCGTCGAGAAATATCTCTCAGGCATGCCGGTTTCCATACGATGTTTTCCTTCACCGTTTTTGAAGCAAGTGATAATTATGCAATACGCACATGAATCCGAAAAGTCAGAGGTCTTTTAACTTCTCCCGCTCTGGGTGGAGCGGGAGGGCGTGTCAGACTTTTACTGACTAAAACCCACCCGTGTTCCTTCCGTTGCCTGTGTGCCGAGGTCGCGATATCCCTTTCAGACAAACCCGCAACCCCGGCAGGCATTGGCCCTTCCGGACCCCGTCAGTCGATGCTGACATCTCTTTGAGGCGCGCGTGGAACACAACGCGCCGTCGACCCGGGCCTGGTCCCTATCGGACGGCGAGCTACCCATTGCTCACCGTCCGCAAGCCCGCGCCTACGGTGGCCGGAAGTCGGCTCGCGACTCCCGACGCCCGGGGCGTCTCCTGCGGCGACTAGGGGCGCGAGGGGGCGCATTTTGCCTCTCCCTCGCGCGCTCCGCCTCCTCCTTCGCGAGCATTACTGCTTCGCAGAAGGAGGTGACGGCCTCCCATGCACTCTCGCTCCGGACCATGGCCTGAACCAGGGCCGGGCGCGAGAGATCGCCGCCGCCGATCGCCTCCGTGAGGACACGGCGGTGCTCCGCCCAAGCTGGGCAGACCTCCACCGTATGCTCCACCGTGTCCTCCGGGCGATCCACACAGTGGTGACACCCGGGCGTTTCCTCCCGCTTTATCCTGAACAGGAACCTCCCGAAACAACCATGTCCGGTGAGGACCTGTGTCAGGCGGAAGGTGAGGACGCCGTGGCGCCTCTCTAGCCACTCCTCAAAGAGGGGACTTATCGCCACAATTGTGGCGTGCCTAGCGCTGGGTTGCGACAATCGCACTCTCCATGCCGCCATGAGATCCCGCCGGAGAGGTGCGTGCCTTGGGTTCGACTTCGAGAGCTATGACTTGGCAGTCTGACGGTCACACCACTAGGCTATTACTGCCTGTTAGTAAAAGATAGCAACACTTTAATTTTAGTTTAGTTTGTGCACAACATCAGCGCCACTGTGTTTTAAGTAGAAGCACTGTAAAAGCTTCCAAAGTTATATGAATATGTAAAGCGCTAAGCTGTTGGATGCATGTGAAGTCACGCAGCTTTGAAACACACATTTAACTAATAAACTTATTAAACACTAGCTGTGCCCCACGGTTTCACCCGCATAAGTCTCGATCCCGTTGAAATATCTGGATAAAACGCTCGTTTGTGGAATGCCAGTTGAAATAAAGCGCGCGCAATCGTTACATGTGTTTAAGAGACTCGTGAAGGAACATTGTCGTTGTGATCTTGTTCTCGTAACTGTAATTATCTATAGTCTTCATTTATTTTCGTTGCTTATATATTTTGTATGTATGTATTTATGTATCTATTATTTAGGATATGTATCTGTGTATCTATTCTAGTATATTGTATACATATTATTTGCACCAACGACAGCCCCATTTTTATGTCCAGGCAAATCACTGTCCATTCTAAGGTTGCCTGGAAGAGATCGCAGAAAGCGATAAGGTCAACCATTGTATATTTTGTAGTGCTTAATTATTATTTCTTGTTATGTATTTTTGTGGTGTACAATAAAGTATATATAAATAAATAAAAATTATCCTTTGTCTTAACCCAGGTCACCCAGGTCATGGTCTACCCATGTGCCAAATTTCATCCAATTCAGTTCAGCCGTTTGCGTGAAAGTGTAACAAACAAAAAAAAACGTTCAAATTAAAATCGTGATGTAATTTCCGTGACAATCAATGTCAAAAACTTGCCAAAAATTTAGGTTTTATTGAAAGACTAGCTTTTGCCCGCGCCTTCGTATGCATTTTACTATCCCTCGGGAACAATACCCTAGTTTTTTATGAATGGAAGGTACCCTATGTCTGTATCTGTACCCCTGACAATGTGTATGCGAAATTTCATGGTGATCGGTTGAGTAGTTGAGACGTGAAAGCGTAACAAACAAACAAAAACACTTTTACTAATATATTAATACTAGCTGTTGCCAGCGACTTGGCCTGTGATCCTGGATGAAAAGTAGCCATGTCTTTTTTCAGGTCATGGTTTACCTGTGTGCAAAATTTCATATAAATCGGTTGAGCCGTTTTAGCGTGAACGGGTTACAAACAAACAAACTTACTTTCACATTTATAATATCACAAGCTACGCCCCGCAGTTTCATCCGCATATGTCTCGATCCCGTGGGAATATCGGGATAAAAAGTATCCTATGTCCTAACTTAGGTCATGGTCTACCCATGTGCTAAATTTCATCCAAATCCATTTAGACGTTTTAGCGTGAAAGCGTAACAAACAAACAAACTCACTTTCGCATTTATAATTTTAGTTAGGATTTAAAAGAATAAATACCTACAATATACAACTATAACGAAGTATGTAGAAAGA
Organism: Agrochola circellaris; assembly: GCA_914767755.1. Taxonomy (NCBI): domain Eukaryota; kingdom Metazoa; phylum Arthropoda; class Insecta; order Lepidoptera; family Noctuidae; genus Agrochola; species Agrochola circellaris. Next base: position 10,701,459 of record OU611867.1, read on the forward strand.
TAGTTATCTTTCACTCTTCTTTTAATACTCTTTTTTAGCTGTTGCCCGCTACTTCGTCTTCGATGTAGGATGAAAAGTAGCTTATGTCCTTGCCGAAAGTCATGGTCAATCTGTGTGCTAAATTTCATCTAAACCCGCTCAGCCGTTTTAGCGTGAAAGCGTTACAAACAAACAAACTCACTTTCGCATTAATAATAATATTAGTTAGGATACCTAGTATCTTCTGCACCATACCAGGTTACTGACATTTCCACTTCAAGAAACACTGCAAACGTCTATAATTCTAGATATAATTATTCCGTCGAGAGCTCCTCGTCGTGGCCTTTCAGCGCAATAGTCAATTAAATGCAAATGGCTGGCATGAAGACGACTGTTTCAGACAGATGTTTGTCTAGCTTTGTAAGGGAATTTATTTATTGAAAGTAATCTGTGCTGTTTTGTGCATAATGTGCTAGGGTTAATGTAGCGGAGACAGAAATAGCAGATGGAAAGAAACATTAAGAAATGGGCAATAAAAAAGAGAACAAAATAAATCGCAAAAAAAAAAACAATCTGCCTAGCCAACTACGTTGGGGTCGGCTTCTAGTCTAGCTGGATGCAGCTGAATGCCAGAATATTACATGAACGACTGGCTATCTGACCTCCACAACCCAGTAACTGGGTAATACAAAAAAAAAAAAAAAAAAAATATATAAAAATATAACAATCGTCTTCTACGATGTCCTTCTCACCGTTCTGGTTTTATTCACTCTTCTTTCTTTGTCCAGGCGGTTTTTCTTTGGAATGCGCTCCCTCTGAACATCAGGATGGCAACCAGTCGATTATCTTTCAAAGTGAAGGCACGTGAACATATTCGTAAAAAGTTGGCAGAATCATTGCAGCGCTGATTGGCTGGATTTGTTTTCTCCTCTACCTATCGTTATTTCTCCTGACAAAATTTATTCGGTTTATATGTATGTATGTATCTATGTATTAGTATGTATTAATTTTCAAGTTAACTATCCCTTATGTGGCACCTGCCATGTTTTGTCTCTGCATCACCCTAAGGTTGACTGGTAGAAAATGCCTCAGGCATTAAGTCCGCCTTTGTACAGTATTTTTACTTGTGCATGAAGTTTTAATAAATAAATAAATAAATAATACGATACTCCTTGGTAAGACTGGTTGTCAGACTGTCGGACTTCTGATGACCCGTATTAACGGCTGTCCAAGATCCACGAATGACAGCCGGGACCCACGGCACGCAAAGGCTTTGACGGATTCAGATAACTTTATTTGCTCAAACATGTGTGTACATATGTACAATACAGTGCATGCAAGGTGTTATATAAGTACATGGAGTTGTGCTTACATATTTACCATATTGTCATGGTGTGCAAATGTTAATAAAAATTTGAATTTAAACAATTGTCAAATATTAAATTATCAAATATAAAAAAACAATAAAAAAAAACTAAAATAAAAATAATGTCAATGTAGGTCCAAAATATTCAATACAAACATCATCATCAAAACTATTATTACATTACTTAAATTTCTGATTAAATTAATATTAATATATAAAAAGAGCATGTCAATTTAAAATGATTCCCTTAAAAAATCATTCACATCATAATATCCTTGACTAGCTAAAAAAAAATTTACTATCCTTTTATGGCTTAGCTTACTTTTCGAGGCACGGAGGAGTCTCAGTATTTTAAGATGGCCACCCAGCAAGCGTAGCTTAACCTGATAGATCGACCCGTGCGGCTGTTATACTTAGCCACGAGCTCCTACAAATAATTCAGGAAGTATTAGCAAACTGACTGAATGAAAAGATCTTATAATAGAAGCCTATAAAGTTGCTGTAGTGCTGGCAAGCGTGACTGTTGAGGATGGGGTCGTGGTTTTGATCCTCAGGTGAGGTAGTAGTGTCATTGAGTTTTTACCCGACTGCCCCACAAGGAGGGTAATGCTTTTCGAGAGTATGTATGTATGTATATTTCTTTGGCACTCTCTTTAGCCTAAACGGCTTGATGGATTTTGCCATATGAGATGGCGTTAGATTCGTCTTAAATGTGGGTGACCTAGGCTATTTAATATTTGTATATTGTATCTGCAAAACAAAGGGAAGGGAAGGTTTTTTTAAATAAATTACAATAATATTGGTATCAAATAAAAGCTATATAAGAGTCAATTCCAAATATATTCCGGCAGGAACAAAAGTTACACCATATTTGAGGTGATTGCTTTGTCGCCGCTTGCGATACCAAAATTCTATAGCTCTCTCCACTAACACAGCTAACTCGCCCCGGCTTCGCACTAAGTATTTGTCTACGGCGTACATTCTATAGAATAATAGCTCTCTCCACTAACACAGCTAACTCGCCCCGGCTTCGCACTAAGTATTTGTCTACAGCGTACCTACCTACCTACCTACCCTACTTAGATACCTACCTTCCCTACCTTCCTACATACCTACTGTGGCGGCATCTACACCGCCACATGCGAACTACGCATCAAAGACTTGACGTCACACAACATCCTGACGTCACTCAAATCCTGCATCGCGCAATTAGAGTTTACCGCGCGGTGGACATATATACAAGCTCACGACTTCAACCTCTGGGCAATTGCCCGCCAGACATGACACCCGTCTGGTCGGAGGATCCTCCCTTTTCTATGGGGGATGAGTGAACTTTACACCCTGTTCCTCATACCCCTAAACTACCTACCTACATATACTTACCTAGATACCTACCTATTAAAATTTCATAAGAATCGGTGAAGCCTTTTCGGAGGAGTTTTGTTACGAACACTGTGACAAGAGAATTTTATATATTAGATAAAGCTCGTTTTTCTTTTTTGTTTTGGCAGTCGTTTTTTTTTTAATAATTTGTTTATATCATTAGCAATAGCAGTGGCAGACGGAAGTCTAGATTAAACGGTTATAAACAATGAGCTCGTGGGGCTTAAAAATAATTGGCGAAATTTGGGTGCATCTCAGCTCGCTCTTTTGGTATATCGTCGTCTTAGTAAAAACCTCTTATATGCGAAAAACTGGTGGGCAACTGGGAAGTTATATTATATGCTGATCGCGCGGTAAAATCCGCTTACGAGATGCAGGATTTTGCGTGACGTCAGTATGATGCGTAGGTCGCATGTGGCGATATAGATGCCGCCACAAAACTGCGTGTGTTGCGAGGTTTTTTTTTTCCAAAAATGTAATAAAATTAAAAGTCAAAGTTGCATTCCCGAGCTTTTCACTCTAAGGCGACGATATACAAGCGTGATGTTATTTCTTTTCAACGTAGTTGGCCAGCCCATAAATAACTCTCCATGTGGGTATAAATCATAAGATTAGTTGCTATAACTTCGTCGGGAACTGAACCATGAACTTAATTAAGATAACACCATATCTCCTGCGACATTACTCATGGGGGTAGGATGGTGTGACAGTATCTCTTGACCACCATGCTGTCAATTTCGTGGTATCTGGTAACCACCTCTCGATTCTGGAAGCTTGGTCAATTAGAACGAACAACCGCGGAAAATAGCGATTGATCAAACAAACCTGAGCGTTAAAAATATGACACATCGAGCTTCAGGAGACTGGCACACAGCTATGAGTGACAGAGATAGCTCTGTACAAAGCTGACCTTCTTCTAGAACTCGATGTGCCATATCAACAGCTGCGATTTTAACACAATTTATGTGTAGTTGACTTGCATTGAAAGTTTACACGATGCGATTGAGTTTAGTTTTCAATGTTTTTGTTGGTAATTTGACGTGTGCTAGCTGACATGTGGCAAATAAATGAATTGAATGTTTGGTAATATTAATTACTTCTTTATTTTGTTCTGACTATTGAATAGAATCTCTATTCTATTGTGTTAAGTACCTGGTACTTGTTGACAGACCTACACTGTCCTCCCATATCTATTAACACTGGTATCTGGAAATATTGCATAGGTAGTATCATTCACGACGACGTGCCTTTTCTCCGCTCAGCTCCGTACAGTAATCGCGAAGTGGGGCGCGTCTTCGTGGATTTCACTATCTGATTTTTAAAAGATTAACCGTGACTTTCTTGTCGGCTCTTATCCATAGGTAACGACCAATTGAAGCCGTGCACCCTAGCTTCTGAGGCCCACCCGCGCCGCTTAGCACCCATGTAGGTTTACTTATGTGAAACGAAATATTTTAATTTAAATCAAATTCTTGTAATTGAACAGACAACTGAGCTGCTGGAGTTTGTTGCGCAACTTGTTCCCAGCTAGCACTGGGAAGTTTTGGAGCCTGTTCTTATGTAATTTTGACGTTCAAATAGTGTTAATTACTATACTAATTTGAATAAATCACAAATATGTTATAGACTTCAACAAGCAAAAGAACTTGCTACCAGAGATGGCACATAAAAGACTAGCTGTACACATATCAAAGGAAGCTGCTAACTTATGTACGTATCTCATCTCATTAGCAAAAGCTACTAGAATCTCTTAGAATTTACTTAAGTAAAACTAATTACGTAACCAAAGTTCTAAGTTACCCGCAGAATAAACTTAACGCTAAGTAACTTCTCGTATCTAACTGTATCTTAGCGCGCCTTGCGTAAGGAGGCTAATTTGAATGCTCTCTGAGTTTTAATATAGCCCCCTAGTAATGCCTGGTGCCCTGGTACCTAGAAATGAATATGCGACGTCTTCTTGGGTGATGATAAAAGGTGTCGAAAAGATGTCAAGTGGATAGGCAGTGACGTCTAATCCCTAGCCATACTATAGTTTGACCGGAACCGCTGTACCGTGAATGGATGGCAACGCGGGGGGCAGCGTTGTAATCACCTCTGCAATCAGCATTTTGTTTTTGATATGTTTTTGTTGTCGTTTGCCAATGTCGCAAGAGTAATTACGCAAATATTGTCTTTGATCCGTGGCCTTGAAATCAACCAATGAACAACTTTGTTTTATTTTTATTTTTATCTATTGGTTGAATACGAGGCCTTTGGCTACTTTTGGACGTGTATATTTTATGTCTTTTGTCTTTATGGGTGTGTTTTGTTTGTGCAGAATAAACAATTTTTCTTTTTCTTTTCTTTCGTTGACGAATGAGCGGCGGACGGGACCCCGTGCGCCGTGAGCATTGATGAATGAGCGGCTTGCACTGTCTCCCGTTTCGCCATGCACATACCTAAAGCGCGGAACAGCGGTCCGGTCAAACTATAATATGTGTTATCATCCTTTTCACTCCTTAAAAGTTAAACGAATTTCGATGAGGCGCACAGTAGCATGACCTGGGTTAGGATTCTTTTTATCGCGGTAATAATACCTTCCCATGGGATAATTCCCGAACTCAACGCGGGCGAAGCCGCGGGCAAAAGCTAGCCATTTATAAGTGTACCCACAGAAATTCCTATACAAATTAACAAAAATATCAGTCAAAACAACATAAAAATCTAAACAATAGATAGGAACGCGAACAATGTCTTCCATCAAAAAGTACCAGGCGCCTATAAACTGACAGAGTTGCAAATAGTAGAAAGCCGTAGTGCGACGCGTGGGCGGGCCGGTGTGAAAGGGACACTGCGCAATACTATGCGCTCCTAGTGACGACGGCCGATGTTCTAATATATCAAACGTCTGGTATTTGCATGTTTGACGCCATTTTCTTTTGTCCACTGTTGAACATAGGTCCAAACACGTAAATCACTTGAAGGACAGCAGGCTGATGTGCACGGCAAATCAAGGTGGCAGTTGGCACCTAGTTGCACCGCAGGTGGTACAACATACACTTTCTGTCTAATATTGACCTGCTATAGAGTGGGAACTAACGTCAAAGCGTTTATTGCACAGTTAGTGTACAAATATTGGCCAGCCCTTGTTTACAGGGACTGAATACAACATTTGGGACAAAAAAAATACCTATGTCTGGTCTATGTGAGGTCTTTGCTGAAAATCAGCGCTGTTGACAATAGGTTCGTCCGAAGTCACTGCATTCAGCTGAGCAATGACCTATTCTTGCACAGATACGACGCACAGCTTAATTGTTCTTGTTATTGTTGTTACTTGTCACACAAACTGTTATTTTTTCCACTTAGCAATCAGTATTTTGTAGGTTTGATTGTTTGTTTTCATTTTGTAAATGTCGCAACACATTATGTAATTGTCTTTGGCCTCTGACCCTGACAGCAGGGAATAGATCAAATATGTCAAACTTTTCTGTTGTCAATAATGGATACGAGGCTTTTGGCTCATCTGTAAAGTGGTATTGTTTTTTTTTTTTTTTTTTGTAATGTTCGTTTGGTTTGTGCAGAATAAACACCTTTTCTTTCTTTCTTTTCTTTTCTTATGTATATTTTGTAATATCCTTACCATAGACTCGGTAAGGAACATCCTTCTAGGGTTATTATGCAACTAGGTAATTAATTTTATATACTCTAATATCGTAATATTCGAATTATAAACTTCAAAACGAGTTTATATTGACGTACATTATAAACACAGTACCGAAACTTAAAAATATAATCATATTAAAACCCTTTTTCTCTAACAAAATAATGCTATAAAACATTTTTTTTTCTATTGCGATACAGGGCTAATCCATGAAGTTAATATCACCAAGAAGTTTCCATCAACTTTTGTAATGGAACGTTAGCGGCGACAGCAGCACCGCTCTAGCGCATGCGCGGTGATGTGCTGGTGCAGGCGCCATTTATACGTTTTGTTGTACTGAATTTCGTGGTTTTTTTTTTTATTTTTTTTTTATTTTAGTTTAGTAGTTTAATTTTTTAATTTAGTAGGTTCATTCAGGTAGATAAAGTAGTGTATGAAACTGCACATAACTAGGAATTAAAACACTCGTGTGATACTATTAAGAACCTCGCCTACGGCTCAGTTTTTAAACACGCACTCGTATTTTAATACCCGTCTTTATGCACAGTTAAATTATAACAGTTTCATAAACTACTATTACCTATTAACATGAGTACCTGGGTTTTTCAGTTCAGCAAAAAGTTACTAGGTTTTTCCATTAAATTTTTTATGTAGCCTAACTTAGCAGACGAGATGCTATGTTATCTAGCTGGGCGAATACTAATTTAATCATACTTGTTGGTCGTTCGAGTAGGGTAATGTTGACACAAACCACTCCATTATCGAGCTAAGTAATCGAGTACCTAGTTTATTCACTCACCTTTTTTAAATACCAGGCAAGCCATTTAACTTAGTCAGTATAAGACACAGAATAATACCCTTTAGTAGAGAGAAATATTTGTGTATATATAATATGTAACCACGTTCTCAAAAACAATTTCGATGAAAGTTGCAATATAGGGGTTTACGGGGGCGAAAAATCGATCCAGCTAGGTCTCATATCTGGGAAAATTATTTTTCTCCGTATTTTCAAGCTAAGCCGCGGACAGACAGACGGACGGACATGGCGAAACTATAAAGGTTCCTTGTTCACTACGGAACCCTAAAAAGCAATCCTTTTCGCCTGTAACTTGGCTTACTAAACCAATCGCTTGTCCTTACAGCCTAGTACAACGTCTAATCTCTAATTTCCCTGCGGCTCAAATCGGATACAGCACAGACAGATGGTGATAAACTTCGCGTGACGTCACCGCGGATCTGCCTGATCTACGGTGATTTACGAGACGAAACGGACTCGGATTAAATAGGATTCTGATTCTATATATACATAGGATGTTTGGACATTCGATGTCGGATCGAATTAGAATGACACGGGATTTGTACACAGGGTGGTTTTGGATAGTGTCAGTAACAGTGATTAGCGATGTAGACGGGGAAATTTATTGCTAAGCAATTTGACTACCAACTTAAATTGTCTGTATATTCATTTCATAACTGTCATTCGAAAAGAAAAGGGAGGATCCTCCGACCAGATGGGTGTCGTGTCTGGCGGGCAACTGCTCAGAGGTTGATGTCGGATAGTCTTATATATGTCGTTCGCGTGGTAAACTCTAATTGCGCGATGCAGGATTTGTGTGACGTCATGTCTTTGATGCGTCGGTCGTAGTGTGTAACCGCTACAGGTTTATCGTCGTGTCGGTGAAACAATCTGTAGCTGGAAAGGCCTGTCGTCGACAGTGACGTAGTTAGGTGAAAGGTTCTGTCGGCGAAACGGAAATAAAAAAAATATCCTGTCGACGAACAATCCAATGGTGAATAGGTCTTAGGAGAACGTTTGCGGGATCAAAAAACCCAATAACACTTGGCCCAACGTGGGAATCGAATCAAAGACCTCATGCTCAGCAGTAGCGCTTGCGACCACAAGACCAACGAGGGAGTCATGTGTGCATAAGCATAATCAGCCTATAATGTCCCCACTGCTGGGACACAGGCCTCCTCTCTGTGAGAGGGAGTGGGCCGTAATCCACCACGCGGGCCCAGTGCGGGTTGGTGGATCCCAGGCCATTGCATTTGATCAATTTCGCAATATTACTGTATGAATTCCATACAGTAATATTGCGAAATTGATCAAAATAGGTAAATATTTGACAGGTATTGGCGACGTTGCCAACTTTCAGTTTAAACGCTCTTAACGTTGTTAGTCAATATGCTAAACCTTTCATTTACTTGACTGTGCAAGGGTATTTGCAAACACGCATGCGTCCTACCTAACGGCACACGGCACAGCTTGAATTAAGCCCTTCTGTCCTCTTTAATAATCCCCAACAAGCTTTGTCGCTGGCATGCGTACAGTTATATAATGCTTATACTAGATTCTTATCCTACTATATTCTGACCTTTTTTACCCGACTACGGCGAAGCAATAAGGAGGGTTATGATTTTGACCGGTATATATGTGGAGACAACTGTCAGTTGTCAGTGTGATTTTGACAGTTTGGTGTAGAAAACTTTCTTCTGAAATAGTCTACATATAAAAGGACCTAGATAAAGATTGTTAGAAACGAAAGACAAAATGACAGATTGTAGAAGGATTTCTACGGTGCGATGTCAAAAATAGAGAAACAAAATGTCACTTTGTATAGAAAGAGCTGTGTCTATTCTTCGTAAACATAGAAAGCGTCATGCTACGCGTGCAGGTCGAAAACCGATTACTCACCCTTAAGTCAACAGTGCCGTCATTTATATTGCGACAACTCAGCAAATACAACTTGTGTAGTCAGGCAAATGTAATGTTCACCTGTACCCTAATTCCGTAATACACGATCAATCAGAATCTGAATCGTTTTGAAACAGATTGCTAATCCATTGCTTCATAAGTTCGAAAAGAAATCTGCTCAACAACGTAAATAACGCAATGAATGTTGTTGAACTGTCAAAATGAAACCAGATTAGTTGTAATCGTTTACGAAAATGTGTGCGTAATTAGGTAGCAGGCACACAGGCAACGGAAGGAACACGGGTGGTTTTTAGTCAGTAAAAGTCTGACACGCCCTCCCAGCTCCGCCCAGAGCGGGAGAAGTTATTTGATAATTTCCCACCAACAAAGAAAAAAAAAAGGTTGACACACGTAAATTGGCCGTGTTATAGTCATTTCATACGACTGAAAAAAAAAACACTATCCACTTATATTGCTCGTATACTCAAATGACAACTTCATTTGAGAATCATCATCCATCATCTTCCTCAGCCCGAGTTTGCCCACTGCTGGGCATAGGCCTCTCTTTTCTTATGCGACTCCGCACGCTCCTGTGCCAGCCTAAACCAGGTTTCCCTTCGATGGCAACAATGTCGTCCGCCCATCTTGCCGCCGGACAACCGACATCTGGTCACAGTGGTGTCCTTGGACGCCACTCTGACACAGCTTGTCATCACGGCGCCTTGCCAGATAGATTTGAGTATACGGACAGTTCAATTTGATACGCAATCAGCGACATAATTATATTTTCCAACTGTACATGACTTGAAAAAGTATCTGTAGCTACACTCACTACGCTGCACACTTATCTCTTTCGCTGACTATACACAATCGTACGAGATCGTACGAACACTAGAACTGAAAACTGGAGACTGTGCCAAAATCGATGATGCGGAGAAGCCTTAGTGCTAAGAATTGCAAGTAGACTGTAACATGTGCCGGAACTATTTGTATGTAAATTGAGGAGGTAAATGGAGCTGGTAAAAGAAATGGTCGCTGGTTTAACAATGTGGGGAGGTTTTTCGAAGATTTTCAAGTTTTGAGCTCTTTCTTAAGTCACTTAAAGTTCACTTTTGACTCACAGCTTGATTTGACTTTAGGTAAGTTAGGGGAGAGCCGTGGTGGTTTAGTGGTAACGGCCACGACCTACGAGTTTTATGTTATGGGTTCGAACCCAGGCAGGCGTTTTACTTTGTGTAAATAATTTCATCACCAGTTCTCTCGTGAAGGAAAACATCGTGAGGGAAACCGGCAGGCCCTAGAACCAAAAATTCGAAGACGTGACATCCGCCAACCCGCACTGGGCCCGCGTGGTGATTACAGCCTCTCGAAGAGAGGAGGCCTGTGCCCCAGCAGTGGGGACAGTATACGCTGATTATGATGAAGAAGCTGTTTCTTGCTTTTTCTGGACTATAAATGTTAATATGGATCCCTCTAATGAGGATTTAGAAACAGTCGTCCAATTTTTGTCCACAGAAACTCGACTATCTTTAAACCTAAAAGTAGTATGTCAAGATTATAACGTAGAAAAATACGTGTAGACTTATACCATTCCTTTGATTTAATACTTTGATGATACAAACTAATTTCCAGTAAGCAATACATTCAAATTACTCAAAATTCTTCCACAAAGACATAACTTCAAAGTCCAAAAACAAAAGGCTTTAAGACATAAATAGCACAATTGGCTCCCGTTTAAAGACACGACTACACCAAGTAGATAGCTGCAGAAGGACGGCTCCATGGAACGAGCAAACACGCACGCACATATACAGAGTAATTGATAATATGTCGGCAATCCATTGAGGGGACGTAGGAGAGCTCATTTACAACCAAATGACCCCTTTTGACTCCTATGAAAATGTCAACCATTTTCGATTAACTTCTAATATTATTTTTTTCATTCATTTTAATATATCATGTTACTCGCTGATAATGTAGCTCACAAATTCGAATACCAATACCTGCTATGTAAATAACAGTGACAGGAAGTTATCATCATATCATCCACATATACTAGGTGGGAAAAAATACGTATTATTGAAGCTAACTCAAAAACTATGAAAGCATAGTTAATAAAATGTATATATGGGACCAACTTGAGAGCGTACCCTTTCATACAAAAAAAGAATTTGTAAATCGGTGGACACACATAAAAAAAAAACTTAAGAATACATACGCTACGAACATAGAACCTCCTTTTTAGAAGTCGGTTAAAAATATCAAATCTTTTCTCTTTATTATAATACCTATTTGTTTAGAAGTTAAGATTGACGAGATATACTATTGCAACCTTGATCGATCCCCTCGGCCCTAGCAGAATACCAGCGCTGCAACCGCTGCGACATTTATTTTTTAATGTCGCAGCATCATGCTGAGATAGGAGCCGTTTGGCGTCGTACAAGACTGTCTGCTTTTATTTTCATTTCACTTTGTCTTTTTTAAATGTTTCTATGAGTATGTTTACTTTTATTTATGATCTCCTGTGTGAGTCCCAATAAATACTTTTTCTTTTTCATTTTGTCTTGCTTTCTTTCTCGGTCGCCGCGTGCAGTTGTTACTAACCCACGAGCTCTTGGAGTTAGCCTTCTGTACCGATCTCTTCTGTGCGTCGGGCGCACGTGCGACCGCATCCATCATTGACCGATGTCGGACACCCGACACCGACAGTCGGGCAGTGTGTACGCGGACTAATGCACGGATGTTTCCGACATGCAGGCGATGTGGAAGGAAACTGATAATTTTGAGGTTAAATGGAGATGTGGTTTCTTTGTTTTGTGCTATTTTTGTTTGGCGAACATAAAATATAACTGTTCGAAGAAATAGTGCCTACCAACCCGCACTGGGCCCGCGTGGTGGATTACGGCCCACTCCCTCTCACAGAGAGGAGGCCTGTGTCCCAGCGGTGGGAACATTATAGGCTGATTATGCTAAATAAAAAGTCGTGTATTCAAAAGTAGTCAAAATTTACATACGACAGTTGCCGTAAAGGATGCCGCAGACAGGCGCAACGCGAACAATTTCTATGAAAACTTCAAGGAAATTGTTCTACAGGTGTCGCGCCTGTCTGCGGAATCCTTAACGCCCGTTCTTCGCCACTTCCTAGTAAAGGCAAAAAAAAAAGGAAACCAATCGTATTATATTAGGATAATCAAATCAAACCATTTATAAAAGCTCTATATAAACATTTAAGCGAGGCAACATCCCGATTCATCCACGACATCCATTACGATCTTCCCTGCGCTAACAATAGCATTCCTTTTGATTGAACATACGCGAGCTTCCATTGAGTGACACCGAACGCGTGCCAGAGACAAATGTAAGGGCAGAAGGACAATACAATGTGAAACGAAGAATAAACTCGGTCGTATCAAAGACGAATTGCTCTGATGGAGTTTTACAGACAGTGTGGCGGCATCTACGCCACATGCGAACTACGCATCAAAGATCTGACGTCAACCAAATCCTGCATCGCGCAAGCTAAGTTTATCGCGCGATCAGCATTATATAAGTGGTGAAGGGTGGGCGTTTTTGGGGGACTGTCTTATGTAATTTTGACGTTCGAAAAGTGCTGATTCTCGGCCTAGTTTGAGTAAATGACTTTTGAATGTTGTTTTTTTTTTTTAATTTTATTACTTTCCGACATCAATCGTTGGGCAGTTGCCCACCAGACACGACACCCGTCTGGTCGGAGGATCATCCCTTTTCTATAGAGGATGAGTGAACTACTGGTACTACACCCAGTTCCTCATACCTCTAAAACAGTTCCAATCATGGCGTGTGGTTTTGAGTTTAATTCTCAAGTCTGTACGTTATTGGCCCGGAGTCTAAATTTGTTCCCGATTGGTGGGTATAGCCTCGCCCCCTACACTGATAAATAGGGCTGCTGACTAGGAAAAATAAAAACTATTTAGTCCGTCAGTCAGATAATACAAAAATATTAGACACGTATTTTTTGCTTAATAAAAAATGGTTAAGATAAAATGCATTAAAGTTCGGGAGTGGGGGCTCGCTACATCACAAGTCAGTATAAAATCTACCGGCCAGTGACGTCATGCCACATTTTAACGCATTGCCTACTCAATTTATTGCCGTAATCTTTTGATTACGTAAAAAAAGAAAAAATACGTGTCCAATATTTTTTAATAATTTACCTGACGGACATTTTTTTTTTGTCAATATCCCTATTGTATGTGTACCATCTAAGGTTCAAGACATAGGACTACGGGTTCTGAAATGGAGGTGGGCAGGACACCTTGGCTAGATGTGATGATGGCAGGTGCACCAGAGCCCTAACGGGATGGTTGCCGAGAAACGGTCGAAGGAGACCACTGGACAGGTGGGTGGAGGACCTACAGAAGATCGCGGGGAAGACCTGGATGAGACTCGCACAGACCAGCGAAGCATGGCACAAAAGGCAGGAGGCCTGTACTCAGCAGTTGGTAGAACAGCTGCCAATGATGATGATGAGGACTGAACCACTTAGTAGTGGTTCATTGAGATGTGTGGGTAGACTATACAGATCTGCTACCTAACCCTTCGCAGAATACGGGCATGATGAGTGACAAACCCTGGCCCATCTCATATCCAGTTCTGCATGCCTTAACACCTTTACCCAGAAGGATGGATAGATGAAATATGCTAAATTCTACACCAAAATTTAACAACAATCAACAGCAAGAAGCTGACAAACATGTTAAATTACTATACTCTAGCAAAGATTTCCCTTAAACGCATAGTCAAAAACATAAACAAACAACCGATCAACACTCTCCACCGAATGCATTACAGTTACAACAAGTGAGCCTTCTGCACATACTTGAGCAGTAGCATGCGCGGTACCCACGTGCGCGCCAGGTGCGCTTGCGTCTCCCCCGCCCCCTACACGCACCACCCCCGCTGCACGGCTGACAAGCTGGCTACTCATCGTACAAACATGCTGTATAATAATAGGTACCGTCAAACAATGGGGTAAACACAGACAGCTGACTTCTTACTACCTTCACACAATGTTCTGAGGCTGCTGAGGTAGTTCACAGACTGCTAATCCTAACTTAGGTTATAAATGCGAACGTGAGTTTGTTTGTTACGCTTTCACGCTAAAACGGCTGAACAGATTTGGATGAAATTTGGCACATGAGTAGACCATGAACTGGATTAGAACATAAGATTTTTTTATCCCGATATTCCCACGGGATCGAGACTTATGTGGGGGAAACCGCGGGGCGCAGCTAGTACTCTTTAAATTACAGATTCTATACCTAAATGTAGAAATTTTACATAGGGTGATATCATGATATATTCGGTCGTAGATACGGTCACGCAGTTTTTAAAATGTATGCAAGTGTTTGGTCCAAATAAATCTTATTTTTTTCTTTATTCATTCTGCGATCCCCTCCTGCTTCGCATGGTTTTTAAGACTTGACAAAACATCGAGACTTCTTAGTTATAAGTAACTTTATTACTAACGTATTATACACATAAACCTTCCGAAATAAATTCTCTAAACGACGGTGAAAACTTCATCAAATCCTTTGCGTGGTTTAGAAGAACTACGTGGACATACAGACATACGCGAAAAGCAACTTTGTTTTTTAATATGTAAAGATTACTCACTTTTGCTTGTATATTGTATACCTCTTTTTATGACAGTACAGTGTTTAAGGACGATGAAAAAATTATAAATTTGGAGAAGTTAACTCGTTTGTCCATGTGAAATCCAGAGAGACAGTACTTAACAGTAGTTGTTTAAATCTATTCAAATCCTTCTTTCCAATTGATGTTATTTCCACTTAAACGAATATAATTTTTTTCTTAATAAATTAAGTTGATTCTGCAATCAACTACTACACTACTACTCTGTAATGACAAGTACTTACTATTGCTAAAATATAAAAAAAAATTAAGGTATACCGTACACTGAACTTGACGTGTGGCTATTACAGTTATATTTCCAAAAGGACATACTTGTTTACATGTTTAGAAACTACATCGCGAACGCAGTATAGAGATCTTTGTGAAGATATGCGTCCGCGGATGTATTGCTAAAACACCTATTTCTACAGCTAAGCTGCGTTGCTAAGTTAGCCCTGGTTAGCGCACGAGCGATATTTTCCCGCGGATTTTTCGTGCAATGGGTTACCAACGCGCAAAAATCCAACAGCGAGTTTTTTTGGCGCGCTGGGATGCACTCTGTTGGATTCTCAATGCTTGGCTCAACACCGAGAGTTATAAATCCAGTTTGCGATAAAATATAGGTTAGAAGTAGGGATGTAACGATTCCGATGCCGATGTTTCTGCATCGCCGATTAACAGTTTGAAAAGCGAGCGAATCGACAACCCGCGCGCAACATTGGCGCTACGTCACAGGCGGGACTGGCGGGAAAGCCACGCAGCGCATGCATAGCAACATGGCAAACGGCAGTATTTGCAATTGGCTGAGCGTTGGCTGAGCGATGTATTGCTTCGTGCCTGTTTCACGTCACCGATCTATTCGTGATTCTGTTTATTCACACAGTGAAGTGAGGACTATAACGCACTATTAAAGAGTTGTGCCCGAAATACAAAATATAAAAGACATAGAAACGCCCGAGGTACATACTCCATTACATATTTATTTGATTTATTCTTATCTAATACGCTATCGATATCGGCATCGGTAACGGTATCGCCGATTATTTACTATAATAATCGGTATCGTATCGGGAAAATGATGTATCGTTACATTCCTAGTTAGAAGGATGTGGGTGCTGTAAAGGCTCATTAAAGATGTCAGCTTTGTTTTCGGTATGGCAACGCATCTACATTGCCTCTGATATTATAACAATGTCCATAGGCAGCTGTGCCCACTTACGACCTGGGGCGGCAGTCTCGACATAGATAGCGATCGCTATACGACCGAATTCGGTTGCAAAGTCCTAATGGCGTCTCTCGATCGATGGTCAAAGTTGTTTGACAATCACGAAAAAATCACGTGCTTGTGAAGCACGTCGCGGTAGTGACGCCATTAGGACTTTGCGACCGAATTCGGTCTTAAAGCGATCGCTATCTATGTCGAGACTGCTGCCCCAGGTGAGCTGCATGCTAAAATTCCATCAAGAAACATAAAAATCAATGTAAACGTGCAGAAATCGCAACCACATTGCTCCAAAAGCAAATACTCCGCTAATAGGTAGGAAACCCCAATTTAAAAAGCAACAACAGATTTTTTTTTCTCCTACCTAGACATTGCTCACTTATCAAATACACACATATTTGCCAACCCTACAACGTCCACTCCAGCACTCTTGCGCAGCCGTCCACACATCTGCAGACTACAGTTCTTTTGCAATGTTGACAATTGACCGTCCATTGTGTGACATTTGTGTAGAGGCCGACCGAAAACGATTTATTTTTTTGGCCGAAAACGATATTCGTCCTGCTTTACATTTTCGGCCCAACACCGAAAACGATAAATTTCTTTGTTTAGCGATAGGATTTGGATATAGGAAATGCATTGTCAATCTTTTATACTTAACAATCCTTTTTCAATATCTAACCGATTAAACCTAAATCACAATGGACAACATTGCCAAACTTTAAAGTATTGCAGTATTTGTTGAATAAGGGGCTTTTGGAAACTTTGTACGTGTGTGTTACAAAAAAAAAATGGCTGATTTTTGGCGTGAAATGGTAATACGTTAATTTTTTTTTTTCTTTTAACAAACCTATCTAATAGGGTAGGTACC
This sequence comes from Agrochola circellaris, assembly GCA_914767755.1. NCBI lineage: Eukaryota > Metazoa > Arthropoda > Insecta > Lepidoptera > Noctuidae > Agrochola > Agrochola circellaris. The sequence continues at coordinate 10,718,288 of OU611867.1, forward strand.
TATCAAAATAAATCAATTTACAAGGGGATTACAAACATATATATAAGTTATATGTTTCTATGTAATGAGGAATAATAAATTGGTTTTAAAAGTTTTTGATAGCTTAAAAATGGGCCATGTTTGTGTCGGACCACATTTTGTTCACAAGAGTGTGCCGGGACACCAAAAAGTCTAAAATAAAATGAATAATTTAAAAAATCATAAAACCGACTGCATTTTTTTATTAATTATTTATTTTGTTCAGTTATTGTGCTCTTAATTGTTATAATTATTATATGCATTTTCTCTGAATAAATAAACTGAAAGTATTGCTTTGCAAGCCATTATTTTTTTCGGCCACTGCAGAAAAGATCTTTTTTCGGCCAACAATTACATCGAAATTCAGTCTCTACAGTTGTAACACACAACATTATTACAGCGTATAGTGACACGGATAGTACGGTATCCACAATATTGTGCCAGAAAGCAGGATGTTTTTGCATCCAAGCTATAATATTGAAATAGTTGATGGGTGAAGGTTTCTATAATAAAATTGTCAGCTGTTCAGAAAGGTACGTAATAGTTTTATCCTATCCTATACTATTAATCGAGCAATATTTATATATATATTTGTAATCACGTTCTGGAAAACAGCCATAACGATTTCGATGAAAGTTGCAATATAGGGGTTTACGGGGGCGAAAAATCGATCTAACTAGGTCTCATATCTACAGAGACTTTTTAGACATAAATGGCGAAATGTAGGTGTACTATAATTAGCACATCTCTGCCTAAGACTTCGAAGAATACAGGCGTGTGTTATGTTATGTTAGCACGCTTATATTACCTAAAGGGATAGGCAGAGGTGGATAGTACACACACACCTTATAATCACTAAATTATATTGAAAAGCACATCGTCGCTGCGCTTTCCATAATCTGTATGTGTTTTTTACAAACTTTACAGGAGATGCAAAAAACTGATTTTCTCAAAAAATACCCAGAGTATTCAAATAATTTACTTTTACTTTAATACATATTTAGCGTGTTTATAATGGAACTTTCGATGTATGAATGTCACATAGCTACAATCGGTAACTCTTTAAATATTGCATTTATCACACAGTTGTTTTTACAGTACGTGTGTATTGAAATAACGATTCAATACGCATAAAAAATCTATAATCACGAAATAACACATAGCGACTTTTGCACGCGCAACGACGACATGTTGGAATGAGGGCGAGCTTATAACTAGGCGCAAGACACCGGTCTGCTTCTTCGAATTCCCTAATGTACTATCGAAGAACTTCATATCTAAGCAGTTTGAAAACAAAATCCTGTGAACACGATGACCACATCTGTTATCGCCCCGGTTCTATAGCGGCCGAGCGCTGGCCAGCAAGCAGAAATAGTCCTTACGGTGTATAGATATGAACTTCTTCGATGGTACCTACTATGAAGCTACCATTTACTGGATACGACTTTCATTGACTTGAATGTGCCCTGGCGGCTGAGAGTATGCCATGCTCACCCAAATGTCTCGCCGGTGGTGGCGTGTGTGTTGGATCATTAAGTTCCCTTCAAAATGGTTGAGCTGAATGGTGATAATTCATGTGTCATGTTCCTTAGAAGGGATTGGTAATTTCTTAGCTGCCATGGCTTATTTTAATTTTTTAATTGTTTTTATCTTTTTATTACGGACGCTTTTAACGTGCACGTCTTTCTACATTGTTCTCACATGTATAATTTCAATATGAATGATGTCACCAATATTTAAATTTAAAAGAGTGTCCGTGGAGTTTCTTGCCCCTTTCTTCTCCATAGGTACCTACTACGCTTTGGAATGGGCAACTAGCTTCAACTTTCTGACTGACCGTCTCCTTGACAATCCAAAAGTGCTTGTAAATGGTGTATTTGAAATAAATGCTTTGAGTTTAACTTTAAAAATTTGCCGGACTTGGGAATCGAATCCTGGCAAAACCTTATGCTCTGCAGCCGCGGTAGAGTCCACTAGTACAAGTAGGCTATCACCAACCGTCTTGTAATAATATTGATACCAACGCGGAACCGACAAATATCAGACAATACATTTCCAACCGAATCGTTTGTAAATTCTTTCTGCCGTAGATAATTGATACTATTGGCTGGAGGTCAGACATCCGGGGAATGTGCGTGCCCACAATAGAGCCAATCAGGCGAAGGGTTAATAGACCATGTGGTTGACCCATCGATGTTGGAAGAACATGTGTTACCTTACACATATCTCTTGGATAATCTTTTTAGAGTTCCGTATTCGAAGGGTCCCAAACGGGACCTTATTACTAAGACTCCGCTGTCCGTCCGTCCGTCTGTCTGTCAGCGGGCTGTATCTCATGAACCTTAATAGTAGAGTTGAAATCACAGATTGTGTATTTCGATATAACAACTATTAATAAAAATAAAATAAAGTTCAAAAATTTACGGGTCTGTTATTTTTACTGAAGTATTTAAAAAAATGTACCTAGTGTTAAATATTGTTCGGTGGTACGGAACCCTGTCCGACTCGCACTTGGACGGTTTTTTTTAATATACCTACTAGCCGTTGCCTGCGACTTCGTCTGCTGCCTATAGGTATTTTGTATTTCATCATTAGGGTTCCGTAATAAACAAGCCGAACAGCAAACCATTATAGTTTAGCCATCTCTGTCTGTCTGTCCGCAGCTTAGCTCAGAGACGGTTAGTACTAGAAAGCTGTAATTTGGCGTAAGTATATTAATCAAGGCGACAAAGTAGTAAAATAAAATCATTTTTTTTTTTGTATACCTCGACTACACGAACATTTAACAAAGTTTAATATTTCACAAACGGATCCCTGAATCCAAAAATGGTTTCACTCACAATATTTTTTCTCATCTTTCCAATGGTGTGGGGTGTCGTTGGAAAGCTCGTTCAAAAATATTGTGAGTGTAACCATTTTTGGATTCAGCGATCCGTTTGCGAAATATTAAACTTTAAAGTGCTAATTTTTGTTACAGTCAAGTGTCAGCCAAATGGTTGGGTTTAGATATGTGAAAAAATTGACAGCGGTAGTATATATAAAGAAATTAAAACTATCACAGCTAAGTAGGCTTTACAAGTTGTCGAGTAATACTCGACCAACTTACGTTTGCGTGTTTTCAACATGTTTTTCAACTACAATGTAAAGTTTGTTCTTGCGATAAATTCATCCCAACTACGGAACCGGTGGTTCGACACGCACTTGGCCGGTTTTTTTTTCTAATGTGTAAGCTGGTGATTTTCTTAAAAGGCGTAATAAGATAAAAAAACAACGTTTGACTTCGATGCCGCAAGTATTTGAGGTTCATAGTAGTTCATAGTACTATTATAAACCAGACATTTTGCAGTCAGAGTCTGCAGTTAACATAAATCTGCAGTAACCAGTCGGCAGCCATTGTTGCTATGTTTTATAGTGCCGTTAGTATCACGGTACTTTATGTTATGGCGGGTAAGCAGAGTTGAAAGAGGTTGCGACACAAAATGTTAACGAAATCTTGTTGGTCTAGAACAGGGGTCGGCAAGTAATTTTAAGTGGGGTCTGGATACTGTAGATGTTTTTTTATCGAGGTCCGGGAAAAAACTCATATTACTTTCTAGTTGATTTTTTTGAGTTTCAATAATATAAGTATAAGTTTATTAAGTGTTGAATAGGCATAAAATTTACAAATAAAATTAAAATTAAAATAACATTAAGATTAAAATATACAACTAACACTAAAATATATAAATTATAAACAATAAAGGGAGAGCTCATTGGGCATCAAAATATTCGTCGGCGTCGCTGTCAGTGGGAAAAGTGCCCAAAAGGCTGGCAGCATTGCCACGTTGGATGGCAATGCTGATTCTTTGACCTAAAAATTGGCCAGCCCTCTGGTCACGTGAAGAGTCGACCAACCGCTTGGCGATGTCCCGAAATACTCGATGAGCACTCGGACCCCATAAGTTAATTATTATATACAAATTTGCAGTCGCACCGACGCCGGCGCCGACCGCTGGTCTAGAACAACGAGCGACCAACTAGCGCAGCTTAGTATGAGGTCTTTGGTTCGATTCCCAGGTCGGACAGTGTCCCGCCATCTGTCACAGAAAAATATATCGAATTTGTAAAGCGTTGTTTTTGACACTTATACATGTGTTGCCGTCTCTTTCTAAAACTCTATTTATGAATAGAATAGAATAGAATAGAATATTTATTTGCGTAAAACATGGTATACAAGGGTGTTAAATACAAATTTAGGCACAAGCATGTTTAGATAGGATAAAACATAGCATGCAAAATTTTAAAGACCAGTTAAGCAACAATTAAAAAAAAAACAATAACATTTTTTGTCTATAAATTCTTTTAAACTATAAAAACTACACTCGAGTAACCACTTGTGAAATTTAAATTTAAATAATTTTGTATTTAAAGCTTTGAAACGCCTTGGTATTTTATTATAAATGCTCACACACATTGCCAAGCAGTTACTATTGTATTTAGACAGTCTAGGCAAATCATTTAACACTAGTTTATATGGATCTCGTCGGTTCCGAGGATTGACATCATTTGCAGTCTTAAATAGTAGCTTATTTTTTATAACAAACACACATATTTCGTAAATGTAAAGCGACGGTAACGGTAACAATCCAAGTTTTTGAAATATTGGTCGACATGAGTCGTCGGGCTTAAGTCCACAAATTGCTCTCATGCACTTTTTTTGTGCGATGAATATGTTATAATTATGGGCCAGTACTACTCGTATACTTGACAGCATAATCAGCCTATAATGTCCCCACTGCTGGGACACAGGCCTCCTCTCAGTGAGAGGGAGTGGGCCGTAATCCACCACGCGGGCCCAGTGCGGGTTGGTAGATGTCACATGTCTTCGATTTTTTGGGTCTAGGATATGCCGATTTCCTCACAATTTTTTCCTTCACCGTTTTGAGATTAAGCTGTACTTGAAACAATAGCAGTTCTGCTGTTGCCGCATCTGCATCTATCGTGACGAAGCTTCGCACAGTGATAGGATACACTCAGATGTGACCAATCATTTTGGGTTATCGTCGCGATAGTTCGGGCTGCGTAACACTTATCGCCCGGGTGGCGGCACTGGTTAAACGTGGCGAAGCCGCTAATGTAACCACAGTATTAGCGCGAAAACATACGAAGCTTCGGCACGCATTGCTTCGGCACTATCGCGACGATAACCCAAAATGATTTACATCTGAGTGTATCGTATCACTGTGCGAAGCTTCGTCACGATAGACGCAGATGCGGTCGCAGCATTAGGCTACGCTGGCACTACTAACAATTCTACGTAATTAAGTATGTGTATTAAACTTACAACTCCTACAACTTTAGTTATACTTTAGCCTACACGACCCGACCCGGTCGGCTAACAAGTTGAGTACTTGTGTAGCAAGCCTAACAACCCACACCGCATCCAAATAGCCATGACGATGCCCTTACAGCCGAAATTCTCGACTCTTTGTCATTCAAATAAACACCTTGGTTTTATTAACATTAAACACAAAACGCATTGCTTGGAACACGTTCGCATTCGCTCCGGTTTGATTCACAAACAAATATATTGGTACGCAAATGTGTGCTTTATTATCATGGATGTAAGGTTTACTCTGAATATTGAAAGTGTGAGCATAACTACTCATTGCAGAATAAGCTTTATTTTTTTGGAGATAAAGCTTCTTTTTCAATGTTAGTCAATGTGTTTTGGGAGCAAAGATTTGGCGAATTTATGTAAATTGAAAGAACAGTTGAGCACAGCAGTGTCAGCATAATGCGGATGTTACGAACAATCACTTCTGTGCGTGATTGTACAAAACATAGGGGGAATTTTTGTTTTTCTTTATTTTTCTGAACTCTATGGTTTTCCTTGTTCGAATCTACATAATATTATTATTATTACCATAGAATACTACAGAAGGCGCACTCCGCATTTTAGTTGTGAAGCTACAAGTACGCGAAGGGCTCGTCTTGTCGGGCCAATTCAGTGAGCGTCACGTCAGAAGATGTAAGAGTTACGCGATATAAAGAGAGGGAACTTCCAGGTATAACTACGTATAACTGTATTATAGGTAATTAGCCCTGTGCGACCTGAATTGCACTTTATTGTATCGTAGCAAGAGTCGCTTTTTATTTAAATAAATGAATTTGCGGATTGACCATCTGTATTTAGCTGTGGTTTTTTTTTTTCTTTTTATGTATCGAATCAGCGACCCATACGTTAGCAACTCAATCTTTGCGCTATACTTCATGGGTTCACTTCCTGATCGCGTGTAACACCGGTAGGGTCTATCAGGGACCTCAGATGCACCTCAATGGTCACAGTCTTGATTTTGTAGCAGTTTCCTGAAAAACGGTCTTCTGTTAGTTTTTAGGGTTCCGTACCTCAAAAGGAAAAACCGGACCCTATAAGATCACTTGTGAGTCTGGCTGGCTGGCTGTTCGTCTGTCACAGCCAAATTGCTCCGATTCTACTGGACCAATTTAGTTGAAATTTTCTGATATTTAAGAAAATTGATAAAAATTGACTATTCCCCCCTTATCTCCGAAACTACTGAGGTTAAAATGTTGAAAAAAATACAGAGACTGGTTCTTTACTCAGAGATTATAGGAAAACCTATAAGAAGTCTATAGACTTAAAATAACATAGTAAATCTCTCAATACTATGCGTAGGTACAAGCTTACATTTGCAGTTGGAATGTATAAGGGAACATGTTTTTCAACTACAATGTAAAGTTTGTTCTTGGGATAAATTCATCCCAACTACGGAACCCTTCATTGTGCGTGGTCCGACACGCACTTGGCCGGTTTTTTTCGTACATGATCACTACACATATTTTAAAACAAAGTCCCCTCAGGCGCGTCTGTCCGTCTGTCTGTCTGAACACGATAAACCCAAAAACTACCGAACGGATTTTCATACAGTTTGGACCAATTTACGGACTGATTCATGAGGAAGGTTTTGGTCTATAATTAATTAAGGTTTTGTGTAAATTGGCTGAAATATGACGACGATTGTTTAAGATGTCGGAAAAAATCATGAGCTTTACTGGCGTGCGCCGCGTAAACCAATAGAGTTATATGAAAACAATGTATGAATTACGAAATTAATACATTGTTAACCTGGATTAACACATATGGTATTTTTAATCCCGGTAGTAAGTTCCCGCGTATGAAGCTGCGGGCAAAACTTAGTAATGAATAACAACATGCCGAGATCATTAATTTGTCTACAGTCAACAGTGCTGAAAACAGAAATATCTTCTCCAGCCATTCACCGACCCGATCAAAATATTTAACATCAAACAGAATCAAAGCAACTCCATTTGTTTCCTCAGATCTCACACATCGGCCGCAGAACACAAATAAACAAAAAATAAAATATTTACATCGTGCGGGTATTGAACCCGCGTCCCACCCGCGGTAAAACCATAACTAATGTAATGAATTGTGTGAAGAGTGCATTGAGTGAAGATGGAGGTTTTATGCGGTTTAAGATTTTTGCATATTCAAGAATTAAATTGCAGGTTGTTGGATTAAAAAAAAGGAATAAATAAACGGTCGATATCAACGTTTTTATCGGTCGCGCACATTACCGCACTAGTGCGGTAATATGAAGTAACAAACACGCTTGTTTAATACACTGCTATTGAACCTTTTTAGGTTCATAATGCATACAGCCACTTTACGAGCAAGCGTTTTGAAAAATATATTTTACAAAATTGAGTACAACAGCCTACAGTGCTATTCAGTAAACATCTCACCGGAAAACTTAGGTGAAGTGAGCGTGATATGAGCTATCATTGCACCTAATGGTAGGGATTGACACTATTGACAGCTCACTTCACCTCACTCTTCACGGTGAGAATTTTACAACAGTTATATGCCACTCATGTCATATTTGACTGTTTCTAATAGTTGATGTACCTAATGGACCTTATCAGGCAATAACGGTTCCACTGCTGGGACCCAGGCCTCCGCTCAGTGACAGGGAGTGGGCCGTAATTCATCACGCGGGCCCAGTGCGGGTTAGTGGATGTCACTTGTCTTCAAATACTGGTTTCCTTATAATCTTTTCTTTCACCATTTTAAGAGCATTGAAGTTGAAACAGATTGCACAAATATGTTTCCTATACTATTAATCGAGCCATATTTTTTTTTATCACTTTTTCGAATATGGCTCTAACGATTTCGATGAATGTTGCAATATAGGAGTTTACGGGGGCGAAAAATCGATCTAGCTAGGTCTTGTATCTGGGAAAATTCGTTTTCTCCGTATTTTCACCCAAGCAGAGCTCGGTCGCCCAAAGTTTAGAACAAGTATAATGACACCTTAGAATAATGACATGGCAGCATGGAATTAGTAAGTACCTACTATCATGGCAGCATGGAATTAGTAAGTACCTACTATCATGGCAGCATGGAATTAGTAAGTACCTACTATCATGGCAGCATGGAATTAGTAAGTACCTACTATCATGGCAGCATGGAATTAGTATGAACTTTCCTATAATGAGCGTTCTCTATTTTCACTCAAGCAGAGCTCGGTCGCCCAGGTACTTCATAATAATGCTTGTACCCGCAAACACCACCTTGTAGTATTATATATTTTTTTTGTTAATTCAATATTTATGCTGCACCGGTTGACGTCAACATCGGCTGTCGCTGAAAACCAGCGCTGTGGCTTTGTTTCGCATGGAGTCGCAGCATTATACTGAGCGATGACCGTTTTGCGTGGATGTGACGCATATTTTCCCCCAAATTTTTCTTTCCGAGTATTTGTTCTTTCTTTTCTTCATGTTTACCGCAAATAAACGTATTTTCTTTCTTTCTTTTTGTTTTTTTCTCAAACTACAACAAATAAGAAAGAAAAATAACGCATGTTTCTTGTACATGGCATTAGAACAAAAGCACCTTAAAACAATGATAGCATAAGCAGTGATGACCGTCAGACTGCCAAGTCATAGGACTCGAGTCCGAACCCAAGCCACGACCTCTGACTTTTCGGATTCATGTGCGTATTGTATAATTATCATTTGCTTAAAAAACGGTGAAGGAAAACATCGTGAGGAAACTGGCATGCCTGAGAGATATTTTTCGACGCCATGTGAAGGCAATTCAGAGGCACATGGGCGACTTTAAAACTCTGACACCAGCCGTGCTATTCTGCAAACATCTCACCGTGAAAACTTGGGTGAAGTGAGCTTGATGTGAGCTGCCATTGCACATAAAGCTAGGAACTATTGACAGCTCACTTCATGCTCACTTCACCTCACACTTCACGGTGAAATGTTTACAGAATGGATGGACAGGTTAGTCACTAACGACACGAAAAGAAGAAGACAGTGAAAGCGGAAAGAAAACAATGCTTATAATGCCGAAAGGGCTCAGCATAATAACAGATGATAATACAATTCAAGGTACTCGTATACCACCTGACGCTGATTCAAGTCGATGCCGTTACCACTGGGCCACCACTGTTCACATTATGTCATTTCAATAATGTCACTCTGACAGCTGTCAACTGTTTCACGATGACGTCACACGCCGGCTGTCAGTCGCGGGGGCTCGGCGCGTGTCTTCAATAGTAATGAGTAGCCGAGTCATTGTCGTGACTTGTAGTTTCAGTGGTTAATTCAATTATCGGTTTAATAGGAATGGCGATGTGCATTAAAATAGCCTCTATGAATTGAAATATTAATTATTTTGTTGTCCCTTTAACCCAAAGACCAAATTACTTCTGGCAATAAGTCCGCCTACTATTGAAGTTAAAATAAATAAATCGTGTGCGGTCGGGGACCTCCGCCAGGAACGAAATTCCTTCTCACGTATGACTTAAAACAAAAAATCCGCTGCTGTCATCTTGGATTTACATTTTGACCTCACTATCGACTTTAGCATCTTCGACAACTATGAATATTTTTTTTAAATATTCGCATCCGCCATCTTGGATTTTCATTTTGACTTTACTATCAACTTAAGCATCCTCCAAAACCATGAAATCAAATCATCCATCGCCGTCGCCATCTTGGATTTTTATTTTGACCAAATTCACAGTTTCTCTCTCTAGAGAAAGTCGCATAGGGCACAACGCTTTTCGTTACATGATGATTTTTACCAGTTTACGCTTACCGCAAGCCATGTTAAAGAACTTTGTTCCAATAAGCTTATCAATCCTATTAAAAGTCGTTGTAGAAATACAATAAAAACTTTTTACAAAAAAAAACATCAGTTATGTAGAATTGTACAAAAATGTATTATTTACTAAAGTATTTAAAAAAAAACGGCCATTTGCGTGTCGGACCACGCACAATGAAGGGTTCCGTAGTTGGGATGAATTTAACCCAAGAACAAAGTGAACACTGTAGTTGAAATACATTTTCTCCCATACGGAATGTATGGGAGATCATGTTTTTCAAGCTGCAAATTAAAGTTGGTCGATTATTACTCGTTAACCTGTAAATCCTACTTATCTGTGATAGTTTTCCTTTAAATTTTGTTATATATACTACTGCTGCGAATTTTTCCACAAATCCAAGCACAACCATTTAGCTGGCAGGGGGGTCACTTGTCTATAACAAAAATGAGCACTTTAAAGCTTAATATTTCGCAAACGGATCCCTGAATTGAAAAATCATTTTCACACACCCTCAATATTTTTGAAAGACCTTACAGGACAGACAGACAGACGGACATGGCGAAACTATAAGGGTTCCTTGTTTACTACAGAACCCTAAAAACACGACGAAAAATTCTATACAAATAAAAGTAAGATGCTGCTACGGCGTAGCGTCGTCGTAGCACTACGTGACTACGGCGTAGCAAGCATTTTGCTCGTGGAAGATAGTTCACGTAGAGGCGACACTGTAATGGATAGATCAATAATGTGTTATAGACTATTTAAATAGTTCCAACTTTTTGATATAATATCAAACGTGGTTAACCCCAAAGGTGTACCTTGAGACCGATCTGGCGTAGATTCGTCGACTGTACGGGTCGATTTTTAAGGTTAAGTACGCTTGCCGAGGTCGATCCGTTGATGGGTGACGACCACCCATAGCATACCGAGACCTTTTCATGCCTCGGAAAGCACGTTAAGCTGTTGATCTCGGTAGTTATTCATAGATCTTTGTCAGTCGTTACGGGTCGTCAGAAGCACGAAAGTCTACCAACCAGTCTTAGCAAAGGGTATCGTATTACCCAGTATCTGGATTGTGGAGGTCAGATAGGCAGTCGCTCCATGTAAGATACTGGTAATCAGCTCCATCCCATTATACTGGAAGCCAACCGCGGGGACAAGGCTGGACATATGATGATGAATCGTTTTTACCTTAAAAAAATTTGTTTAAACAAAAAATAATAAACAATTCTAAGCATACAATAGACCTAATATCGTAAAACAAAGAAAGAAGATTGAACACAATTCACAATTTACATTTTCCTAAGGAACAGTCGAAAATTATTCAAGTATTCAACTCATGTTTCACTTTTATTTTCTTTAGAAACTTATGAACGTTTGAAGAAGTCTAAACAAAGTTTGTAAATAATTTTGGAGATATTAGTATGCCAGTCTTCTGCTTAAGCGGAAATGCGGTCGCCATTTTGGGCTTGAAACGGCTTTTCTCCATGGAATTAATAAGTACTATCTTGCTCTTCTCTAATTTCGTCCTTGATAGCTTTCACTGCCTCGTTGGTGCGACTGCGACTGCTGAGCAGGTTCCTCAGTTCGGTTCCCAGGTTAGGCATATTTATTTCCAAAGCACTTCGAACATTTACGAAAACCTCTCAGAGTTTATCTGTATTTTGGCGAGTCTTTAATTTAATTCTTAAAAATGTTGATGATTGTTATTTGGTTGTTTTAACAATCATCAAAATTTTTCAACCCTTAAGGGTTGAGAGGAGTGGTGTCCTGTGGTAAAAGTTTTAGGTTGTAGGTTTGAGCCCAGGCAGGCACTTAACTTTGTGTAAATTATTTCATCACCACTGCTCTCAAAACGGTGGAGGAAACCGGAATGTCCTAGAACCAAAACAAAAATTGAAGCCATGTGACATCCGCCAACCCGCACTGGGCCCGCGTGGGGCATTATGACCCACTCCCTCTCACAGAGAAGAGGCCTGTGTCCCAGCAGTGGGAACATTATAGGCTGATTATGTAAAGGTTCCGTACGTCAATAGGACTGTTCCTGTGCTTAGAAGCTTAATTGTGCGAGCCCGACTCGCTCCTGTCTGGTTTTTTTTAAATTGTCAATGGTCTTAGGTAGGTGTTGCATGCGACGTTCGCCCCTATTACATGGGATTTTACATAATTGGCGAATTGTGAGTGTTTTTCTTTGCCTACTCATACAGACGTGTGTTATGTGTATATTTTCTCTGGTATACGCTCAAGTTATACGTGATACTTCATTATTTAGTCAGCAAGGTTTGTAGCGAACTATGGGCCGTATTTTGAAGTATTTAAGCCACAATTATTCCGTTTCAAAAAGGGATGCCGCTATTTTCTTCTATAGCTCCACCTTTCTCTACCTAAGAGTCTATAATACCTCAAATTGCTTAGCACGATCCTCCGTTATATCGAAAATACGGCAGCATTCATTTTGAAATAAATTATGGTTTTGAGGATTAATGTTGAGTACCATGTTTGACGAAAACACGATTCCATATTTTTTCAACAGGAAAAAATTACCAAGTTACCGCCACACCGAACAATAAACCGATTGTATATTTTTTTAAACTTCAAATTAGATCATGAAACTTTGCATAATAACTGAACTAAATGATACAGATAAAATGACACAGATTTTTTTACTGCAATCATTTTCACCGTAAAAAAAAAAATCCGCTGCTATCGGCGCTTTGGAGCCTTCTCTCCGCTGCTCAGTCCTCAGTCCGTGTGCGAGCGAATTAAAGAGTGAATTTGAGCGGAGGTATTATGGACTATTAAATATCGTTCCTTGAAGGCTCAGTAAACTTGAAACGCCATCTTTTCAAGGAAACCTGGGTAATCAAGTGAATATTATTATTATTCGGAGCATGTGCCCGTTTTATTTGTTCTAACCGAAGTTCTGTAACGTGTACTGAAGTCTGAAGTCCTTGGAACTTGGAGCGTGGCTTAATTACTTTATAAGGCTTTGTTTGGATTTAAATTATTCGCTTCCCGAGGGCGATGTTAGATGAGGAAAAATATGGATAGGAACAAATTGTAGATTTGTTAAAAAAAAGCTTGTATTTTTTTAGGAAAGGAGGTCACCCATTTTGTTAGGCGATATGGGATTTAAAAAAAGTGTGCGGCCAGGAATTAATTACATTTTATTTGAATAATGGCAGTAGTAGAAACATTTATTTGTATGGCGCCAACGCTGTAAAGTATTTGCGAGTAAAGATATACAACGATCTTTAAATGAAATAAATTATGTACACCCCGCCATTTCGTGTAAGATCCCATATGATTATATTATTCCGCTATTTTGAGCTGGGTGATACAACCTGACACACACAATACTACTAAATAGCTAACCCATCTGTAATGAGCGTAGTATGTTATTTGTACGCCTCTTGGCATAACATAGCGACCTATATCTTTAATTTAAGAACTGTATTCACTACCTATGTTACACAAATAAAGAAATTATTATGATTACTAGCGACCCACTCCTGCGTCGCACGGTATTTACGACTGGACATAACATCGAGATTTCTTAGTTTTAAATGTTAAAGACTTAGTAATAAATTTTTTTCTTGCTATCTTTCAGATGATAAAAGAGCCAAGTATAGCGGTGTAAAATGTACTTGCTGGAGTGTCCTAAGTGCCCGTTCACCTGCACCTCGGATGACCTAAAGAATGGCACTGATCCCGCAATCAACGTGGCCACCTACTGGGCTCATACCATCCTAACTAATATTTTAAATGAGAAAGTGAGTTTGTTTGCTTGTTTGTTTGTTGCTTTCACGCTAAAACGGCTGAATGGATTTGGATGAAAGTTGGCACAAGGGTCGACCATGACCTGGAAAAGGACATAGGATACCTTTTATCTAGATATTACCACGGTATCGAGACTTATGCGGGTGAAACCGCAGGGCGCAGCTGGTTTAAAGAAATATTTAAAAAAAAATATGCAAAGGAGAATCGGTGTACTAGACGTGCGTAACTCTTTACGGAACCGACTCACTGATCTGGATCATTGAAGTGTTCCAAAAGATTGGTTCAGTAACAACGTTTCAAACGCATCATTTGAATCTGAATCATTACTTTGCCTCTGTGCTCTTTCCGCGCGACCGCCGTCGCTTGAGGCGAATGAGCAGCAGTGAGCGAGAGAGAAAGGTTGACGCTGAGTTACTTTACTTTAGTCAGTACTACTGAACTGAGTCGTGAGTCGTGAGTGAGCGGATAACACCTTACAATCTATTTAAGTCAAAAAGAGATACCAAATGAGATGTGTATCACTCATACTGTCACAGTTTTTCGTTGTCCTTATGCATTTTAATATCCTTTGAGCCGATGATTCAAATGATCCAAATGAAACATCAATGATTCGGATCATTTCAGTGATCCAGATGCAAATGTTCCAATCGCAAAAATGACACACTCAGACCACCTCTACGGTGTACGAACTCCTCCGTCCTAGCAGACCTCTGTGGTGGACTGTCACTGACGAAGGAGCCTGACAGTTTAACAATGACAGGAGCTTGCCAAGAAGCTCCGACATGGGCACGATGTGTTGTAAACTATGTGGCAAAAATACAAAATCTTAACCCTCAATGGAACCCTTTTCAATAAACCGACCCACACCGACCACACACACTTTTCCAGATAGGAAAATAGATAAAAAGGCTTCGCATTTACAATTTGACTTGAACGAGACTTTGACTACGTCTTAATAAACTAGAAGTTCTGTAAACAGTAGACCTCGCGAGCAAAAACTTTTGTGCAACAATTAATATACCACTAAAGCTATTTAAAACTGAATCCCGTTTAAAATGTCAGAATTCTCTAGTTTTGTGATGAGAAGGTGATCCCAGGTGCTCCATCAATCCCTACCTAGTAGTGAAAAGGCCGATTGTGGAATCGGCAGAATTGATAGAAATCTAAAAGTTCCCAATTTACTGCATTTCGAGGACATATTGTGCTCATCATGCCGAAGATCCTCATCAGATCTTCAACATTTTTTTATGAGACTATCTTAAACCATCGAAATCGGATCTCATAAGGCGGACATATCCAGTAGCCTCCTTTTTGCCCATCTTTGGAGGAAATTTCCTTCCGACTAAAAATGCCCGACGATAAAAAATTATATAAAGTCGTAAAACCCTTACACCAAATTTCGTCCAGATCGGTTGTAAAATACGACCTGTAGTGGAGTATCAACAAACTGACACGCGAAAGCAAATTTTGCACTTGAAGAAGAGACGCTTCGCTCGCTCGGTCAATAAGAGATCCTTATTTTTATGATTGAAATATTTATGTACAATGTACAAAGGCACAGTTTATTTCAAAAAAGAAATCTCTTACAGCAACCAGTTCTATTTTGTACTTTATTCTTTCCTATGAAGCCTTAAAAAGCGACCTTATAATCACAGCATTAAAGCACAATATTCATAATTCAAATCACATCCAAATATTCAATGGCATCCCCTACACAATCATAGGCGGTCTACACACGATTCTATAAAAGGAGTACAGACGCACGTAACCGCAGACGTAGGGGTGACTCGCATGTAGCCGCCCTGCCAGACGCTCGTAAATGATGCAATACCGTACTGTGAATTAAGTTACAATAGCCATTGGAATCGTGGTTAGGTGGCTAAATGACTAGAAATGGATTGGAGAGCAATGGCAGTCATTTGAAATAGCTCTCGGTAATATGCTCTCTCAAAATTTGTCGTTCAATACAGACACAATTAGAAAAACGTATAACATGCCTACCTTCTCCAGAGGGCTAGGCAGAGATGTATACAAAAATCTGCAGACTTAAGGCTGCTACAGAGAAATCTAAATATACAAAAAACCGGACAAGTGCTTGTCGGACACGCCGCGGTCGCGAAAATAAAATCAACAGCAGTGCTATTCTGTAACCATCTCACCGTGAAAACTTAGGTGAAGTGAGCGTGGAGTGAGCTGTCATTCCACAGGGATTGACACTATTGACAGCTCACTCCACCCAAGTTTTCACGGTGAGATGTTTACAGAATAGCATGGCTGTTCCCTTCATTATAACGAGTTAAGCGAACATAAATGTATGGAACAGCTGTTTTTTAAGCTATTGCATAGCTTTTATCGGAGACTCTGAGCGCGGCGACCGAATGTAGAAATTCCGTAACGAAAAAAAAACCTGACGCGAAAGTTTGTGAGGATGGATGGATGGATGTTTGTTACTCTTTCACGCAAAAACTACCGAACGGATTTTAATGAAACTTTACAGTAATGTGGCTTATATATCAGAATAACACATAGGCTACAATTTATAAAGATTTTATGTGATTTAGCCATAATATAACGATAAGTATCCAGTAAGTCGGAAAAAATCCTGCCCTCTGAGATCTATCTTTGCGTGCGCTGCCTAAACCGCTGGAGTTACATGAAAAGAATGTATTGTGGGGTTGTTTGTCTTAAAGAGTTCTAAATAAAAGTCCGCGACAGCATATATCTACCTTTTATGTGGAAGCCATTATAGCCAAAATAGTGAGCTATAAATACATTTAAATTGAATACTTTTTTTAAGTTGCATATTTTAGAGTATTTAGTTAATTCGTATCAAAATAAATACCTTCATCGCTTTCGGTATTTAATGTAGATAAAATTTGTCTTTTACACTAAGTAATTTGGACTAATATTTTAAAAGTTAGAACGATAAGAATGACCTGCGATGAGTCGACGGCGGGCGCGCAGAACGAGGGTGGAGGGGCGGGATAGGCAATGACGCGCGATCGCCGAGTGCGCGACCCGAACGCGGGCAGACGCGTGAGGGCAGACGTCATTGACGGTTGTGTAAATTCTGCGATTTAGGGGTATAGGGGTATTTTAAAAAAAAAATATTTTAAATCAACAATATTATCTTCTTATTTTTGAATATATGCTATGCAATAGCTTTACCGCGGCAGTCCTCGAGGGCCACACGTATTTTTTTTTTTTCGATTGGTTAGTTAGGTAGGTAGGTAGGGTAGGAAATGAAATGAAATTAAATTAAATTGTTTATTCTGTAAATTGAATATCGGAATCACTTTTACACGTCATATTAAAAATAAGCTAGATGAGGTCGGTGTTTCCTATCTGACTACTCTGAGAAGAAAGGCCGAAACAAACTCAGAGGTCGTAGTCTCTTTTAAAGTCCAGACATAATCTTGGTCAAGTCATATGAGGACCATGTGGATTAGTGTCTGAAATGGTCTTTTGAGGAAAGAACCACACAGATTTGAGTAGACCTGTCCGGTCAGTGCAAGCATTTGTCAGTAATCGTGGAGCTCAACTCAAAACTGAAGGAGCTCAACTCGACGAACAATACCAAAGAAAGGATATTTGGGTAGGCCGCATCAACTACTCAAACTGCCAGACCATCATTAAAACTAACTGAGAAAGAAAAAATTAATGAAAGAGAAAAAATAAAAATAATATATCCACATAGTCCTCACATTCACAATAATTAAAATAATATAATACTTTACAAAGTAATCGTGTGCAGTTTGAATATAATTTTCAATAATGTCATATATGTATATAAAACTGGTTTATTGTGATGAATAATTAAAATGTCAAGTTTTATGGTTTTCACAAGGCTTAGCAGAGCGAGCAGCTCAATCCCAAGCTTTTTTATCTTCTAAATAATCTGAAATTTTATTGTACCCTATTTTACAAAGTTTGGTTTTAATACAGTTTTTAAATCGTTTAATGGGTAAGTTTCGAATGTCAATGGGAAGTTTGTTGTAAAAGCGTATACATTGACCCATGAACGAGTTGCCTACTCTGTGGAGACGTGTGCGATGTACAGCAAGGTTGTGTTTATTCCTGGTATTTAAACTATGAATATCGGACATTTTCTTAAAATTTGATATATTTTTGTGTACATACAATAGGTTTTCAAAAATATATTGTGAGGCTACAGTCAGAATATTTATTTCTCTGAATTTCTCCCGAAGGGAATCTCTTGGAACGAGGTTGTAAATGGCTCGAACAGCCCTTTTCTGTAGAACAAAGATAGTATTAATGTCCGCACAGGTTCCCCAGAGAAGAATCCCATAAGACATAAGACTATGAAAATAACTAAAATAAACACAGGTAGGTAGGGTAGGTAGGTAGGTAATATAGGTAAATAGGTAGGTGCGCAGTAGATAAGTACTTAGTGCTACACGTGCGAAGCCAGGACGGGAAGAGAAATCGTAGGGCATTTTTTCATTTTCATAAGGAGCGGCCTCATGAAAAACTGAATAACACTTTGCCCGACTGACGACTCGACTCTTTAGTCTTTAATTAATATCCACGAAAACTGAAAGGTCAGGCGCGTAGTGCTCGCAACCGGCGTGCGTGTATGGCCAGATGTATGAACGTAAACGAGGCAAAAGAAGTATTTAAGGACCGTAGCAGATGGAGTACTGCAGTTTTCTACCCACGTGGAAAAAAGCCTTATTTTCCAGAAACACAGCTCACCCATATATATGTATGTATATATTTGGGAGCAATTTCCCATTACAGCCTATAGCCCCCGCATGTGTTTTCGTGAGGCAAACGGCGCGCAATTTTCAAAGCCATTTCACTGTAAGATTGGCGCGTTCCGACGATACGCTGTAATCGTTCCGTAGGCCCTTAGTATCTCTATATGTGCGATGAAAATAAAGAGAATTTCGAGAACAAAGTAAAATTTATAAACGCATTTGGTACATTGAACAAACGTTTTAATAATTCAATCAATCGGCCCAGGCTTTTCCTAACGTTGTTGGGGTCGGCTTCCAATCTAGCCGGATGTAGCTGAATACCAGTATTTTACATGGATGGACCGCCTATCTGACCTCCACAGCCAAGTTACTGGGTAACACGATACCCCTTGGTAAGACTGCATACATGGAGGCATTTTAATAATTATTCGTTTAAAAATATCAATCTCTGATTTTAAATCTATCTTCGGATTTAGAAAAACATTTGGTTTGATGTTACATTTGATTAAACAATAATACCTATTATTTGGGATATTATTTTTAAATTCTAGCATATTGAAAATGGTTTGTTAAACAAAACGAAAATATGTATGTTATACTATAAAAACTATGCTATGCTATAAAAACCGTTATACTTAACTAACTTTGTCCGTATAGTTTTTTATCTTTACGAGCGATAGTGCTACAGCGATCGCTTTTTATTATCCTATACTATTATAAATGAGCATCATTTGTATACAAGGTGGCAGGAACATCTCATTCATCGACATTCTCTATTTTCACTAGAGCAGAGCTCGGTCGCCCAGGTACCACTTGTCTATAGGACACTGCTATTTTAAGACTAACAATATATTATGTATTTTTCCAAGAAGATACGACCTGTCAATAATAGGACTACAACAACTAGCACCCTAATTGTGTTACACGATCGGTCACAATCTGAATCATTTTGAAGGATATTGCTAGTCCATTGCTACATATGTTCGAAAAATTTGTCTGCTCAACAACGTAAATAACGCAATGAATGTTGTTGAACTGTCAAAATGAAACACATTGTGATAGCTCGTGTGTTACGCAATTAGGGTGCAGGACCGTCTCACGCTTACTTAGTTGGTTTCATCATCAAATTGTAAGGGTGCCAGTGTCTTTGACTGACATTGTCTGTGGGCAGGCAAGGGATGTATGTATGAAAATGGTGGTAACGCACTCGTGGGGTACTACTAAGTTGAAAGATAGCTACTATTCAGAATAATGATTACCTTTGAAGTCATTATCAAAGAAATCGGAAAAAAATTAAAAATCTAAAGTCTCGAATTCAAACTAGATTGCATGAGAATCAGCAGTTTTCGAACGCCAAAATTACAAAAGACAGTCCCCCAAAACGTTCATCACTTCCTACTGCTTTAACTGGGAAGAAGAAGTGGCGCAACAAACTGCCCAGCAGCACAGCTGTATGTTCTGAAAATCTTTACAAGATATATTTTTATAACGTTGCCTATTACAACAATAGATAACTTTATTTTATTTCCGTCTCCATTACATGTATTCAAGTGTTAATTTTCCACAATTAATTGGCAGATATTAAAAAGAAGTAGGTATGTAACGATCGTAGTAGGCGGCATTCTGTAGTTAGTGGAGAAAACTGGCTATCTTACCTTACCTCTAACTGCCGAAACACAACAATGCTGTTAACATTGTTGTTATGGCGACAGACTTAGATAAGATGGTGGTAGCTAGCCAGGCGGACTTAGAACAACCCCTACCACCAACCAAACCGAGCAGAAAATTTTGCCCCCACAGGGAAACCTCCGGGTCTGAGACAGGTGGTTTAACCTCTAGACTACAGAGGCGGTTATCATTAGTTCAGTATTTTATAATATCAGTGTGTATGTAATTGGCTGGTGTCTCAAACACCTGTTGCTACATTATTCCTCCACAAAAGACACAATAGACTATTATCTTTAACGTCGCATTCATTAGCAGTATCAACGATCTATATAAAGCCATAGGATACAATGTCACGTGTTCACTAAGGCCCATCGTTCAGGACGCTACTCAAAAATGGAGAGCTGTGAGACCGGCCGGAAGTGCAGGTGCTGTGCCAAGGTTGCAGATGAAGCTGAGGGTGATGAGCAGTAATGCGCTTTCGCTGGCTGCTGGTGGTCAGGACACCCGTTTGAAGCCGTGGGTGCTGGCTAGCAGCGTGACTCGCCTCACGAAAGCTTGCGGGAGTGATGATGATGATGACGTCTCGCTGAAGTAGTTGCAGGAAGGTTGCACTGACGTTCATACTTTTGACGCTTGATTGACATTGACAGGGAGGCGTTGTTGGTAAACATTTGTGAAATTGTCACAGAAATTGTATTGACAAAACAAGATGGCGGCGTTAGTTCCGGTTTTGGCCACGCGCCGTAAGAACCCTGTAGCGTCTATAACGTGTTAGTAAGTGCATCGCGTTGGTGATTTGAATATTTAACACGTTACTTTTGACAAGCGTCGTAGCCGATGGGCCTTAGAAAAACGACATCACAAGTGTCACGATATGACAGATGCGTGTTCTGTGATAATTGACCTTATGAAATGAGATAGTTTTTGTGAACGCGTGTGGCCCGCCTTAACTATTATGATAAGAAAGTAATTAACAATTAACCTGTATTGTATATGTAGGTCTATTTATTGTTTTGAATTTAATTGATATTATTTCCACTTAAATAAACATCAACTTTATGCATGTGTAAATAAAGTTGATTTTAGACTGACTAGTACTGTTGAAAAAGTCATAAAAAATATGAAGGTGTAGCGCAAACTGAACCTTATGTGTAGGCATTACAGTTGTTTTTCCTAAAACTCGTGTTTGTTTACATGTTTGGCAAATAAATTGCGAACGCAGATTACGTCCCTCTGCTTTTTCTCAAAAATATTGCTTTACTTCCGGATAAATCAACAGACACAAGCGCTACTGCTGAGCATGACGTACTGGGTTCGATTCTCGGGTCGGGCAGTATTATTCGTTTTTTCTATCAGGAATTTCTCAGTAGCAGCCCGGAGTCTGGATTTGTGACCTGTTGATGGCAATAGGCTCGCCCCCTGTTACATGGGACTTAAACATAACTGGATGTAAAGACTATGTGGATCATTCCTTTTTATTTTATTTTCTCATTTAGTTTTATCATGGTCGGCCAGCTTGAGTAATTTATGCGGCCTACCCAAATGTCCTTTCTTTGGTATTGTTCGTCGCATCGTTGAGCTCCTTAAATTCTGAGTTGAGCTGCACGGTCACTGACAAATGCGTGCACTGACTGAACAGGTCCACTCAATCTGTGTGGTTCTTTACTCAAAAGACCATTTTTAGACACCAATCTACATGATCTTCACATGATCTGACCAAGATTATGTCTGGACTTTAAAAGAGACTGTGACCTCTGAGTTTGTTTCGGCCTTTCTTCTCGGAGTAGTCAGATAAGAAACGCCGACCTCATCTAGTTTACAAAAATATGATTCACGTGTAAAAGTGTTTGTACAAACCTACTTACAGAAATAAAAATCATTTATAATCATTTATCATTTATAATAATTGTAATACGTAATAAAACATTGCATTGTCATTGAAAAGTTTTTTACTCGTCTTTATGGCTTAAAGGAATGTAACTCACGAGTTTTCACGAAATTTCACGTCGCTGCGTAACTTTTTTAATTAGTCGAGATTTAATTAATATTCTTTATGGCATCTCTAGGTCATGAGCTACCCGAATATCAAAAAATTGTAGGCCTAGGTCTTAAGGGGGTGGCGTGAAAATGTATTCGCCGTTATAATATATACTAAACTAGCTTTTCCTGCGGCGTAGCTCGCGTGGAAGTCGGAAATTATCACATGGCAACGTACTACCGGGATAAAATGTATCCGGGATAATTATAAACTATCTGTCTGCCTCATACAAATCCTATGAGTAGCATAACATAATGATCGAATACTATCGTGAATTCATGCAAGCCTAGTACTTTTTGTTAGGTTACTGCTCAGAAACTGTTCACAACGTCTAATGATTGAAATACTATCTTGAATTCATGCAAGCCTAGTACTTTTTGTGCCAAGTTTCAGTTTTATCAACTCAAGGAATAAGATTTTTCATACAAACCAAATCTCCCCTTTTCGCGCCCTTGAAGGTGGAATTTTCAAAAACCCCTACTTAGTGCTCCCCTACATTATAAAAGGAAGCTGTGTGCAAAATCTCACGTTCCTAGTCCCAGTAGTTTCGGCTCTACGTTGATATGTCAGTCAGTCAGTCAGTTTCTCCGTTTATATACAGGGTGGCAGGGATATCGACGCGAAGCCTCTTACCATGGATTCAGAACATGATTCTGAACGCCTCAGCGTTGAAATTTTTCGTCGGTTATTAAAAACAAACAGCTGTTTCATAGAAAAGTGCAATACCTACGCGGTCAAAATGTATAGAACAGCTGTTATATTTTTTAATAACTGACAATATTTTTTTACATTCATTCATGAATCGATATCCCTGACAACCTGTGTATAGATAGATAGAAAATGTACACTAATGTACAGTCTGTGACTTTGCTAAGTACCGTCATACGAATATGAACCTTATTTTTAACCCGAATTTACATTTCAACATTAATTGTATCAAAAAATCAGCCTAGCCTTTCCCCAACTATGTTGGAATCGGCTTCCAGTCTAACCGGATACAGCTGAATACCAGTATTTTACACGGAGCAACTATCTGACCTCCACAACCCAGTAACCGGGTAATACGATACCCCTTGGTCAGACTTTCGGGCTTCGGTAACGGCTGTCAAAGATCCACGAATGACAGCCGGGACTCGTGCTTTCCGAGGCACGGCAAAGTCTCGGTATGTAAAGATGGACACCATCCGCGGACCAACCCCGGCAAGCGTAGATTGACCTGATGGTTGGACCCATGCGGCTGTTACTACTTAACCACGCGCTGCCCCATTAATTGCATGCATGGTAAAATTATTTTCAGGAAGCTTCAATAACAATGGAACTTGTTTCGTGAAATAACTTTATTAGTATTGTGGAATCCACAGTATCACCGAAATCATGGCCCCATCAGCATTAAAGCTTTATTTTGCAATGTATAATGTTATCGTACGAATGTTATTTTCACGACAAATTATTTGCGCGAGATTACTTTTATGTAAAATCGCGCTTGGCATGAAAATATTTTGATTTCATGAAATTTAATGCATGCATCATGAAATTAGAAGTTTACACGTGAAATTAATGTCATGAAAGTAATTTTAAGTTACTTATTTCGTAATGTAATTATCGCATTACGGTATTCGTATTAAAGAAAATGTGTACAAGCGCTTCATACGAATATGGACATTATCAGCATTAAGAGTGAGTTCATATTCATATTCGTATGTACTAAGCAAAGTAAAGTCCATTCTTTGAATCTTGCCGTGAGTGGCACAGACGGCGCTCTACAAAGACGAACATATTTACATTTAATTTTATAGGTACCTCGACCATCCTGACTCTTACGTGTACCGTGACGTACCTGGAAACAAAAAAAAAACTTTAATTAGTTTTAGTACTTGGTGTCTAAAGGTAAGCACTTGGCCTGTAATGGTAAGTATGTACATGATTATGTGTCGTTTGCGATCGATCTTGAGGCTGTGACAGCCCCACACGGATCATAAGGTGGCCATGATCATACTCGTAACGACGGCTGACCACGTATGGTCTTACCATAGTCAATCCTACAAATAATAAAATATAAGTAAAAATCTTTATAAAAACAAGCTTTTATTGAACTAAAAAGTACTGAATAAAACTTACGTAAACCTAGAACTTTAATATTTACTTAAAAGCTTGAGGAGTAAATTTGCTTCTTACACTAAACTTTAAAAGATGAGCTTCAAGGTTTAATTGAGGTTTTCCTATGGTTACCTTCCGGCTACATCATCAGACCCTGAACACCACGTAGTGTCAAAGCACGTTAATACATGACCAATGAGTCCAAACACGATGGTGCTATGTTTGATCGAGGAGATCCTATGGTCAACTTCCGGCACCATCATCAGACCAGCTCCATGGTATCATTTTTTTTAGATGTCTTGGTAGTTATATAAGTATGCCAAGTTTCAGCTCAATCGGATGCCAGGAAGTGCTTGAAAAATGGATGACAATTGGAGTAACCGGAAACACACGAACAGAGCAAGCTAATATAAAGCTTGTGGAAATATAATCCAAGAGCACGCCCATGTGGCAATAAATAAAAAAACCGGCCAAGTGCGTGTCGGACCACGCACAATGAAGGGTTCCGTAGTTGGGATGAATTTATCCCAATAACAAACTTAACATTGTAGTTGAAAAACATGATCTCCCATACGGAATGTATGGGAGTAGGTGGATTATTACTTGTTAACCTGTACAGCCTACTTAGCTCTGATAGTTTTCCTTTTAATTTCGTTATATATACTACTGCTGTGAATTTTTTCACAAATTCAAGTACAACCATTTAGCTGGCAGGGGGGGGACACTTGACTCTAACAAGAATTAACACTTTGAAGCTTAATTTTTCGCGAACGGATTCCTGAATCCAAAAATGGTTTCCCAAACTCGCAATATTTTTCAACGATCCCCACTTTACGTGTAGGGGAGGTAACCTATTTTTTTTGTTTTATTTTACCACCGGCATGATTAATATGTATACCCATGCCAAATTACAGCTTTCTAGTACAAACCATCTCTGTGCTAAGCCGCGGACAGACAGACAGACGGACATGGCGAAACTATAAGGGTTCCTTGTTTACTACAGAACCATAAAAACGAGCGAGCCTTACAGTAGTCGCATATATGATGTAACATCTGACATCTTGGCTGACGTTTATATGATATAAACAATATTCACCAACATCACCATCACCGTCAACCGTCGACGTCACGGTCACCGTCACCAACATCGTCTTTTTTATATAGTTACATAGATAGATAGATATATCGTATATGGTACACACAAAAGACAGCACAAAATAATAAAAAAAAAATACCTAAATAAAAACACCTACCCCCCATTTTTCACTTTTTAGTTCTGGTACCTACCCCACAAAAAATCGAATACCACTACCTGCAATGTAAATAACAGTGACAGGAAGTAATCATCATATCATCCACATAAACTAAGTGGGAAAAATACGTATTATTGAAGCTAACAAGTTGATAAAATGTATATAAGACCAACTTGAGAGCATACCCTTTCATGCAAAAAAATCATTTTCAAATCGGTCCACAATTGACGGAGATATCGGTGGACATAAATAAAAAATAATTAAAATACATTCGCGACGAACATAATAACCTCCTCCTTTTTGGAAGTCGGTTAAAAACAAAATCATGTTCGGGTCGTCATAATTCGGCACAGGAAGAGCGGCAAAATATATGTTTATTCGATTTTCCATCCGGGCTGTGCCGAATCATGCCGACCCGAAAAAGTGGGTGGCTACCCTAACATTTGACAGCCCCCCGATCAATTCACCGGCTCCTATTATAGTTTCCAAATCCTGGTAAGAGGACATTATTCGGGTCAGTGTGCCATTCATAACATTCCCAAAGTCCACTAGTGGACGTAAACATGCCATTGGACGTATCATTCAAGCCTTTGCCTCTCACTTGAGCGCGTTGACTTATGAGGTGTCGATAAGACTTTAATGCTTTCAAACACGCGATTTGCAGCTTATGGGGTGCGGTGTTTGTGCGAGCGGAGCGGGGAGCGGGTAAGGAGAATAGTAATGTGACTACTTCGTTGGAGTAGTCGTTTTAAGGGTGGCTGATGGACGGCGATGATTTTTCACCGGCTTCATAAGGTTCATAACTCATTTGTTGGGCTTGGTATAACCTTTTGTAACAAGTTACCCTCTTCTTTGCTAGATTTGCCTTTTAATGCGTTTAAAACGAAAGTAAAATCCAACCTTTGTTCAAAGGCATACTATTCTATCAACGACTACTTAAATGATAAGAATAGTTGGTCGCTGTGATTAACTCAAGACAATTTTTATGTTCTTTCACCAGAATTAGCTTACCTACTGACAGGTTATATGAGTTCATATAATTGTTTATTTTAATTTAATTTTAATTTATTGTTGACATAATCTACTCATTACAATGTATTTTTTAATGAGTTGTATTGCAATATGTAACTAGTGACCTCGACAATAGATCATATTATTTATTGTTATTAGTAATTAACTGTTTTTTTTATTTTACCTCGATGGTCCTAGTTTATTATTTATAACTTCCAGTTACAGCTTTATGTAAGCGGGCACGCCCTTTATGCCTGGAGGCTTTTATTAAGACGTTAAGTTTTGTTTACGTTTAGTTTTTATTTCTGCCCGAGTACAGTTCTCGATGATTTTGTTTGGTATATTGGCGTGTGCTAGCTAACATATGGATAATAATTTAAATTAGGTTAAATTATGTTGAATACTATTATATAGAGTCATTTTTTTTTTCTTTCTAACTGAACAGGCAGCTGTGCTGCTGGGGAGTTTGTTGCGCCACTTCTTCTTCCCAGCTAACGCACTAGGAAGTGGTGAAGGGTGGGCGTTTTGGGGGACTGTCTTATGTAATTTTGACGTTCGAAAAGTGCTGATAATCAGCCTAGTTTGAATAAATGACTTTTGAATTTGAATTTGAATTTGATGGGTTCAAATCCCAGGTCGGAAAAAGTGTGACATCCGTCGGAAAAAACGCTAATTGTCCATCCTAATAGCTGAGATCAAAGTCAGTTCATTCATATACTCGCGCTATATTTGGACTCACTAGATAGTTTCGAAATAGACAGAATAATAATAATTATTTATTTTCTTTTATTAGAAGACCAGTATTGCTAGAGTTCTATTACACAGTTATTTTTACTAGTGGTCGCCCAGAGGTCGAAATTCGACCATAATTCATTTAAATGTCATGATTCCAAGGCCATCTTGTGTCAAACGCATGGTAGTGTGTGTAATGTTTTTTTTATTGATTTAATTTATTTCTAATGTATATTATATAAAAATATTAGCTTTCTGCACTCCTTCTCTATATAAACTTTAACTGTGCCAAATTTCATACTCCTCCGTCCGCGGAATTTTCGTAAAAAGGGATACAAAGTTTTTGCTTCACGTATTAATATAATAATAATAATTTATTGTATTGCTAGACTTCCATTACACAGTTATTTTTGTGATTTCCTGTTATATAATATATACATATATATAATCTATAATGTTCCCGCTGCTAGGACACAGGCCTCCTCTTTTCGAGAGGGAGTGGGCTGTAATCCACCACGCGGGCCCAGTGCAGGTTGGTAGATGTCACATCTTCGAATTTTTGGTTCTAGGACATGCCGGTTTCTTCACGATGTTTTCTTTCACTGTTTTTGGGAGTAGTGTTGATGAAGATATTACCACAAAGTGTAATGCCTCGAGTTCGAAACCACGACATTCAACTCACAAGTCGGGGCCGTTACCGCTGGGCAACCACTGCTCCAGAAGAGAATGTGTTAAATAGATAGAGTTTTTACTTATCTGGGAGCTGTTTTGTTTCTACAAAAAACTATTTTGTACACACAACTTAATAGATAATATCGTTAATTATTGGGTACAATGGCGGTCGTATCGCTTATAGCCATATCTACAAGACAACCTGACCAACTTTTTATGGGTCTGTCACTATACATTTCGCAACATCAGCAAGGTGTCTGGATTTCTGTCCGGTAAATGGCAATTGGCTCGCCCTATTTCATTCATAAGGCTTTAACAGAACTGGCGAAATGTGGATGTACCATCAAAGAAGTTCATATTTAACCAGTTTCAAAACAAAATCCCGTGCACACGATGGCCACATCTGTTACCGGCCCGGTTCTATAGTCGCCGAGCGCTGCAAGCAAGAATAGTCCTTACGGTGGTTAGATATGAACTTCTTCGAT
This sequence comes from Agrochola circellaris, assembly GCA_914767755.1. Lineage (NCBI taxonomy): Eukaryota > Metazoa > Arthropoda > Insecta > Lepidoptera > Noctuidae > Agrochola > Agrochola circellaris. Next base: position 10,746,905 of record OU611867.1, read on the forward strand.
GGTACATACTAAACACCTCTGCCTACCTCTTACAGGAGTGATATAATGTTATGTAACACGCACATAACACTTCTTATTTGTTTTTTTTTTTTTTACTCGTTGTATAATATGTTGTGTTGCGTGCCCTTTAGTCTGTGCGAAATAAATGTAATTTCTTTATTTTATTTTATACTAATTAATGACCAAATCGCTGTCACTGGCACCACACCCTAGCATCCCTTAATCGCTGCCATTGCGAAAGAATAATTATTTTGTTTAAATCTTACACTACAAACTAAAATCCACCTTATTGTATAACAAACAGAGTGCATTTTACAATAACTAGTACCATAATATTGAATCGTTCCACAGAAATTAGGACAAAATATATGATTGTATGGAATTGGGTAAAATTAAGAGAAATATTATAATTATGAAGCATTAAGTTGGTAATTTTAATTAAAATTTATTATAATTAGTTTTGTTAACTGTACTTTATCAACGTGTGATTGTAGGAACTTATGATTGGCAGTATTTATTTGAACGAGCTGAAAAAGTGAAAAGCCTACCGAAAATATTGTTTTTTTAAAACCTGTTATTATTTATTAATAAACATAACATAATATCACGACAGTATTCCCCGATGGGTTGGGCAGAGGTATAGCTATAGTACATCCACATTTCGTTATGTTAAAGTCACTCCCAAGTAGGGGGCGAGCCTATTGCCATCAACCGGGCAACAAACCCAGACTCCGGGCTGCTACTGAGAAACTCCTTATGGGAAAAGCCAATAACAGTTTGCCCGATTTTGGAAACGAACCCAGGATCTCATGCTCAGGAGTAGCGCTTGCTACAAGCAAAGAGGCAGTCAGGTATTTATTAATAATTAATTCAATATAATCTATACATACAATTAAATATAATTGTAGGGTCTGTTTGTAATGTCAAAATAACAACTTTATACTAAATGCATATGAAAGTATAAACGGACCTGATAACAATTTGTATTTTTTTTATTTTTGTGTGTCTGTCTGTCTGTTTGTTCCGGCTAATCTCCAAAACGGCTGCACCGATTTTGACGGGACTTTCACTGACAGATAGCGGATGGTATAAGGAGTAACTAAGGCTACTTTAATTTTTAGAAAAAGAATTGGCGTCCACTCGGGCGAAGCCGCGAGCAGCACTTAGTTCATTCATTCATAATTTCTTACCCTTATCCTCAGACCACATAACAAACCAAGACAGACCGCTGTCAACAGTGAAGTGAAACGGTTTCGTCCGGGGTCGCGGGAAAGTCCGAAAGAGATACCGTGGCCCCTGGCAACGTACAGGCAACTGTAGGAACACGGGTGGGTTTTAGTCAGTAAGAGTCTGACACGCCCTCCCGCTTCGCCCAGAGCGGGGGAAGTTATCTGATAATTACCCACACTAAAAAAAAAGCCGTTTTCGTAAACATGTCTGCACTTTGTGTGGTGTAGTTTGATTGTAGTGTCATTGTAAAAGGTTGTAAATGTGAGTGTGTATGCACAGAGCGGCGGTGTAGCTTTGGAATGTTTCGCAGCGCTCTGTCTTGGTTTTTTATTTGGTCTGAGCCCTTAGCACAGTTTGATTTGTGGTCGGCACAACATGTGATGTTCTTCCACACTTCTCTATCAGTCGTCATCTCGGTAGTCACCCCCTTTCTAGCCATATCATCTTCCACACAGTCCATCCATCGGTTCTTTGGTATTCCCCTAACCTACTCCTACTATATTTACAATTAATTAAAACTAGTCGTTGAAACTAATAACACGATCATCTCGAACCAATATAGACTACAATATGTTCATACACCATACTTAATTCTCATAACAAATCATCACATTCTATACCCTAAAAAACAATTGAAAATGCACCTTAATCACACAGATAAAGCGATCTTATTTCACTTATCAAAATTCCCTAAGCTTTAATACAGAAAACACGGTATATTAATATCTCCTACACTATAAATTCGCTAATCTAAAATCGACCTTAATTTGATAACGTATGGTTGAATTCCGCACGTAGTAATGTATTAAGCAATTAGACTAATACGTATCTGTTAGGTCTTTAAAACTGTAGGGAATATATTGCTAATTGAATTTGAATCTTATCGTAAGTATGATAAAGTTTTAATTGATTTGATGAGCGTGTGTAGGGTGTAACATTTAAAATTGCTAGGGATGTTATTTGAATACTAATATACGCGTATCCGCAGGAGCCCGTGGCTCAGTAATAACAGCCGCATGGGTCGATCCATCAGGTTAAGCTACGCTTGCCGGGGTTGGTCCGGGGATGGGTAACCATCTTTACGTACCGAGATCCCTCCGTGCCTCGGAAAGTACGTTAAGCCGTTGGTCCCGGCTGTCATTCTTGGATCTTTGACAGTCGTTACGGGTCGTCAGAAACCGAAAAGTCTGACAACCAGTCTTAACAAGGGGTATCGTATTACCCAGTTACTGGGTTGTGGCGATCAGATAGGCAGTTGCTCCATGTAAAATACTGGTATTCAGCTGCATCTCTGGTTAGACTGGAAACTGACCCCAACATAGTTGGGAAAAGGCTAGGCAGATTGAATTTGATACGCGTATCAGCAATGCTTGACGGATAATAAACTGTGAGTTTGTCATAATTATATTTAGAGGTCACACATAATCAGACTATAATAATGTCCTCGCGCTGTTAGCAAAAGGTCAACCAATCTTGAATAAAAAACAAAAAAAAAAAAAGGATTTTCTCTTTTTTGCGTCTAACCTTTATGTATGAAGGAGTCACATCAAAAAAGACATTTCAAAAATGAAATAATTTTATAATGTTACATGAAAACGTGAAAAAGCTTCTAAAGTTATTTTAAATAAAAAGGTTGAGGTTTTCAATTCCACTTTATTTTTATACCAACTGACTTAAAATAATTCAACGTTTTAAAATAATATTACGTCATCTCTCTGTTCTACCATAGATATATACAGATGGAACACACCGCAAAATCATTTAAACAAAAAGCGACTCTTGCTACGACACAATAAAGTGCAATTCAGGTCGCGCAGCGCTAATTACTTACAGTTATATTCACATAGAAATTGCATCACTTTCTATCTTAATCTTCTGACTAACTTACACTCACTGAGTTGGCCCGACAAGTCGAGCCCGGCGTGTACTTGTAGCTTCATACCTTATCTGCGGAGTGTCCCTTATGTATTCATCTGTGTTCTACAGATATTATTGTACACTCAACCGCACTGCCATGTTGACAATTTGACATAAACGGCACCTTTATTTCATTATAGCAGTAGAGCGGTTTTCGTAATTCAAGTGTTACTACTGACGTGAGGCTGACTGTATTAACCTTTTAACTGATTAGTTATTCAACCAACACGAAAAAACCACAACACAACCTGTAATATCCGCGCGTAACCACAAAGTATCCGCATATCCACAGCCGGAGCACATCACTACGCGCTAAGCCGCACGCAACTACTCGAGACATCAAAGTGAGTGCGTAATACGAGAGGCAACACTACACATTATATTACCAGGATTTTGAGTTTAACCATTTAGTTAAAGAGGAACGTTAAATATTACTGAAAAGCTTCTGACTGGATTCCAAGAGTTCCAACCAATTTAGGGATCATCAACCCAACCCAATAAAAAAGTAATTGGAAAAGTATCAAAGGCAAAGACGTGTTGTGTTTCGTAATGTTAATTACTTTACATACTATTGTATGGAATCAAGTTATTCTAACTGACCAGACAGCTGTGCTGCTGGGGAGTTTGTTGCGCCACTTCTTCTTCCCAGAGAAAGCACTAGGAAGTGGTGAAGGGCGGGTCTGTCTTATGTAATTTTGACGTTCAAAAAGTGTTGATTCTCAGCCTAGTTTGAATACATGAATTTTGATTTGATTTGATTTAAAGTGCCCATTAATTAGCCAGGAACCGTTTCACGGCGACGAAATTTTTCCAAAGTTTTTTTTAATTTTTTTCAACGAAAATCAGTCCTCATTCACACTCACACATCACATATTTTTATGAAATACAAGCCGTGTCATCGATGGGACTTCCCATCGGCAAAAATGAAGAACTGCCATACAAACTTACATCCCCTATTGTCCCTTTAGGAAAGGAATTCTAGTGCAATATTTCATGCTGTTACTCGTAGACCGCGTTCAATCAATTTATAATCAATAGAATTAATTTAATTCGATTTTTTATTTATTTTTTATTTTTTTTTGTTTTATTTTTTTTTGTTCACTTTTTTTATTTTGTATTTTGTGTTTCACGAACTGTGTCCAAATAAAATTTATTCTTTCTTTCTTTCTTTAATATTTGTAAGTAGAAAAATAGGACTAGCTAATTATGCACCTAAACCTTCCTCATGAATCACTCCGTCCATTAAAAAAACCGTATGAAAATCCGTTCAGTAGTTCTTGAGTTTATCGCGTTCAGAAAGACACACGCAGCCGGGGGGACTTAGTTCTGTAGTGATATTGATAACTCAAAGTCCCTCAGACCTCTCAAAAAGCTGTTAAACTAAAAGCCTCCACGGTAGCTCCTCGCCCGCCGTCATATCCTGGTACGTACATAATTAATTAGAGGATTATCTGCAAGCCGAGCGCAGGTAATGTAATATGTCGTGTCATGAGGTGTTATAGTCTCTACTAAGGTATGTATAAAGTTATGATGATGACACGGTGGGAATTAGCTTCTCATATGGTACATTTTTGGCATGAGAATGAAAGTAGCTCTCAAAAAAAAATTATAAAAGTTTTTTTTTATGAAGTGAGTGAGTCCAGCAGCCTACACACGATCAATCACAATCTGTTTCATTTTGACAGTTCAACAACATTCATTGCGTTATTTACGTTGTTGAGCAGACGAATTTTTCGAACTTATGAAGCAATGGATTAGCAAAATCCTTCAAAATGATTCTGAGTATACATATTATATCAAGGAATTTTTTTGAACGAATTTCGACTTTAAGATTGATTATATCCTTCTAATACAGGCATTGTTTGCCTAAAAGGGGGCTCCAAACAGGATTCAAATGTAATTTTCTATTTACACAATAAACTATTTGTATACAGCCATGGAAAGTTCGAAACGCAAGAACAGACAGAAAAATAGAGAGCTAAGTAATTACATTGTGTCTCTTTTTGCAGCTCGGGTACTGATTTTTACTGAAACATAAATTATGTTGCAATAAATGCTTTTCTAGCATTTCTTCTGCAATTTGCAAAGTACTTAAAAATACTTATAGGCACGAGCTTCGTCTATAAATAGCCATTCCTAGATTACCTCGTGAATCGTGAAGAGTATGCCAGCCGGTCGGCACACGGCGCCATGGTACCGGATACGTATCGTCGGCGTATCGAATGCACAATTGTGTCAAAGCAATTATTATTATAGATATTGATGCGTTCGGCGTATCGTCATATTCATCTTTAATGGAACAGTTGATGTCCTGCCCCGGTACTACAAAGCCGTAAGCTTGAACCAACCGCGGCAGATTAGCTGTCATCCATTGAAGATTTCCATTCTCTACGCTGAAAGTCTTCAGCGGGTAAAAGTTAAATGGGTGTGGCGGCATCTACAACACCACATGCGTACTACGCATCACACTTGACGTCACGCATATCCTATATCGCGCAAGCAGAGTTATCCGCGCGCTTGGTTTATATACAGAAATCCCAAAACAATGGGTCGCCACATATAATTGTTTCTAAATTACCCTAGACTGATCAAATTTTCATTTTCCCTAATTACTTATGTTAAAATTGTAAAGTTCAAGGTCGGCTTCCCCGATTATCCCCCCTTTTCTATGAAGGACGAAGAACCTGTTCCTCATACCTCTGCATGGTAACAATTATTAGAATGTAAAAAAAAATTGCTTGTATATGATAAATGATGCTTGTAAGGTCTAGAGAAGTCATAGGTACCCCATATAGCGTGCTGTTTTCCTTGCTTGTTTTGAAATACACATCAGGAAACAAAATATCAGCACAACACTGAATAAAACTAATAGTTTCGCAACGCATCAGTCGCTGACGCATGACGGAAGTGACGCGATGAACCAGAACATGCGACATGCGATACTTATGTGAATTGTCTCTCTTCCTGGGAGTTAGTAACATATGTATGTACAAACTGCTGTACTTGTATGGTGAAAGTACGCATAACAACGGCACCAGCTATACAAAAAACATTAGTTAATAAGCAGTACTAAGTGCCCAGGACGCCACGCAACGCACTAAAGCATAAGTACCAGAAGGCGATTCAGAAGATGAATACACTCCTAAACGTCACCCAACCTAACCAGATACAATTTTATATCCGTCACAGTAAGATGGTTGAAGCCGTGTATCATTTCACTTCAGTAGTCTAGTAAGATAGATAGATATAACTAGATCGTGCTCGTATCATACTCGTATTTATACTCCTAGTAAGACCGTTATAGAATTTTTGGAAAAATAGCCTCCCATCAAAAACATAACATGTACCAAAATGCAAGTCTCCCAGCGCAGTTCTAGTTGCGCTCATATTAGGTAGATTTTGTTGTATGCAGATTCTATTGCCGTGTAGGCCATCTATGTCCTACTCCAGGCGACGTATTCTGTAAATAAAAAACTCACCGTAAAGACTTAGGTGAAGTGAGCTGTCAATAGTGTCATCTTTAGCATTAGTGGAATGACAGCTCACTCCACGCTCACTTCACCTAAGTTTTCACGGTGAGATGGTTACAGAATAGCACTGCTGGTGCCACCCGGAGAAGGACATAGATGCTGCTTTTCACTCTAATTAAGTTATTACCGGGACAGAAAGAGATAATTGCGTAGGCGAGAGCGAGATAGAATGAAGTGTTGTTGAATTTCGTAGATTTGCAAATATTTTGTCGTGTCGACTTGTTGACAGATAAATGATTATTTTTTGTTTTCTTTTGCATTTGATTAGTTGGTTAGTTACAATCTCGGTATAATTTTAAAATCTATAGTAGGTACTGTAATTTGTGCCGTACAGAGATAATATTTTGATTTACGTGAGTTTGTGTTTGAAATTGTTTAAAACGATCCATTTTGTGAAATGTTCCATTTCGTAGATATGTTGTGTTCATTTCTTGACAAATAAATTCACGTGTATTTTGTTTTCACCTGTTCCCTCGCATTTTATTGGTTACTAGCTGCCCGCCCCGGCTTTGCTCGAGTAGCACTAAATAATTATCTACGGCGCACCTACCTGCCTACCCTACCTACCTACCCTACCTTTTCATTGTTTTTAAGATGTATTCTGCTATTCGGGGCGGAGACAAATCCAACGAATCAAAAACCATGAAAATTTGTCCAGCAGATCTCGAGTTATAAGTGTTGTAACAAACACGACTTGCTTTTATATATAGAAGATAACATAATTTTATAACCTATTTAATTGACTGTTTTTTTCAGAAATAAAACTATAATCGATAATACCTATTATAATTTTATATCTGTAAGTCAAAAATTTTTCATTTTGCTTGTGTAGTGACAGCGTGTCTTTGATTCTACTACTTGACCATAGATGGCGTTAAATAAGAAAATAAAGATATTACTTAAATTTTTGAGGAAATTTTTGATGTATCTTTAGTTTATGAGAAATTAATAATTTTTTTCTTCGGCTTCCCTCTAATGGAAGTTTTAGCTTCGCTACAGGTAATACCATTATATCCTTGCATTTGGTTGTATGTCTGTATGTTTGCACGCACCTGGGCAGCTCGCTCAAATTATATGCTCAGATGATTTACTGCGCAAATTGATACCTTGTCGTAGATTTATTGACGTTAAGCAATCTATTCCCTTCTCTAATTCTACGTGTGTGCAATATTAGTAAGTCGAGTGCTGGCTAAAACACTGGCTTGGTTGCGAGGGAAAAATCGAGAGAAAATTTTGTGAAATTAAAAAGACGCAGAGAGCAAGTCTGCACGCTAATTGCAAATTTTCCCAGATATGAGACCTAGCCAGATCGATTTATCACCCCCGCGAGCCCCTACACTGCAACTTTCATCGAAATAGTTAGAGCCATTTTCGAGAACGTGACTTAAAATATACCTACATATATGTATATACACAAATATTGCTCATTATCATAGGATTAAATTCACCAGGAATAGTCAAACGCAAAGCCATAAATAGCAAAACATTTTAAAATCTCATCAATCACATCCCATTGGAGTTTCATGATATATTAGAGTTGAGCGTTCATGGTGATCCCGCGTCAATCACAGATGTAACATAACATAACATATGCGTATGTATATGCGCACGGGCATGGAACACGTGAACATCCATCATTGTAACGTGAGGTATGGTGTGAGGGACAGCGAGTTACTTGAGCGAATGTTTTATGGTCCGTACATAGCATTTGACGCTTCAATATCTGGTAATTTATAGAGGTTGTTACTAATATCTGATTGTTTTGGATGTGTAACATATTTCCTCTCGGGTTTCTGCAATCTAAACAATCAAATCTGTGGGAGTGATTTCGTGAAAAGGGACGGAAGTGTGTAACAGGAAGCCGAGGAAGCGCGCGCTATTTGATTTGAGCAATGACCGCGCGCTGTTCTAGAGTTGGCCATCACAGACAACCTTGACGAAGTCCTTTAAATGTTGCTTATTACCAAGTTGAGATGTCCGCATATGCGACTAGTGTTACACTCATTTATTTTTATTTTTATAGTTAATTTCTTCTCGTTGACACTGCAGCTCCACCTCGTTATATCTGACCGCACTAACAACCAACATGCCACGTGGCTTGCTATTTAAAAGCCAACTAGTTGAGACGTCTTTCCCGGCTCCTGTTCCGAGCCATAAGGGAGGTAGATGCAGAAAACTAACTGATATATTACGAGACAATATAAAAGTTCCATCGGCAAAATTCGTCAAACACGATCACTTTTGAACTAAGTTGTGTGTGTACCATCGAAGAAGTTCATATCTAACTACCGTAAAGACTATTCTTGCTTGCAGCGTTCGGCGGCTACAGAACCGCGCCGGTAACAGATGTGGTCATCGTGTTCACGGGATTTTGTTTTGAAACTGGTTAGATATGAACTTCTTTGATGGTACATTGAATTCAGGCAGGCATGCAAATCCTACCAAATTTTCTCAAATATCCGTCGGCTAGTTTTCGAGTTCTAAGGTGGCTCCTCAACTCAGACGTCTGAATTGAGGAGGCACCTTAAACGTCCTGTAATTTATTAAGTGTTTTACTACAAATTCCAGGATCGGGCCTACAAAATCGACTAATTCACTTCTAAATATTGGTAGTACCCGCGTTTAAATATGAGACATGGCTCCTCAATTCATATGGACACTGGAATTACTTTACTTTGTGTAAATTATTTCATCACCACTACTCCCAAAACGGTGAAGGAAAACATCGTGAGGAAACCAGCATGTCCTAGAACCAAAACTTAGAAGACATGTGACATCTACCAACCTGCACTTGGCCTGCGTAGTGGATTACGGCCCACTCCCTCTCACAGAGAGGCCTGTGTCCCAGCAGTGGGGACATTATAGCCTGATTATGTTATGCTATGGTTGTCTCCAAGATGGCAGCGTACCTGCGACACTTTTGGTATTGCAGATGCAGTGACAACTAAGGCCATTCTCACACGAAGTGATTTCATTTCTACGGCGGTTCTCAAACGACTCAACTTGTGAACAACTAGTTCTCAACGGCGACGCAACCAGTTACGCGCGACTGGCAGTGCACGTCGCTCGGTCGTTGCCAACGCAATTTTTCATAAAATTGGCGCGTTATCGTGTGTCATGTCGTCGGAGCAAAAACATAATATTAAAATTCATACAACTTAAGTTGCGCCATGGGACAGTACCAGTTGCATCGCAGTTGGCAACGCCCGTTGCTAACCAGTTAAGGTTGAGTTGCCGTCACCCCGTGTGAGAAGGCTACCAGTGCCGCTAACAATCAGATTGCTCGTTGGCTGTGTTTACTACCTTCGGCTTCGTTCTTCTTCTGTCATTGTCAAGCGAGATGGCAGTACATTCGGTTTAACAAAAGAACACAAAGTTTGCTCGAATTAAACCTACTCCATCTATCCTATGACTACTTCCGTCGGTAGTAAAACTCTAATTGTCCGTCCTAACTGCTGAGATCAAAGTCAGTTCATTTATAAACTCGCGCTATATTTAGACTCACTAGAGAGTGTCGGAGTTAGACAGAATAATAATTATTATTTATCCTATGCTATTAAACGGGCAATATTTGTTTATATAGGTATATATATTTGTAATCGCGTTGTCGAAAACGGCTCTAATGATTTCGATGAAAGTTGCATTAAAGGAGTTTACGGGGACGAACAATCGATCTAGCTAAGTCTCATAGTCATCTAGGAAAACTCGTTTTCTTCGTATTTTCATCCGAGCAGAGCTCGGTCGCCCAAATTTTAGAACAAAATGGCTACCTTAAAATAATGACATGGCAGCATGGAATTAGTAAGTACGATCATGGCAGCATGGAATTAGTAAGTATCTACTATCATGGCAACATGGAATTAGTAAGTATCTACTATCATGGCAGCATGGAATTAGTATATACTATAAATGGAATTAGTATGAACTTTCCTATACTATTAAATTAGCATTCTCTATTTTCACAAGAGCAGAGCTCGGTCGCCCAGGTACTAATCTTTAAATAATATTATATTTACGCTTTAAGATTTCTCAAAGGAATTACAAATTCACTTATAGAGAAGACATAAATAGGTTTAAACAATATGATGTGCCATTACGCGTAGCTTATAATAAATTATACACATCTTAAAAATATTATATTTTACACATCTTAAATATATATTTAGAAGCAAAACTTAATATGGCTGTAACATAAGAGAAATCTTTTTATATATTGATCTGCAAGCATCCAGCTGTGAAATTCTTTGAGCGCAACTATTTCTCTATCTAATATTCACATCAAATACGTTTCTCTCCTCAAAGAGGATTAATGTCTTCACTAATAAAACCCGACGATTCCCACACATTCAGCCATCCGTCACCCACATGCGACCATCGTAAAAATAACGTAACATTAACTATCAAATTCTCTTAAATAGAAACATAAGTTATAAAAAATAATCTAACCAATATTGTGCCCAGCGTAACTTGGTCTTTGATTTAGTTTGTTTTAAACTATTTTTGTCAACGACTTCAGACCGTCACATTATTTTATGATATTGTATTCTGTATTCTCTAACGCCTTTATTAATAACCTGGTTCTTTGTCGTTCCCGTAATAGTGAGGATTGCGACCATATACGACGCATCCCCAAACTATGCGGTCTTCGGTAGACCGCTCGGTGAATACTGCCTCCAACAGCCTTCTTGATCGCGTCTGACTTGTTATTTGTATATACAAATATTGCTCGTTGAATAGTTTAGGATCAAAACAACTGGCACTAGCCGGAGTCGAACCCATGAACTCTGGCTAACCGTACCGTATAACCAGTGAGCTTCAGTGCACGCATTAATTTGAGTGATACACTGTCAATTGCTTCAGTTGTTGTCAGTTGTTGTTGTCAGTCCTACCAAGGGGTATCGTATTACCCAGTAACTGAGTTACGGAGGTCAGATAGGCTGTCGCTCCATGTAAAATACTGGTATTCAGCTGCATCCGGTTAGACAGGAAGCCGACCCCTACATAGTTGGGAAAAAGCTACGCTGATGATGTGAAACTGTAATTATTTCTAAGTCTCTTATGACCCAACACTTTAATAATTGTTTTATTCAAGGCGCTTAGAATCAGCACCATTATATTTCTAAAAACTCCAGTACCGTTCAAATCCAAATAAATGACCCAATGACTTGGCGCGTCCTGTCCGATGCCCATATACGTAGAGCCACATAGGTTCGATTCCGGTAAAGTGCGGATGTCTGGCCCATACGGTAATTAGGTCCGGTACGGTAATAAGATCCGATACGGTAATAAGGTATTTGTTACGCAGCTGGCTGTCTTTGCATGTGATTTATGCAAGTGACATACATGATTATAAGTGGGTAACCCTGGTATGTCGGTAGTAGGGATATATCAAATGGTTTGTTCAGTTGTTACTCGGTTTTATGCCGTCTTTCCGAGCAGGTCAACTCAAAGCTGCAATGGCTCTTTTTTCAAAAGGCCGTTCCAAACATGACCCGTCACATCTGAGTAATAGTTTTTATATGCTATTGGAGAAATGTCTGTATTCAATAGACGATGACATATCCACATTAAAAAAAAAAGATATTAGTTAATGTGTTGCAATGTAGCTTGCAATGTTATTGAATTTTTAATTGTATTGAATATTTAATTTGCAATGTTATTGAATTTTTATTTTATTGTTTTTTATTTTTTCTATAATTTATTGTGCATGAATGTATTCTATAGTTTTAATGAACGTGTTTTTTTTTAATGTATGATTTCAAACACAATGTGAATTGTTCCTGAATAAAATTGAATTGAATAGAATTGAAATTGAATGTTTTTTATATCTTTTTACGCGACTGCCACAGAAGTTTTTCGCGGGTATCTTGTATGTATGTACCTGTATTTGTAAACTTTATTAGCTCGTATCTTCCAACCGGCTAGATGGATTTCGACAGTTAAGGTATCGTTATATTCGTCTTAAAAACCTTAGATAGGTGTTTGAAAAAATAAAAGGTTAATAAAAAAAAATACCAAACCTATCGAGTAGGGTATCAAAATAAAGGAAATTAAAAGGGGATTACAAAACGAGGAGCTCTTGGCTAAGTAATAATAGCCGCACGGGTCGATACATCAGGTTAAGCTACGCTTGCCGGGGTTGGTCTGCGGATGGGTGACCATCTTTACAAACCGAGACTCCTCCGTACCTCGGAAAGCACGTTAAGCTGTTGGTCTCGGCTGTCATTCGTGGATCTTTGACAGTCGTTACGGGTCATCAGAAGCCCGAAAGTCTGACAGCCAGTCTTACCAAGGGGTATCGTATTACCCAGTTACTGGGTTGTGGAGGACAGATAGCCAGTCGCTCCATGTAAAATACCGGTATTCAGCTGCATCCGGTTAAACTGGATGCCAACCAATACAGTTGGGAAAAGGCTAGGCAGATTGGAAAAGGGGATTCCAAAAATATATATGTTTTAATTTAATTCGTTTAATTAATCTCTTAAAGAATATTTAGAACTGTATTAAGATAAGAAACGAAAAATTATAAACGAAATTTTGTGTAAAGTTTGTACTTTAAAAGAGGCCATGACCTCTGAGTTTGTTTCGGCATTTCTTCTCGGGGATCAGTCAAATACTGACCGAAAAACTTTACATGTATAAGTGAAATAAACATTTCATTCATTTAATTTCATATTCTCGTGCGAAGCCGGGGCGGGCAGCTAGTGTAACATAAAAAAACTACATCATTCAGTTTTCGTAATATTGTTTTCGATTATTTGTTTATCTTTGTCCACAATAAATGCACAAAAGCACACCTAATGCCTTAGGCATTCTCTACCAGTCAACCGAGGGTGGTGGAGAGGTAACATGGCAGGAATATTATTTAGCATTTATGTAAAAAAAAAACTTTTTTTTTTTTTAATTTATAAATTTTCCTTGGCAAAGAACCTTCAAAGAACCCAGGGGTTTATACCTTATTATGTAGGTCGGTCATTTTGCAAGTTCACGCCGAGCTTCATCACAATATACCGTTGCTTGTCCGTAGCTCAAACCATGAGCAAGTAATTAGCATTAATTAACACGTACGGCCGCGAATCTTGAACACCGCGCTAATGCATATGGGAGAGGGCGCACACGGAGTGAGGAGGAAATGGAGAGCGTACACTGATATATTTTTAAGATGAAATACAAGGCACGTTGAGTCGTGGTTTTCATTGATTAAGTGACAATGAAGCGTTGGAGATAATATTTGATTGATTTGCATTAGCAAATCAATCAAATATTATCTCCAACGCTTGATATTAATAATAATTCGCTACATATTAATGTAGGAGGTAGGTATGCACACTAAATAAATAAAAAATATATGTATTTTCTTTGTAATGAATAAACTCAAAACTACTGCAGGCTTAGCACGAGCACCGTTTTGTCGACGGAAGAGTAGACAAAAATGACGTTCCGTGTAGAAAGTACGACGGCTCCAAAGTAGAAAGAGTCAACTGCACTTTTTTACGAAATTCACTCTTACATAATTCGACTCAAAATTCTTTGTTTTGTCATAGGATTTTTTTTTGTTTGATTCTCAATTTTTACTGATATTAAGTAACGTAAATATAGACAACTACAACAATTTTTCTCAGTGTCGGAGAACCGTATTTTAGAACAAAAAAATATTTCAGTAATATTGACCTTAACCATTTCCTTGGTAATATTTCCTATTAATGAAATGATGTAAAATATGAGAAGATAGCTTTGTTCTTCTATTAATTATCACAGTTTTGTGTTCAAATGCTCTCCTGTAAAATCATAATTTTGTAGATAACCCTATATACTTTGTGGCCGTGGAGACAACTGTCAGTTGTTAGTGTAATTTTGACAGTTTGGGATAGAAAACTTTCTTCTGAAATAGTCTACTTATAAAAGAACCTAGACAAAGATTGTTAGAAACGAAAGACAAAATGACAGATCGTAGAAAGATTTCTACGGTGCGATGTCAAAAATGGACAAACAAAATGTCACTTTGTATAGAAAGAGCTGTGTCTATTCTTCGTAGACATAGAAAGCGTCATGCTACGCGTGCTGGACCGATTCAAAAAAATCTTTCCACCAGTACATCGTATATTATCACTGAGTAACATAGGCTATCCTAATCCTACCTAATATTATAAATGCGAAAGCGAATGTTTGTTGGTTTAGAAAAGAAAGCAAGAAAGAAAAAGTGTTTATTCTGCACAAACTAAACGCATATTACAAAAAAAACAATACCACTTTACAAATTAGCCAAAAGCCTGCCCCTTTAGCCCCAAAAGTTTGACAAATTTTATCTATTGCTTGCTGTCAGGGCCAGAGGCCAAAGACAATTTACTATAATTACATAATGTGTTGCGACATTTACAAAATGAAAACAAACATGACCACGACCTGGAGAAGAACGTAGGATATTTTTATACCAATATTTCCACGGGCTACTTTTCATATTGGATCGCAGACGAAGTCGCGGGCAACAACTAAATCAATCAAATAAACGCGGGCAAAAGCGGCGGGTAATTTATAAAGATATCACGCGGGCGAAGTTGCTGGCGGAATCTAGTGCAAAATGATGTAAGAGATATTATAGATAGTTAGGTTAGACCTTAAAACAACGTTTTTTTTTTTCTTTCTTGCGCTCATTTCTTACGACGACGCCTTCACAGATATTAATATCGGTATTCGAGTACATTGTTATGACTTCAATATTTAAAACATTTTGATAGATAGATGGATAAATAGTTTATTTGGTGCACACAAAAGACAGCACAAAATACAAAAACACGATTAAATAATAGCTAAATACATGAATATAGCATTTACAAGGTCTCATTAAATTAGATGGACAAATTTTAACACAGCATTCAGTACCGTCTAACCAAAGATATCCAAGCAAAAAAAACACTGATTAAAGTGATTTTATTTTGACCTATAATAATAAATGACATTGGGTAACCAACATTTTTAGTGTATTTTCGTTAGCTGATTTATTTTTCTTGTAAGTATCTCATGCGTTTTTCTAAATACTATTTTTACCACTGTCCTTATTTTGGTGGTCTGAATGATTTCTAAAAGTTTGTCCATCTATTTTAATGGGACCTTATATATTTTCGCATAGTCTTCATTATATGATCTCTCCATTAGTTATCTATTCTATGGTAAGGTAATTGTAGGTAGCATTTTAAGCGTTTGATAGATCGTGATGTTAACGTTAAAACTTTTAATTGATTATGTAAAAACTGATCATTTTCACACGTATTACAATGCGTGGGTTTTGATGATTATCGGAATAATTTAGCGTAGACAGGTTATTTATACAGTAGCTCGATTTCGAAACGGCATCAGATCTTATAGATAGCTTAAGCCACCGACACATTACTGTGTCGTGTTGTGTCGTGACGCGGGATACACCATTCAAACGCCTCTCGCCATCAAACGTAAAAGTTTGGCAAGTTTAGAATTAAGTAACACCTCTGTATTATAATATCATTAAATAAATAAATATTTAAAAAATAACGAATTTATTCAGGACTACGTCAAATCACAATAATTGGCTAACACTGCGTCAGAACGCGACACGACACGACACATTAATATGAATCCGGCTTTACTTTCGGTTTCTCAAAGCTTCCCGAAACTTGCCTCAACAACTGAATAATAAATCTGATGCCAATGTTATTTTAGTTAACCAATCATAACAGCTAACATTATAGAAACCATAGATTTTCGTCAAACATCATCTTTCTTCCCTTATCGCAATTTACTGCGGTTTCATTTTTGATTTTCCTTAAACATTCTCGTCTCTTACTATCCTTGTTTATTTGTTTGTTTGTTACGCTTTCACGTCAAAAAGGACGAGGTTATATGTTCGACGCGTATGTATGTTTTTTTTTTATGTATGTCAGTTGTGGACCGATTTTGAAAATTATTTTTTTGTATGAAAGGGTATACTCCCAAGTTGGTCCCTTATAAATTTTATTAAATTGCTTCGATAGTTTTTGAGTAAGCTTCAATAATACGTATTTTTCCCACTTAGTATATGTGGATGATATGATGATAACTTCCTGTCACTGTTATTTACATAGCAGGTAGTGGTATTCGAATTTGTGTGGGGTAGGTACCACAACTAAAATGTGAAAAAAAAAGACAGTTGTTTTTCTTTTTTTGTAAAAAGTTTTTTTATACCAATATTTCCACGGGATCGAGACTTACGCGGGTGAAACCGCGGGGCGCAGATAGTTACATGTATTTAGAGATCATCAAAGTGTCCATTAAATTATCTACACCAATAACAAAAAAAAAATAAGATAAAAAAAGAAAATAAACAAAAGGGAAAAAGAAAAGATGTGTTTTTGTAATGAAGAAACTCAAAAACTACTGGTACGATTTAAAAAATTCTTTCACCAGTAGAATGCTATTTATCACTGAGTAACATAGGTATTTATAAAGATATCACGCGGGCCAAGCCGCTGGCGGAAGCTAGTATCTACATAAGGCTGTGTGCTAACCAAAGCGATCATCGCGCGCCATCGCTTTCATTTTGTTCGACGAAAACGCATCGTCGCGCTGAAAGAGGGGCCTGTCCGAACAAAAGTTTGTGACATATGAACGCGACGATTGCGTATACGCGCGACCTATCGCTTCGGTTAGGACACGGGGTGAAGCCCACCCCGGTCGACACTGCGACTACGACATGACACGACACGACAAAAAAAAACACAAACGTAAGACAGTAGTCATATTACAAATGCAGCGAGATCTCTATTCATTTGTTTTGTCTTGAATGTCAGTTCGCCAGTGTGGTCGTGGTCTAAAGATCAAAATAAAACCACGTGAACTTGAACTGAACGGAGCAAAGGGAATGTTACAAAGCCGAGTTTAAATTAGCTGCAAAATATATAGGTAAAACTAAGAACGACTAATGCATGATTTCACCAATGCTGTTGGATTTTCAAAGCTTGGCTCTGCACTGAAAGTTGAAAATCGAACAGCGCGCTTTTATTTAGGCATTCATTTAGGTGTTGCTTAGTAGTAGCAGTACAAGCGACTCGTGTGTCTGTTGAACTTTGTACTTGTGTGATATGACAAAAAGTATGACATGCGTCTTGTGACATATGAAGCTTTAAAGATAAAACTTTTAAAGAAGCCATTTTCGAGGATTAGACGTGAATCCTTCTACGCTCCCTTATACCACACACAATCAGAAACAATCAAAGCTAAATATGAAAAACTTTTTACAAAAATAAAACAACCGACTTCCAAAAAAAAACACTACAAAGTGAAAAATAACTTTAATTTCGGAAGTCGGTGTCTTTGGTTTTGAATCTTCGTTTTTAGCCGGTTGTTTTATTTTAGTTTTTTTTTTTTTTTTTTCACTTTTTGGTCGTGGTACCTCCGCCACACAAATGTGAACACCTCTACCTGCTATATGTAAATAAGTGACAGGAACTATAACATCATCTATATAGACTAAGTGGGAAAAATACGTAGTATTGAAGCTTACTCAAAAAATATCCAAGCAAAGTTAATAAAAATTATATGGGACAAAAAAAAAAACATACATACGCGTCGAACATATAACCTCCTTCTTTTTGGAAGTCGGTTAAAAATAGTCACAAGTAAGATCAAGCGCGTGGCGTCACGACAGATGCGGTGCAGATAACTAGCAACTTTGTGATAACATCGCGATTAAACGCAGCGCCGTCGTCTCTCCGTCTGGAAATAGCCTTAGTTCTACAGGACGATCTGTCAAGGGTGTAGGTAGGAGCGTTCTTCTGACTTCTAGCAATAATATGAGATGGTGCAATCGTTACGTTTTCAATTTTATACGCACTTTCTAAGTTAATTGACGAGCAGTGTTGCTGCCGTGCTGGCTCAGTGGACTTTCGAGTTGTAGGTCGTAGGCAGGCACTTTACATTGTGTAAGTAAATACACACTAACAAACTCACACACGCACACACACAAACTCACACTCACACACTACTACAGTCACACATACACACAATAACACACTACACAGAGCTGCTAATTACTTTATAAGTCATTGTTTCTCTTTATTCTTAAAATCATTTCTTACTTTTAATTTCATTTTTATAGTCTCAATATTGTTAACTACCAATTAAGGGATGGAGCGAGACAACCTCAACACAAGTATTATTAATTACTTACTGGAGCTGTTTCATTCACATTTGTAAATGTAACCATTTAAGACACAATAAACTTCTTTTTTTTTCTTTTTTCTTTTTTAAGTTATTTCAACACCACTGCTCTCAAAACCTAGAATCTTGAATCCTGCCCGTTGTATGCCAATAGACACGCGCTAAAAATGTGGGTGACAGTTAATATACAGCTTTACCAACCCCTTTGGGAAATATTGGCGTTTAGGGGGTATGAGGAACAGGGTGTAAAGTTCACTCATCCACCATACAAAAGGGAGGATCCTCCGACCAGACTGGTGTCATGCCTGGCGGGCAATTGCCCAGAGGTTGAAGTCGGGAGCTTGTAATATGTCCACCGCGCGGTAAACTCTAATTGCGAGATGCAGGATTTGAGTGACGTCAGGATGTTGTGTGACGTCAAGTCTTTGATGCGTAGTTCGCATGTGGCGGTGTAGATGCCGCCACAGGCGTAATGTTACATACATATACAAATACATCATCATTTAACCCTAAATAACAAACTGCTTTCTTTACAAAATGTTGGCCACACAATCGTATCTTTTGGAACAAAGTTCTAGGAGTAACCTGGCAGAAATCGTCACGTAATGTAAAAGTTTAAAGCCAGCCGTCCACTGCGAACTAAACTAAGTTAGTTTGCAGTTAGTTTAGATTATCTCGCCAATTTTCCATACATGTGCGTCCACCCACATGTATGAAAAACTGGCGAGCTAAAGTAGCTTAGATTAGCTCGCGGTGGTCGGCTCGCGTTATGCCCCGAAAAAGTCAGTTTCAAGTGTCAAAAGTTTTTGTTTTTTAATACATAGCATCATTATATTAAATCTAGTATGGTTTCAAGTGTCAAATACACTTGAGACCATACTAGATTTGACGGGGTCCGTTAGGACCGATGCCTGTCCGAAAGGGATATCATGGCCCCTGGCAACGAACAGGCAACTGAAAGAACACGGGGGGGTAAATCAGTAAGAGTCTGATACGCCCTCCCGGCTCCACCCAGAACCGGAGAAGTTATTTGATAATTTCCCACCACAAAAAAAAAAAACCATTAGATGGCTTTGTATTAGTACATAATATGCAGTGAAAAGAACTTCGCTCCAACCGGGTGTACCACGAGACATCCCGACTATATATATTTTTCATTCTTAAAGCCAAGTCATCGCTAGCTCTCGTCATCTAAACCGCAGTTTATAGGATATCTGTCTCATATTAGATGCATGATAACCTAGGTTTATATCGACTCACGGTTGATATAATCCTGGGTTATCGCGAATCGCCTCGATGTGCACGATATTGATATTTCATAGATACTAAATACTGCTCTGAACTTTTCTACAGAATGATACCAAAAGGCCTGGAATCTCACCACCAGGTACAATCCAATACAATCCTCTGTACCAGATTACAATCTTAATAATGAGCTAAAAAATATGATTGCCAATGGAGTAAAAGGGTACAAATAGAACCTACCTTAATGCTGAAATATGTACAAGCAGGAGACGACTAAGAAGTGAATCAATACCAGATCGATGAGCAAAAGTGCTTTATTGTCGGCTTCCAGTGTAACTAGATGCAGCTGAATACCAGTATTTTATATAAGCGATTGCCTATCCGACCTCCACAAAACACAGTTACTGGGTAACACGATACCCCTTGGTAGACTTTTGGGCTGCGAATACACGTAACGACTGTCAAAGATCTACGAATGACAGGACTAAGGCTTAACGTGCTTTCCGAGGCACGTAGGGGTCTCAATATGTAATGGACGGTCATCCATCCATGAACCGACCGCGGCAAGTGTAGTTTAACCTTCAATCGACCCGTGCGGCTGTTATTATTTAGCCAGAAGTCCCTAACAGAAAAAAATAAGCATTAGGAGTAATACTCTACCAACGAGTATTGCGCCTAAAACGCTGACAGTTGCCAAAATTCATAATTACGAGTATATACTCCACTAGTTTCTAAAAACCGTCTTCCAAACGGTCCTCTCTGCCTTTAATCGAAATCTCAGTAGTTTACCCACACACCTGCACTAACAAAATAGGCAAACTAGTATATAAATGCAATCTCATAGCTACCGCAGTACCGTGGGACCCTCTCTAATCGTAACCATATCGAATGCTAATCACGCGCATCTGGTTCGATCCCTCCATTTCTTTACACTAGATCTTATAA
This sequence comes from Agrochola circellaris, assembly GCA_914767755.1. Lineage (NCBI taxonomy): Eukaryota > Metazoa > Arthropoda > Insecta > Lepidoptera > Noctuidae > Agrochola > Agrochola circellaris. The sequence goes on from OU611867.1 coordinate 10,767,940, forward strand.
GAACGAGCTCTGACACACAGGTATAACTAGTTTGAGCGTTACTTATAACTTATTAGCAAGGTTTCTTTAATTAGAAAGAATTCTAACAATGTGAGTTGCATTACTTGATGACAAGTATAGAATTAGAATGAGAGCAATGGTGGCCCAGTGGTTACGGCCGCGACTTAAACGTAGTGGGTTCAAACCCAAGCAGGCTACTTTGTGTAAGTTATTTGCTCTCAAAACGGTGAAGGAAAGCATCGTGGGGAAACCGGCATGTCTTAAGACCAAAAATTCGAAGACGTCACGTGGTAGATTACAACCCATTCCCTCTCGATGACAGGAGGCCTGTGTCCCAGCAGTGGGAACATCATAGGCTGATTATGAAGTATAGTATGCTTGTGAAAGAAAGGAATTATCCGTGACGAACGACCAATACGTCAATTTTAGGGTTCCGTACCAAGAACTCAGTGATTTAAATACACCCGTTCTGATCATCAGCATCTGCCTGCCTTTTCCCAACTATGTTGGGGTCGGCTTTCAGTCTAACCGGATGCAGCTGAATACCAGTTTTTAACACTTTCGACTCCACCTATTTTTTATAGAGCTCATAGGCCATGCCGCCATACATGTTGCAAGTTGACTCCAAGAGGGTCACCGGCATTACGTTTGCGCTAAAGTTAACCCTCGAGGAGTGTCACCGGAATTAGGTTTAAATTCTTATTAAAATATACAACTGATTTTATTTAACGCCTAATTCGCTAAGAAAAACCTACATTAAAAATGAGTCCTTCGCGACGGCTCCCGGCACTGAACGTGTTAAAATATTTAAATTCACCCATTACCAAAAATAAAACAAAAGATAAAACACTCCGAAAATAATATTTAACTACCATACTATTTCAAGCCTAAACACACACCACGCTTCAACAAACATCCATAACTACCAATCCCAATCACCCATTCTCACAGTATTTCACTAAAGGTAGCCATTTTAATAAACACGCCAACAAAATGGCCGCTGAACGCTTTAAATATTCCTGAGAGACACGGAGGATTATAAATAAGTGAAGTGTCACTTGACAAGGGATATTTGGTTAGAAACAGATGCGATGTGGAGCGGAAATAAGTTGGGATTAAGTTGGTGAGATCCCGTACTCTAATTGTGTAACACATTGGGAATGACAATCGTTTTCATTCCACAATATACATGATGTTTTTTTGCTGTAGTGTAGATGAATGTTTCAAACATAAGAAGCATTGGTTTGTGTTATTTTGTCAATACTAATTATGCAGTAATCGTTCCTGCAGCAATCTTTTCACCGTTCATTTTCAAGTCTTGACGGTCCCAATTTTAGTCAGATCAGACGGATCCACCCGGAGTTAGAACTGACCATGCTTTTATTAAAATCAATAACCGAATAGATAAATCAATTAACAAAACCTTAACTTTGTAACGTACTCCTATTTTATCCTCCCCCCACGGGTAATTGCTCTCCATTATGAATTTATACCTTTGGTAATATTTGCAGTTGGCAAACGAATCCACAAAATAGATGTACAGAAGGGTGTTTCCATACCACGGGCGAAAACAGGTGCACGCATAGACAAGTACGATTTACGAACGGAGATTTAATTTATTTACGACGGGATACAAACTATGCCAAAATATTGCCAGTCGCGAGTGTCTTTGCACTCGCTGTAGTTATGTTTTTGAAGTTAACTGTAGATCGACATATCTCATTTAATACGGACTTTAAAAATAAAGAAGACGGCGCTGTCAACGAGTCTTTTTATACCAGACACCGTTCCCTTAGGGATTTCTGAAATTACCTTCAACTTTTGATGAAAAGCAGCTAACTTCACAGACATAAAAATTCGCGGCGCGTGCCTACTGTACTCACATGAAGTATGTCTATATGTTCGCTTATTCTATGAACCTTCTGTATCTATTAGATATTCTGTGTCGGACCGTACCAAAAGTACTCATTAACAAACACTGATTGATCTGAACGTTCTGCAAAGGATGGACGCTCGGCTATTGACTTATTGAGAGTAGAAATTATTGAGGCTTTAATTATTTCCATGTTTGTATATTGTGGTTGTAGGGTTTTTAATTACATGATACGACCGAAGCGGTAAGAGAAATAAATGAACGCGATGGAGATCGCAAAGCTGCTGTACTCTAAGAATTGGGTGTTCACGTAAACTGGTTTCCAAGCCAAAAGCCAGACAGCTAGATGCAGCCAGTGGCGGCCATTTTTGTTAAGGCAGATGTAATATGTAATGAGGGTTCTATCGCCCCGCTATGGCGATTAGAGCAAATAGATTAAAGCATTATTATATAGAATCAAGTTTTTCCAACTGAACAGACAGCTGTGCTGCTGGGGAGTTTGTTGCGCCACTTCTTCTTCCCAGCTTAAGCACTAGGAAGTGGTGAAGGGTGGGCGTTTTGGGGGACTGTCTTATGTAATTTTGACGTTCGAAAAGTGCTGATTCTCAACCTACTTTAAATAAATAACTTGAATTTGAATTTGAATTTATACTCGGCTGGTTGAAACATTTCTAGCAATGGCACCGGAGCTGATATGGAGCTGATATATATACTTAAAGTAATGCTTGCTTTCGCCAATGAACTACAACATCAACGCTTTTTAGAACTAGAATTACGTTCTCTACTTGATATATGCGGACCTACAATGCTTAATCTTAAAATGTAGTGACCAAACGAAGCTACTTTTCCATTTTCGGCCAAAACGTCATGTTTCGGCGATATTTTCGTCTTCGGTCATAGACCAGCCCAAGCTTCGGCCAAGCCGAAAATCAAAGTTCGTGATTTGTCGCGCGTCATCCGGCTTACATATCGTAACGCTCAGCAATATCAGGTGACGTTCGGCTAGCTTCGGAGTGAATCGGTTCCGGTCATGGTTTCACTCAGCTGACTTAAACGGACAAGATTTCAGTGTACAGCGAGTATATTAATATTTTCATTTTCGGCCGAAAATAAGACTAAAGCCGAGGCTTCTTTATCTTTTTAGTTTTCGGCTGAAAATCCAATTTCGGTTGGACCATGATCGGACACTTAAAGTATTTCGCAATAACCGAAATTCAATTAATTACACAAAAAATATGTGTTAAATCAAAACCATCCCACATCTATCATCATCACTGACAGCCCGACGATTACCAGCTCTCAATTAAACTCGCTTTCAATTACAAGTCTCCGGTAACCCTTTTGTAAGCGGAGTCTTGTGCTGCAAACTATGGGCCATTAAAATGTTCGCGGACGATTAACTTCCGAAGTTAAACGAACTTTTAGTAGGTATGCAGCATTTTAGATGAATCACGTTTCGGATATTGCAGACGTAATCCTATAGTATTAAACGAACAATATTTGTATATATTTGTAATCACGTTCTCGAAAACGGCTCTGACGATTTCGATGAAAGTTGCAATATAGAGCTTTACGGGGGCGAAAAATCGATCTAGCTAGGTCCCATATCTGAGAAAATTCGTTTTCTCCGTATTTTCACCTGAGGAGAGCTCGGTCGCTCAAAGTTTAAAACAAGATGGCTACCTTAGAATAACATGACACGGCAGCATGGAATTAGTAGGTACCTACTATCATAACATGAACTATCCTGTACTATTAAATGAGCATTCACTATTTTCACCAGAGCAGAGCTCGGTCGCCCAGGTAGTATTATATATCATTTGTAATCACGTTCTCGAAAACGGCTCTAACGATTTCTATGAAAGTTGCAATATAGGGGTTTACGGCGGCGAAAAATCGATGTTGCTAGAAAGAAAAGAAAAAGAAAAGAAAGAAAAAGTGTTTATTCTGCACAAACCAAACGCACATTACAAAAAAAAAAAAAACAAAACAATACCACTTTACAGATGAGCCAAAAGCCTCGTATCCATTATTGACAACAGAAAAGTTTCATAGGTTTGTTAGGTCTCATAATTATCTGCATGCAGCACATAATAAAATATTATAAAAGATGGCGATTAAGACCCGGTGTAACTTAAATAAGCGTACAAGACATTTCTCTCTGGGATGACAACAGACCTGCGATACCTCTGGTATCTCATATCCATAGATGGCGGTATAGATATACCATCGAGTGCCGTTGATTGCTATTCAATCTATACTAATATAATAAAAAGGTAACATTTGTGGACCATTCATATCATACCGAGACCCTCCGTGCCTACGAAAACACTTTGAGCAGTTGGTCCCGGCTGTCATTCGTAGATCTTTGACAAGTCAGAAGCCTGAAAGTCTGACAACCGGTCTTGCCAACGACTATCGTGTTACCTAATAACTGGGTTGTGGAAGTCAGATAGGCAGTCGCTCCATGTAAAATACTGCTATCCAGCTGCATGCGGTTAGACTGGAAGCCGACTCTAACATAGTTGGGAAAAGGCTAGGCAGTTTGATTTGTATGTAGGCGGTAATCTTCGGAACTACTGATCCGCTTCCAAAAAATATTTCAGTAATTGGAAGCTGCAGTATTGCCGAGTAACATACGATATTATGCTAAAACAAGAAATTGCACGCGGACGAAGTCGCAGGTGGAGTCGCAGGCTAGTAACTTATAAAAGTATAATGCTGTTAAATAAATCCCAAAAAAATCAGGAATCGGTACAATTTCGAAGCGAAAAAAGGGCCCTTATCATTTACGGGTAAAATTACCTTAATTATTTTCAAAGGTTTCTATTTATTACCAAGTGCCACGATTGGTTACCAAAACGATAAATTTTTGGACATTGGCAAGAAGATTAGGACCAAACAGTAGAGGACTAGAATGCCAAAAATATTCCATATAGAATGAAAAAAATGCAAGACCAAGAACATCTGTCCTGCTATCTTTTTTTGGTCTCGAATGCGTTAGGACCAAAAGGTATTACCGTACTGAATACACAGTGCCGTAGGACAGAACCAGTCTTGAATTAAATCATTAAAAACTTATGCGGATTGACAAACAGTGAATGCTAATATTTGTATCCACAGTGAATGCTAATATTTGTATGCATGCAAGCCCGGACCGGCTCGCTACAGTCACTAGCCGCCAGTAGTACCACATGAACAAGGAAAACCGACCTTACGGCTACGAAATAAAGGCGCTGTCAATGTCAAATGTTGCCTTGGTCGTGCGGTTGACTGTAACGCCACCCAGAAGTGAAGTTATAATACGTAATGCTGCAGACATTTTAAGTACTTTATTTGCTTGAGATTCTTGCTTATTGCCATTCACTGCTGTTTATAGGAAATGTCATAACATGGCGCCTGTGTTCCCCTATAGAGGTATGGGGAACAGGGTGTAAAGTTCACTCATCCTCTATAGAAAAGGGAGAATCCTCCGACCAGACGGGTGTCGTGTCTGGTGGATTACTGCCCGACAATTAATGTCGGAACGTTGTATATATGTCTCGCGATAAACTCTGCTTGCTCGCTGCAGGATTTTACGTGACGCCAGTGTGTCGCATAATTCGCATATGGTGATGTAGATGCCGCCACACCACGAAGGCATAGACAGTGATGTACACTTACATGTAATTTTTTATGGCTAAATGGGCCAGCTCTAGACCTCGATCTCGCCTGAAGGAAAACGATGGATACTACTACTACGAAGGAACGAGCGTGCCCAGAAGATGCTTGTTCAGTCCTGCTTTGAAGTATGACGGTTTTGCTAACATTTATGTTTAAGTCCCTTGTAAGTAAATAGAGGACAAGCCGAAATAGGAATGACGCCAAGAAAAAAAAATGTTCGTGTAGTGCGTGTCGGGAAAAAATATTGGACACGTATTTTTTGCTTTATCATATTAATAAAAAATTTCTTAGATAAAACGCATTAAAGTTGGAAAGTGGGGGCTCGCTGCGTACGTCACAACTTAATACTTATAAAATCTACCAAGGCGTCGTGCCACATTTTAACTCAATGTATCACCATGTCCGTGGAGTTTCTTGCCCGGTTTTCTCCATAGGAACCTACTAAGCGTTGGAATAGGCAACTAGCTTCATATTTCTGACTGACCGACCCCTTGACAATTCAAAAGTACCTGTAATTGGTTTATTTGAAATAAATGCTTTGAGTTTGAATTTGAGCCATACCTAATCTTTTGATTACGTAAAAAAATTATAAAAATATGTCCGATATTTTTAAGTAATCTACATATCGGACAAAAAAATATTTTGACACCATTCCTAATGGGAAAACCCAACACTTTTCCGAACCAAGGGGTTAAATTGCTTGTGACTACTGGACCCACAAACGAAGCAGTCAAATTCAGTCACTCTTCCATTTTGTAACCTCAATTACATTACAGACTGACTCCCGAATTCTTCGACGGAATGAAATCGAATTTTATTCGACTTAGTGCCACTTTGTCACTTTTTTTTTACATATCGAATAAATTTCGAAGACGTCGGATTTAAGGCCACTCATTCGAACTGGAGCATTCTGTCTACGACAGCTGCCGTCCTATTATTAGATGTCATCGAAGCGCATTCGATTCATGGCTTATAAATCTGGAACATAGCAGGAAAATGGTATTTCAAGTGCGAATCTTAGTCACTTTTAATGACACCCAAACGAGGCTTACAGATCCAAACATGGCCGAGAACACGACAGCCAATATACGCGTAAAAACATAATCATTCTTGACAGCCGGGTATAAAGTTATTAAAGTAAGTCCGGCAAGATTGTATTAGGTACACGTAGGATACGTGCTGTCATATTTCACGAAGTCCCTTAACAATCTCTACGCAACACTTCCGAACTCCTTACACCATCACAATATAATTGATAAATCAGTCGTGTACGTGATCCTCTCGCCTCTAAGGAGGTGTGGTACGTGAGAAGATATCAAAGGAATAAGGATACGTTGGAAATCGTCGCAGATACGTAGGGTTAGTAGTCGCGAAACAAAATGAGGAATAGACCAAAGATGGTGGATGGTTCTGCATCCGGCATTGACTTTGGCTAATGCATGCATCATCATCATCATCATTTCAGCCGAAGAAAGTAAGCCGACAAAGGCCTCCCCCAAGCACCGCCACGACAGGTTCTGTGCATCCATTCGATTTTGTAATACCTAACTTGATTTTAAAGAGCATCCAAGGATTCTCTTGCCCGTTCTTCTCCGTAGAGATCTATGTTTTGGAACGAGCAACTAGCTTCAACTGTCTGATTAACTGACCGACGCAATTGGACTGGCAATTCAATTTCGTGGTTTAAGTTTGTTTGAACCAGATACGTGAAAGTAACATTCAAGCCAAGAATTCACATGCCATTAACTGACACAAAAGTGTTCAAGTAGCTTGCATGCCATTATGATATTCACCAATCAGAAGGCCAATTCCTTTAAAAACGTTCAAAATCTAGTAGCAATCTCACCTTAGCAGCACGTCAAAAAATGTAGGAAAATTTGCGGTATGTTTGGCAGATTGAAACAGAGTTAAGAATGTGGACGTTCTTAAAAATACGAGAATTGCCCCTGTGACGTTTTTAAGGCACAATGGCATTCAACCGGGTCTTCTGATGAAAAGAAAAATGTTTCCATTAAAAATACTAGATAATATAGATGTGTTGTGGAATCATTTTGTGAAGACTCAACTACCGGACAAAAACATCCGTTTTCACATATGTAGTTCAGTCACGAGTAGTATCCAGTTTTGATAATGGAATAATATGTCTAAAACATAGTTACGTAGAAAATAATAGAAAAGAAACAATTTTATTTAAACGATTTAGGGATTTCGATTTCAGTTACAAATGACATTCCCATTTTCAGACAATAATTTCACAGGTTTATTAGACATTTAAGCATACTACGGAACCCAAAAAAAGCCCCGATACGATACGTGGACTCAGTCACAAGGGGCTCTTCTTTTTATTAAAATTCAGATCCCCAACTTGACCCTACAATCTTACAAAAGTAGTAAAAAAATCCAATCGCGAAACATTTTGTTCCGAATCTGCTGACCTCGGGCGGTAAAAGTTAACTTTGTTGATACGTGTGTTGGGCGCCAAAAAGCTTGTCACTTACCAAATGATTCGTTTTCCGATACTTTCAGTAATAATGTAAAAAGACGGTATTATACGGGGTCAATGTCAATATACTTTTTAAAGAAGATAGCGATCGACAAGACAATAAGAGTCCCTATTTAATTTTGGCACATTTGGAAAGTAATAAAAGAGTAACCGTGGAGTTTCTTGTCCGTTCTTCTCCATAGGTACCTACTACGCTTTGGAATGGGCTTCATATTTCTGACTGACCGACCCCTTGACAATTCAAAATTGCCTGTAATTGGTTTATTTGAAATAAATGCTTTGAGTTTAGGCTGATTATCATTTGTTTTAGTTAAGTAGCAAGTTAAGTTCAAGTAGCGAGTTGTATGTCAAAATATCAGTTCAAAAGTGACAGTTTTTCATTGTAAAGTGTGACACTTCACAATTAAAAACTGTCAGGCGGTGACTGGGACTGACGGGCGATGTTTTCCTTCATCGTTTTTGATGAAAGTGATAATTATACAATACGCACATGAATCCAAAAAGTCAGTGGTGGGTGCCTTGGGTTCAAACTCGAGACCACTGCTAACACCATGATCAATCAATCTCAAATCAACTTTGAGATTTCTATCGCAGACTATTTAAGACTAGCTTGGCTGGTGTTCTCCGGTTAAAACTTCTGTCCTAGGAGAACTGAATCCGGATAAAGGTTTTGTAATGCAGGACATGTCTATCTCTGTGGCGAATTTCATTCAAAGTTAAGCCCTTACTACGAACAAACACTATGAATATTAGTGCTCCTATAACTTGGTCCTTCGAGCCGGATCTCAACCAGCAAAGAAAATTATGTTTCAGATAAAGCACTTTTGCTCATGTATCTGGTATTTACTCCGGTAAAGTTGAAGACACATAACATCTATTATTTCAATGCAAGAACAATTCCGCCAAAAATCAGTCTCGAATCATTTCTCTTCTTCATCATAATTTGACCCGAAAACCGACACACTGACAAGATGTCTAAAGTCTCTCCCCTAAACAGATTTAGTATCAAAATTGTTGATGACGACACAAATGATAAATTATTTGTCATCATTACTCTGCCGGTTCATTGCACAGCTGTCATGTGGACAGATGGGTACCCCATCATTGAAACAAATTGTTCTGCGGCAGATTCCTTAACAATACATTAAATAATGGAAATTATTTTCATCTAATTCGACGCAAAATCAACGTGAACGTCGAGGCAAAAGTAATTGTAAGGATTGATGCGTGATAAAAAGTTTAATGTTTATTCATGGAAAAATCTTAGGATTGTGACTACAAATAACGAATAAGATTATTTGATATGTATTTACTCCGCTGAGCATCATGTTCCGAAACTGCCAGCTTTAGGATAGGACGTCTTTCAGTAGAACAGTATTTAGCTTCCCCAGTACATAGCTTAAAATTAGAATACAACACAGAAATGGTTTCTTACGTCGCTAACAATTTCTCTCCACATTTCAGCAGTCCATTTGTCTCAGTCTTCACAGATCATTCCCACTAAATAGATAGGTACAGAAGGTCAGTTGAACACAACGAGGGGAAACAAGCGCACGCTCACATAGACGCGTACGTCCAGCTATATCAAACAAAAGCCAGTCACGAGTGCGCTTGCCCTCACTGTACGTGAAGCGTGTCTATTTGTGCGTGTGTGTTCGCTTGTTGAGTTGAACTGACCTTCTTCACCAATATATTCTGTGTCATCCAGCTCACACCCAATTACAAATTGTTGAGAGAATTCATTAAATTCTTCCTTCAGGAAATGAATGGAAATTATTTGAACAGCCAGCGAAAGGGACATGATTTTAAATGAGACAACTTTGAATAATTTGCTTTGGACTTTGAGCAGTTCTTAGCATAACACAGGATTATCTCTGGTGGATGAGCTGAAAGGGAGCAACGGTCGAGTTTTGTTGTCTAATCGAACGGATATAAGCAGGTTAAAATATTATAGACGCTTAAACTTTTATAGTTAACCCCTATTTAACCCCGTTAAGGGATGAATATTTAAAAACCCTTCCTAAGTGATCACTATCGCTACATAAGGAAGTCTTGTGCAAAAGTCCCAACGGATTATGGTAACCATACACGTTACGATATACTTGCGCAAGTTTAGACTAGCACAAGACTGCGTGACACCGAATGGCTCGGATACTTGTGGAAATTTATCCCACACACGTTAATGTATACTTGTGCAAGTCTATTTTTGCGCAAGTATATCGTTACGTGTGTGGCCTGCATTAGCTGTGCGTTCTGTCATGATTGTAGGAGTCACCTAATCTGTTCGATTTATGCCCTAGCATGTGTGACTCTTTATGTATCTCTGCGATGTCTTGTATACTATCTACAGATCTATATAATAAAACACAGTGTTTTCATATAAACTAGTGATCGCCCAGTGCTCTAAATTCGACCATTATTAATTTCTATGTATAGTAAGTACATACTGATTCCATACTGTAGTACATACTAATTTCATGCTGCCATGTCATTATTATAAGGTAGACATCATTATTTATTTATTTATACTTTATTTACACCACAAAAATACATAAATAACAAACAAACAAAATTAAGCACTACAAAATATACAATGGGCAACCTTGTCCCTTTCCGCGATCTCTTCCAGGCAACCTTAGAATGGACAGTTATTTGCCTGGGCATAAAATGGGGCTGTCGTTGGGGCAAACAATAAGTATAAAATATACTAGAATAGATACACAGATAAATACATATCCTAAATAATAGATACATAAATACATACATACTAAAGTGTGTGTGCGTGTGTCAAACGCATTGTAGTGTGTATTATGTTGTTTTTATTCATTTAATTTATGCATTAGAATGCATATTATATAGCTTTCTGCACTCCTTCTCCATATAAACTTTAACTGTGCCAAATTTCATACTCCTCCGTCCGCGTAGTTTTCGTAAAAAGGGGTACAAAGTTTTCGCTTTACGTATTAATATATAGATATCAAAAGCTTTCAGCTTATCTGGGTTGTCAACCCAAATCTACATATTTAATAAATGCATTATGCATATCATTACATTTTCGCAGCAACCATTTTCATTTACGACTGCACGAACACATTATTACATTTACTGTTTATAGCTGAGTTAATAGAGAAGGACAAAGAGCTGGCAATCACATGTTCTATTAACTCGTAAACACATTTAATGTTAATAACTGAGCTTAGAGTGAAACTAATTCAATAGAAAACTAGAAAATGGCTCTATCACGGATGGAGGAACGAGTTGTACGATCAACCGCATGTTTGAGACCGAAATACGCCTTTATTGCAAGGAAATAAAAGCGCTGTTTATAAGTCAAACTGTTTCGTGGAAGTGCGGATGCATAGGTACGATAATTAGGTGACTGACGAGGCCTGAATAAGAGCTATAATTGTCAGTCAGTTGCTATATTTTTGTACTATAAATAACCAATAAGAGAGAAAGAATGGAATTAAGTTTTGCTTTAGAACTGCAGCAGGGCGTAGAAATAGGTAAACCTATGTTATAGTTATGCTATGCCATCCCGACCCCAGGATATTGGAATCACTTTCGAGTCGTGATTTACTATCTGACGAAACAAACTCAGGAGTCAAAGAATCTTGTAACGTCCAGTTATAATCGTGAGGACCATGTAGGTTAGTGTCTGAAATGGTATTTTGAGGAAAGAACCACACATATTTAGACCTGTGTGGGGAGATGTTGACCTGTCCAGTGCAAGCATTTGTTAGGAATCGTGTAGCTCAACTCAGAACTCAACGACTCGCCGAATAATACCAAAGAAAGGATATTCGGGTAGGCCGCATAAAATACTCAAACCCATTTTTTGCTTACGGTTCGGCATCAGACAGTTTAATATGTATGTGTATGGGACACAAAGCAACGCAAATCAGAAGCAGTACCACAATTCATAAATATGCCAGAAAAACATAAAATTATCTTGTATTTCCCGCGTAAATTATTCGCGGCGCGGCGGCGGCCATTATCGCGGCTATTTTCACGTGTTCCCGCGTTTATTGTTCACGGTAGCCATCTTGGAATCGGTAATCGAGGATGAATGGCACTCCAGTTTTAGGCGATAAAGCTTTCTGGTTTTGTGTTAGGGATGGTGAATTGTTAATATTGTTTTAAGAGGGTTTTAGGGGCTTAGAATAATAAGACATCATTGTCTATAATAGGCATTTTGTTTACAAAAAAGCTCAAGGGTGTCATGACATGCACACCAATACTCTATATGCGAAAATTACTCTGTTTGACTGTCTGTTACCTTTTCCCGCCTGCTGAACGGATTTAGATAAAAGGCACACGGATGACTTGAGTAAAACTTAGGATACTTTTTTCAGTGGGATAATTTCCGACCTCCAGTCGGGTGAAGCCGCGAGCAAGATTTAATACATTTATCATCAATGTAGGCAAAAAAGAAATTCAAATGTTGTCGTGATATGAAATAAATAATGATTTGAAAACCTTTTCATCAATTTCTAAAAGTAGGTACCCCCATAAAAATAAAATAAATCATTGCTAAGTATACCTTTAACATCTTAAAAGGTCACAGAGAAGCAATTTCCAAATGTATTGCCAGTATAATTAATGAAAAAATCCGTCCATGCCTTACTTATAAGAATCCTCTGCGGGGCAACCCTACGAATGCTTGATTGAATTTCAAATTTACATTTTACGCGCGCTAGGGGTGGTATTAAATGTAAATTGGTGAAGCTTCGCGTTTGATTAGGTTCTCGTAAACAGTACACAGTTCTCTGTGTACTCTTGTTTATGTGTATTGAGAGTCTGAGGTTGATAGGAATGTGGTTAGCTGATTTGTATGATCAAATTGGTACTGTTTTGAATCGATTTACGACTTTATTGGGAGTCTTTCTTGCTATAGAATAGTAGAGCGAAAACCTTTACATGTACATTCTTAAGTGTCGTTTTGGAGAAGTCTAACTGACACCAATTTGTTATATGACAGACTTTTGATTCTTCCATGGGGACACGACTTATCCTATACTATTAATTGAGCAATATTTGATCACGTTCTGGAAAACGGGTCTAACGATTTCAATGAAAGTTGCTCTATAGGGGTTAACGGGGACGAAAAATCGATCTCGCTAGGTCTCGTATCTGGAAATATTCTATTTTCTCCGTATTTTCACCCAACCAGAGAACGGTCGCCCAAAATTTAGAACAACAGAATAAAAACAACATAATACACACTACAATGCGTTTGACACACGCACACACACTTTAATATGTATAATGATGTATGTATTTATGTATCTATTATTTAGGATATGTTTTTATCTGTGTATCTATTATTTAGGATATGTTTTTATCTGTGTATCTATTCTAGTATATTTTATACTTATTATTTGCCCCAACGACAGCCCCATTTTATGCCCAGGCAAATCACTGTCCATTCTAAGGTTGTCTGGAAGAGATCGCGGAAAGGGACAAGGTTGCCCATTGTATATTTTGTAGTGCTTAATTTTGTTTGTTTGTTATTTATGTATTTTTGTGGTGTAAATAAAGTATAAATAAATAAATAATGATGTCTACCTTATAATAATGACATGAGAGCATGGAATTAATAAATACCTACTATCATGGCAGCATGGAATTAGTAAGTACCTAAAAGTAAGTACCTATTAAATGAGTATTCTCTATTTTCACCAAAGGAGAGCCCAGACACTTTATATGAAAAAACGTGTGCGGCCGGGGGGCCCCGACCACACACCTTTTGCCTCGCGTGACGATTTCAGCCAGTGCACTCCTACCGCAAGCCGCGTGAAAGAACTTCGTTCCAAAAAGACTGGACAGGTGCACTCAAATCTGTATTGTTCTTTTCTCAAAAGACCATCTCAGACATTGATCTGCATGGTCTTTTTATGGCCTTAACAAGATTATGTCTGGACTTTAAAAGAGCCTGTGCCCTCTCTCTGAGTTTGTTTCCGTTGTTCTTCTAAGATTAGTCGAATAGGAAACACCGAACTCATCTAGTTTTAAAACATACTTTATTTTTGACGTGTAAAAGTCTTTTTGGAACGAAGTTCTTTATTGCGGCTAGCGGTAGGAGTAAACTGACAGAAATCATCACGCGAAAAAGCGTTCATACCTGCGACTGTCTTCTTCTAACGCGAAAGAGAAAGAGCGAGAGAGAGAAAATGTGAATTTGAACAAAATAAAAATCCAAGATGACGGCTGCGGAAATTTTAAAAAACTTTGTCATGGGTGTCGTTTGCATTGTTTTCGAGGTTGCTAGAGCCGATCGTGAGGTCAAAATGTAAAATGTGCAATTTTTGTTATTTCTTTGTATAGTTTATTACCACTTATATTATGTCCATTATTTTAAGCTTAAGTTATCACTATTATGTTTGAATGTTGGTTCACCTGTTATTGGCAACTGTGATTTACACAGGGTCAGTAGACAAGTCAGTCGCAGCGCCAATGTCGGCGCCGCGACTGACTTTAACTGTTTACATGAAGTAAGTAGTAGTGGTGCGTTTCTCACGGTGAGCACACGTGTGTGAAGTCAGTGGGAAAAATGAATTCGCGAAAACAACTGAAACGACGATTTAATTATTTGTTGAAAAATTTATCAATTTTGCTGTTGAATGAGTTAATAGAAATGGTAGAAAATGAGATAACTAAAAATAAACGACAATAGGTAAGAAAATGGATTGACGATAGAAACGAAACTGGTGGCTTCGCTAAGCTTACGCGTCATTTTTATCGCCAGCGAAAAAAACGTGGTCACTCTACAACGCAGCGGCAGTGACTAACCACGCACTGACTTGTCTGTTTACACGGGGTTTATTTGGCTGGCGCGGGGGTGCGCGGGTGGCGGGGGGCGCCAACTGATTTTAAATTATCGTGTCCGAATATTCAAGTCAGCGCTGACTTCAAGCCACTGTACTGACTTCAAATCAGTTTACACAGGGTTTTTTTCGGGTCAGCACTGACTTGCCTCGAATTTGTAGTCAGTTACTGACCCTGTGTAAATCAGCCTTAATACTTATTACTACTTTATTCGATATTCTATATACAGAAGCTGTTGGTGTACCTTTATTAATAAATAAATAAATGTAAATCCAAGACCGCGCTGCAAAAAAATTGTTTTTGTTTCAAATCATACGTGAGAAGGAACGTTGTTCGTGACGGTTCCCGACCACACTTTTTTTTTCCATTTTACATACATAAATTATCCAGGCAGCAAGGTTGGTAATGTTGATAGCAGGGCTGATCGAACAGGGTGCGTAACCCTACAGTATCATTATGCAAGCACACACCCTTTCTGTTTAAATTTGTTTTATCCTTTTCAAATTAAAATAACAGCATACCCTATAAAAAACCGATTAATTTAAAGCTTGATAAATTATTGGCAGCCCACCCTCAATTAAAAATTAAAATCTTCGCCCAATATGCGTTAGATTGCCCGCTCGGAAAGGAGCTGACCTAATATCAGCGAGGTAAACGGGGAATGGATGATTAAGATTATTAATTGGGTCGGCTTAAGTAGGATTAATGGATATTGATGAATTTACGGCACACCTATGATTATGCGCAGGTATTTATAACATGACAAGCCCTGTACCTAGTGGAATATCCTATGGCCAAAAATTACAAAATTCCATATATTTCATTCCCTATTAAAGTAACTCGTTCAGGGGATAGCTTACCCAGCCCATAATGTTCCCACTGCTGGGACACAGGCCTCTCTGTGAGAGGGACTGGGCCGTATTTCACCACGCGGGCCCAGTGCGGGTTGGTAGAAGTCACATGTCTTCGAATTTTTGGTTCTAGGACATCCCGGTTTCCTCACGATGTTTTCCTTCACTGTCTTGAGAGCAGTGGTGATGAAATAATTTACTCAAAGTATCAGGCTTTCAGGGTTCGAACCTACTCGTAAGAGGCGGCCGTTAACACTTTTAGGGGATGAATTTGCAAAATCCATTCTTAGTAATACCGCTAAAATAACTCTTATGCATAATTTCATGTTTCTAGTCGCAGCAGTTTAGGCTGTGCGTTGTATCTCAGTGAATGAATGAATTTAAGATTTTTATTAAGTGTGTATTATTTTTAAAGCTCTTTGTGCTTCTGGCAGGTGCCCACAGGCGGCCATGACCACTACATATATCTGCCTAGCCTTTTCTCAACCATATCGGAATCGGCTTCCTGTCTAATCGGATGGAGCTAAATATCAGTATTTTACATGGAGCGACTGCCTATCTGACCTCCACAACCGAGTTACTGGGTAACACAATACACCTTGGTAAGACGGATTATCAGTCTTTCAGGCTTCTTTGTCAGGAAATAAAATGAAATGAAATTGTTTATTCTGTAAATAGGATATCGGAATCACTTTTACACGTCATATAGAAAAAATATTAAAAATAAGCTAGATGAGGTCGGTGTTTCCTATCTGACTACTCTGAGAAGAAAGGCCGAAACAAACTCAGAGGTCGTAGTCTCTTTTAAAGTCCACACGGGTCTCGCTATATAATAATGGGTGGTCACCTATCTACGGACCGACCTCGGCAAGAGTAGCTCGACCCGTGTGGCTGTTATTACGTAACCAGGAGCCCCTTTTTTTTTTTTTTTTTTTGGATGGGAAATTATCAAATAACTTCTCCCGCTCTGGGTGGAGCGGGAGGGCGTGTCAGACTTTTACTGACTAAAACCCACCCGTGTTCCTTCCGTTGCCTGTGTGCCGAGGTCGCGATATCCCTTTCAGACAAACCCGCAACCCCGGCAGGCATTGGCCCTTCCGGACCCCGTCAGTTGGTGCTGACATCTCTTTGAGGCGCGCGTGGAACACATCGCGCCGTCGACGCGGGCCTGGTCCCTATCGGACGGCGAGCTACCCATTGCTCACCGTCCGCAAGCCCGCGCCTACGGTGGCCGGAAGTCGGCTCGCGACTCCCGACGCCCGGGGCGTCTCCTGCGGCGACTAGGGGCGCGAGGGGGCGCATTTTGCCTCTCCCTCGCGCGCTCCGCCTCCTCCTTCGCGAGCATTACTGCTTCGCAGAAGGAGGTGACGGCCTCCCATGCACTCTCGCTCCGGACCATGGCCTGAACCAGGGCCGGACGCGAGAGATCGCCGCCGCCGATCGCCTCCGTGAGGACACGGCGGTGCCCCGCCCAAGCTGGGCAGACCTCCACCGTATGCTCCACCGTGTCCTCCGGGCGATCCACACAGTGGTGACACCCGGGCGTTTCCTCCCGCTTTATCCTGAACAGGAACCTCCCGAAACAACCATGTCCGGTGAGGACCTGTGTCAGGCGGAAGGTGAGGACGCCGTGGCGCCTCTCTAGCCACTCCTCAAAGAGGGGACTTATCGCCACAATTGTGGCGTGCCCAAACCAGGAGCCCCTGCTCTCAAATTTGCTATCCAATGACATGTGCCATTACGCAAAAACTTTACATATTTTAAAAGATCTACAAAAAAATATATCTCCTGCTCTAAGTTACTTCTAAATAACGAAAGAAAGAAAAACACACAGCCTCCTTTTATTCTGGTCACGTTCGAGCGTGCACGCGTTATGGCACGTCATGGTATTTGCAATAATAACGAGCGCCGCGGGAATCCGGGGACACCTGGCAATATTAGCTTTAATATTGCAAGTAAGTTCTACCTATTCAAAACCTTTTTTCCAATAGAGATGTTGACAGAAGAAAAACAAAACTATTTAGTCCGTCAGTCAGATAATAAAAAAATATTATACACATATTTTTTGCTTTTTAGATAGAACGGATTAAAGTTGGGGAGTGGCGGCTCGGTACGTCACAAGTCAGTATAAATTCTACCGGGGAGTGATATCATGCCAAATTTTAACTCAATGTATTGCCGTAATCTTTTAATTACGTAAAAAAAGTTTAATAATCTACCTGACGGACAAAATATTTTTTTTAAATCAACATCCCTATTGCTAGTAGTTCCACTTAATCTAATATCAACTTTATCATCATGGCATTGTCTCCAACAGCCTTCTTGATCGCGTCTGACCAATTGACAATCTTGCCAGTGCTCTGTCTTGAGGGCGCTTTCCTACCACCCGCCCCACTACCATAAGCTAAATTAAGATACGTTTGAACGTCAACACTTTTCTAGCAATGTTTATAAGTAAGGGGTATTTGTATAATAGGTTTGTCTACATTGTGCAGTTTGCCAGTTATGTTTGAGTATCATCACCATTTCAGGCGAAAGACGTCCACTGCTGGACATAGGCCTCCCCCAAGCACCGCCACTTCCACCGGTTCTGTGCTTCCCGCATCCAGTGGATTCCTGCGGCCTTCACAAGTTCATCCACCAATATCAACTTTATGAGTGTGTAAATTAAGTAAATTTTAGAATGAAGACTATTGTGAAAGTCGTAAAATAATTGAAGTTGAAGTGTAAACTGAACTTTATTTGCAGGTTTTAAAGTTAATTCTCCAATAACTCGTATTTTTTTACCTACATGGAACTTAATTGGGAAGGCAGATTTTTGTTGAACGTAGTAAACCTTCATGTGAAAATCTAGAGTAGTAGTAGGGTCTTGTGGTCGCAAGCTGATTGCTGAGCTTCGATACACGGGTCGGGAAAAATATTATTGAGATAATCAGGAAATTCTCTGAAATTTTAGATGTCTGGTTTGATGCCCGTTTAGTGGCAACAGCCTCGCCTCCTATTACATGGGACAGCGGAATGTGTTCTGTCCGTGTCTTCGGGGAACAAGGAGTGATGTCATTTGTACTTACCATTAACGTGTGCTCATTACACATTTAAATGTCAGTCACGATCATAACTAGATTCGAAGCTGCTCAGCAATGCGCTTCAACCCTTAAAGTAGCATTACGAAGCTGACGCTTGCCTTAAATACGTCCCTTTCTAGATAAACATCAGTAACAGGTTGGCTTCACATACCGACGACAGGTCCTTGTGTGAAGTTGATAGGCAGAATCGGATCAACTTGATTTAGAATTTAGATAAACACGATAAACGCAGATTAGAAGGTTGTTTCCTTAAAGGCGTGTACGCACGAACACGAAATATTTGGATCGTACGTGTTGACGTAAATTAGCAAAACGAAAATGAACATCATATGAACACAGTTTGACTTGTGTTCGCGCTCAACTGTCCCGCTCTTTTTACTACCCGACTACGGCGACGCAAAAAGGAAGGTTATGATTTTGACCGGTATGTATGTACGTTCATCTGCTACCTCATAACTCCTAAACTACTCATCATATATTGACAATGAGGTATCGTTGAAAGCGTCTTGATCGTCCGCTGAATATGGCGTTCTCTAGAAGGCAAATATATATAATAAGACCCCAAAATAATTTTAATTAAAATAAAAGTTATAAAACTAAAACCATGGACTGTATACTTATCAACTAAGTCATGGATTCGAAATTCAATCGCTACGAACACTTTTGACGAACAGTGTTTGATGTTCGTTAGTGGTACGCACATGCAAACAAAGTGTTCGATGTACGTGTATTTGACATTAAGTCAAACCCCGCAAAAGATTTAAATCGCTAGATTTGCCATCACCGTACTTAGTCACAAGAAAAAGTGTCCTTAGAGAGGAGTGAGCTCACACATAATTAAATAGCGTTTCCATGACAATACAAAAAACAAAAGTAATTTTCTCGTGAAACAGGTAAAGATAATACTAAAGAAAAAAATCGTTTTTGAATCTTGCGTAAACCCACTAAGCCCGCACCCCACGCGCGTATATATGTCCACCGCACGGTAAACTCTAATTGCGCGATGCAGGATTTGTGTGAGTGACGTCAGGATATTGTGTGACGTCAGGTCTTTGATGCGTAGTTCGCATGTGGCGATGTAGATGTCGCCACAGCCTTATTAATAAGTACATAACTTGAAACCAGTCTTTAAACCCACATACCGGTGTAGACGGTTGATTCTGATGTTCTAATGACAATCTACAAGATGGTATCTATTAGGAGCGAGCGACCGGTTCAGCTGTAATTATCGCACTAAGTATGTGAGCAGTGATTAGTTTGATGTGGAGTGAGGTAATTGAATGGGCTTTGATTACGTTAGTTGGTAGCTTGGTTATCTACAGGGTTACTGGTTATATGTCGGCAATCCGTTAAGGGGATGTAGGAGAGGTCATTTATAACCAATAACCCTGTATAACATGTATCCAGCTAGATAGATCATACAAAAAAAAAACAAAAAAAAAAAACACAACTGACTTCCAAAAAAACACTACAAAGTGAAAAATAACTTTAATTTCGGAAGTCGGTGTCTTTCGATTTGAATTTTCGTTTTTGCCACCGACTTCCGAAATTTAAGTTATTTTTCACTTTGTAGTGTTTTTTTTTTTATTGTTCACTTTTTAGTCGTGGTGCTTACCGCACACAAATTCGAATACCACCTGTTATGTAAATAACAGTGACAGGAAGTTATCATCATATCATCCACATATACGAAGTGGGAAAAATACGTATTATTGAAGCTAACTCAAAAACTATCCAAGCAATGTTGATAAAATTTAAATGGGACCAACTTTAAAGCATACCCTTTTATACAAAAATAATAATTTTCTAAATCGGTCCACAATTGACGAAGAAATCGGTGGACACACATTAAAAAAAAAACATACATACGCTACGAACATATAGAACCTCTTCCTTTTTGGAAGTCGGTTAAAAATCGCTGAGACTAAACAGTCGGATTGTTTCGTATATGTGCACACATTTGGTCAGACCGATCAGTCATCTGCGCAGATCGGTGTCTTCATACACCTGGCTCCTTTTTTTATCAGTCTATATTGTGTCCTGCTGGGCAAAGGCCTCCCCTTTTTCGTTCCAAATCTTACTGTTTTGGGCCATATCTGGCCCCGCAAACATGATGAGGTCGTCGCACCACCTTTGCCGCGGTCTACCTCGACGGCGATGTCCTCTCTCTCCGGGTGCATTCGTGCGTCGTGCTCCTTAAGTGACCAATAAAAATTGGTTTATTTCATAGATTTTTCGTCTGATATCCTGGCCAGTACATCAGTACTTTATAATTAAGTTCAGCTCACATTGCGAGGCGTAAAGTAAGGGTCCAAAGGCTGGAAGCCCAGTTGACGAAAGAAGACCTTAGGTTTATACAGCCATAAGGTCGTAATTTAACTACCCTATGACCAAACTGTGGAAAGTCAGTCTATTAAAGCTTACACTATATGAACAGATAGTTAAAGGATAGTTTGGTAATAACATCCCAAAGTTATTTAATAAACACACAATGTTAACATAAATGGTCAAAGTTGTACAATGGGTTCAGGGCAGGAAACTACGTCATTAAGAAGACATCGGACCGGGTCGGGACGGACTGTAGATGATACCACACCAGCGACTTCGTTCGCGTGTAATTTCTTGTTTTTAGGGCGACGATAACCGAAATCTAGTCAAGCGTATTTTTCTGAAACCTTCCCCATTTTAAAGATTATTTAATTATTGATCATTTAGTATACGTGTTTTATTAAAATACCTTTTGTTGTACGATAAATTAATAATGTGTCTAATTTAGGACAGCGCTCCTGGACGCGCGTGAGTACGTCGGAATAATGATGAACACATTAATTTGACAACATTAAATCATTTTCCTAAACGATGGTAAGTTTTTTTTCGACTATTCAACTCCAGAGTTCTAAGCGTGCGAAGTTCCTTTAGCCAAGGATGTTGAAACCGCGGTAATTACAGCCCAGCTATATGATTAGCTAATGTGCAGTGATCGAGGGAAGGTTGCTGTGGTTGAATGAACTATTTATGTCGTACCAGTTGCAAGAAAAGGGTTATGCTTATGAGAAGGTTGGGTCAATTAGTGGCGAAGGATATTTTTATATAGGGTTTTAATCTTAGCTGTCTTTTATTTTGATTTGTTTTAGCGTAGCGATATACCAACCGCAACTTATGTGATAAAATTTTCGCGTGCTTAGCGTAGCAATAGCGATGGCGACACACCTGCCAAAAAATACGCTGGAATTTTCATAGAGGCATTTCGGAAAATGTGTTGCAATTTTGTTACAAATTTATAATTGAACCCGAACACGGCGTGTTGCCACACCGAGCGCCGGACGCAGAGCGAGCAACACGCCGTGTTCAGGTTCGCGATAAGTCAATCGTCATCCTGAGGATGCCTCGTTAAGAGGTGAAACACCTGTCGATTTCTTACAGGATTTTTTATGACTCTTTAGGAATAGGTTACTAAATATATCTACGTCTATTGTATTTTATAATGGATATCCGCTAGGTCACGCCTGAATCAATTAACTATCTTAAATTGTCATGTTATAAAAACAAAGAATCCCCACAAGGCGGTTTATAAAAGCGATACAATGAATTAAAGTGAGTCTACATTGATAAACGCCATACTAGGGTAACAGAAGCATACAGCACGTTTCCCTTCGCTCACAGCCGTAGATCCGTGTAAGCTCGCTAATTGCCGACGCTGTCCACTTTACTACCGAACAGTTTTGACCAAGACTTTCACGACAAACCACGGCTAGTTTGTCCAAGTTTCTAAACTAAGATGCTTGAGACAAGTGATAACAACTCCAGGAACTATTATGTTTCAATTACTTTCTTTAGTAACATGGCTTTATAACTTGGAAAATCTCTCTCTGACTCTGTGTCAGAAAAGAATCCTCAGAACAAAGATTCCCTTTCAACTTAACGTAAAATCACATTTTTAAACCTCAACATTAAAGCTTGTTGTAGTAACAATACAAATAAATACAATACAAACACGAATGCATTGTATCGTTGATTTACCGCGCGAACGTGTGCGCGCGAATACGACGCGCGGTGCATCAGCCGCCATTACTGTGAATTTACGCGGGAACCAGTGACGTTTATATTCGACGCCATGATTCTTGAATTTATTTATTGCTAACGAGTGGACACGCTGACTGTGCAAACTGAACATTATTCTGTTGATCGATATAATCGAATTAAGATGGCTTTATGCGGTTGGTCGACTCTTCACTTACTTTTGTACTTTTGCTGTTGACAGGGATGCGGACGAATTTTTTGATACCCCGCGAAAACGCGTTCATACTTGCGGCTGTCTACTTCAATTTCAAAATAAAAATAAGATGGCTCGTCTTGGGTGCCGTTTTCATAGATTTCAAGGGTGCTAAAGCCGATACTGACATCAAAATGTAAATCCAAGATGTCGGCTGCGAAAATATTCAAATTTTTCATCATGGGAATCGTTTTCATGGTTTTCAAGGGTGCTAAAGCCGATATAGTGAAGTCAAAATGTAAATCCAAGATGGCGGCTGCGAAAATATTATTATTGTTTTAAATCAAACGTGAGAAGGAACTTCGTTGCTAACGGTGTCCCCCGACCACACACTTTTTTTTTTTAATAGGTACTTGTTCATATTATTATTTTAAAACTTAGGCTTTTAAATTATTTTAAACGTTTTGTCGATATTATCGATATCGAAAAAGAAAATCAATTTTACAGAGGTTCGGTAAAATTACGATACAATTCGTAAAGGCAAACGATGATATAGTAAGATACAGTTGTACAAGGATCTTATAAGCACCCTGTCTCGGATAAGTCCGGGTTTCTTTTGACCATTCATACATAAATAGTAGAACACACTTTGTGAACTTCAACGAGCTTAAACTCTTTTAACAGCACCTAAGCAAGTAGATATTATGAAATGAGTTTTGTAATCTGGCCTAAACCTTAGCCCTTCGAAAGCCCCAGTTCGTTACGTTCGTAGTATTATAATTAGAAAGAAAGAAAGAAAAATAAGTTTATTTCTCACAGAAACACGTGCATAAAAAAAAAGATATTTAACTCGAGTAGAAAATAAGAAAATAAAACACAATAGATTTAAATACAATAACGAGCACAAAACAGAAATAGTCGGCAGGTGCTGGCACGTCATGACTGTGACAAGAAGGCTTCCACTCAGCATGATGCTGTGCCATGGAGACCCACAGCACAGCGCTGATTTTCAGTGGTCAATTAAGTATCAGGATTTAATCCACACACCATTTCATCAACAACGCCCCCTTGCCAACATCATACTAGCGTCAAATGATTCTTGTAGCCTCGTAGATGGTTTGGAGATGTGATTACAGGAAGAACACAGACCGATTTGCAAACGATATCATCATCAAGAATGGTTATCAGACTTTCGGGATTCTGACGACCCGTAACGACTGTCAAACATCCACGTTAATAATTTTGACGTTCGAAAAGTGCTGATTATCAGCCTAGTTTGAATAAATGACTTTTGAATTTTGAATTTTTTGTCACGAATGACAACTGGGACAAACGGCTTCACGTTCTTTCCGAGGCACGGACCCCTTAGGTTTCGGAAAGCTTGGTAAATAAGGATAGTCACCCATCCACGAACCGACCGCGGCAAGCGTAGCTTAACCTGATCGATCGACCCGTGCGGCTCTTATTGCTTAGGCACGAGCCCTCTTTTGCCATTTTCAAACGATATAATAGCAGATTTTACCAGGTAGTATGGAACTTTGTAAAAAGCTTTTAATGGACTCACTTTATTAAGAGATCTAATAAATCAACCTTTTTCTTATAAGTCCGTGCAGATTAAGGGAATCTATTCCCGAACAACAATGGGAGAGTTAGGAGGCTGTGACCTTCGTGGCCTTTGTCTATGTGACCCAGGAGACTTTCCCTAAGTGGACTTGTTGTGAGTTGCGTAGCCTACGATTTTCAAATATTAAAGCCATACTGTGGGGTTATTTTGACCTTTTAATTATTGAATAATAAGCAGGTTTTATTTTTTTAAATATATATATATACTTTATTGTACACCACATTACAAAAAGCAAAAAACATTTTACAAAAAAAAACAACCGACTGAAAAAAAACACTACAAAGTGAAAAAGTCGGGCATTGGTTTTGAATTTTTGTCTTCCGAAAAGTTTTTAATTTTTTACTTTTTAGTTGTGGTACCTACCCCACACAAATTCGAATACCACTACCTGCTCTGTAAATAACAGTGACAGGAAGTTATCTTCATATCATCTACATATACTAAGTGGGAAAAAAGAATTTTCAAAATCGGTTCACAATTGACGGAGAAATCGGAGGACATACATTAAAAAAAAAACATACATACGCTACGAACATAGAACTTCCTCCTTTTTGGAAGTCAGTTAAAAAGTAATACACTACAAAATATACAATGGGCGGCCTTATCGCTTACTGGGATCTCTTCCAGGCAACCACTGAGGACAAAGGACACTTGAAGGAATGAGCACGGATCTTTTTCGGAATATTTTCACATATCCAAAACCAACCATTTAGCTGGCAGGGGGGTTGGACACTTGTAGCTCGCCATCCGATAAGGACCAGGCCCAGGTCGACGGCGCGTTGTGTTCCACGCGCGCCTCAAAGAGATGACAGCACAACAGAAGGGGTCTGCTAGGACCGATGCCTGCCGGGGTCGTGGAAATGTCCGAAAGGGATACCCATGCCGTGGCCCCTGGCAACATAAAGGCAACACTGAAGGAACATCTTTGTCGGCGTGCATGCCAAATTGCAACTTTCTAGTTCAAAGAGTCTCTAAGCTAAGCTGCGGACAGATATACAAATAGACGGACATGGCGAAACTATAAGGGTTCCTTGTTTACTACGGAACCCTAAAAAATGATGTAAAACAAAATCCACGCAGAAGAAGACGCGGGCAACATACAGTCATTATAAGGGAAGATTCTCAACGAATCCTAAACTATCCAGTTCTCCCACAAACTTTCTTGTGAACAAAACAAAGCATAAATGATTTCGTACACGACAATACAACATCAGATATTAGAGAAACCCCTCGGCAAGTACTCGTTAAAACAACATTTAACTGGTAACCATGGCAACAGCAGTAGATTTCTAGCAAATAACGGTTTAAATCAAAGACACCGTCACCTACACAATAGTTAGCGGGAATGGGTTTAAACTTGAAGTTAACTTATGGGTAACTAGTCGCGCCTCTCGACTTTGGTCGCACACTCAGTTTAACACCCCTTTTGACCAGCTTAAGGGTAGCATAAGCATAATCAGCCTGTAATGTTCCCACTGCTGGGACACAGGCCTCCTCTCTGTGAGAGGGAGTGAGCCGTAATCCACCGCGCGGTCCCAGTGCAGGTTGGTGGATGTCACATGTCTTCGAATTCTTGGTTCTAGGACATGCCGGTTTCCTCACGATGTTTTCCTTCACCGTTTTGAGAGCAGTGGTGATGACATAATTTACACAAAATAAAGCGCCTGTCAGGGTTCCATCCTACGACACACAACTCGTAAGTCGCGGCCGTTTCGACCGGGCCATCACTGCTCCAGCTTACTGCTTTAGACGTATGAGGAACGGGGAGTAAAGTTCACTCATCGTCTATAGAAAAGGGAGGATCAGACGGGTGTCGTGTGTGGCGGGCAACTGCAAAGATGTCGGGTGTATATGCTATTCGCGCGGTAAACTCGCGCGATGCAAAATTTGTGTGACGTCAGGTCCTTGATGCGTAGTTCGCATGTGGCGTTGTAGATGCCGCCACACTGCCATGGCTCCAGCCAAAAATGGTGGTAATCCTCGTATAAACGTCCCTGGACGAGCTTCTTTAGAAAAGCTCTACGACTAGAGATTATGTGTGTGAAACATTACGACAGGAGCTCTTGGGAAATCATTTACAAAGCCTTCTAGAGAGCGGCTTGATTAATTTTAATACAGCCTTTGGATTTATTAATTCGAAACAGCAAAACAGTAGCACAGTGTATTTGATACTAAACTTGGGTGTCCCCGATGTTATTTTAGATCTGAATTCAAAGACCGTGTTGAAGATCATAAATTTTCTTTACTATCTAGCTACTTCAATATGACAGTGAGTATCTCTGCTCTGTTTTGGTTGGTTTACTCGATAGATACTAGACAAGTGAAATTACATTAAAATTAAAAAAAAACCCCGAAAAAAACATTACCTCATCTCTCTTTCCCACTCCATCAACCGACCCTGTTCATCATCTACCTATAACCTATCATTGAGACACGATACCTTTGCTGTAAGTTGGTAAGGGAATTGGGTATCCTGCAAATTCCAGGTAATGCTGCAGCATCAGTTCAAAGTTACTATGTTCTTCTAATATCATTGAAGTAACAGAAAACCAATTTTAAATCGATCTGACCTGTAGACGCTCACAACCATTCATCAACTAGAAAAGACCTGATAATCTTCAAACGGCTGAACCGATTTTGATAAAACATATCTAAGAACCATCGCAAGAAAACCTGCATTCATGCATTCAAATAAAAAAACTTTATACAATAAAAAAAACAACTGACTTCAACATTAAAAAACCCTATAAAGTGAAAAATAACTTTAATTTCGAAAGTCTTTAGTTTTGAATTTTCCTTTTTGCCACCAAACCAGTGTTTCTGTTGTTTTTGACAAAAAAACATACATACTCTACGAACATAGAACCTCCTCCTTCTTGGTAATCGGTTAAAAAACCACATTCAAATCGGTTCACCCATTTAAGAGCTACGGTGCCACAGACAGACACACACATAGAGTGGTCAAACTTTTATTCCCTATTTTTGCCTCGGAGGTTAAAAACAAAAAATTTCACAAAGACGCAGTCGCGGCCACAAGCTAATAATATTACAAATCTCATACTTACTTTAGCTGTATGTTTGGCTGTTCGCCATTTTATCAAGACTTTTATATTCCGTAAGTATAGACTCCGATAGCGTTCAAGAACTTGACTCGTCCATGAACCCTATGTACTCATTATGTAAGCACATGCTAGCAATTCAACGAATATGAATGTTGGTTAGTTATATGCTGTGGATTGTGATGATACGACTGATTTGATTAATACGCGTTTTGAGACCTAGATGCACGACATATTGCCGACATTTTGCTTTGAATGAATAGCAACTGAGTACTGCTTTTTAACAGACTTCAAAAAGGATTCTCAATTCGACTGTAGGTTTTTTTTTGTATGTTTGTTACGCGATTACTCCGCCAATTAAGAATTGATTTTGATGATTATTTTTTGATAGATAGGTCATACTTCAGAGGTGGTTCCATATAAATTTTATTAACTTTGCTTGGGTAGTTTTTGAGTGATGATAATCAATAACACGTTTTTTTCCAACTTAGTCTATATGGATGATGTTATAGTTCCTGTCACTGTTATTTACATATAGCAGGTAGAGGTGTTCACATTTTTTGTCGCGTAGGTACCACAACTAAAAAGTAAAAAATAAAAAGTTTTTACCAAAAAAACACAACAGACTCCAAAAAAAGAGAGATTCTCCGAGAGATAACTAATAGAGAAGTATGGAAGAAAAAGATATGTTGCGCTGACCACAAATAAATTTGGATAATCGCGGGAGAATGATGAATTCTCCGAGTGATGACGAAATATAAAATTTGGGTATACAATTTTTGCTCTTACTTGGACTCAGGCAAAAACCATAATATCATTAAAAAAAAATCGAATGTCAGTGGCAAAAAACGAAAATACAGAACCAAAGACACTTACTTCCGAAATTAAAGTAATTTTTCACTTTGTAGTGTCTTTTAGAAATCGAATGTTTTGCTTATAAAAAGTTTTTATTACTTAAAAAATGCTTTATTTCTGCATGTGTCTCGGCGCCTTTGAATAATAGAAAATCATTACTAATCGCATTGTCGATCAACGCAAGTAATTCGTGACTAAAAATACCTTTGCGCCTAAGACTCGGTTATGCATAGTTAGGCACAAGAATTTGCGAGATTGACTATAGATATGTACAGCACCTAGGTAGGATCTCAGAATTCCTTGTACCTACCAGCTTTCTAAATACTTGGAAGTTGTGTTGGCTTGTTGGCTATTGTCAACGCGATTGTATGAGAGCGGTCTAAAGATTATATTTGCTGAGTAGCATGGTGTACCTACGTATGCTTATTTGCCTTTTGTCAGCTTTTTTAAGCCCGCGTTTTTTGTTTTTTATTCCAGTTCGGTCGGTAGGGTTTACTTTAGGTAGGCCATATCCGCGGCCACGGCCTCCATTATGGCGGCAGCGGAGGCCTTACTCGGGTCTCCGTCGGACGGTATGTCCGAGATGCGGGCGGAGGTCGCCCGCTTGACAGCCGCCATGGAGCTTCTCCGAAAGGAGAATGAGGAGCTCCGAGCAGACCTGGCAGGGTTCCGTGGAGCCGGCGCCCGCGTTGTGTTACAACGTGGAGCGGTGCAAGGGCAAGGCCCGCCCTTGCAGGCGGAGGACCGGGTTCTGACCCTGGTGCGGAAGGAGCTGGCTGCCTTCAACAGCCGGTTCTCCGTACTGGAGGGCATGGTCCTTCGCCCTCCTTTAGCGGCGAGCCAGCCGGCCTCGGGCCAGCGGAAGGCGGCATCGTATGCCGCCACCGCAGCTGCCACGGCCAAACCAGGCCCGTCAGGGCAGAGCAAGGGTGGGGCTGCGACACAGGCAGCGAGAGCCCCGGCAAAGGTGGTGAGGGCCCCGGCCACGGCCCTGGCAGCGGGAGCTCCGACCCCGACCCCGGTGGCGAAACGGCCGCCCCTGCCTAAATCTCCTCAAACTGACGCCGAGTGGCAAATAGCCGGGGAGAGGCAGAAGGCGGGCAAGGCGAAGAGGGCGGCCAAAAAGAAGGCGAGGCGGCAGCGGCGCAAGGAGCAAAGCGTCGCGGCTAGGCTCCGCGCCCCGAAGTCCGCAGCTGTAGTGATAACGCTACAGCCGGAAGCGGAGAAGAAGGGCGTGTCCTACCGCGACTTGCTTACCAAGGTTGGGGCGGCGGTGGACCTCAATGAGATCGGCGCCGCTCAGGGCATCCGGGTCAGGGTCACAGCGACAGGGGCCCGGATGCTGGAGGTCCCCGGAACGGCCAGTGGCCCGGCCGCTGACGCCCTGGCTGAAAAGCTTAGGGCGTCCCTAAATGCGGACGAGGCCCGAGTGTCCAGGCCCACCAAGTGCGTGGACATGCGCATTTCGGGCCTGGACGACTCCGTGGTGGAGGCTCAGGTGGTGGCCGCCGTCGTCAGGACTGGGGGGTGCTCTGCTGAGCAGGTTAGGGTAGGCACCATCCGTCCTGACTTCAAGGGGATGCGAGCCGTAACGGTGAGCTGCCCCGTGTCGGCGGCCAGAAAAGTCGCCGGGGAGGGCCATAGGTTATTGGTAGGCTGGGTATCCGCGCAGGTCAAACTGCTGGAACCCAAACCTCTGAGGTGCTTCCGCTGCCTTGTGGGTAACCACGTTGGAGCGAAATGCACCTCGGAGGAGGACCGCAGCGATCACTGCTATCGCTGTGGTCAGCCCGGTCACAAGGCCGGCTCGTGTGAAGCCACGCCGCACTGTGCCGTATGTGCGGCAGCTGGCAAGCCGGCCGAGCACCGGATTGGGAGCAAGGCCTGCGCCCAACCCGCCAAAGCGAAAGCCAGGGGCAAGCCCACCACCACCGCCGTCAGCGCCGCAGCCGCCGCCGCTTCTACTGCCGCCGCCGCTGCCGCCTCCACCGTCGTTGCCGCCGCCGCCGTTGCCGCTGTGGCGGGGCCCTCACGCGGGGCTCGGGGGGAGGCTAGAATGGACTGCCAATAGTGGCCCCATTACGCCTCCTCCAGGCGAACATCAACCACTGCGCCGCAGCTCAGGATTTGTTGCTCCAGAGCATGGCGCAGTGGTCGATTAACATCGCCGTGGTCGCTGAGCCGTACTTTGTCCCGCCCAGGGATGACTGGGTGGAGGACCTGAGCGGCTCAGTGACCATTATATCGTCGGCCGCCGCCGGTACCCCGTCCCTCGAGGCCGTCAAAAGGGGACGGGGTTGCGTAGCAGCACGGTTCGGGGAGATCGTCGTGGTGGGAGCGTACTTCTCCCCGAACCGAACTCTCGCCGAGTTCCACAACTCCCTTGGGGAGTTGAGAGTCGTCGTCGTCGGGTATCATCCCCTCCCCGTGGTCGTCCTCGGGGACTTCAATGCCAAGAACGTGGCTTGGGGTTCCCGGTGTACGGATACACGGGGCAGGATGGTGGAGGACTGGGCTCTGGAGACAGGCCTGGTCGTCCTAAACCGGGGTTCTGTCCCCACGTGTGTGCGGATGCGGGGTGAATCAGTGGTGGACATCTCGTTCGCCAGCCCCGCTCTGTCACCACGTGTCATTGACTGGCGCGTCATGGAGGGGGTGGAGACCTATTCCGATCATCGGTACATCCGGTTTGACGTCTCCGCCCAGACCTCGGGCGTGCCCATCCGACAGACCCCGAGTGGTCCGCGGTGGGCGCTGAAGCAGCTGGACCGGGAGCTCCTCCTGGAAGCCTCGATCGTGCAGGCCTGGGTGTCATCACCGGACAGGCCTGCCGACATCAATGGCGAGGCGGAGTGGTTCCGGGAGGCCATGTCCGAGATATGTGACGTGGCAATGCCCCGGGTCCAGCCCGGACGTGCTCGGCGCCAGGTGTGCTGGTGGTCGCGTGAGCTGACCGCTTTACGCGCGGCATGCGTTGCTGCGCGCCACCGGTACTCCAGGCACCGCAGGCTCCGTATCCGCCCTCCGGATACGGAAGCCATTGAGGCGGAGCTGTACGACGGGTACAGAGCGGCGAAGACCGCCCTCCGAGCGGAGATCGAGCGGGCCAGAGGACTGGCCCGCGAGGAGTCGCTGGAGACTCTGAACAGAGATCCGTGGGGACGCCCATACAAATGGGCGAGAGACAAACTCCGCCCATGGGCTCCCCCGCTGACGCAGAGTCTCCGGCCCCAGCTCGTGGAGGACGTGGTGAGCGCTCTGTTCCCTTCGCGAGGGGAATATACTCCCCCGCCCATGGCTCCGCCTTCTGCGGTGCCCAATGCGGACCACTATAGTGACGACGACGACGATACTCCGGAGGTGACCGAGGTAGATTTGAGAGTGGCGGTACGTAGGCTGAATGCCAAGAATACCGCCCCAGGACCCGACGGCTTACCTGGAAAAGCCTGGGTTCTGGCCTTGGAGGCTCTCGGGCCTCGACTAAGGGGGCTCCTAAGCGCATGCTTGGAAAGGGGCCAGTTCCCGCTTCGTTGGAAGACGGGGAAACTGGTCCTCATCAAAAAGCCGGGGCGCCCGGCGGACTCTCCGTCCGCTTACCGGCCCATTGTGCTGCTCGACGAGGTGGGCAAGCTCTTTGAAAGAGTGATTGCAGACCGCCTTGTCGGGCGGCTGGTGCGAGTGGGACCGGACTTGGCGGAGAGCCAGTTTGGTTTCCGCAAGGGGCGCTCTACGGTGGATGCCATCATGCGCGTTCGAGCCCTCACGACGGGGGATGCTATTGCCCGGGGTGGGGTCGTCTTGGCGGTGTCTCTTGACATCGCCAATGCCTTCAATACCCTGCCCTGGAGTTGCATTAGGGAGGCACTCCGGTATCACCGGATGCCGACCTACCTCTGTCGAGTGGTCGAGGCCTATTTGACGGACAGGGCCGTCATCTACCCCGGTCACCACGGATAGTGGAACCGGCGAGAGATGTCGTGCGGTGTCCCACAGGGATCGGTCCTGGGGCCGCATCTGTGGGACATCGGCTACGACTGGGTGCTGCGCGCCGACCTCCCTAGCGGCGTCAGTGTAGTCTGCTACGCTGACGACACGCTGGTCCTGGCGCAGGGGAGGTCGCATGAGGCGGCGGCCGAACTGGCGACACGCGGGGTTGCGACAATCGTCGATAGGATCCGGCAATTGGGACTCGAGGTGGCCTTGCACAAGTCCGAGGCCATGTGTTTTTATGGTCCTCGGAACGCGCCACTGTCGGGTTCCCGGATAACGGCAGGAGGGGTTCACATCGGTGTCGAGTCGACGATGAAGTACCTGGGACTCGTCCTCGACAGCCGGTGGAACTTCGTGGAGCACTTCCGACGTTTGGCTCCCAAACTGCAGAGGGCAGGGGCTGCTTTGAAGCGGCTTCTGCCCAATCTAGGGGGTCCAAACGCCTCCTGCCGGAGGCTCTACGCGGGGATCGTGCGGTCCATGGCCCTTTACGGGGCACCGGTGTGGGCGCGTTCATTAAGGCTGCGACCAGCCCAGCGGTTGAACGCGTCCCAAAGGGTCATGGCCATCAGGCTGGTACGAGGATACCGCACGGTCTCCCGTGAGGCGGCGAGCCTCCTTGCCGGACTACCGCCATGGGATCTGGAGGCAAAAGTCCTCGCGCACATGTGGGAGTTGCGCGAGGAGGCGAAACGCCGGGGCGTAACTCCGCTGCCGCGAGAAATCGCGGCACAGCGGACAGAGCTCCGGCGGGATCTCATGGCGGCATGGAGAGTGCGATTGTCGCAACCCAGCGCTGGGCACGCCACAATTGTGGCGATAAGTCCCCTCTTTGAGGAGTGGCTAGAGAGGCGCCACGGCGTCCTCACCTTCCGCCTGACACAGGTCCTCACCGGACATGGTTGTTTCGGGAGGTTCCTGTTCAGAATAAAGCGGGAGGAAACGCCCGGGTGTCACCACTGTGTGGATCGCCCGGAGGACACGGTGGAGCATACGGTGGAGGTCTGCCCAGCTTGGGCGGAGCACCGCCGTGTCCTCACGGAGGCGATCGGCGGCGGCGATCTCTCGCGTCCGGCCCTGGTTCAGGCCATGGTCCGGAGCGAGAGTGCATGGGAGGCCGTCACCTCCTTCTGCGAAGCAGTAATGCTCGCGAAGGAGGAGGCGGAGCGCGCGAGGGAGAGGCAAAATGCGCCCCCTCGCGCCCCTAGTCGCCGCAGGAGACGCCCCGGGCGTCGGGAGTCGAGAGCCGACTTCCGGCCACCGTAGGCGCGGGCTTGCGGACGGTGAGCAATGGGTAGCTCGCCGTCCGATAGGGACCAGGCCCGGGTCGACGGCGCGTTGTGTTCCACGCGCGCCTCAAAGAGATGTCAGCACCAACTGACGGGGTCCGGAAGGGCCAATGCCTGCCGGGGTTGCGGGTTTGTCTGAAAGGGATATCGCGACCTCGGCACACAGGCATCGGAAGGAACACGGGTGGGTTTTAGTCAGTAAAAGTCTGACACGCCCTCCCGCTCCACCCAGAGCGGGAGAAGTTATTTGATAATTTCCCATCCAAAAAAAAAAAAAAAAAAAAAAAGGGTTTACTTTGTATGAATTGCTATCGTATTTGCATTTTGTTAGCGTTATATTTTTTCGCTCGCACTGAGCTATGCTACTGTTTCTTTCGGGCGATACATACGCGATATCGATTTTAAGTTGCTGAAATAACGAATTTTCTCGTTTTTCATTATGTAACACTGAACACTATCTGCGTTTTGATAGTTAGGTAGGTAATGTCGAGTTTATTTTGTAATATTTACACTTTCGACGCGTGTTTACGTCATTATCTGTTGAATGAATATGTCGATTATTTTTTTGCATTGCTAGTTACAGTTTTGAAAGTTGAGGTAAAGTTTATGTGATACAGGAGCTTTTTCGGGCCTGAAATAACAGGCTCGTAGATCGGGAGTCCCAGAAAACTTAGGACAAGAGGCAGATCATCGTTATCATCATTCTCTTGCCTTATTAGTGGTCGGCGCAACGTCTTTTTTCTTACATGCTAGTCGTCATCTCGGTAAACAGATGTTAAGTAGGTAATTCAAAACTTGTTACTAATCTTAAAATAATAGGGGAAATAAAAAAGAAGTTTGCAAATCCTTAGAAACAATTATCAAGTACCTAGGTATATGTATACAGTCTCCATTATCTAATAAACAATCTGATTCAGTTCTATTCCAGGAAACGAACTATTTCAGTGGCCACAGCGCACACAATACTAAGCCTAAGTATAAATTAATCACTCTTAACTAAACAACTTGGAACCATAATGAGAATCTTTGGAAGCTTTCCAGTCATTCCAATAGGAACCGTTAAATTTTATTATCTGTTTACAAAAGGAATTAAACCTACTAATTAACCCGAAGCAGTCAATAATGCGGTATTTATGTGTGTCGTTAGAATTCGAGGGCGGAGCGCTGTCGGCGAAGCCCTAAGGACGAAAAATTCGAACTTTATGTGCAAATTTTCAAATGGCACGCAAAAAGATCGAATGCATAATGCATTGGTCACATAATTTACTTAGAAGTAAAAAAAGAAAAAAAGTAAATAAACCCTCCACTGCTCGGTATTCAAGTTTGGAACAATGTATGTATACTTACCTATAGCTTCGAGAGAAATCGACTCCAAGTTAAAAAGCGTTTCAACTCGAAATCATAATATTGAAGTAAGTAAGTATATATTTAAATTACATCTAGATGCAATTTTCTGCATAATTATATAGATCCTGTTATTAGCCACAGTTTCAAGACCAACGATCGATAGTAAATGGTAATATTTATAAGGAGCTTACCTTGAGCGTATGTAAACAAATGGAGACAGGCGAACAAGAATATCCAGTTCCCGACACCGAAACGATACATCCCTGTCCGCCACATGTTGAAAAACACTTTAACAACACTACACAATAAGTTTTAATTCATACGATTCACATTTTCACATAAAATTCACGAATATTTTGTGTTATATTTCACACAGCTTTAAGTCGATGTTACTTCGGCCGATCCGCCATTTTCGAGCGAGCACCGCTGCGTTCGGAAACACAACTCACTCAATAATGAAAGGGCAATGCCCGGGTTTATGTGACGTGAACCCTGCAGCGTTTGAAGGGTTGCATTGAAGATAGGCGCAGTACTAGTGCTGAGTGAATTCGGAACGCGCCAGTCGATGAAAATAACTACGTTTTGTTATTTATCGATATTATTCTTGAAAACTTGCCTTTTTTAATGCTATATGTTATTCAAATAATAGGTGACGAATTCAAAATAGAGATTCAGAATAATTTAAAAGTGCTATTGATGACAATATGGTAAACAAGGGAAAAGAAAGTTACTTTTAGTGAAAGTTAAACATAGCCAATTAATTTTGAATAAATGGCCGTATTCATATTTGTTTAAGATTATTCATTTTGAAATTGAAATGGATATGGATTTAAAAAGGAAAAGAAAAAAACAAATTGAAGCCGTTAATTTTTTTTTGCAAAAACTAAACGCTACATTGTGCGCTATCGAGACCATTTACAAAACTTAAACATTAATTTAAGTGCATCTCTTTCTTTTACCAGATTTTCCAGATAAGCCTTTCTCTCTTTTCTCCTTTTCATGATAAAAGGCAAGCTGAACACACAAATTGTCACTGTCAAAGTCATCATTTTCCTCGACAATGACAATGACAGTGACACTAATGAATGACAGACAAACTTGCTGTTGCTTGCCTGCATTGGTTGGTTGCAACTGTTACGATAAAAAACAATTATTATTTCTCAAAAAACTCTTATAAATGCGATATTATTGGAATCTGTGAAACAAGAAAAGGAAATCACAATGGAATTAATATACTCCATGAGGCGAAAGCCTTTGAAATGCGAGCCACCGCACTTTGAAAGGTAACAACAACACATACAATTTGTTTGGGTTTGAACCACACAATAGTGTTTGATTCGAGCTACTTAGCTATTATTAAATGTAGTACGGGGAGTTAGAGTAAATATCCGAATAATTGCTTAGAATCGTAACTACATAGCAGCTACCTCTAGAAATTCTATCATAGAAATCATAATCTCATTATCCGTTGAAATAACAACAGCTCTCCAAGGAATGGTAGTGAAGGCACTTAGTACTCTGCTTACTCTACCTAGCGGCATTAATTAGTGATTTTTCCTGAAAACTTATGGGCCCTTTAACTTCAACATGTTCTTCGAAATCTTTCTGCCTCTACACTACCTCAATGACAGAGAAATGCAAAATGATGGCAAAAAATTTACTAGTCCACACTGGACAGCAAAACATTATCATCTTACTAGCCTTTTCCTAAATATGCTGGGGTAGGCTTCCAGCTGAATACCAGTATTTTACATTGAACAACTGCCTATCTGACCTCCACAACCCAGCACCTCAGTAATACGATACCCCTTGGTAAGACTGGTTGTCAGACTTTCCGGCTTCTGACAACCTGTAACAACTGTCAAAAATCTACGAATTATAGCCAGGATCGACAGCTTAACATACTTTCTGAGGCACGTAGGGGTCTCAGTACATAAAGCTGCATCCCATCTACGGACCGACCGTGGCTACTGGCTAGTGTAGGTTAACCTGATCAATTGACCCGTGCGGCTGTTATTATTAAGCTGCGATCCCCTCTCTGGACAACAAATACAGTAACATGCTAATTAACAATCCTGAACCCACACCACATGTACTTTCCTGCAAATAAATTTGGTTTCAGAGACAGAAACCTCCTCACGATGCGAGCCGTATCGAGGAGTACTGCCTTCTGAATCAAGCCCTTGATTCAACCGCCTAACGAGAATTATTTTTTATTACTGAAGCTTATACACATATTTATATTATCCACAGCATATCAGACCATGAAGTAGTCCGCCCAATTTGCACAATATCAACCTGTAATATTATAGCGTTCTCGTCACCCACTGAGCTGGATGACACGGAGGGAGATACGTGGGGTGGACACGTGTTTGTGTGCGACCTCGACACTCCGTGGGACAGTCATAAAGTTACCAGCACTGCGTATCCTGTAAGTATTATTTATTGTTTATAAAAAAACTGATTTTTAATCATTAATAACCATCTAGCCTATAATACTAATAAGTTTTGTAAGCGTGACTGATTTTGTTATTTGGTTTAATGCCATCTTTTTTTACAAATTAAATATTGGTGGATCCATATAATGGTCAAAATTCAAAATTCAAATGTCATTTATTCAAACTAGGCTGATAATCAGCACTTTTCGAACGTCAAAATTACATAAGAAGTACAGCACAGCCGTCTGTTCAGTTAGAAAGAAAAAAAAAAGACTATAAGTATAATGAAAAATAAAAATGATAATGTATTCAACATAATTAACCTAATTTAAATTATTATCCATATGTTAGCTAGCACACGCCAATATACCAAACAAAATCATCGAAAACTATACTCGGGCAGAAATAAAAACTAAACGTAAACAAAACTTAACATCTTAATAAAAGCCTCCAGGCATAAAGGTCGTGCCCGCTTACATAAAGCTGTAACTGGAAGTTATAAATGATAAACTAGGACCATCGAGGTAAAATAAATAAACAGTTAATTACTAATAACAATAAATAATATGATCTATTGTCGAGGTATGGAATTAAGGTGATTCCTTCAACATAGTCAAATTTTCAGCAAATTGTCGTGTTGTCACGAAACGGTCTTCTTTCCATCCTAACTAATAAATGCGAAAGTGAGTTTGTTTGTTTGTTTGTTTGTTACGCTTTCACTCTAAATTCTAAGGTGTCAAGAACGCATTCTCTCGACGGCCAGACTGTAGGTAACGAGGACTCTATTAAGTTTAGTAAATCCTTTTTAAAGTTTGTCTCTAGTCCACTCCACTGTATTTTGGAAAATTAATTATTGGGAAATTTGTAGTATGACAAGTGGCATCACCTCTTTACTCCTCTTGCAGGGAACTCTCAGACCAAATAAAAAACCAAGACGTAGCACTGCAAACAATACAGTGAAATTTGCCAAAACTACACCGCTCTGTATGTACCCACTCACACGCACACATTTACAATCAAACTACACCTCACTAAGTGCACATACGTTTACGAATCCGGCCTCACGTCACTGTTGACAGCGCTTCGTCTTGGCTTTTTATTTCATTTGAGCAGGCAACATTAGATTAACTATTATTGATTCTACAAAAAAATTCATAATTTCAGGTGTCAGTACTAGAATGGGACATTGAAGGCAAACAGTTACTGGTAGCGACAACGGTAGGAGAAGTTTCCGTCTACACTCAGAAGGATTACCTCCTCAATGACTGGACCTGCATCTATACTGCTAACTTTCCAGGTGCGTAAACATTACCTGTAGAACTGCAGCAAAATATGTAAAAAAAACCGTTCAATTGCGAGTCGAACCACGCAAAATGAAGGATTCCGTAGTTGGGATGAATTTATCGCAAGAACATACTTAACATTGTAGTTGAAAAATATGTTTTCCCACATGGATTGTACGGGAGAGCATGTTTTTGCAACTGTAATTAAGTAAGTTGGTCGATTATTACTCGTTAACTTGTAGAGCCTACATAGCTGTGATATTTTCCTTTTAATTTCGTTGTTTATACTAATGCAAATTATGTTAAATTCAAAACCAACCATTTAGCTGGGAGCGGACACTTGACTCTCACAAAAATTTGCTTTAAAGCTTAATATTTCGCAAACGGATCTCTGAATCAGAAAATGGTTTTCACATACTCACATTTTTTGAACGACCTTTCCAACGACCATGGATTAGACAAGAAAAAAAAAACATCCCCACTACGTGTAGAGGAAGTACCCAAAAAAAAATTCTTCTCATGTTTTTATTTTACCACTTTGTCGGCGTCTTTAATGTTGTATACCCACGCCAATTTACAGCTTTCTAGTGCTAAGAGTCTCTGAGCTAAGCCGTGGAGAGACAGGCAGACAGACGGACATGGCGAAGCTACATTATAAGGGTTCCGTTTTTCGTTAGCAAAATGGCAAAAAATTTATAGGTACCCGCTTTGTTGCCCTATAAGTATTTGCAATCGCAAGCGCAACTGTTAACCGTTAGGTCCTGATATTAATAAAGAAAAAACAACCCCAGCAATGGATAAAAGTAAAATTTTATTGCTTGAATACGAGGCGTTTGGCTAATTTGTGTGTGTCTATTTTATGTTTTTTTTTTTTTTGTAATATGCGCTTCGTTTATGCAGTTAACCATTTTTCTTTCCTTTCTTTTTATTCTTGTTTTTTTCTTTATTTTCTTTTTGATTCTTTTTTTTCTTTATTTTTTTTTGATTTTTTCTTTCTTGTCTTTCTTTTTTGATTTCTTTTTTTTGTTTTCTTTATTTCTTTTCTTTTTCAAGAGATAAAAATGGCTCCTAATAAAGTGACTACTAGTTAATTGTTTTGTAATAATAAAGTACAATAGCCTAAACCTACAAGTCAGTTGTTGTATTTTTCAGGTGAACACATAATCCGCGCGACGTTCTTCCATAACGGTCGCCGGCTGGTGATGGTGGACAAAAAGCCCGACGCTCCCGTCACTGAGAGAATACAAATGCTGAGATCCACACCCACGCTCAAAGGATTCGGGTAATTACACCTATATTGATAACTGCCCGCGACTTCGTTCGCGTGGAAGTCGAAAAAATATAGCCCATGTTACTCGCTGATAATGTAGCTGGTGAAAGAATTTTTCAAATAGTTTTTTGTATTTTGTTTTTTTTTTTGTTTTTTGTTTTTTTCTTGTTTTTTGATTGTGAATTGATTTTTGATTTTTTGTGTTTATCCATTACAAACAAACATACAAAAATCCAATCTTTTCTCTATATAATATTACTATCTCCCGCCAGCGGCTTCGCTCGCATGATAACTTTATAAATTATGTTACTCAGTGATGATAATATAGTATTAATTTTTTTTTATCGGTCCAGTAGTTTTTGAGTTTATCAAATACAAACAAACTTACAAATTTATAAACATACAAAAAATCAAATCATTTTTCTATAAAATATTAGTTTATATTACACAGTGTGTCTGGTCACCCGGACCCGTTAAGGCGAAGCAATATGAACAATTTTATGGACAAATCCATCATAATAAGGCATTTTGCGCCTACTGTTTTGAAACGGATCCATTCTTTTTTTCTGGTTGCGGTTCCTACAGGCATGAAAGTGGTTTCGTTCGCCAACTACAAAAGTAAGCAATAAGCTAACACACTAAATGGTTTATCAAAAACCCCAAACCATAAGAACCAGAGTAAAAGTGTGAAAAAAAATATGTTTTTTTTTAAACCATGATCAGCAAAACGATCAGTCACCCGTTCACGAGCATAACGCAAAGATCAGCCATCATCGCCATATTTGAGGGAAGGAGGCAACCCACAACGCTACAAATAAAATTCATTTGGGTATTTGTATTGTAAAATTGTAAGTTTGGGTATTGTGTTGCATTTAATTTGTGGATCTGGTTTTTCTTAGAAGTGGGATATTAATGTTATTGCGTTGATTTTGAATTAAATTTTGAAAACGTTTTAAACACGACTGTACCATGCGAGCGCATAGTACCTACCTAGCGAGAGAAATGTGCGTGCGTCTCGCTCGCACGTACAACCTTCATTCATGCGCGATCGTAGCCTACGCCGTTTACTATCTCCTATTTAGGCTATTATTAGTTTTAAGCACGGGTCGTAGGATGGATAGTTTTCATGACTTTTTAAGGATATTTGGAACTTTTGTATCTCAATGGTACTAAGCAAATATTCCCGGGCATAGCTTCTGTTCCACTTACACTACACACCATATTATTCTCGAGACGGTAAAAAATCCGGTATAAATATAGATGCAATGGCATAGTTTTATCATGTTTCATGTCATCACGTCGGCATTTAAAAAAAAGAAAGAAAGAAAGAAAAATAAGTTTATTTGTCACAGAAACACGTGCATAAAAAAAAAGATGATAAACTCGAGTAAAAAATAAAAAAATGAAACAGAATAGATTTAAATACAATAACGAGCACAAAACAGAAATAGTCGGCAGCTGCTGGCACGTCATGACATGACATGATTGATGATCATTTCGCTTGCTAAGTTGACCCTGTATATGTATTTTGGTTTTTGCTGTCAGACCTGTGCATGACCCGAACGTGTCTGTCACAGCGCCCCAGGTTTTCGTATGTCGACCGCACATCTTCATTTGTACAGTTTCTACGACTCGACAAAACACCGAAATTTCATTTTACGTGATGTTGAGACCATCTCAAAATCGCCGCGCGCTGGCGGCAGTGAACGAGGGGTGCGGGACGTCAGCAAGCAAGCCGGCCGCACGGCGGGCTGCGAGCGGGCGCGTCACACCAGTCAGCTGTTGCACGCCTCCACGCACGGCTGCGCTTACGCGTCTTTTCAAATTCAAATTCAAAACCTTTCTTTTTCTTAATATACATACTTACATGTTATACAGTCCACTAGCATTTCATTTAACTTCACCACGACCTATCGTCGCGATCAGTGACCTCGATGACTTTAGTGATGCACCAAACCAATAACAAAGTACTCCATGATACAATAAAATTATAAACTTAAGAGTAATAATCTACCCACGTTTATTAAGAACTAGCTGCCCGCCCCGGCTTCGCTCGAGGAGCACTAAGTACTTATCTACGGCGCACCTACCTGCCTACCCTACCTAGCCT
Organism: Agrochola circellaris; assembly: GCA_914767755.1. Classification (NCBI taxonomy): domain Eukaryota; kingdom Metazoa; phylum Arthropoda; class Insecta; order Lepidoptera; family Noctuidae; genus Agrochola; species Agrochola circellaris. Next base: position 10,810,222 of record OU611867.1, read on the forward strand.
ACCTTTTCATTGTTTTTAAAATGTATTCTGCTATTCGGGGCGGAGACAAATCCAACGACTCAAAAACCATGAAAATTGGTCCAGCAGCAACACGACTTTCTTTTATATATATAGATTTGCATAAAAAACTTACAATTTAACTTAAATGGTAACTTACAACTACATATTTGTAAATAGAATATTGTCATCGAAATCAACAGGCGTTTTCTACTTATGTAAATGTTTATTAGTAAAACATTTACAATTGTGATAATTGTAAGTTATTTACTTGTGACTTTCTTACATATTTGTAAGATTTATTAAACAGCACATGTAGACGTAACAAATATGTGACATTTTTACAAAATTGTAGGATTGTCACGTTTATTATACAGGGCCCTGAAAGCTAAATTCTTCGGTCTTTCGATTGTCCCATACTGAAGTGCACTCCGTACTAATCAACACACAAACTTTAGGTAAATACTATAACAGACAGACAGACGGTTTGGGCTTAGAAAAGGCCTTTTTTGGAACGGCTCCCTAAAAGGAAGACCACCAAAAGTTAAAACAAACTATTTCCTTTTCTTCAGTTTCTAAAATTCGCTATGCATTACATATTTCAGTGGCATAGCCTGCGAAGGTGCCTGCGTCATCACAGCGACCGGACTGATCGGCGTGCTAACTCCGCCCACGGAAGGGACACGCGCACACGTCGCGACCGACTGCCTGCGACCAACGCGCGACCACATCACTGCGGCCAGTATTGCACATAAGAGTAAGTTGTACATACTGATTGACCGCACACGGAAGGGACGCGCGCACATGTCGCGGCCGACTGCCTGCGATCAACGCGCGACATCATCACCGCGGCCAGTATTGCACATAAGAGTAAGTTCATACTGAATGACTCCGCACACGGAAGGGACGCGCGCACATGTCGCAACCGCCTGCCTGCGACCAACGCGCGACCACATCACCGCGACTAGTATTGCACATAAGAGTAAATTGTACATACTGACTTGACTCCGCACACGGAAAGGACGCGCGCATACTTCGCGACCGAATGCCTACGACCAACGCACGACCACATCACGAGTAAGTTAATGACGACTAAGCTACCTCCCCGTACGACCCGTCTGCATATCCAACCTTTCTCTTTGAGGGTGGCAGAGACATCGACGCGAAGCCGAATACCATGGATTCAGTACATGATTCTGAATCCCCCTGAGTTGACGCAGGGGGGCTCAGAATCATGTACTGAATCCATGGTAACCGGCTTCGCGTCGATGTCCCTGACACCCTGTATAATTATTATAGAAGTGTATTTTTCTGAAAATTGTCGGGTCATATTTTGATGCCCCTTTACACCCTATCATAATCAGCCTATAATTTTCCCACTGCTGGGACAGGCCTCCTCTCTGTGAGAGGGAGTGGGCTGTAATCCACCACGCGGGCCCAGTGCAGGTTGGTAGATGTCACATGTCTTTGAATTTTTGGTTCTAACACTTGCCGGTTTCCTCACGATGTTTTCCTTCACCGTTTTGAGAGCAGTGTGGATGAAATAGATCAAAAATCCATGTATACTTTCAAAAAATCTCGAAAGAAACACATTTTAGCGTATTTAAAATGTTAAGCCATCTGCGAGTACTGTACTAATCTAACTTATTTTTGTTGTGTAACCGGCGCGTTGCCTTATGTAGGTATACTAATTAGAAATACGTTTTTGCTCATATAAGTGAATGTAATTCTTTTTGAGAAATATAGCCTGCTAACGCACTAGGAAGTGGTGGGCGTTTTGGGCGACAGTCTTATGTAATTTTGACGTTCGAAAAGTGCTGATTGTCAGCCTAGTTTGAATAAATGACTTTTGAATTTAAAGTTCTTAAACCGTAAATAATTTACACAAAGTAAAGTTGTCTGGGCTCGAACCTACGACTTACAACTCGGTAAGGCGCGGCCGTCACCACTGCCCTATACAAATATCAAAACTGTATCACTATTGGTCCAAATACCACTTTTGCCCAGTTTCCTTTGCCACTGTAAAAATATTAGTTAATTTTCCATCTCCCTCAGACGGCAGCCTAGTACTCGCCGCGATCTGCCGCTCGGGCGGGTCGGTGGGGCGCTGGTGCGTGCGCTGCGCGTGCGTGGCCGTGACGTCATCGGCGCCGGCGCCCGCGCTCGCGCTCAAGCCGCTGCCCACCATCTATCTGCCGCAGCAAGACGCGCAACCAGGTAGGCGCGCACGAGCAAATATCGATGTATCGATACTTTTCTTCCGATACATCGATATTTTTTGGCGATATTTAATATTATGATGTATTGATACATATTTATATATTATATATAATGATAGAGAATTTTGTGCTGTGCGCGCGTACTGAGTGGACTTCTGTTGTGTTCGTTATCGAAATGTGTGAAAAACGTTTGTTGTGAGGATATTACAGCTGGCATGCTGTTTTTTGAGTGTACTAAACTGGAACTGCAACAAAGTGTATGACTTGAAGTGTCTTGGAATGCCTACGGAGGAATTTGAAGCTTTTACCCACGATTATAAAGAAAAGTGGGTAAGTCCTGAGTGTGTTTGTTCGCATCGAAAGCCTATTCGCAGTGCGGATACAAGTGCAAGTGTCTGGAGTTGAGAGCACCTTTGCTAGCTGCAGTAATGTTAATACAAAACGCGGGAACCGCTTGAAGACCGCTGAATAACCGATGGTAACGGAAACAGAGAATAACCTCATGGAATTTATTAAGGAGTTTCAATCTGAGGTACGGTTAAGCTTTGAAATACAAACGAATGCAATGAAGAACCTGCAATAAGTATGCAATTGCACGAAAAATGAGCTACGAGAATTGCGTGCGTACGTACAAGTACTCGAAGTTGAAGATCGGGTAGTTTCATAAGAAAAAAAAAAATGAACTAATTATACGAAATCAACATCTAGACGAACAGGTTAGCAATTTTAAAGTGCCGAAAACTTTAACTTGGTCAGTAGAGAAACTCCCAAAAGATTTCGCCGAAGTTTTTAAACAAACGACTAAAAGTTTAGGTAGCAAAAAAACGGACACCAGCCGCTCTGCCCCCGATAGAAAAAAAGACGCATCTAACATTTTTTCCAGATTGATGTAAATAATATTAATAGTTTAATAAACACTAAAAAACACGCTTTTACGTGCACCTATAGGCGTATTCGGACCTTGAAACCTAATCGTGGTCAAAGTTCATTACAAGACCTTTCTAACAAGTCCAAACACGGCTATGATACTATCATCCATCATGAAGTTCCAGTTCATATCTTCCGGCTCCATCATCAGATCAGCTCGACAGTACCATATTATTGTATTGCCATCAAAATCACATACAACTGCCAATTTTCATAACGCTACGATCTTTAGAAGATGGTTAAATTAGTTTTCTTAGATTTGATTACATAGTTACATACATACAGGTCGACCTAATAAAAGCGTGTTAAAATACAGGCAGATGCGCCTTTTTTTTCTGATTCCGGCAATATATATAACTCAAATCTGGAAAAAAAATTAGATGCGTCTTTTTTTCTATCGGGGGCAGAGCCATGCTATTCTGTAAACATCTCACCGTGAAAACTTGGGTAAAGTGAGCTGTCATTAGTGTCAATCCCTGTGTAATGACAGCTCACTCCACGCTCACTTCACCTAAGTTTTCACGGCGAGATGGTTACAGAATAGCACTGCTGCGCTGCGCCGGCCAAACAAAGTGTGGCCCCGAAAACTGAGGGATTATTGAAGGAGGAGATAGCAACACAGCCAATGGAACAGACCGAACTTACAAAAGACATGGAGTTAGAAAAGAAGATAGATGTTCTGGAAGAGTGGAATATAGTACGTAAAAAGAGTTCTAAATAAGTATTCTGTATCTATTCGTGACAGCACTGCGGGCCCTATCAGAATACCAGCGCTGCGACATTTTTTTTTTTTTTAATGTCGCGGCATCATGCTGAGATAGGAGCCTTTTGGCCTCGCACTTCATTCTTTAAATTTTAATGTTACTTTGTTTTTTATTTATGTTTAGTGTGTTTTTAGTTTAATGTGTGATTTCCTGTGCGAGTCTCAATAAATACTTTTTATTTCGTTCTTTCTTTCTAAGTCTAGAAATATTATTAGAGGTCGAAATTCGAGCCTCATTTTATTAAAGGGAATTGAGCGTGAGAAGCATCTACACATATGGCGCTTACAGCCAGATACTGCGGTTGAAATTTTAATAGCACATGTAAAGGAGGTGTGCGGATAAGATGTTAATGTTAAAATTTAAAAAAAAATACATAAAACAGAGAGAGATTATGCTTCTTTCATCATCGGAATTTCGGAGGCTATATACGATTGATAAACCTGACAATAGGTTCGTCCGGAGTCACGGCATTCAGCTGAGCAATGACCTATTCTTGCACAGATACGACGCACAGTTTAATTGTTCTTGTTATTGTTGTTGATTGTTACACAAATTGCTATTTTTCCACTTTGCAATCGGCATTTTGCAGGTTTCATTGTTTGTTTTGATTTGATAATGCTGCAACACATTACGCAATGATTGTAAATTGTCTTTGGCCTCTGGCCCTGACAGGAAGCAATAGACAAAATTTGTCAAACTTTTCTGTTGAATAATGAATACGAGGCTTTTGATATTTTATATGGATAATTTGTAAAGTGGTTTTGTATTTCGTAATGTGCGTTTAGTTTGTGCAGAATAAATACTTATTCTTTCTTTCTTTCTTTCTATAAATTATGTCAACCAGATGTGTGGCCCCTGAATGCAGAATTTGCAGAGTGGATTTGATTTCGGAGACCAGCAAGTAAATCAATTGTCGAAGGGTGAAGAGTTGAAGATACTATATCTAAATGCTAGAGGTCTGCGCACAAAGTTAAACATATTCCATGATAATATAGAATCTTCAAGTGCTGATTTATCAGTCAGGCATCAGTCCTAGCAGACCTCTTCAATGGTGCTGACATCTCTTTGAGGCGCGCGTGGAACACAACGCGCCGTCGACCCGGGCCTGGTCCTTATCGGACGGCGAGCTTCCCATTGCTCACCGTCCGCAAGCCCGCGCCTACTAAACTTTAAGTAGTATATTCGTGGTTTTTAGGGTTCCGTAATAAACAAAGAACCCTTATAGTTTCGCCATGTTTGTCTGTCAGTCCGCGGCTTAGCTCAGAGACGGTTTGTATTAGAAAGCTGTATTTTGGCCCATGGCCCATATACATATTAATCACGCTGACAAAGTGGTTTTTTTTTTGTGTACCTGCCCCACATGTAAAGTGGGGATGTTTTATTTATTTTCTCGTCTATCCCATGGTGTGAGATATCGTTTGAAAGGTCGTTCAAAAGTATTGAGGTGTATTAAAATCATTTTTCAATTCAGGGATCCGGTTGCGAAATATTAAGCTTTAAAGTGCAAATTTTTGTTTGAGTCAAGTGACCCCTGCCAGCTAAATAGTTGTACTTGGATTTGTGAAAAAATTCACAGGAGTAGTATATATATATAACGAAGTTAAAAAGAAAAGTATCACAGCTAAGTAGGCTTTACAGGTTAAGGAGTAATAATCGACCAACTTAAATTTGCATTTTGATAAACATGATCTCCCATACATTCCGTATGGGAGAAAATGCTTTTCAACTTCAATGTTAAGTTTGTTCTTAGGATAAATTCATCCAAACTACGGAACCCTTCATTGTGCGTGGTCCGACACGCAATTGGCCGGTTTTTTTTGTGTTGAAGTGTTCTTGTCTGCTTAAGGTTAGGTCTGTTCTAAATTACCGCAACTCAATTTATTGCATTGCGTAGTATGTCTAATCTTTAGGGAAATAAGGGACATGGGTGGCTTTAAAACTCTGACACCAGGTTAGTAACTAACCACACGCCGAAGAAATAAAAAAAAATGGCCAAGTATTGCCGATTTACAGAATTTTAATGCGAGAGAGAACGTTTATATAATAGCTTTTGGCGAGATAGGAAGGACGGAAAATCTTCAACTTAACGAGATAGCTCCGTTCGGTTTAGACCATTTGGTTTTTTCTTGACAAGTTCATTAGCCCAAAGTCTAGTCCAGGGTCTGATGATGGAGCAAAGATAGAGGCCACAGGAACTCTTCAACTTAACAAGATAGCTCCGTTGTGTTTCGTCTATTTGGATTTGTCTTGACAAGTCCATTAGCCCAAGGTCTAGTCTAGGCTCTGATGATGGAGCAGAAAGGTGGCCACAGGAATTCTTCAAATAAACACGGTAGCCCCGTTGTATTTCGACTATTTGGATTTGTCTTGACAAGTACCAAGGTGTAGTTTTGATTTAAAAGAGTGTCCGTGGAGTTTCTTGCCCGTTCTTCTCCATAGGAACCTACTACGCTTTGAATTGGGCAACTAACTTCATCTTTCTGACTGACCGACCATTTGACAATTCAAAAGTGCCTGTTATTGGTTTATCTGCAATAAATGCTTTGAGTTGAGTTGAGTCCAGGGTCTGACGATGGAGCAGCAAGGTGGCCACAGGAATTCCTCAAGTTAACGAGTCAGCTCCGTTGTGTTTGGGCTCGTCAAAGTCATTGTTTTTATTTGTAAAACATATGTGTTGTAAATAAAATATGTAAAGAGATCAACGTTTTGCCGCTGACATCGTACAAATATCAATGAAGTAACAAAATAAAACTTTAACAAAATATATTTTTTTACAAAATAATTATTATTTTTTTCTTACAAAATTGTTTTTATAACAAAATATTTTTTTATAAAATTAAATTTTATATAAAATTAAATGACAAACTCTTTTAACGCTAAATTACTTACACTTATCCTAAAACAAAGTTAATAATTTTGCGTAATTTTTTTGGTGTTAACAGATCTCCGTCCTAAGGGTCAATTCACACCGTGACGTGACGCGACGCGCACTTTTTTAAGATCCGATACAATGTCGAATTTATTTACTACAGAAATAGGTATAATAATGTAGCTAATTCGATAGTGTGGCTATCAACTATTCTTACCTAATATTATTTATATCAGACAGATTACAACGAAATATGTAAATTATAAATCTACTACTTAAACAGACATAATACTCAACTAAAATTAAACAAAAAGGTAAACCTACTTAATTAGCTATCTTAACTACTAAACATAAAGAGCTCTCTCTTTTATTAATTAAAGTAAAGAGTCTTGACTTAGTTACTAAAATTTTATAAAACTCTTGTGTTAATTCACTCAAACTGCACGAAGATCTATAAATTAAACATACATATTTAAATTACTACAAAAACGTAACGTTTCTGATACATTATTTAGGTACCTATACACATAATTTTATATGCTATTAAATACTGTACATTTAGCGAAAGACAAATATAATTACAGTTCTTATTACTTAACTCCTCATAAGCTCTTCATGCACAAATTCATTCATGTTTTATATGGGTGTCAGAATAAAAGTTACTGACTCCTAAATTTACTAGATTATTCAATTACATAGGTCTCGTTGTTAGTGGTGGACATTGGGACCACATTTGCTTTTTGTATTTTGATGAATGATGTGAATTAAACTTGCGAGGCAATTGCGTAACACACATATAATGGCAATCGATGGCAAAGCATTTTGACAGCTCAGCCACGTTAATTTCGTTATTTACGTTGTTAAGCAGAAGAATTTTTCAAACTTATGAGGCAATCGATTAGCCTTCAAAACCCTCGAATTGCCATTACAAGCCTGTTACGCAATTATGTTGTTGTATAGCAAGCTCGGCTGGCGCAGGCCGGTTGTCAGCAGGCTCTCGAATGACTGTCTCATGCATGTTGATATCGTGATGCCTTGCTGATAACCATTGATTTAATTTACGTGCACAAAACTCATACCACATATCTCGATTACTTTTAACAAAGACCAGAAAAAAAGACAATACTAATGGATTTAGGAAAAGATTTAGTAGTTCTAGATATTTGTATATTATTGTACTGGAATGAGCAAGGTGATGTAAATGAAAATTAGGACACCAGTCAAATAAAATTAAAAGTACTGCTAATGCAGCTCTTATACTAATAAATTTAATTGAGCGGCCTGGTCCAAGCCAAGAAGACAGAGTTAAGGGTAATTTTTCACGTTTTGTTAGTGTTTCTTCAATATATAGTGTTATATAAGTAGACAACAGTGCGACGTCGCCCAATATGAATATCAACGTGGCGATGTACAAGCGACGCCATTTGTTAGTAGCAGTAGGTGCGCTCGTGTTGGAGCCGCGAAAAAGTGAATACACAATTACAATGTAAAGTGAAACATTCATTAACAAGGGTAACATTAAAATAACATACGTTGTAGGAAAATCTGTATCAACATGTCCAACGAATGAAATTGTAACAATAGCAACAGAAACATGTAAAACGATTAACAGTAAAGACCCACCCCAAGCAAAGAGACCACTTTTAAAATACCTTCTTTGAATATGCACATTAAAAACCTTAACAATGTCTGCATAAAACATATGACAAAGCACAACTAACCAGTGGTGCTTCACTGCTGCTAAGTAATCAACTGTTATGTAAAATGCTAATACCACACTCCAAAAATAACTTTTATTACTGTCCTTAGGAAAAATTTGACTTGCTAAATAAATTGAGTTCCGATAGAGGATAATGTATAAAAGGTTTGCCAAAATTGCGTTAAGGCACACGTAGTTTCTGTAATTGCGAAATTTCTTTATCATGCACCAGGATATCAGTCCGTATATCAACGTAGCTATTGTCAGCGCATACGTAATGTACTCTATAGTTAACACCACAGTTACGTGTAATCCCTTCATGTTGATTGTCACTGGCACAGTGTTGATTGATTCACTTTAAGTCACGTTATCAGTTTTTGTGAACAGCCGCCACTAAGCACTGCAATGCTCTTAATACAGGACAGAGGTGTCGCCTTCAAAGCTGTCGATGGAACAATATGTTTAAGTTTATATACTAACGCTTCAAAACTAATTAAACGAGTTTTATTATTGCATTTTAGTCAAAACTTGGCTGACCTTTCCTGTTTTTCATCTATAAGACTTGGTTTGTTTGTTTATACCTATGTTTGTACGCGCTTATCTCTGGAACTTACCAGTCGGAATTCTGAATTGAAAATCGTTTTGCATTTGAGAGATCATTCTATGATTACTTCCTCACACACTGACTTATTAATTGTAAAATTTTAAGAAAATCGTCTATTTCTACAATGTTTGTAAATATGTGAGAACCATGTATCTATCACATACGTAATTAATTTATCTTTCGTTGTTTCATTTTTATTAATCCTTCTTTTTACCTATTGTGGTAACGTATTTTTTTTTTAGGTGCAGCCTCTTCACATATAATTATGTAACTAATGTACCTACATATACAAAATATTGCAACACTTTTTAAAAGAGTAACGGTGGAGTTTCTTTCCCATTCTCCTCCATACGAAAACTACCTTTTGGAAGGGGCGACTAGAATCAATTCAATTTTTTGTAAACTTTGACGTTCAAAAGTGCCTTACAAGGGCCTATTTGAAATAAACGATTTGACTTTGACTATAGCCCAATTCATGCGGAAGGCTATGAGCTATTTAACATCATGCTAGGACCCCAAGGAGCCGAACAAAAAGTTAAAAAGTCAGTAAGCGACAACGAAGTAATAGCACGGGCAGGCAATGCAATGCGACGGACTGGGTCGGGGAACAAGAAATTTCACGCGGTCGAAGTCGCGGGCAGAAGCTCGTATCATTATATAAGAGTTTTATTATTACACTTTAGTCAAAACTTGTCCGTTTCCTGTTCTTCATAATTATTATATAAGGTGTTCAACCGCACGTCCATAGTAACTATTAGACGATGACAGCGCCTTTATTGCGTAGCTGTAAAGGCGGTTTTCGTAGTTCCAGTGTGACGTACGGCTGTCCGTACCAATAAGTAGCTCTAGACCGTGGCCTTGACTAGCGACTTTAGAAACAACAACTATATTGTGGCAAAAGACAATCGATAAATGTCGTCCAAATGTCCTTCACAAACGAGACGTATGTTACTGAATAGTCTATTAAATAAGGAGTCATTTTTAGGGTTCCGTAGTAAACAAGGAACCCTTATAGTTTCGCCATGTCCGTCTGTTTGTCCGCGGCTTAGCTCGGAGACGGTTAGTACTGGAAAGCTGTAATTTGGCATATGTATACATATTAATCACGCCGACAAAGTGGTAAATAAAATCAAGAAAAATAAAAGAAAATTGGGTACCTCCCAACAAAAAAGCCTTCTTCAAGAATTGAGCTATCAAATGCAAAAATATTTTTATACCATTCCCCCTCTTAAAAGCTTATTTTATTAACTGTTTTGGTGTTTGAATTTAAAACACATCTACAATATGCAACCTCCATCTCAATGCTATACAACCTTCTTGCGAAAACATACTCGATACACAGGAAATAAATATCGCTTCACAAGTTGATTATTATTAGTTATAATAAGAAAATTACTCTTAATGTTAGTAATTGTTCCAATTTTAATGTGCATTTTAATTAATTCAACCTCCCTTTTTTCTTCATTAAATGTCTATTTTTGCTTAAATCTTTCTTTTTCTCGCAGTCATGGTATAAAGTATAGTATGCAACTCTTGAATAAAACGGATTTATATCGAGGGCCGTGAATTACTCGTGTCGCTCAGGATTCTAACACTTGAATCACTCGCTACGGTCGTGATTCAGTCGTTAGAATCCTTCACTTGCTCGTGATTCATCTATGGCCCTCGCTTTAAATCCGTCCTTTATTCACTAATTGCATAATATACTATTTTACCATTGCCACTCGAAAAAGGGCGTGTTATTCATCGATAACAGTGAATAAAACTCTCTTTTACTCACAAGAGAATAAAAACATTTTGAATTTGGAACAAGCACGAACTATACAAACTATGTACAAAAAATAAAAGAAACGTACTGAAAATACCTACTGGCTGGCTAGGTGGAGCTATTCCTTAGAAGCTATACAATAAAATTTTAAAAAAATATCTCGCCAACTTTAGTTAGGTTCTTTTCAATCTGATATCGTGGTTGTTTTAATTTTAATGTAATTTTAATTTTGACGAAAATGAGACACTGAATACCACTGACTTTGGAATCATTTCGTTCTGAAGCAGCAATTACGAGTATATAATATATTATTATATTTTTTTTAAATATATTATATTATATATATATTTTTTTTTTTATATTGGCACCTTATTGATATTTTCATGTATTTAGTTATTATTTAATCGTGTTTTTGTATTTTATGATGTCTTTTGTGTGCACCAAATAAACGATTTATCTATCTATCTATCTATCAATCAATTATGGTAGAAAATTTGTTACCGCCAAAAATGTGATACATGTAAATAACATAACATTACGCCTTGTTTCCCCGAAGGGTTGGGCAGAGGTGTACATTTACAAAAGTTTAAAAAATATTTAGAGGTGCCCATGAAAATGAAGTCGCTCATTATAAATATCAAAGTTGCTCTATACAAGCGATGCCAGCTCGCGTAGCATGACAACCATAGAAACGGGTTTTTACGGGTTTTGTCGCCGGAAGAATAGACAAAATGACAGATTGTCATTATTTATCTGTCATTAGGGTTCCGTACCAAAATGGTAAAAAGGAACTCTTATGGTGCGACTCAGTCTGTCTGTCCGTCTGTCTGTCTGTCACAGCTGGATATCTCAAGAACTACTAATGCTATCAACTTGAAATTTGGAATAGTTTTAGATGACTTTTGCCCAACTACAAAATGCAAAATGTCTGATGTTCGCCGACGACATTATATTTTAAGATTCCATGTCCATATAAAATAATTGCCATTCCGAAAACAATTCCATCCAATTGAGATGAAGTTCAATTTCCTTAAATTGTTGAGCTGATTTTAAGTCCCGATATTTTTGACCCTGAAGAAAAAATAATTTTGTTTCAGTTTCAATAACTTGGTGTCAGCGAGAAGACACTGACTCCTTGTTAATAGCTGGCGGGACCCTGACCATGTGGAAATGTACCGAGCGGGCGCATCAGGTGCACAAACTTTTCGCTAAAGGTAAACTGAAATGTAATATTTTTAACCCCTGACGCAAAAAGAGGGGTGTTATATGTTTGACCGCTGTGTGTGTGTCTGTCTGTGGCACCGTAGCTCTTAAACGGGTGAACCGATTTGAATGCGGTTTTTTTTATTTTAAAGAAAACTTTTTTTCCACCATAAGGTCCTCTCCAAGGCAGCACAACTCCCGGAGGTGGTCCCAAGCCGGGAACCGATTGTTTCAATACGCTGGTGAGTATACAGGGTGAAATAAAACACAATTACGACATAAACGTCAATTAAAAAGGTATAAACACGACATCCTGACAAAATAACATCACAATTTCTGTAACCGGAGTCACACGTAATTACTGTAAATAAATAGCATAGATCTAATATATCTATTTAATATTGTAGGCCCCTAATTTGTTTTGTATCTACTTTTGATTTCGTTTTGTTGGTTAATACGTGTATATATAAAAACATTATTTCATAAGTTTGAGTTAATTTCTTTCGAAGTCGGTAAAAAAAAAACTAAATTACTTTTTTATTGCGATATATGTTGGAAGCGTTATGTTGTGCTACAGGTTATAGGCGTATAACCTGCGGAACAACATACACCTCATTTGTCAAAATACGAAAAGTAGTTTTGGAGCTACGAGCAAACAGATGAACATACATACATACAAATAATCATAACCCTCCTTTGGCTTTCCCGTAGTCGAGTAAAAATACCCATCACACAGCCGATATCAACGATTCCGTACATTTAACATAGTAACATTGAGCAAAAATTAGTGCTGGGACACGATTTTCTTTTCTGCGTAGCTATTGACAACCGTACGACACGCTTCTGTGCCGTGAACTTCAGTCAATAAAACATTGTCAACCAATGTTTACGGCACGGAAGTGTAGCGAAGGAGTCCTCAAAACGCTGTTCACAAATCCGACACTCGAAAACCCCCAAATTTTTTTATTTTATTATAAGTTAAATAGTATATTATGCAATTAGTGAATAAAGGACGGATTTAAAGCGAGGGCCATAGATGAATCACGAGCAAGTGAAGGATTCTAACGACTGAATCACGACCGTAGGGAGTGATTCAAGTGTTAGAATCCTGAGCGACGCGAGTAATTCATGGCCCTCTTATAAATCCGTTTTATTCAAGAGTTGCATACTATACTTTATACCATGACTGCGAGAAAAAGAAAGATTTAAGCAAAAATAGACATTTAATGAAGAAAAAAGGAAGGTTGAATTAATTAAAATGCACATTAAAATTGGAACTATTACTAACATTAAGAGTAATTTTCTTATTATTACTAATAATAATCAACTTGTGAAGCGATATTCATTTCCTGTGTATCGAGTATGTTTTCGCAAGGAGGTTGTATAGCATTGAGATGGAGGTCGCATGTATAGATGTGTTCTAAATTCAAACACCAAAATAGTGATTAAAAGTGCTTTTTATTCACTAAAAACAGTGAATAAAATAAGCTTTTTCGAGGGGGAATGGTATAAAAGCTATATCCCACGTTCGTTTCGTTCGTTCGTACGAAGAATAAACTAGCTCTTTTTGAGCAGTAGTGATAAAAAAAAATACGTCGTAGAATCAGCGGTGATGTACGTCATAACAATCCGAAGACCATACTTTTCGACTTTAAAATATTCATACAAAAAGTGCAAAGTCTCAAAAACGAAACCGATATTCTCAAGTCTACTAAGGCAAACTACATAATAAGGTGATAACCTTACCTAATACCGAGACGTGGACTAGAAATCACCAAAAATAATTAATTGCAGTCAGTGCGATACGAGTTCAGTTCGGCCTTCTGTCGACAAAACCACCGAGGCGGTAGAGCCGCCATTCTAACACGAACAACCTTCCACTCCTCAAAATCATTTAAATAAAAAGCGACTCTTGCTACGACACAAAAAAGTGCAATTGAGGTCGCAAAGCGCTAATTCCCTACAGATATATTCACCTAGAAGTTGCCTCTCTTTCTATCGCGTGACTCTTATATCTTCTGACTACGTTACGCTCACTGAATTCGACAAGTCGAGCCTGCCGCGTTCCTACTTGTAGCTTCATACCTAAAATGCCGATTGACCCATTTATTCATCTGTGCACAGACGGGATTGAACTGCAAAGAACTACCCGTCATTACAATCTCTCCGTTGAATATGTTTTGGACTGTTGTGATATAGGAATCAAGTCGCCAAAACTTATTATTATTCGTGTATACAGGATGCAGACATTTTGACCGCGTAGGTATTGCACTTTTCTATGAAACAGCAGATTTTTTTTTAAATAACCGACGAAATGTTTCAAAGCGGGAGTTCAAAATCGTATACTGAAACCATGGTATCAGTTTTCGCGTCGATGTCCCTGCCATGCTGACCTCCACGGCTACCCGCCCGATCGAAATATATAAAAGTTCTTTAAAAAGTTAAAGAACTTTTATATATAAATCAACTTCTGAACCTCATTAAACTAAAGTACAAAAACAAAACGCATTATAATTACCGGAGATTTTAACTAGTTTGACCGATACCGCTGTTCCGCGCCTTAAGTATGTGCGCGGCGAGACGGGGTGGGCAGTGCAGGCCGGGTTGTTTAAAATAAGCAAAGGAATACCAGAGACTTAGCAATATCGTGCCAAACTAACTAAACCTACACCAACTCATCACTCCTACAAGTACCACAAAATCAACATCGACTTGTATAGATTTTTTCTTTACTATTAATAGTAGCACAGAATTTCAAATAACTGTTCAGAATATCAGTATCGCTAAACAAAATAGCTTAATATACGAGTACAACCTTAGGAATGAATAAACGTAGTCTTAAAAGGTAACCCTACGTTATTAAAAGAATCTTTAACAATATTAATTTGAAAATTTTTCAAACAGCATTAAATTAATTAAAGTGGAATGACATTTTTTTATCAAAACATAGACATAAATAAAACTTATAATAGATGTCATGACATTTACAATCTAATTTGAATAAATACATAATAATATATCACGGATAAAAATAATTCAAAATAAAAGATGACTAGAATTATCTCGGATCAGTTCATAATTATATAAAAATATTATTTTTTAATAAAAGGAATACTCGAAAATGTTATAAAGATGCATTAAAACTTCAAAGAACTTCCTAACCTATTATAAAACAAAGTCCCCCGCCGCGTCTGTCTGTCTGTACGCGATAAACTCAGAAACTACCGAACGAATTTTCAAACGGTTTTCACAAATAGACAGAGTGATTCATGAGTTAAGTCCTTGCCTTGCCGGTCAAGCCGCGGTGCGCCCGGCATGCTGCACAAAGGAGCCGCCTAACAAAGGAGTGCTGCTCGGCAAAAGCCGACAGTCCGTACCGCCGGCACTGCGTGAATTAATGAATTACACACTTAAGGCACTACTGGCTTTAAGTGTATAATTCATTAAAGGCTTGTGTAAATATTACGATTATTGTTGAAGATTTCGGAAAAAAATTATGCCGACTGGGAGCTTTACTGGTGAGCGCCGCGTAAACCGTAAGAGATACATAAAATTATTGTTCTATAGGATTGTACATATCAAAATTTTCAACAAAAAAGTGTGCGAGAAAATGTAAAACTACCGGCGGTGCCGCGTAGTTTGACAATTTCATTCTGAGATGTTTCATCTTGTGGTCCGGCGCCGGTGCGACTTCAGCGTCATGTACAGGAAGCCTAACGCCCTTCTCAATAGGAAAAATGTTTCCTTCTCTTTCTAGCCTCACCTATTCGCACTTTTGTAGAGCCATATACTTCTTCTCTACGCCTTGGTACAAAACAGAATTCCAAATCGCGCCAAGTTTTAGAGAATCGAAGCTTTTTTTGTAGTCAATGAAGCATAAATATAGAGGTTTCCTGTATTCCTTGATCTTTTCTATTACCTGTGTAACAACATGGACGTGATCTAAAGTTTATTAACCTTTCCTTAACCCGCTTAAACCCGCCTGTTCGTACGGTTGTTGCCCATCTAGTATTACTGAGAGTCAGTTTAGTATTATTTTTAAGTTATGTTGTACTTTCAACATTAAATTAATTTACATTTAATTCCGGGAATTATAACCATTAAAATCATCAATACAACTCTCTAGGTTCAGATTACTCTATTGAATGACTATTTCACGAAATCGTGACATTTTAGGTCAATTCTTATTTAGAGAGATAAATTATACACATTTGTTACGGTCGCGAATCGTATTTTGGTCAACATACAAACTGACATTGGCCTGCAAATTGCAAAACAAACTCAGTCCGTCAGTTAAATTTTTATGCCTGAGCGGATTTCGATGAAATTTAGCACACGGGTAGACCATAATCTGGGTAAGGGCATCGGTATTTTTTATCCCGTTAAATTAAATTATTCCACGGGAACTAGTACGTTCCCGTGGAATAATTTCCGACCTGCACCCGGGCGAAGCTGCGGGCAAAAGCTTATATAACATATCCTCAAGAAAGTCCTCCCTTCCATCATCTAGGTTTGGCAAAAGACAGCCGCGTGGGGTGTGGAAGGCGGTGAGGGTGCAGTATGCGCGGCCAGCACCAAGCTACCAATTGGAGCGCCGCACGCCGTGCTAGCCACGCCCAGGGCGTTGCATCTACTTGCTAGAGACACGCATCACTATGTAAGTAACACTATCACATCAACACAGGCAGAATATCTTGTTATGGGCACCTTTAGGCCGTCACCCTCTATGGCCATCACCCTATGTGACTGTCACCCTCTATGGCCGTCACCCTCTGTGACCGTCACCTTACTTACGGCCGTAGTTCCATTGCGTCTCAAGGCTGTCTGTTTCGGCTGCAGACTCGCTTAGTCCTCGTAGAAAGAAATGAATTTTCATTGCGTTAGCTTAATGAAGAAATTCTTAAGTTCTGAGTTGAACTACACGATTACTGACAAACGCGTGCACTGACTGTACAGGTCCATTCAAATCTGTGTGGTTCTCTCCTCGAAAGACCATTTCAGACGCTGATTTACTTGGTCCTCTTTTAAGATTATGTCTGGACTTTAAAATAAACTTTGACTACTGAGTTTGTTTCAACATCTCTTCTCCGGGGTAGTCGGCTATCAAATATCGACTCTACCAAGCTTAATTTTTTTTTAAATGAGGTGTTAAAGTGTTTCCGATATCCTATTTACAGAATAAACAATTTCATTTCATTTCATTAATGTGGTTTTTCATGTTTTAGGCAAGTTTGCACCACATATCCCAAAATCCGTTTAGCGCTAAAATTATTTAGAAAATCGTTCTGTTTCTGTAAATCGGTTGAAGATGACAGAGACAGAATTTAGCGCGTATTAAAGCACAAAATTCCAATCAATCTGCCTAGCCTTTTCCCAACTATGTTGGGGTCGGCTTCCAGTCTAACCGGATGCAGCTGGATAGCAATATTTTACATGGAGCGACTGCCTATCTTACCTCCACAACCCAGTAACTGGCTAATACGATACCCCTTGGTAAGACTGGTTGTCAGACTTTTGGGCTTTTGACGACCCGTAACAATTGTCAAAGATCCACGAATGACAGCCCAGGCCAACGGTTTAACGTGCTATCCGAGGCACGGAGGAGTCGCGGTATGTAAAAATGGTCACCCATCCACAGACCAACCCCGGCAAGCGTAGCTTAACCTGATGGATTGACCCGTGCGGCAGTTATTACTTAGCCACGAGCTCCTCACAAAAACAAAAAAGTCCAAGTATATAATTTATATTATAATTCTGATAACTTAAAATTATGATGACAGTGCAATCGAATTCTCGAAATAATATAAAATTGTCCTCAGTTGTGTAGTCGCGCGGTAGTGTCGCATGGCGGTGTGACCGCGGTGGAGGCCGCTTCTACGCCGCCCAAGAAGACCAAGTACGGACCCAACACTGCGCCAGTAAGTATATAGTTTCTTGCCCGTTCTTCTCCATAGGAAATTACTACCTACCTACTACGCTTTGAAATGTGCAACTAGCAGAATGTAATTTTAATATATTGTTATGTAACCAGCTGTCAAAACGTCATACAAATAGTTTTCTGACAGCTGCGCGCACAGATTACTCTAAGCCGGCGGCGCGCGAGTCGATGCAAACTGAATGGAATGTTGCCATTTTAAATATTATATTTTATTTATACATGTAGGATTTTATTTTATTTTTATTATCATAGTATTCAATCTCATTGTATGCTGCACCAAATCGTCAACGCCGGCTGTCGCTGGTAACCAGCGCTGGGGCTCTGTCTCACATAGGGTTGCAGCAATATGCTATGCGATGGCCGGTTTGCGTGGATGTGACGCATATTTTCCCTCAACATGTTTATTTTTTTGTTTTCTTTCTTTGCGTTATGTTTACCGCAAATAAATGTATTTTCTTTCTTTCATTTAAAACATCGTAGGTCGCAGAAAAAATGCACTATATATAGATACAGATTTTTTAATATATTGTTAGGATAGATATCAATAGTGTAAAACCAAGCAGGCAGCTTCGAAAGACCTTGTGCTAATTGCGTGGTGCTCGAAAATCCTAAAAAAAATGGACTTTTTTCAGTTTTTGGTTTATAACTTAAAAAAGGTACATCCTACGGAAAAAACATCATTTATTTTTTTAAGTATATACAATTATCTACAATTTGAGCGCAACTGTAGCTCTGTAGATCTTATAAAACTCGAGATACAGCACTTCAAATATTAGCCATTTAAAATAATAAAATACTCATCCTACGAGAAAAGTCACGGGAAATTAAGGTATAGAGCAGCTTTAAAAATACGTCACTGATTTGACTAATCAGGGCGCCACGCTTGATCGATGGCGGTCTAGCAGTGAATACGTTTAGAAACTGTCGCGCGGTCCGTAGTTGTGTTGCGTACCTACAGTGTATGAATTGCTAGTGTAATTGCAGTAGAATTCGTTTATTATGACTCCGCCTATATTGACCAACCGCCGGCTCCATTCGCCTGTCGTCGTCAGACTATTTAAAACTAAAACTATTTGACTAGGCGCAGAAACAGATACGTTCGCAAGCGACAGTATGGAGCCGCATCCGTTCGTATCCTTTCCAATCCGATGCGATGCGAGCCGTTTGGTGGAAATCATCCTTAACGTAAATAAGTTTGAATTTCACGGGCTACCTTGGCGCTTTCGTTTTAAACTGTAATTTTTATTCTTCAGAGTGGTTCCGGATGCGCCATAGTCTCCTGCGTGGAGATGTCCCAACTAGGCGGCGTGGTGCTCGCCATAGACACTCACGCGCAACTCCACGTATACAAACTGCCGCAGCCCTGGTGCGACATTCGTGAGTATAAAATAATTACCAGCCTGCCTTTTATCAACTATGTCGGGGTCGGCTTCCAGTCTAACCAGATGTAACTGGATACAAGTTTTAAGCCACAACCCAGTTACTAGGTAATGAATGGTTGAGCTTATAGACAAAAAAGTGTTATTATAATTTATTTTTATGTACTAAAAAACTAGCTAGGTTAATCTTCGCCCGCGTTGATATTTTTTATATAAATTAAAGCAAATTCAAATTCAAAAGTCATTTATTCAAACTAGGCTGAGAATCAGCACTTTTCGAACGTCAAAATCACATAAGACAGTCCCCCAAAACGCCCACCCTTCACCACTTCCTAGTGCTTTCTCTGGGAAGAAGAAGTGGCGCAACAAACTGTCCAGCACCACTGCTGTCTGTTTGGTAAAAAAAAAAAAACTTGATTCTATACAATAGTATGCAAAATAATTTACATTACTCAAGACAAAACAGTAAATAAATTTATTTGCCATAATGACAGCTAGCACACTCCAATATACCAACAAAACAATCGAAATATATACTCAAGCAAATATAAAAAATCAAAGCCTATGTTACTCAGTGATAATATAGCATTCTACTGGTGAAAGATTTTTTTTAAATCGGTCCATAAGTTTTTGAGTTTATTCATTACAAACATACGAAAAATAAAATCTTTTCTCTTATAATATTAGTTCAGTTAAACACTTTTTCATGTTCATTTCATGTTGACAGCTACTCCCATAGCCGTCCAACACGCGACCTCCCTGTTGGAATACGCGATCGTGTCGGGTTACGACTGTCTCGACGTACTGATCGCCTGCACGGGGACGGTCAAACATAATGTACTGGAGCTTATGTATGAGAGGTAATATAAAATAGTATATTATGCAATTAGTGAATAAAGGACGGATTTAAAGCGAGGGCCATAGATTAATCACGAGCAAGTGAAGGATTTTAACGACTGAATCACGACCGTAGGGAGTGATTCAAGTGTTAGAATCCTGAGCGACGCGAGTAATTCATAGCCCTCGATATAAATCCGTTTTATTCAAGAGTTGCATACTATACTTTATACCATGACTGCGAGAAAAAAAAAGATTTAAGCGAAAATAGACATTTAATGAAGAAAAAAGGAAGGTTGAATTAATTAAAATGCACATTAAAATTGGAACAATTACTAAAATTTAAAGTAATTTTCTTATTATTACTAATAATAATCAACTTGTGAAGCCAAGTCAGAGGCCAATGGGCGGCATAAAATCTCTGACACCAGGTTAGTCACTTACCACATGAAAAAGAAAGAAAAAAGCGATATCCTTCAAAATTATTCAGTTTCATCGTGTGTAACGTAATTAGGTTGCAAGGCTCAACTAGAAATCTTTTGAAAAGCCAAAATGTTATGCTGTTTTAGTTTTCGATAAAATGGATCTTATTATTGATTAAACAACGAATAAATAATGAAGTTTTAATTATAATTTTCAGGTTAACAGATTCATTCCAACGTCAGCCGGCTGCATTCCAACAATACTACTTTCACAGCTGGCTTAAACTAAGGATAGCACTGTGCAGGTATTCTACAAAACTATTTTCTATATTTCTACCCGACTACGGCAAAGCCAAAGTAGGGTTATGATTTTAACAGACTATGTATGCATGTTCATCTGTTCTCTCATAACTCCTAAACTACTCATCGTATTTTGAAAAACTCGAGGTATCTTTGGAAGCGTCTTGTTATACCGCGGGTTGTAGGCTATAATTACTAAATATGTCATGTAATATTAAGGCATAAATCATACAGTTCTGTCTAACCCTTCAGGGAAGCGTGATGATACAAGCGTGATGTTATACTTGATTCATTATTCTGTCTCTGTCATCTTCAAACGATTAACAGTAACAGATA
This sequence comes from Agrochola circellaris, assembly GCA_914767755.1. NCBI lineage: Eukaryota > Metazoa > Arthropoda > Insecta > Lepidoptera > Noctuidae > Agrochola > Agrochola circellaris. The sequence continues at coordinate 10,831,484 of OU611867.1, forward strand.
GATGTTTTAAATTCTAGCGAGCTGACATATAACAAATACTTTAATTAAATTTTTTGTGTTGCGTAATGTTAATTATTTTGTATACTATTGTATAGAATCAAGTTCTTCTAACTAAACCACAGACGAATACAAAACGTTTACTCCGCAAAATAATTCAAATAAAAAGCGACTCCAGCTTCGACACAATAAAGTGCAATTCAGGTCGCACACCGCCAATTACCTACAGTTAAATTCACCTACAAGTTGCCTCTCTTTTTGTCGCGTAACTCTTATATTTTCTGAATACGTTACGCTCACTGAATCGGCCTGACAAGAAGAGTTTGCCGCGTACTGTAGCTTCATACGTAAAATGTGGAGTGACCCTTCTGTATTCTGTGCTATTGTATAGAACCAAGTTTTTCTAACTGAACAGACAGTTGTGCTGCTGGCCAATCTGTTGCGCCACTTCTTGTTCCCAGCTAAAGCACTAGGAAATGGTGAAAGGCGGGTGCGCTCGGGACTGTCTTATGTATGTAATTTTGACGTTCGAAAAGTGCTGATTCTCAGCCTTTTTTGAATGAATGACTCTTGGTTTTGTTTAAAAACTGGTTTATCGCAGACTCGTGGCTCGTCTGCTTGAATCATATTCTTATTTATTTATTGATACGGCACCTCAACAACTTAATCACTAAAATATTCACATACATAAATCACATACAGTTTTAGCCATTGTGAATTCGCCTGATTAATATGTATACATATGCCAAATTGCAGCTTTCTAGTACTAACCGTCTCTGAGGTAAGCCGCGGACAGACAGACGGACATGGCGAAAGTATAAGGGTTCTTGTTTACTACGAAACCCTAAAAAGAAAGAAATGGAAATGAAAGAACAATTTTTTTTAATTGGCGGTTTGTGTCACACAGAGGTCTTGAGACTCCGAGCTGGTTAAAAGTCTCGTACGGATTTTTTCCCTTCTCTCTAACCCTTTTCGTCAGAAAGAAGAAAAAAAAAAAAAAATCAGTTCCTTGACAACTTTTATTCCTTGAGAAATATTTATTTGATCCTCTAAATTGGCCCTGCCCCGTCAAACGATGGTCGCGTTTCTGTTTCGTTTGGACACCTCTGACACACAATGTCGCAGAGACTTGACTTGATTGCCATGGAAACACTGGACACTTTTTCTAGCGACTTAGGCCCGTATTACAGAACCTCACTCAAGACTCAAGCATTACTTAAAACTAGTTTCAACCAATCAAAAGGCTTTAAACGAGTTTTCAGTAATCTATATTATCTATATAATAGGTCTTTACCTATGAAATTGCCGTTTTGTATGAAAAAATTTAAACGAATTTTTTTCATGTATTTTTTATTTGTATTAATCGAAGTAATCACCCATGCAATCAATGCATCTTTGCCAACGCAGTGGCAGTTTATTGATGCCCTTCTTAAAGAAATCAGCTGGACGGGAGGCAACAAATTCTTCAAAGGCATTTTGTACTGCCTCTCGGGTATTGAATTTTTTTCCCGCCAAGAAGTTATCCAAATTCTGGAAAAAGTAGTAGTCTGTAGGCGCAAGGTCTGGTGAGTAGGGCGGATGACGGAGAGCTTCCAACCCCAGTTCTTGCAACTTGCAGTGCAGTATGAGGTCGCGCGTTGTCGTGCAGTAGCAGCGGAGACGAGCGATTGACCAATGCTGGTTGGAGATGTGCCAGCTTCTCCATCATTGTGTTCAGTTCTTCACAGTACACATCTGCAGTAATGCTCACCCCGTTTGTTAAGAAGCTGTGATGAATCACACCGGCTCTAGACGACCAAACAGTGACCATCACTTTTCTAGGGGTAAGTTTTCGTTTAGGGCATTGTTTAGGTGCTGAACCAGGATCCAACCAACTTGCTGAGCGCTTGCGGTTATCAAACAGAATCCATTTTTCATCGCAGGTAACAATGCGGTTCAAAATTCCTTCATTTGTGTGTCTGTTGAGCAGAGCAAGGCACGTCTCGACGCGTACTTTGCGCTGGCGATCATTGAGTTCGAGGGGCACCCATTTGTCAAGCTTTTTTACCTTGCCAATTTGACGCAAATGGACCAATATTGTTTTGACGCTAACGTCGAAAGCTGCTGCTAATTCAGCCGTAGATTGTGTATCATCAGCTTCCACAATCGCCTTTAATTCGTCATTGTCGACCAAAGTCTTCGGACGACCGCGAGGTTCATTTTTCAGGTCGAAATTTCCAGAACGGAAGCGAGCAAACCAATAACAGGTGGTGCGTTGGTTTGTAGTGTTAGCTCCGTAAACGTCGTTGATGTTGCGTGCCGCTTATGCCGCGTTGCTGCCACGACGGTACTCATATTCCATAATTACTCGAATTTTTAACGTATCCATGATGACGAAAAAGATTGAAATGCGATGAAAATGTAACACTAATCAATAAACAAATGACTACTTTTGGAAAAAAAAAACATGTTTTTAAAATAAAATTAATTTGAAATTAGAATTCTTAGCCAAACAAAAATTATTTTGATTTGAAATGGCCAGTACTGCAGAACGGCAATTTCATCGGTAAAGACCTAATATATAAAAGAAAGTCGTGTTTGTTACAACACTTATAACTCGAGATCTGCTGGACCAATTTTCATGGTTTTTGATTCGTTGGATTTGTCTCCGCCCCGAATAGCAGAATACATCTTAAAAACAATGAAAAGGTAGGGTAGGTAGGGTGGGTAGGGTAGGTAGGGTAAGTAGGTAGGTGCGCCGTAGATAAGTACTTAGTGCTACTCGAGCGAAGCCGGGGCGGGCAGCTAGTGCTTGATATTTGATTGAGGGTCTGTAATACGGGCCTTAGTACGGTGAGGGTATATCTACGATCTAAGTCTTTGCTTCTAATGATGTAGGTACGCTTTTTAAAATAAATTTGTTTCTATTTGACATTCCGGGTTTTTCTCAAAGTTGTCGAAGTAACTATGTAAGCTAGAGCACCCCAACCAAGCAGGTTAGGTTAGAACTGTGACATCCAAGTTGGTGGCAAATAATTGGCCATTTAGTATTTTAAGACAACAAAATGGGAATTATTTGAGGCGAAGGCTAAGACTAAAAGAGGCGCATTTATTTTATCAGTGTGAATTCATATTTTTAGGACACAGTAAAAAGTAAGTTCAAAAACTAAAACCCGACCCGAGAAATCAAGACCTAGGTACAAGAATTTTCAAGATAAAGCCGTTGTCGCATGCCATTATAACTTTGTAGGTACACAGGCGACCACGCGTTTACCTTGACCATTTTTGAACCTATGTCTTGATTTCTGTCGGAAATATTTTCTTGTTTGATACTTATTAGAGCGTGATTTTTCAGTAGTCAGGTTTTAGTTTTTGAAGTAACTTTTTATTTAAATTATGTTGGGGTTATAATTGCGTGATAAAGTATTTGTAGAACCGCTTAAATATTTTTTGTTTAGTTATTGTTGTATAATACGTATTAACTTCACAGCCGCGCTGTACGTAGCGTAATCTCACTTATGCTTGTTGTTAACAATTTAAACATATTTATTTACTGAGACAATATGATATATATACGTACTTGTAATGTGCTCGTCAAGCCCTATCATTTGATACCCAACATGGCATAATTACAAAACATTTTTTTTTTTCAGTTCATGTCTTTATGTACTCTAAAGGGTATCGCCATATTGAATTTAATGTGACGTCACATAGCCACTAACCAGCGGACGATCAAGACGCTTCCAACGATACCGCATTTGTCAAACTATAATCAGTAGTTTAGATGTTATGAGGTAACAGATGAACATACATGCCGGTGAGAAAAATAACCCTCCTTTTTGCTTCGTCGTAGTCGGGTAAAAAGGGATTTTTTTAGCATGCGTTTACACATGCCTTATTCTTTCTTCCCCAGACTAATTCCGTCAGCTCAAACCAGTTTGTCCTGGCTGACGTGCCTCCAAAGCCTGCACGCATCATGGGCAGCCGTCTCGTTAGCGTTACGACCTGACGACAAGCCTGACGCCGCACCGCTCGCCGCCATACTTGATGATCACACCCACGAACACGATAAGGTGAACTGAGTTAATGTGATTTAGGCACAGTCATTTTAATGCCTTGACATACAGTTTAGTTTTCGCTACAACATTGTATGTAATTTTTTGACATTTGTATCGGTGTTAACGTGCCCAAATTTAATGAAATGATAATGTATATCTTGTTTTTTTCTTGATATTTTCGGTGTAGGTACCTAAATTTTTATTGAATTTCATTTTTGAAAAAACTACAAAATAATGGATTTGCAATTTTGAATAATGAATAATATTTTTTTTTTATTCTGTCTTCATGATGTCTGAAATTACATTTCAAAACAATGTAAAAATTGTTAATGAAATAAATAAATAATGTATAAATTATAAATGAATTGGAATAGTAACACTGGATTTGATATTGCAACACTTTCAAATGTAAAAAAGAATTTGGGAGACTTCCAAGTGCTTTTTTTACACCTAAAACTAAATATTCAGTGTCTAGACAATATCTTTATTCTTAAGTCTGTGTTTAAAAAGGATAGGTACAGCAAAATTACAGGAACCTCTTACCTTTTTTGCTAGCCTCTTCTGTCCCACTCGTGGGCAAAGACCCGGTATCTCACGCCCACATCCAATTATACCACGCTAAAAGAGCCTCTTTTTCTGATTTCTCATTGAATTGTTACAGAGCCTCCTGGCAATAGAAGCGAAGCCCGAAGCGTTAACCGAAGCAACGTCCCTCCAACCTCTGCGATTATCTCTTCAGCGGTCACTAGACATCGGCCTAACCGCGCTCTTGTCGCTAGCGTACCAACATCAGCACACGATGACACACCCACACCAGTACGTATCTACAATCTTGAGACAAAACTACGACCATAAATTAAAACACTGCCTATAATAATGCATAGGGGGCTCGTGGCTAAGTAATAACAGCTATACGGGTCGATCGATCAGGTTAAGCTACGCTTGCCGCTGTAGGTCTATGGATGGATGACCATTTTTACATACCAAGACAGAAGTTCTACAAATGACAGCCAGGACCAACGGTTTAACGTGCTTTCCGACACACGGTGGGGCGTGCCTCGGAAAGCACGTTAAGCCGTTGGTCCCGGCTGTCATTGGTAGATCTTTGACAGTCGTTACGGGTCGTCAGAAGTCCGAAAGTCTGACAATCAGTCTTACCGAGGCGTATCGTGTTACCCAGTAACTGGGTTGTGGAGATCAAATAGGAAGTCGCAGTCCATGAAAAATACTGGTATTCAGTTGCATCCGGTTAGACTGGAAGCAGACCCCGACACTATTGGGAAAAAGCTGGCAGATGGTGTTTGGCAATAATGATGTATAGGAGTATTTAAAAACTAGCAAATAAATTCTAACATCTAAATTAACATAATGTTGTTTAAATCTTTAACAAAATTTAAAATCTGCACTGTAGTCGACAAAACTCAAACTCAAAGCATTTATTGCAAATAAACCAATTGCAGGCACTTTTGAATTGTCAAGGAGTCAGTCAGTCAGAAAGATGAAGCTAGTTGTCCATTCCACAGCTTAGGTACCTATGGAGAAGAACGGGCAAGAAACTCCACGGACACTCTTTTGGATCAAAATATTGTTACAAAATATTGGTTACATCATTCATGCACTTAGCTTCTGACGTTTCATAAGTGCCCTTGTAGGTTTATGTGAAATAAAATATATTGAATTTGAATTGAAAAAAAATGTTGAAATTGTATATGTGAGAACAATGTAGAAAGACGTGCACGTTAAAAGCGTCCTTAATAAAAAGATAAAAACAATTAAAATAAGCCATGGCAGCTAAGAGATGATCAGTCTCTACTGACGACGCCCGTTCTCAAACATGACGCTTGGACCATTCAGCTCAACCATTTTGAAGGGAACTTAATGATCCAACACACGCCGTCACTTCGCCACACTCGTTTCGTATTTCTGACAATCCTGACACTCGACTATTAAGACACTCGTGACACACTCGTCTGACACTTGTGAAACTCTCGTCTAATACTCGTCGACACTCTTTTGACACACGAGACTCTGACACTTGTGGCACTCTCGTGTGACACTCGTGACATTGGACTGAAACTCGTGATACTTCCCTATTTACGACGTTGACGTTGATGATGTAACCAATATTTTGTAAGAATATTTTGATTTAAAAGAGTGTCCGTGTAGTTTCTTGCCCATTCTTCTCCATAGGAACCTACTACGCTTTGGAATGGGCAACTAGCTTCATCTTTCTGACTGACCGACCCCTTGACAATTCAAAAGTGCCTTAATTGGTTTATTTGAAATTAATGGTTTGAGTTCACTTAGATCTCTATCAAATTTTTCGACGCCATATTTTAGTTTGTTAATTGTTTATTATATCGTTATTTTTATAAATGATTAAGTTTTTATTTATGTACAGTTAATTTGAATTCTGAATAAATAAGTGTGATGTCGTCGTAGTTACGAGCTGTGGGCGGACGGCGCGGCCGTGAGCCTGCTGCGCAAGCTGGCGTCGGTGGCGCGCGGCGCGGGGCGCGCGGCCGAGGCGCTGACGCGGCCGCTGGCGCGCCTGGCCAGCGCCGCCGCGCCCAAGCAGGAGCTCGTCGGTGAGCTTAACTAGCCTGGAGTTCTTTAGTTGACTGCCTGTGATTTTAAATAATCAGCCTATAATGTTCCCACTGCTGGGTCACAGACCTGCTCATTCTGTGAGACGGAGTGGGCCATAGTCTACCACGCGGACCCAGTACGGGTTGGTAGATGTCACATGTCTTCAATTTTTTTGTTCTAGGACATGCCGCTTTCCTCACGATATTTTCTTTCTTTGAGCGCAGTGGTGATGAAATATTTGTAAAATTGGTACCTATTGGTATTCAGCTGCATGCAGTTACACTGGAAGCCGACCCCAGCATAGTTGAGAAAAGGCTAGGTAGATTAATCGTACTGAATTCCACTACTGTAAAGATTGGTGAAAAACGATAACAATGAAAATTAAAACCCTGTTTCAAAATATAAATGTACTAGCGCGATGCCCCTGCTTCGCTGTTTTTACATCTTGATAAAACATTAAGATTTCTTAATTATTTATAAGTTTAATATGAATGCATTATACACATAAATAAACCTTCCAGAATACATTCTTTAAATTGTGTTAAAAACCCCATCAAAATCCGTTGCGTATTTTAGAAGAACAACGCGGACATACATTTAGGGGTATGAGGAGGGTGTAAAGTTCACTCATCCACCATAGAAAAGGGAGGAGTCTCCGACCAGACGGGTGTCATGTCTGGCGGGCAACTGCCCAGAGGTTGAAATCGGGAGCTTGTATATATGTCCACCGCGCGGTAAACTCTAATTGCGCGATGCAGGATTTGAGTGACGTCAGGATGTTCAATGTTGTGTGACGTCAAGTCTTTGATGCGTAGTTCGCATGTGGCGGTGTAGATGCCGCCACATACATTCAAACGCAAAAAGCGACTTTGTTTTATAATATGTATAGGTAGATACTGTACTAAAATCTGACTGTTTTGTGTCTTCAGAGGAATGCGCGTTGCTGAGCACACAATGGACGGGCGCGCGCGTGTGGGAGTCGCTCCCGCGGTGCAACGTGTCCGCGCCGCACGGGAAACAATGGCCGCTATATGTAAGTACGAGTACAACTACAATATTATTTATTTATTTTATTTCTCCTCACGCTGACAAGCTGATTCTAGTTTACATATTATGTAGTATTTGTTTTTTTTTTTTTATCAATGTGTGGAGCTGGTGTCTGAGTTAGGCGTAAAATGCCAGTATTACAAATCACCAGGTCCCCACCCCACGGAAGAACAGAAAGTTTTACTTAAAAAAAGAATAAGATATTACAATACAATACAACTAAGATAAGGAGATTTAAGACTAAAGTTATTATAATTTTGGGGGTAGAAGTTACAAATAATCTATAAACAAAAAGTTAATCAGGGCGCCTGTATCAGTGTATGGGTGTGTCTATGAGAGTGTATAATGTTAGTGTGTAGTGTTGAGTGTCAGGTGTAGTGTGCCTATGTGTACGTGAATGGACTCTGGTGCAAGTTATAAACTTATATCGCACTAATTTAATTTGATTGAAGTAGACTTTCTGTAAAATTATAATTCAACTTCTTTAACCAGTCCAGAACCAAAGATAATTTCTAACGTGAATATGCATTTGTATAATTTCTAACGTGACGATAACGTCGACGTTCACGTCCATAAAATTTAGGGAAATACGTGCACGTTATAAAGTTATCGTGGACGGAAATTTCAATACGTCTTCATATCGCACCTTTGGTAGAACAAGGGCAGAATTGCAGTTTTTGCAATTTTACAGGAGAGTAATTTTATAAGATATTTTTTGTACTTAATGTGGTCTAGCTATGTTAATAATGTTCTAAGGTTGTTCTGCTTTGTATGACATAAACTATATACTATATTCTTTTAGGTGTATCGTTCTGCATATTTAAGTCATTTTGGCAATTTATGACAATTATGCCCTTGTTCTACCAAAGGTGCGATATATTTCCCTGTGTTTTCGTGTTATCGTGACGTGGATAATGTCGTCACATTAGAAATGATAAAAGTGCACATTGCTGCCAGTCTCTCGGGGCCCATTAGACGCGGAGGATTTATTCGACGCCATTTAATTTGTTGTTAGGTGTTATATTAGGATTTGTTGTCAACTTAAATACCTACTTAAACATAATTGGATAGCTAAGCAATTTCTAATATTAATTTTGTACTTGCGCACAACATACCTATTCGAACTTATATTTTCCATGCATTGTTGGTATCATTTTCTTCTGCAAACACACCACTCGCACTCGTGCAAAATAAATAACCATTATGAAAAAGTTATGCTAACATACCTATTATTTTAAATTATTCTAAACACTATGTAATAAAAACGGACAAACTGAAAGACCAAAACCAATTATGAAATTTGCCGCCAAAACAATAAAAAAATATTGATCACAATATTAGTGATGTCCATTATAAATTGTAATAATTAATCGACTAATTACTTTGACATTTTATTTTACTATTTATAATTTTTATTGTTTTTTTAATAAATTTGTAGTAACTTTTAAATGTTTATTTTTTAACTTTTCAAAAATGTAAATAATGGAATAAGTAATGAAAATGAATAAACGATCATCTAAAGTTTTTTTTTTTTCTTTTACTCTGTAGTTGGAGTACGGTGTAGAACCAGAAGCGTTGCGGTACAATCCTGAGCCGCCGCCGTACGCGCAGTGTGAGACCACGCCCTCCATCACCATGGACGCTATACGGTAAATATATTAACGGCGACTTACAGCTTAAAATTTGCTAATTCTGTGTGTGCTGTAAAAAAATAGGAATTCATCAGAATCAATGTACCTATATCAGTCCACTAGCGGCTAGTGAACTGATATACATTGATTCACAATTAAAAAATTGTGTCTCAGCAGTGGGAACATTATATGCTGATTATGCTATTCTAATTATATTATATTTATATATAGGTAAGGTAAGCTTACCTACTGACAGGTTATATGAGTTCATATAATTGTTTATTTTAATTTAATTTTAATTTATTGTTGACATAATCTACTCATTACAATGTTTTTTTTTAATGAGTTGTATTGCAATATGTAACTAGTGACCTCGACAATAGATCATATTATTTATTGTTATTAGTAATTAACTGTTTATTTATTTTACCTCGATGGTCCTAGTTTATCATTTATAACTTCCAGTTACAGCTTTATGTAAGCGGGCACGCCCTTTATGCCTGGAGGCTTTTATTAAGACGTTAAGTTTTGTTTACGTTTAGGTTTTATTTCTGCCCGAGTATAGTTCTCGATGATTTTGTTTGGTATATTGGCGTGTGCTAGCTAACATATGGATAATAATTTAAATTAGGTTAATTAAGTATGTTGAATACTATTATATAGAGTCATTTTTTTTCTTTCTAACTGAACAGACAGCTGTGCTGCTGGGGAGTTTGTTGCGCCACTTCTTCTTCCCAGCTAACGCACTAGGAAGTGGTGAAGGGTGGGCGTTTTGGGGGACTGTCTTATGTAATTTTGACGTTCGAAAAGTGCTGATTATCAGCCTAGTTTGAATAAATGACTTTTGAATTTTGAATTTTGAATTCGTATTCTTATGTATGTCATATATTTATACGTCGTTTTGACGACGTAAGTAAAAGTTGTCAACTGTTAACGTAAATAAACTATAATCTATCTACGAGCTACGCAACTACTGAACATAGACTACTTGCAAAAACGAATATCACGATATGTCGTGGCTATTTCATTTGATAAACATTGAAACAATCCTCTAAAAAATATAATAGTATTTAAAATAACAATAATTGAAATACCTACAATAAAAAAATTGCTTGTTCTACGTTTTAAAAATATTTTCTATTTAATTATAACTTAAAATGTATTAATTTAAATTTCGGCGGTCGGTTCAGTCTTTTTAAACAGCTCATCCTTCGACAGGCCTCTAAAGATTTCCATATCTCTGCCTCTCGCCCTCTGAATTCACGCTGGACCAGCTACTCTTTTAACGTCATTTGATTTTAGTATTAATGTAATTACTTAATGTTCCTTAGCTACATGTACGTGGGCGGCGGGCTGCGGCCGGCCCGCTGGCGCCAGTGCGCGCGCTGCGGGTCGCGCGCGCTCGCCGACAAGCAGCCCAACAAGCACCCGCTGCAGGGCGCTTATGACGCGCGGTTTCTGTCGGCTTGCAGGTAACAATAATATATTATTATAATTTCAGACAGTTGTATCAAAGGACTCTTTTGAGAAAGAAAGTCTTTGTACAAACTACGAATTATTGAATGTTGCCGGTGAACAAATAGCCAACTTGCCATACCCGCTCAGGGTTGGACTGACAAGGTAGGTATATCGGGTGTTAAAAGACACTTTCCGAAGCCGAAAGCAACATATTCTACCCATTATTTGCATCATTTTTTTCCACTAGACCATACCTGGGAATCCACTGGTTCTGGAGATATTGAAGGTCAAAGTCGCATTTTTTTTTTTACTTTTTCACGAAAATGAATTCTATGCGATAATACGAAACTTTTTTCCAAAAGATAAATCTAAAATTCAGGTAATGTTTATTACCTGAATTTTAGATTTATCTTAACAGATTACGCATTTGAAGTTACAAAAACGCAATGAACAACAAGTACCTACCTACGTAGCGTAGGGGCGGAGCTTAACTAACACTGAATCCGTTCATTCAAGCGTGGGTTCGCGTTACATTGCGCGCAATAAAAACTTGTTTTAAAAAAAAAAAAAAAAAAAATTACGGTTCCCAGCAATAATTTTTGCGCAAAGCTACTTAGCTATACGTACAGTATGCGAAGTTTACGGCTTTGTGATGTGTCTTTTTACACCCTGTATAGTTTAGAGTTATAGATATTCTGAAATCTATGACAGAGCCGTGGCGGTAACAATAATCCTTTAGTCGCCTTTCACAACAAACACAAAATAGTCCTGATTTTCACTATCTGACGATAATTCATTATATTTCATTTTGTTACAGATGCGGTGGAAAGTGGACATTATTTTCAAATATATAAAATCTCTGACTAGGTAGTTTGTAAGAATAATAAAATGATCTAATATTAGAAACGTTGTATATATAATAAATGATTTTTTGTACCAGAGCCTTTATTTGTAACCTAAACCTTGTGCAAAAGATTTTGTAGCGAGGATGCTACAGTTAACTACGAGATGTTTCAATCATACTTTACAACACCGATTAATTATCAATGTAAGCGCTCGCTCTTTGAGTTCAACTATGTACCTACTTGTCCTAAGATTAAAAACGGTTTCCTAGCAGAGATCGCGACTACGATAAGACCGCATGTTGTAGTTAATTTTCTAGTAGTCGTGTCTGAGAGGAGTGTTATTTAAGACGTGCTTTTCATGGTTTTGCGGTCTTTTGCAAAAATTAAATGAAAATTCAAAACAGTAGGTATTAAATAATAATCTATGAGCCTCAAGCAAATAATAACTAGACCACCCTCTATTTCCTAGAATAAAATAAAACTGGGAGGAGAGGTGCAGAATCTTTTCAGCTAGGTAACAAGTATCAGATTGTTTGCTTTGTACGTAGTATTATATTATCTGTGCTTTGGACAAGAACTATGGCCGAACATGGCGATTTAAATATGAGACCAAGGTCAAAGAGAACACCTAAGCAGACGTTAAGCTTCTGCAATATTATGTACTTAACAATATAATCCGCCTACCTATTGTTATTTATTCCCATTCCCTGAAAATCAGATTCATTTGACGCAAATAAAAGTTTAATAAAACAGTAGGAAGCATTCCCGAGAATTCCCATTTTCAAGCGATTTCTGGGAACTGTAAATGTAAGTGAAAATCCATAACAGCCTTGGATGCACCACCCCCACCCGCTGCACTTCGCGCATGTCATCATGCAATCAAATTGTATAGCTACCGCCCGGAGATCGATCGATTGAAGACCAGATTTACGAGGTCAATTAGAGATGTTGCGATTGGTATAATGCAAATAGTTTTTTGTATATAATGCAAATAGTTTATTCGAAAAGACTCCAGTTAGAAAAATTAAAAGGGCTAGGTAGATCATAGGATTTGATGATGAATAGTTCCCTTAGCACACTTTAATGGGGTTAGTCGACTAAATATAAATTTTTGGGTAAATTGTATTTTCTATACAGCTGTCTAAAATGGTTTTGGCTAAAAGTTTCTTAACCTTGATTGGATTGGAAATCATGGGAACAAAAGCATGAGTTGAAATGGTTAACAAAACTACTAATCGTATGTCAGGCAGGAGGCCTACGGTTTTTTTCTGAACCACTATTATTTTGGTCAAGACCACCAGCATGGACCAATTTTCCCCCGTTATATTATGTGACGTTTAATAAAATAATGCAAAAAGTATCGCAGTAAATGCTTCTTAGGAAATATTGTGCTAACGAGAAACAAAGTAGTACAATCGGGAATCGACTAAAATTGTTCCAAGCCTATCGACTAATAGAGTGATCAGCAGCAGCACTATATTGAAATCACTAGTTGTCGTTGCGAGAATCGTTCGAAGCGTTTGCTGCGACTGCGTCCAAGTTTAATTGCGAATTTCCTGTATTTCTCGCAACCTAACACAAAATATTTACGTTTTAACTAATATTGAAATAGTTATCTTATAAATGGCAGACAAAAAAGGTATGTAAACTGTTGATTTATTATTTTCTTTGTTCTTTTCTTATTATACGTTTTGACATGAGTAACGTCACGGCAGGGCCTTGAAATACAAGTTTTCACTATTAAAACAATGATTTAATCCCCGGACGCGAGATTATTGCGTCGGAAGGGAGTTATTTTGCGTTGGTTTAGCTGTAAAATTGATTTATAAGTGTTACGCGGTAGATCGATACTGGCGATAAATTCAAGATGGTCGACCACCCTTATTTGCAAGGCGGGATCTATTTGTTCTAATTTTAGGTCCATTCATTACTAGAACTGATTTACGAGCCCTCGTTACGGTGGCCGAGGTTGGCTTTCAACATTACAATGATATATCACGCGTCATAACCGGATTATGAAGAACATCTGTTGTTAATTTTACATTAGAATAATATCCATGATAGGTAGTAAAAATCTACCAGTATATTGACCTGATGTCTTCAATCGATAATGTAGAGTAAATATTTTATCCCCTGCTGACCTTTTTGGAAGTAGGTCAAGTAATTCTACAACTGTTTCATGATAATTATTCAAACACACCCATCTGCACAGTTAATTATTCAAAATAATGTGTCTGTTGCTTACTGAAGAGCAATTTTGACTCTTCCAAATTGAAAGTAAAAAAATACAGACCAATCATCCAATATATTATTGATTAAGTGGGTAGTTCCTTTAGGAAAATATTTTCATCGCTTGTAACAAAAAAAAAAAAACAATTCCATGACTAATTAATTAGCATAGATTTTCTTATTTATTAATAAAAGCTTTTCAAAATTAATGAAATAAAAAAATCTTTAAGTACTTACCTTGATTAATTGTAATTCTCAGAAGAACACATTGAAAAAATAAAAACTTGGTACCTATGTAGTTAATCCAAATCTAAAAGTAGCATTTTTATCACAATTTTTTATAAAATGGAATCAAACAACTTCTTTGTTACATCCCGCCGCATTCAGTTACCCAAAAATGTTTGTCCATCTTTTCATGAAACAATATAATAAGGATATTAGTATGCAACCTTGGGTGGCGTTACAAATGTCAGAACGAGCGTCCAACTCCATAATATAAGCTTCGTAGTTCCATTATGTTTCCAAATATACAAAAGTTATGTATATTACGAAATTAGACACTGATGCAGAAATACATGTGTCATATAAAAAATTATATAAAAAGTTTAAGGCCTAAGGATGGCTGCACACTGAGTCAGACTGTCCAAATAATTCTTGAAGTTGGTAAAAATTTTGGGACCAATACTTGTTATTGGTAACCAACCTTGGAAATACAAAGAAATCTCATTCATATTGTTGAATTACCATTTACAAAAATAATGAATGACTCAACATTTTGATCCAGTGAGGTTATTGACACTGTTGGAGTTGGAGATCAAAATATCTGAGAATTTTATTTTTGATATGCATTACTCTAGCTTCGGATACCCTTTTGAACGCTTTTATTATTTTAATATTGATCTCCAGCCACCTTGGTCCTCAACTATTACAATTTTTGTAAGCAATAAGGGTGAGGTTTCTGTGGCACAGCGTGAGACAGAGTTGACTCTTGCGCGGCACCATAAGACATGATGATAATACAAAGTTACCCGCACCCCCTCCCCGTCCCAGCTGCCGGCCCCCCTCTACAGGAGCCGCGGTCCCGCCGACGCAGACGTCGCGCGGCAGTCGACTAATCGCTATCATGTAATGAAATCATATAGAATTTTTCTTTCTTTATTTTCTTTTTTTTGGAAACATAGTTAAAGAGAGACAAATATATGATATGTGCGTATCGGCGTGTGGACGATCGTATGTGTTATTAATTCGATTGTAACCCGTTCGTTTGTGATTTCGCTGCTTTAATGAGTAAAGGCCAAAAAAACTCAAGAAACGTTATTAAAATTACTAAGCAGATGTTTTCACCACTCTGATTAGATTGAATAAGGAAAGGTTACCAGCCTGTCATTTTATGAAAATATACTTTTTGAAAGTTAATTTAAATAACAACTCAACCTTGAAGAAAATTACAGCAGTCAAGTCACTATTATGTTTTTCTATACAAATCAGACAAGTATCTATGTTTGAAAAAATTGTTTTTGCATTTTTATAGTAACAATAAATGTTAAAAAAAACTATACAAACCCTTGTGGATGAATGGACATGAAGCTAAATGGTTGGCTGTACAGTAGACGTCTTTGGCTTTAAACTATTTGTATAGTGTTATAAGAACGTTCTGGCTTTGTGTGAAAGAAAACATAAATACTCATCTGGTTTCTTAGTTAACCATGTCTTAAAAAAATAAGTTGTTCTAAGTCGCAGAGTTCTGTCTAATAAAAAACAAGATTTTTCCAATTTCTTCGTAAATATTAAGATGGGACTCTTTTCTTTTAAAATATGTGTCTTAGCTATCTGGTTTATTTTTTCTTAAATATTTTTTTGAACATTTAGTTCACAGCTTATTTTTTTATTGTTTTTAACACAATAATTTTAAGTTGTAATAATTACTGGGGTATAATTGGAGTTTTATAATATTTTTTTTACAAAATAAATTATTTAAACAAACCAGTAATTATTGTTGCTAGTTTTGTGCACCTTACATAACGATGAGGCAACGTTTTAAACTTGTTTATGAATTAAAAATTTCATTGCCTCGTTAGTTATTAAGCTTCCCTATTGTTATTAAAACTTAATTAATAGGGATGTCTTGTGTTTGTTTTTTTTTTTTTCGTTTTCCTTATTTAGATTAAGCTAACTTTTTAGCATTAATGTTTATCGAAAATGAATGACGAATAAAAAAAATGAAATAACGACATTAAAGAATACATAGCATTTTAATTTAAAAAAAAAATATTATGTTCTTAAGTCCGTCATTTATTTTTATTTTGTTCTGGATTCTGAAAATAATTTTGAATCTATTACAAATGGCACAAAAAGCTAGCTATTTTTGTTACTGACAAACAGATTCGACTTTTACTTTTAAATTAATTTATAAAAATAATATATGTGTGGTTTCCTATAGTAAAAGTCGCGTCTATTAATATTTAAGGTCGTGTGTCTAATACTAACCGAAATGAATGCAAAACAGTAACAGAAAAATAAAATAAAAAAAGAATAATTAGAAGAAATAACTATTGGATAATTTTACTGATTTGCATTTTTTATGTTTACAAATGTATGTTTGTAGACTTTTAATGTAAGGTGATGGTGAAATTGGCACTAATAAAAAAAAACTAATAAAATAATTCATTAATTATTGTTATTGCCAGTTTTTCTAGTTGTATGTCTAATTTACACAATATGTTTAACAAACGTTTTAGATTCGGTATCTATTTCATAGTGATACATTATCTAAAATGCGACGTTTAATCCTTGCTGAGGTTTTCTCTATTTATTTTAATTTTACCACGTTTGGTCTTTAAACAGGAAAGGATTTTGGGTCAACACTGAGTCAATATGTTAACAGGAATGACACATTGTTAGTGCGTGTGTGATTAGATGTAAGTTGACGAATACATACCACCAGAAAAATAAGAAAAAAAATTCTTTCTTTGTTGGATTTCTACTCATAAATTTTCAAAAATATTCTTCAGTTTTTCTATGTGTATGGTGATGTGTGTTTGTTGAAAATTGCCTTTATCACTGCACAGTGCTACAGGCAATAATGCATGCAAAAATAAGCTTAATTGAAGGACAGGGAAGTATGCCAGTTGTGAGGGTCTCAAGTAACGGGACGGTTAGAACACCTTAAACCACGGACTTAATATATTTCAACACCATTTCTATAGGATCCACATTTTTACGATTTTTATTTTTTTCTTTTTCTCAAAACTTCTTTTTGGTCTTCTCTGTGTCGGTTCTTCGAGTCTTTTACAGGGATCCGGAGGTTCAAAAGAGTTTTATTAATTAAATTTATTCACAGCAGTCATAAGCGATCTTCAGTTTGTTGTTATATCTGATCACGATATAGCAGTAAACTCCCTGCTTGTTGCAATTCAATAATAAATTAAGCTTTTACAACATTTGACAGTATTTTGTGTCGGCCATATTGAAAAGTTTGCAATTTCTACCAAAATGGGAGTAAAATGAAATAAAGCATTCTTTTCGGTATTGGTTATAATTTAGTAATTAATGTTTAGGTGACGGATGTTACCAGGTTTTTTGTGGTTTGCGAACATCCCCTCATATGACAATTTTGCTGTTTCATAGCAGCCGAGTTCTGTTTTGTTGGTGACAAGCATGCGTTACTGCGATTTTGTTTCTCGACGCTTTTATGGTATTTTATCGTTTGATGTTTTAGTGTTGCTAGTAATAGTTTTTGAGATGCATCTTTTAATAGTATAAGTAGGTACATAAGTTTTTTTAAAGTAGTTTTGACGTATTTGTTGTTGCATGTTTAGAAACAGTTTTAAACTTTGTGTTGTCACACTAGCATGTTTCTGTGTCCTTCAACGCACCTATATCATAGCTCTTTATAAGTTTTTCTTTCGCTTTTCCTGCATTGAAATGCTTTTTAGATTTGAACAGCAAAATATCGTATATGAAAGTGATAAAATCAACAAAAAATCTTGGTACACTTGTTGAATAGTTAGTAAATGAATAGAAAATGAATATATTTTTTTTATTTCAAGGAATGTTCACATCATGTATACACGTTTGGTCGTCAGTTTTGACGATCAATATTTATGGCTCTGAACTTGGTGAAAAATAACAGAAGCCATGCTAATAAAACCTGGAAATATGAGTAAACATTGTAAGGAAACAATAATTTTCTCATAGTCACATTATTGCCACCCGACAGTGATAAAATGGCTGCTAAACCCGAAGTTCAAAGTCATATTATAAATAAATATTGTACTTTTTAAAAGGTTCCTTATCGTGTGATGATTGTTTTGTTATTTAAGAATTTTCTTAATGAAAAGACTTGGATGGTCACACTAGCTTTTATGCACAAGGCTTGAAATAAATCTTTACTGATTATATGGAAATTAGCGCTCCCTAGCTTCGAATAAGTTATGCAAAACGGATTTTGACGATTGTCCAGCGTTTACAAAAATGATGGACACTTGGTTGAGCGGTATACACGAGTGGTTTTTTTTTTACAAAAATGTCTTCATATAGTCAGTACAGCTAGGGTGACCATTAAAAATAAGGAATGCATTGTAAATAACTAATTTGGTAGGCTTTCAGCACTCACAAACTGTGTTGAAACATTAACTCGGCCTACCAAATTGACTGTATTTTTCTTTGGCGCGGAAATATAAATATTTTTATAAAAATACAAAAAGATATTTATTTTTGTCGAGCTGAAGTGTTGTCACCACACTGACGGGTCTTTCAGAATTGGTACTTTTAGTGTTTAATGTTTTTGAAAGACTCTGTTTAGTGGTAACGCGTTGTATGGGCATCGCTTGTCGTTAACACTGACGTAAGTGAATATTGCGTGGGTGAAATTATTATCAAAAAAAAAAACTTCAAATTTATGAGGGTACAGTTTTTATTACGAGCTTTTTTTTGTTATATTTCAATAAGTAAAATGTTCTATTTCACCCACGTTCTGGTCATGCTAAAAATATTGCTATAGTATTTTTGTTTTTTAATTTTGTCTCATTTTTACATTCCTCTGTAGATATGTAAAAACGAGACAAAATCATTCAATTATTATTATTTCTTTTTTTCTTGCAAAGACAAAATATTTTTTTCTAAACTTTGGTAAGTATAACAAAAAGGTACAACTATAGCAGTATAAAAGTTAGCATGGCAGCACCGCTGCGTCAAGCGTGAATGCTCGGGCTTGGGTTGCGGCGCGCCAACGCGCGAATACGCGTGCTACACACTGAAACACGATCACATCACTTTACATTTTGGGTATTTTAATTCAAAAAAAGAACAAATTTTCACAATTCGAACTGTCAAACTACAACATTAAACTACCCATAATTATTTTTTCACATTATCACTTTTTCGAACACGTAATGCCGTGTTCAGCCCGTGATGTGGTCAATCAGTATGTCGTGCGCGCGTTACGAAGTCTGGAGCACCGTTAGAGCTGTCTGTTGTTGCAGTGACGCCGCCGCTGGGCGCGTATCCTCAACCTCAGCCGCCGCAGGGGCCATTCCTGCCGGCGCCGCCGCATCAGGCCGCTCCGCAGTATGGAGGTTAGTTTCACATCGTTATTAGTTATTAGCCCTGTTCATGTAAAATTCTTACGCAACCCTTCACTAAAGGGAATTAGTAACACATTAGAAGGTTTCATCTTCAAATCTCACCACTTTTTCCAACAATTGTTTGAATAACATGATTCAATTGTAATTGAAATATCACCGACGAAAATTAAGATTAATAAATCAACCTCGACGGTCACAATGAAACCATCTTCAAAATTAGAATTTTGGGTTTAAGTACAGTTTTTACGTGGCACTACAAAGTGCCATCCACAGGTACGTTTTGTAATCCATTTATTTACATTTTCATGAGATACTTTCGGGACAGATTGTACACAACATTACGCCTGTTTTTCCCGAAAGGTTTGGCAGAGGCACCTGTAGTCCACCGAAATCATCCAACCCCATGTTCTTCAAATTTTAGATGTAATCTTGAATAGGTATTGGGGCCTTTGCCCAGCCGTGGCCAGTAATGGCTAGCAAAAAAAATCTGGAATGATGCTGTGTTGAATCTCGATTTAAAACTTACAGAATTTCATAATCATCGCGATTCGAAGGCGCTTAAATTTGAGGTAAGGTACAGTCGGCCTCAAAAAGACTTATGCATAGACAAGAATTCATATGACTGTATACAATTTTTGTTCAAGGGATCTTAAAAGGCCACATTAAGCGATACATTCCCTGAATTCCCAGCAGATCATTAGCAATGTCTCTAATTTTCGTAAAATGGTGGCACATATTGCTGAATTATATTCATAAAGAATTTCAATTAATTTCATAAAGAATCATATTTGGTGTAAAAATTGTCGCATGAAAGAAATAAAGACCGTAGTTTTACTGAATGAATACCGACATTTACGAACAAAGACACGCCGCGCCGACTGCAAATAAATTAATATAAAAATGATGGTCGTAAATTCAGCAGTGGTTGTTATTGATCGTATTTATATCATTTGAGAATAAAAAAAGTATGGAAGACATTCTCCCAAACCCAGTGTTACATTAATTAAGACTATAATCAAATCTCCGGATAATATTTTCTTTCCTTCTCTCTCTTTGCCTAGCCTTATCCTATTTCATTTGGGGTCGGCTCTCCTCATCATTTATATTCGCCAGATGTTTGGGTTCTGGGTCGTCGAGTCATTCACTTGGACTTGCTTCAGAGGCCCAAGTGTGAGTTTCGTTTCGCGTTCGGCGCTCCGATTGGCCCTTCACTGGCCTTTACTGCTGTAGGGCCAATCGGAGCGCCGAACGCGGTCGATGTGTTAAGTCGAGATGGTTAAAAGTAACTCACACTAGGGCCTCCGGTCGTTATTGGCGACAGACATCCAAGTGAGAAGGGGGTCTATCTCGCCTCTTTGGACCTAATGTGTTCTTCGGGCCTTCTCATTACATGGCCAAACCACCTCAGGCGCGCTTCAGAGTTTTTCTTCGATTAGGCGGGTCTTTAGTAATATTTTATTTCCTTGCTGATAATTAATGGTTCTTTTTATTTCTCTGAACAAGATTGCTACCGCACAGTAGCCGGCGGGTCGCCTTACGGGGTAACGTTCGGGGGCGCGGGTGCGGGCGCCGGGGTGTACGCTCCCCCGCCCTACGAGCAGCTACAGCATCATCAGGCTATGCCGGCTCTTAGCCAGCAACTACCGGTAAGTTACAATTTACCGTGTGATTTTTTAGGGGCTGTGTCAATTATGAAGGTACAGGGGATAGACCAGCTATCGTTTTACCAAATCTAGCACATGTTCAGTAGAACTAAATGGTCTTCACCATCTGCTTTTAGAGATATCGGGATATCAGACAGATTGGAAAAGATTCTGCAATCTTCGGTTAGATCGTTATTTTATCAACTGCCTTACGCTAAGGATGCGGTATTGGCTAGCCGCTAATACATTCAATGCTCCGCTGCAAGTCTTCGTATGAGATAACCAGACAAACTAAAGCTACATAACAAAACAAACTAAAGCCACATGATTCCAATATCTTGATTACCTTGCAAGCAGATGTACAGCCCCGCCGCGGCCATGTATGCGGCGGCGGCCGGCTACCCAGGCTACATCGGGTACCCGGTACAGTACTACCCGTACTACCCGACCGCCGTGCAGCCCTCCATCCAGCCGCTGCGGCCCACTATCATGATTCCCGTAAGTAGACAGTTGATTTGATTTCTTTAGGGACTTAGTGAACGGAAGTCGGTATTTAAATATTCTGAGATATAAACAGCTCAATTTTATCAATTATTATCAATAAATGTTAACAATTTTAATATTATTTTTTGTTGCAAATTGTGTATTTAATTAAATCAATCGTAATTTTCACAAAATGTTTTAGCAACGACTGTCGAAAATAGGATACTTAAGTTTTGCTGTGACAGATGGATATCACTGAAGGGATAACAGTAACATATGGACTTTCATTGAGAGCCCAGCGAGCCATTTGATAATTTTAATCACCATAATATTAACTTAATTAAATACACTCCCAAATCTTGCTTGGCATTGTTTACGCATTTACAATGATCTAAAGTAATAAATGCTCGACTGTTGTATTTAGACGAATTCACATCGTAATTTTTTAATTTATCCCGTAGGATTGCCACAAGGCACAATACTATGCCTTTCACTTGCATTGTAACCAAACCTCTCCCTGTATAGAACGGCTTCGAAGCCGGCGGTAGGGTCGAGGGTCTGGCTTTATTTTCTAATTTACATTACTCTATAACTCACAGAAACAAAACATCTTACAGCTTTATAAGAACCAACATGTACCAATTCTGTACTAAAAACACAATGCTACAAGGTCGCCATCCTTGAGTCATCCTTGTGTTTTAGAGGATATACCTCTATAGCCTTTGATAATGTTGATCACTTCAAAGTTATCTAATGTTTTAATGAATTAGATACAGTACCAAATACACATATTATTCTGTTATACACATTAATTTGTAATAAGAAAAAACAACAAATTCGTCATTTAAAAGAACCATCATCTTCAGAAACACCGGAATGCCACAAGGCACAATTCTAAGCCCTTACCACCATCACTTCTGTCCCCATACAGAACGGCTTCGAAGCCGGCGGCAGGTTCGAGGGCCTGGCGCAGACACTGCTGCCGCCCGCGCCGCCCGGCGTGCCTCCCTCGCCCGCGCACCTCGCCGCCATACAGCCGCATCAAGTGCTGTGAGTCTCTATGTATCTTTATATTCTTAGATATAAGGTGAAACTACGATGGCGTGACTTTTTATGAATTTCCGTTAATATTGATGCCATAGTACATTGTTGTACGGGCCACAATAAATTGGCGCCGCTGGAACTATAATCTATCCAACCGATAAAAGATATTTTTATAATTTGTGAGTAGGCACAGGCGTCAAAAAAGTCTGCTTAAATCGTGTGAGGAGATGATCAGATGGAAGCACTACGTTTTGTCGATTAATAGCCCTTCTAGACGACAACAAAAGGCATATTTGATTATGATCAATTTAAGTTTATAGTCAATTCGCTGTACCATCTGTTTCTCTAACTGTATTTGTACAGGGCTAAGATGGTAGACAATTATCAATAATCAAGTCAGGATGAAATAATACAATGATTTTGTTTCCTGTAACAACGGCTAAATGGTAAAATTAAAAGTACTCTTTAAGTTACTTACTCGTACTTAGCCATAGGTTTGAAACATGTTTCTTGTCTTGCATCTGTTCTAGGTAATCATTTAACATTTCAACCTCAAGGCACAGAAAACTACAATTCTTCCATTATTCTTTCAGTTGGCGCTAAGCAAATCATCTATCAGCTATCCCGACGTTGGACACCGCACTACGTTTGATGCCTTACCTTAGAGAGTGAACGAACACGTTCAGTTCACTCACTCCCTAAGTCATTCACAGCTCGTTTACTGAATGAGGCGACTGATACAGGTAACCATTCCCTTCACATGCATTCACTTTTGAAAGTGTTAAGAAAATCTGCTTGTCAGGAACTTGTGATAAATCTAAAAAAATAATTTTAACTTTAAGAATATGTAAAATAAGTTGATTTTTAAATGGAAATACTCGAATACTTCTGTTATAAAATTTTGTCGCAATGAATACTGGACCGTATGTGTTGCTACTAAGGTAGCTAATGTCAAAATGATATGTAATTGTTAAATAATGTTTTATGTACTGTCAAACATAATGAAAGATTGATATTTCGACACAGTAATTTTCAAAATTAATCAAGTATGTATTTCTCACTTATAGAAATGATTTAAAATATCGGTCGCCTCACTAAAAGCTGTGATTTTCCAAAATTATGGAAGAAAGCCATTGTACGTAAATGTACTTTTTTATTTAAACTATACAATGTATTTTACAATTTATACAATACACAAACTAATTATACATGTATTTTGTATTATACACAAATTATCTTTGTATAATTATGTATAAATACATGTGAAGTTAGTATTTTTGTGATTTGTATGTGAATGTGTGAGTTCTGAAGACAACAATGTTAAGGAAATATACATATATTAAAACCCCTAGTTACTGAAAACCATTTTAGTTAAATCTGTCTTCAAATAATAATAATTTTTCGTTATTTACACTTCAAAGTCACAAACACTAAAACTGTGTAGCCCTGGCTCTTGTACTAGGAGTTCCTGTCTAGGAGCCATGTCAACTAATATGTTATTTTTTTTTACATGAAATTTCACAGCATTTTATTGATCGGGCTTTTAGGTATAAAAATCAAAGTCATTATCTACTTAGTCTTAACTATGCTGGGGTCAAGTCATTATCTACTTGTCTCAACTATGCTGGGGTCAGCTTCCAGTCTAACCAGATGCAAATGAATACCAGTATTTTACATGGAGCGGACTCCCTTCAACTGTTACTAATGAGACATAATAGACTTGTAGTTGTTACCCAGCTTGCGTAACGGCTGAGCTCTGACTGCCTATCTTACCTCCACAAGAATCCTTGTATATTTCCTAACACTGTTGTATCAGAACTTAAGATATATTTAAATATATATTACGATATTTAAATATATTTATAATTGCCAGTGCGTGTCACTACGTCGGTATCTTAGCCCGTTTTTGACTGTGATGTCGTGTGCGATCGCTACGCTCGCCGCTTCTAGTAAAATCGACCTTATCGTCAAGAATTAGGGTCTAAAATCAACGAAAATATTTATAATGCAAATGACAAAGGAATATCAACTTTATGTCAGTCAAAATTGAGAATGAAATTGTTTGACTTTAAAGTGATTTGAAGTAATGAACTATCATTTTTATAGCTATAGGTGTCAAGTGCATTAAATAAGAAAATATAATTTTTCGTTAAATTTTGATCTGTATTTTACAATGCTCTCTAATTTAGTTTTAGGTCAAAGATCTTAATTTACACTCGAATAATAAAGTCGATATTTAAACAAACCATCGATACTGGATCATCTGAAATTGATCATCATTCATCTCAACTTACGTCAAAACATCACAATTTTTCAAACTACCCTACTTTACCGCGAAAGGGCTCTAGTTGCCCAACGACTTGTCAGTCTGGTCGCGGCGAGCGAAGTGAGTGCACGCGGGAACAGCCGCCGGCTGTCAACGTTATAGTATTATGCCGGTGAAACTCCGGACACATGAGTAAGACTAGTTTAGATGCGTCGACGGCTTTGAAGGGTAGACGGAAAAAATATCGCTTGATATGCTGGGTAGTTCGAATATCAGAGAAGGAATTGTAGGGGGGGATTGTTTTAAAATACATTTCTACTCGGTGGAACTAAAATTAAATATATGTAATAATACAGGGAGCTTGTAAATTATTTTTGCTTCTCACCAATAAGGTCTCCTGATTATAAATATCATATTATTTAAATATTTACAGCAATTAAATTAGGGTGAACTCAAAGTATACCATTGTATCCACCGAGTATTTAGAGCGAGCGTTCTAAAAGTTGGCAACGTCGCAAATAGCTGTCAAATATTTAACTTTTTAGATTAATTTGCCATTATTACTGTATGGATATATGAAATATCGCTCCATGGTGACCTAAAATATTAATAATGAATTGCAATTATAACACTGAATTTGATGTAACCGTTTTAGGTGTAAAAAGAGCATTTGCTAAGTTTACAAATACTTTTTTTACATCTAAAACGAAATATTCAGTGTTACGATATTATTTATTGCATTTCATCATCAATATTTTAGTTCACTAGAGAGCGATATTTCATATTTCCATACAGTAATATTGCCAAATTTGAACAGCGTAATATGTACAGCTATTTGCGAAGCTATTTTCTATTCTGAAAGTTGGCAACGGCTCTTAATCATAAACCTTAAAATAACCTAAGTTACATGCGATAATTAATATAACCAAATAAACATTTGACTGATTTCAACACCCATCGGTTTCCCTTCTAAGGGCAAAGCACAAAATCAAATTAAAAATAATTAATTTAAAACCACGAGCCGTCGGCGTAATTAGTTATTATAAATGAATAAATAAAAAATATAAACAAAAGCGGTTGTGCGTGACGCAAGAGTGTGTGAGCGAGACAGACATATTTCTGTTAGTTACGTTTGAATAGGGCGTGTTGGAGGGTAGTAACGAAATATATATCAGAAAGTTACTATAATAATGTTAGACTCTAGTCTAAGTAAATATTTATATTGAAACTTGATTAGTCTTTTCCCAAATATGTTGTGGTCAGCTTTTCGTCTGACCAAATGTGGCTAAATATCAGTATTTTACATGGAGCGAATGCCTTTTTAATCTCAACCAATAAAAAAATATGTTTTTGAAATGGTCCTATAGTATTCCAGAAATTATAAATAATCGTTTTTGGGATGCTACTGTTACAAAATCTGTATTTAATTTGACAATTTTTAATGTTCCCTACTCACGTCCCTACAGACGCAGCGTTATGATGTAATATGTATATTTCAGTATGTTCGTATTGTTCGTTTGGTTGGTACGTCGACTGCCACTTTTCATATATGGCAACACTAAAACAGTGTTGCCAGAGCAACGAAAAAAAAAATATTTTTGAAAAAAAATCCTTCAAATATTTTTTACTATACAATGCCAAATAGTTTACTGGCAACACAGTTAATTAGTGTTGCCATATTATATTCAAATTAACTGTTAGGTATATTTCCAATCTTTTACGTCTTGGTTTGTGAGCAAATGATCCTGGAGTAGACCAGCGATGGAAGAATCTCACTTATATTATTGTTAGATTAGTATAAAGAAAGATCGGTTTGTGTCTTGGAATTAGTACAAACTGGTTTATTTCTACTGTTCTTAAGAACACTTCTACTAAAATATAGAATCTCATGCCATGGTTTACATGTTTCCAGTGTGTTACTTTAATTTAGTAACTAGAAATGAAATAAATGTGATCAATCAATTTAGTTGTTAGTCGAGCAGTTATTTACATGTTTCAAGTTACTAAATTCGGTAACTAAAACACTTGCTGCTCTAGACACGTAACCGAGCTTCGATCGATTACTTGAAGTCAAACATGACATCTTTCCAAGCATCTAACGTTCGAATAAATTGAATATCAGTAATAAATGCTAAGCTTTAAAAATACATGTCTGTACTCACATTTATAAGAATATCAAAAACTATTCTAATAGATATTATTATTTAGAAATAGAATACGAAAAAAAAAATGGGTTTGGACACGAGGTCTGTTTGCGAGTAGTTTAGCGCCTTATGCCGTTGAATGAAGCGTCAACGAAGCCAGTCAGTACTGAACTGTCTTCAAATATACTCTTATACGAGCCCAGTGACTGAAGTATCAACTGAACTGACTTTCAAAGTGACCTCGTGACCTCAGCCCATATCTTGACAGTGTTATGTGCACACCAAAACAGAATTCAGTGGTTATTTTCTCGAAAATAATGTTATGAAGTTCAAAAAATGAATTTGAAAAGCATTTTTATGTGACTTTTTTGTCCAGTTAGAATTTTCTTTAGGAATGTTCCAGTGATTTGTTAAAATTTTGCATTTTTTGTAACGTATTTGTAGGTAGTAAGAGGCTGTTTTATCAAACTGCGTTATGGTAGTCTGGTAAACTCATTTAGTACCCCATTTAAATACTCGAAAAGTGTTTTTCGATAACCAGCTTTCGAAAGACGCAAGAAGAACGATGCTACCATCAATTCAAAAACGTTAACCTGTAATTACTACTTACATAAATGTTACCAAAATAATTCTCAAATAAAAAGCATATTCTCTAAATATGCGTATTGTTTTTAATGTGAGATTCATGGGCAACTATGATATTGTTTGCATTTGTTTCTGGGCGATCTGACCATATTTGCCCCCACACTATTCTTGCCCTGTATTAAAAAAAAACAGCATATTCATAGACATAAAAAAGTATCCATAGACAAAAAAAATTGTCTACGGTCAAAGCCATGTTTATTTTTTTCTCTGGGGGTAATCTTGGTCATCTTGCCCCAAACAATGTTTTGCCCAGCTGTGGGCGTAATAAGATCTTTTTGTACTAGTTTATATACTGAGCCTTTTTGATTATATTGCATTTTTTTGTTGATCTAATCATGTTATTGTGTGAGGGGGGAGGCGTCTGTGATTGTGGAAGCGACTTTGTTACTGATTATGAAGAAGGCTTAGTCATGGATTCGAAAATAAAGTACTTGGCTGAATTGAAAAAAAAACACAGTCTATTTTAAAAATATTTTCTTGTGTTTGACTTAGCTTTTGCAGGATTCTATAATAAATAGGCTATAATTTAATCGTAAAATTGACAAAAGAAATGAAATTAATCGAGATTATTTTAACCTAAATTCAGTCTTTCAAAAGTTTTTAAGCTATTGCATAGCTTTTATCGGAGACTCTGAGCGCGGCGACCGAATGTAGAAATTCCGTAACGAAAAAAAAACCTGACGCGAAAGTTTGTGAGGATGGATGGATGGATGTTTGTTACTCTTTCACGCAAAAACTACCGAACGGATTTTAATGAAACTTTACAGTAATGTGGCTTATATATCAGAATAACACATAGGCTACAATTTATAAAGATTTTATGTGATTTAGCCATAATATAACGATAAGTATCCAGTAAGTCGGAAAAAATCCTGCCCTCTGAGATCTATCTTTGCGTGCGCTGCCTAAACCGCTGGAGTTACATGAAAAGAATGTATTGTGGGGTTGTTTGTCTTAAAGAGTTCTAAATAAAAGTCCGCGACAGCATATATCTACCTTTTATGTGGAAGCCATTATAGCCAAAATAGTGAGCTATAAATACATTTAAATTGAATACTTTTTTTAAGTTGCATATTTTAGAGTATTTAGTTAATTCGTATCAAAATAAATACCTTCATCGCTTTCGGTATTTAATGTAGATAAAATTTGTCTTTTACACTAAGTAATTTGGACTAATATTTTAAAAGTTAGAACGATAAGAATGACCTGCGATGAGTCGACGGCGGGCGCGCAGAACGAGGGTGGAGGGGCGGGATAGGCAATGACGCGCGATCGCCGAGTGCGCGACCCGAACGCGGGCAGACGCGTGAGGGCAGACGTCATTGACGGTTGTGTAAATTCTGCGATTTAGGGG
This sequence comes from Agrochola circellaris, assembly GCA_914767755.1. Taxonomy (NCBI): domain Eukaryota; kingdom Metazoa; phylum Arthropoda; class Insecta; order Lepidoptera; family Noctuidae; genus Agrochola; species Agrochola circellaris. Next base: position 10,860,481 of record OU611867.1, read on the forward strand.
GGGGGTATAGGGGTATCTTTTTTAAAAAATATTTTAAATCAACAATATTATCTTCTTATTTTTGAATATATGCTATGCAATAGCTTTACCGCGGCAGTCCTCGAGTGCCACACGTATTTTTTTTTTTTTTTAAACAGACTTTATTATAAAATTTATAATCAGTAACATGGTTGCGAAGGAGAATACCCAGAGGTAGTTATTAATTCCCAGTTAGGAAGGGACCAGCGGCTTAGAACACATTACCGTGACATGACATTATGTCATAGGTCACGACAATTCGTGACATTATGTCACAGGTCACGGAAAAACCCATGACAGAATTTCTTGTCACGATACTGCACTCTTGGCCGCCTGATTGATCGAAATATCTTTAATTACAAAACCCAATTTCAAAATGGTTTTAAAGCGTCTTTTAAACATCTTTTCAACGACAAGAGATATCGTCCAAAGGTTTTGTCCATGCATTTCTTTTTCTTTTACTAAAAATATCTCTAAATTTTTCGGCGATATTTCTTGTTTGAACTTTGACTTTGTATTTGGTGGATAGTTTCGATATACTCTATTCACGCACTGGTTTTTATTTTGTCAAACGTTTCATAAAAAAATCAATATTTGAATTATTATGAAGACAAAATCGAAGGAAATCGGTGTGTGAAAAATGTTTACTGTTCATTTTATATCGAAACTGAAGTTATTTTAGTTAAACGATGCTATAAAATATTCCATTTCTTGTAACTTTTTACTAAATAAAATGGAATTTTTCATTTAACATTCAATATTCAGACGTTTTCTTTTCAAAATGAATCATCTACGAAAGGGATTGCCATAGTCATTAACAAAAGCCGAGATTTCTATTTTTGAACTGTAACAAATAAAATGTCGAGATTTAAAATCCCTTTCTAAAATTAACATAATTTTGAGACGAGTTATAAGATTTAAAAAATACAGAAGTTTTGTGGTGAATATACTATTATAAACAGGCATCTATTTAGTCAACATAATTGACTTTTAGTAATAGTATTATCAAAAATAAAGTACCATTTATATTCTCCATAAAGTTTCTTAACTATGTGCAGTTTAATGTTAAATTTTTGGTCAATACACTGCATATACATCTGCCCGGTATAAAATTAAGTGAAAGTGGGTTTTGCTCAAAAGAATGTATTTAGACTAGAGAGTCACGTGCAATATATAGCATAATTATTATTATTTTTGTTTTGAAATAAAACTTATTAAAAATCGACTTTTGTGTTTGCTTTTTCTGAACCTTTTTACTTTAGCCAGACTTGGCACTTTATTACCATCTTTAAAACTACAGAGAGCGCCTTTTGGTCTTCCGTACAAATATGCAAAGCCAGCGGTGTCCGTGACTGCCGCTAGACCACCAACGCCAATCGCTTCCATATTTGGTAAATAATTAGTACTCAATTCGTACTAATTAGTATTCGAAACACAAAATTAGTAACGTAGTATTTTTTGTGAAAATCGACCTTGAAGGTGGTCCGGCAAGGTAGTCACGCTCCTTTCAATAGGACCACCATGAGCGCCGTAAAAGGGTTCTAAGTATACAAATAATTAGCCGCCATACACCCATAAATGTGATTCATTTCGTAAAAAAACAACTGAAAAAAGTTTCTATTTACCGAGAAGTCATCGATGATAACTTTCGAGCGCTCGTTCAGCAGTGCCGACTTTGAATGTTAATTCCAAGTTTGGGAGCTTGTCGCTTTCCTCAATCCTACATAGAAAATTAGTACTTAAATTCAAAAATAGTACATAAGTATTAAGCCAGCCAAGTCATACTGCACCGAACATATTCGCAATGGCCTTTATGTCGAATTATATCGAGATCATGAGTTAAATGATTTACCGATTTATGTGCAGTGCAACTAATTGATGTGTAACATCTTTCCTTTCGCTTTTTTACAAATCTTTTCTCTGGCATTCTTGCAATCTGTGGGAGTGATTTCGTGAAATGCGAAGGAAGTGTTCCACAGGAGCAGACCCAGGACCGAGCCCTGCGGAACACCGTACGACATATCGCGGCCGTCGCATCCTTTATACGTAACATGGTTATTTTCGAGAACTGGGTCGGGCAACATACTTTTAATACGGTACCTCAGAACCCACAACTTTAAATTTCAAAGCAAGTTGCTGGTGAATAATCCTAGCAACTTGGTTAGTTAGGCCTGTGCAAGTACTCGCCGTTAGCCAGACGCGAACTACCAGAGATAATATGTCTGATGGACTCACCCGGATGATGGCATGCCCGACACTCGTCAACCGTACCAAATTCAATTCAAATTCAAAATATTTTATTTCACATAAACCTACAAGGGCACTTATGAAACGTCAGAAGCTAGGTGCACGGTTCCAATTGGTCGTTTCCTATGGAGAAGAGCCGGCAAGAAACTCCACGGTTACTCTTTTAAAAGTAAATGGTTTTGACAATTTTTCCAAATTACAGTGTTAAAAGCTTCGATCAACTATACAGGTATTAGAGGACTGTGTAGGCCCATTAACATGTACCAGGTACTTAGCAAAATATAAAATGGTCCACAGATCTAGTCTGTTATGTCTACAATGTTCTCACATTCACAAAATTTAAAAGAAAATAATCTATATAAAAGATAAATAAAATAATAAAAATAAAAACCTATTTAACAACACAACACCGTCCATCATAATGTCTCTGGTAGTTATTCGTCAAGATAACTTCGTCCATAATTGCACAGACGAAACCTTCAGTTTCTCCGAAACGTAGCCAGGATACAGAAGCTAAGAAATCTACATCGAATTCATGAAGAGCTCGTGAAGCTCATTGCTTTGCCATGCCTCCTCACGGTCATCTGTAGTAAGTACTACAGGTTTGCGCCAGTTTTCTTTAGCCATGGAGAGCCGGGTGAGTCCCTTGTCCACTGCGACCACGGTGGGTTGCAGTGGACATCACGCGGTCACTTCGGCTTTAAAAAAATATTCCCTGAGGCAGCACACTTCGCGGTTGTGGAGGGTCTTTGCATTTAAAAAGCCATGACCCCCACACTTTCGCGTGATGTACAGTCTTCTCACCGATGAACGTGGGTGATGCATCTGGTTTGCGGTCAGAAGTGTACGGACCCTCCTGTCCAGGGCGTCGAGTTCGGTCTGAGTCCATTTGAGTATGCCGAAAGAATATGTACATCAAAACCGGCATGACCCAACCGTTGAAGGCGCTCACCTTGTTTCCGCCCGAAAGAAGACTAATTAATACCTTCTTCAGGCGACCAAAGAAGTGCTCCTTTAAATGATTGCGCCCGCAACGTTGATGCCTAACGCTTCTGACATACCCAAACACTTACAGCTTTCGGTTGAGGAGAGTGATCAAAGGTGTATGGAGTTCGAGAGATGAGTTCCTTCGGATTCCATAATCTCGCTTCTCCTCGCCGCGCTCGCTTTACATGCATGACCAAGGCCGGATCCAGGGGGCGGGGGGCGCAAGGGACACACATCTGGTTTGACTGGAAGCCGACCCCAACCTAGTCGGGAAAAAGCTAGGCAGATGGAAAGAGTTTTAAGTCATCCATGTAGAGGAGGTGAGATATAATCGGACCACCTCTCCTCGACCGATAGCCTAGACCTGAGTTCTCCTCCAGTGTGCTTAGAGGATTCAGGGCTAAGCAGAAACCAAAGTGGACTCACACTGTCGCCCTAAAATATTCCCCGTTTAATCCATACAGGCTAATCATTCCTCTGGATCTGTTGACATACTGGTGGCGAAGTACCGCCCTCCATTGCCCCATACACGACATCAGGAGGGTGCGCAGTGTTGCATCTATCTGTACAAGATAGATGCAACTCTCCAGCACCCCCATGAGCCATGTATGTGGCACCGAGTCGTAGGCCTTCTTATAGTCTATCCAGCATGTCGACAGATCCTTGCGGGATCGACGAACCCGTTGGCTTATGGCCATGTCTATGAGGAGTAACTACGTCCATTTTGAGAGGCAGACATAATTGAATTACTGTCAATGAGTGTGTTACTTTTCGCTCTCAAAATGGATGTAAGAAGTTTATAGACCGTCAACAACAACATGTGATCGGTCTATAATTCTTGGGTTCCGCGGACTACCTGACTTATGCAGCAGGTGGGTAACGCCTGATCTTAGAAACTGTGGTAGCGACCCAGACTTAGGATGACTGGAACTGAGATGCCAGGCAAGTGTGTGAACTAATTAGCCATTTTAGCCAAAATTTGTGCAGTCCGTCCGGTCCCGGTGATTTCCAATTCGGCATCGGACGAACTGCTCTGGCTACATCTAATGGCGTGCTATTATTATTATTATCTCATAAACTAGACGCCCTATTTAGGTAAAAAAAATATAATATTTTCACTCTTCCTCCCTTGTATCGCATGCCCTGTAATGTTTGTTTCTGTAATTTTATTGACATTTTCAAAAAATGTTGGATTTACAGTTTCTAGCATGCAAGTTTGCTACAAAATGGCAGCGCAACATGCCGTGCGCATTGGAGAACCTGGTTTCAGAACGGTAACCTTCGTGACGCGAACTGTTAATCAACAATCTTAGCTTAATTTTTTTTTAATTATCTCTAATCTTTTAGCTTGGTTTGTCATAACCGTAAGGAACTCGAAAATCTCGACTGCATGCGAACAGAACTCACATTTCGAAATGGGGAAATGATCTGCTAAGTTCGCCAACTTGGAGGACTCAATAGTTATTATTATTAACTTCATGCTTCAACTTGACAACGCAGAGAGATGAGTAATAAAACTACAAAAAACTAACAACAATACCATTTATTTGGTTATACAGATTTTTACATATAGCAACAATAATAGGATAGTTTTACTAATTTTGTCTCACATTATAAGTGATCAAAAAGTGAACAGTATATTGCGTCTAAATGCTAAACCTTTCGAAACACTAGTATATATTATATCTATTAAATATATATTCATACATATATACTAGAAATTAAATTAACAAAATATTCGTAAAATGGAAGACAATTTTGGAAGACTTCGAAAATATAATTTATATTAATTTGACACTGAAAATATATTTCCCTAATATTAGACTTACAAACTACGCAAAATGGAAGCACTGCGATTCGGTTGTTAATTTTATTTTAAAGTGACATCTATGGGCAGAAAAAGTAAACTACTTTGCTAGCGTACTGCCATCTGTTATCGAGTAGAAGAAAGAAATTCTATAAGGAATTAAGTCACAATTATTACTTTTCAACAATAATGTGCAATAGAAGCACAAGTAGCCCAGCTAATGACATTCACACGCTACATATTTACACATTATTAATTTAATAATTTGACTGATAGTGTCATTTCAATATTGAAATAAATATTTATTTTAATAACTTCTGCTATTGGCCGCTAGAGTGCTAAAATAATTCTCGCCAGAAAAACTATTAATTTATCTATTATTACCACAAACACCTATTAACTTTAACCCACCTTTGAGATTATTTCTCCGTCACAAACTATTCTACTCCTTCTATTGTCATCGTCACATCGTATTTTTGTTGTATTTACATTCTTATTATGTACTTAATTAGATTATACGATCAAAGAAACTTTATTTTTGTTATAAAACCCGAGTACATAATACAATGAAATAAAAATAAAATAAATAGATTAATATAGGTATAAACGGAAAAATTCTCATGAATAGATATAAATACTCGTATAATACAACAAATTGGCAAGAATACTAAAATAACGATAAGTACACTTATCCTAACTTATATCTAAACATCGAGACACAGATCTAACACTGATAAAATCAATAATTATAATTTATTGCAGTATTACACATGAAATTATTCTTCCTAACATTATTTAACACAGCGCCATCTTTTGCTGAAACAGAAAAACATTTGTTTAAACTACTCGTCACAAGATGGCGCTAGTTATTTATTTTTTAAATTTTATGTCTCCAAGACGTGCCTTTGGCGGTAACTAAAAATATTAGATTTTTTCTTTAAAGCACCGAAAAGCTGTAAACTACAATGCGCTTTACAACATATAAAAATTTAACAATACTCTTTAATTGGCAAAACGGGAGATATGTTTTGTATATAAATAATGTGATTTTGATATCAACAAATATATATTTATTGTATACCTAACATACATTTTTATACAGAGTGAATGATAAAAAATAACATTTAATTTTTCAAAAATATTTTATGAATCACTTTGTACGCTATGCGTTATAAATAATCTAAATATATAAATAGTCTGCTGAAAACAAATTTATAGCTTTCGAAGAAAACACTTGCTTAATTTTAGATTACCTATTAGATATCAACCATTGATAAGTATTTCAGTAACAGCAACATAATGTACGAAAGATAAATACAATTCATTCATACAATTATTTTAAATCAATGATCGATACCTATTTTAGTTTTAAATATTTATTACATAAATAGACGTTATTATCATTATCGCTAGACACATCATCCGTACCATGTACTAAACTTTTACCTCATACAATACACACGCACACACACACAGCACACACACACTCTGACAAAACAACCTACACAGTACATTTTTTCAACAACATTGCCAAAAGTCAACAGAAAATACTACACTACACATTCAACTGGCCACCTAAACAATTTGAGCTTTGTAATCTCATTTCTTTACTTAACCCTATTTGAAAATATATTTTCATTGTCAATTTAAATATTATATAATTATAAATATTTATGTGAAGGGACCAACATTTAATAAATAGGTATATTTATTTTATATTATGTAATTTTATTAAGAGACGGCTCGTTACACTCTCATATACGAAAACATTATATTTTAGAATTATTTAACGTTTCGGGAAGACAGTGGACCGCTAAGAGGAGATGAAGAGATTCATGTTTATTCTTAAAAAGAGATATGGATAAATATTGGAACTCTCAAGATATTTGCTAAAGTGTATATTTTGTTGTTCGGTTAAATCCTAATTATTAATTCTTGTTCGAAAAGTCACGTCAAATTTGAAGATTCGTAAGAGAAAAAGCTGGGGATGTAACTATTTATTTTATATTAAAAAGTAAAAAATGTGTCGTTGTTGATTTTACTAGAAATACTAGTTCCTATATCGACATTTCTGTTAAGACATGTCGATATATATGCTAATTTAAAATCAAAAATCCTAAAATCGTTCTAAAATTAGCTAAAATTTTTAAATTACCTATTCGAACGAACAAGACACACTCGGCCGATGTATAAATTCATTCAAAAACCAATCAATTCCATTGTTTTGTAAAACTTTCCAATTCGACAACAAAATACTCAATTTTTAAATTACATGAACTTAGTTTAGCTACTCCTCAATAGATGGCGATAGTGTGAAGCATGTAGTCAAGTTATTATTATAATGAGTGAGTATTCTATCCTCCCGCGCACACCTAAGATTGCTATGCATTTTTACAGCAGATAACATCTAGATAAATAAATCACTAGATCATTTGATATATGTACGTAACATATATTTGTCAAAAATACATTATTTGGTAACGGCGGCAAAGATTCCTCAAATTAAAATCCCATTATCATCAAAATGCACGATTGATGAACACGTAGACTTTAAAGGACAACGAGAGAATATTTCAAAGTCACATTAACACCTAGAATTATTGCAAAATCTCCAGAATACAACAAAACAGCTAAATAACAACATCTCTCCACAATTTTCTCATCAAAAAAAGAAAATGTCTCCGCCGTTACTCAAAATGTTCAATTAAAGCTTTATTCGACAATAATGTCCTGTCCGAGACGGTCCATTTCCGCGAGCATGAAGTCCACGTCCTTCTCGGTGACGGCTGCTGAGGAGATGATGCTGCGGTAGAAGTTGGGGCGGCGGTCGTCGGGCTGGTAGGCAACCATCAAGGTTCCCGACTGCATCATTTTGCCCTTCAATTTGGCGCACACCTGGAAGTGTAAATGATTGCGCTATTAGATACTAGATGGCGTTAGGTGTATTGCCAGCTATAAGTTCTATCTAGCTAGTGAATTGCCGCCTCACGAAACAGGTTCTCCGACTAACTAAACAACAGCTGCGTACAGTCACAGCAGCTATAAATTGCCATGGGTCATTTAATAAACACCTCTTTGTCATAGGAGTCACAGACAGTCCGCTGTGCAGAGCCTGCATGGAGGACGACGAGACAGCAGCGCATGTGCTGTTATACTGCCCGGTGGTCGCCACATACAGGGCAAAGTACTTCGGTAACCCAGGTACCCTACGTGAGATTGTCAGTGACACCAAGGCGCTGCTGGCCTTCTTTGAGGAGCTGGGGTGGATCGAATAACCGATTTTCCCACCCGTACGTAAAATACACGCTTGTGATATGAATACGAGTTGTGGATACCAGCCCGTATTACCTATTAGCTAGTGGATTCTTCTTTTATTCTTTCTTTTTATAACATTCCTAGCTCTTTCATAAACTCTAAAACATAATTCGCAAAAGAAAAACAAGTTCGCATCAACTCACCTTCCCCAATTTGATCTCCTTATGCGCATCATGCGGCACTCCCCTCAGCTGCTTCGGAAGATACCAGAAGGACACGTTCACCATCTCGGGCTCCAGGATAAGGTGGAACTTGTCGGGCTGCTCCTTGATGCGGCGCACCTGGTACTCCGCCAGCTCCATGAGGCGGTCCATGTGGCGCTCGAAGCCGGAAGTGCCCTGGGGAAAAGTGGTCCTTGGGTTAAGACTTTTCTGTAAGAAGTTTCTAGTTACTCTTGAGTTGGTCTAGGTAGGCCTCAAGCGATGCAACGCGCGACAAGCGACACGCGCGCGGGTCCCTGTTTCCGTCCATCTCTCCGCAGGTCGCGTTGCGATGACTCGTGGCTGGCGTCCTATTTAAAAGCGATGGACGCGTGTATTATTCTCTTTTAGAAATATTCGCCCTCTGTCGGCGCAACCACGCGTTCAGGTTCACGGAGCAAGAAAAACATGTGAATGTGTGACCATATTCACACTTTCTCTCTCTTGGCAGCCTGTTACCTGTTCATACAATGTTCGTGATGGATCTCTTTGGTGATTGGAACTTTTACTAACAATATCTACATTCCAAATTCAAATCACTTTTAGTCCTAGGGATTAAAAAGCTATTTTGGTCCAATGAATGACCATTCAATTACAGCCGTAGATTGCAGCCGCATTGCTAATAAAATTTACAACAGCTGCGCAGTGCGTTTTTTTTCTAAAATGAATGCATAATGTATTGTAATTGCAAAGTAAGTCTTAACGTGACTAACATAAAATTTAGCGACAACAGTAAGTACCTAGGCAGGGGGGGATCGCAAAAAATGGCAAGGCATGGCATGTGAAGCCAAGTCAGAAGCCGATCAGCGGCTTTAAAACTCTGACACCAGGTTAGTCCTAACCACACGAAAGAAGAAGAAGATTACAAAAATACCTTTCCACGCCACTGCAGCCACAGCTTGAAGATATCATTGTGTCTTCCGCACTGGATCACCTTGTCACCGGTATCGTACTTGGGATCATAGATCTTGTCAGTCATGAAGAGGTACTCCGCTGACATCGCGTTGCAGTTCAGGAGAATGCCCTGGAAGGAGAAGGTGGTTATAGAACATACATAAATAAGTAAATATCGATATAAAAAGAAGATAATTATCTGCCTAGCCTTTTCCCAACTATGTTGGGGTCGACTTTCAGTCTAACCGGATGCAGTTGAATACCAGTATTTTCCATTGAGCGACTGCCTATCTGACCTCCACAACCCAGTTACTGGGTAACACGATACCCCTTGCTAGACAGGTTGCAGACTTTCGGGCTTCTGACGATCCGTAACAACTGTCAGAGATCTACATTTATGACAGCCGGGACCAACGGCTTAACATGCTTTCCGAGGCACGGAGAGGTCTTGGTAGATAAGGATGGTCACCCATCACGGACCAACAGCGGCAACATGATCGTGCGGCTGTTATTACTTAGCGACAAGCCCCTCTAAAAAAACACAATTATAAATACAACTTAAAAAAAAAAAGATCGTAGTATATTTTTGTTTTAATTTTGTTAATTTTAAATGCTCCTTTCGTTAACGGTTTGTATTTCCTGTACCTGTCCCAAAAACCCACACGCGGGCACAGTGTCACCATGTCTTTTTAGAACATTTTAAGCCGGTTTTCACCGTTTTCATATTTATAGCAGTAAAAAGAAAGAAAGAAAGAAAATACGTTTATTTACGGTACACATGACACAAAGAAAGAACAAAACACAAAAATAAACAATTTGGGGGAAAATATGCGTCACATCCACAGTACGCCTCCATTTTCCGAAGGAACAAACAGAGGTGTGTCGTGGTTGCCATTGATTGCGTAATCATACTGCCCGACCCAGGGGTCAAACCTAAGACCCTGTGTACAGTAACTAGGTAGTTAATCGTCGATAAAAAATACAACTAATTATGTAACCGAACAGACGTGTCCTGTTTCCTATAATTCAATCGCAGCGCCACCTACCGGGTCCAATTGTGAATCTAAACCATCCAGGGACCCAAAGACGCACAATTAAAATCATCAAAATCAGTTCAGCCGTTTAGGAGAATTTCAGTGACTTACAGACGTACAGAAGAATTCCCATACTTACCTATGTAAAGTTAAATACCTTTCTACTACATTATTTTATATTAAAAGTACAGACTTATCATTTAAAATACACTCATCTTATGAAAACCCCGTTAATAAATTCAAAATAACACAAACAACATGAGCTAAACTCCACAATCTGTGTATGAACAGCGAACCATAGAGTTTGTAGAGTATTATGGAGATTCGGTATCTGTCGCGCACAGCTGTTTGTCTGTGAATCTATATGCTAAACAGACACACCCCTACTCGCCCTCTAGGAGAAATGATTGTACAGAGGTACAGAGGAATAAAGCTTCGTGCAGACCAGCGCGACGCGACGCCGCGACGCGACTCGAACAATACAATTTCTATGAAAACTTGACGGTATAACAATAACCGGTGTCGCGCTGGTCTGCACAAAGCTTAAGTTAGGATAGATAGAAATAGCCAATGTAGTGCATATTTTATAATAGTTCTTAAGGACGAAAGAACGAATTACCTACACTCCATTTGAAATAAGATTAGACATTTAACTAAACCTTTTTTTTTGCAGTCCGTTCAACCTATGTTGACTTCTATTGCGTTGGTGACATGACAAATTAATGGCGGCTGCAGTAAACCATTGGTATTGTAACCACTCTTTTGCTTTTAATGCCATCCTTATGCATACGGTATAGAAGTCAGAATCGGTTGAACGGACTGTAAAAAGGTTTGTTTATGAAATATAATAATTATTATTTATTTACACGTTAAACATTTTTTACCATATAAGTTACTATTTACCAATCGACTTCGATAGCGAATCGAGCGGTTTTGAGTACCTAGTTATGCAGGAATGGTCATGCATCCGGCTCCACGCTTGGCAGTCAGATCCGCTACCACAGGACCATAGCAAAAAATATTGAATAAGTATGGTGGCCTAAATTCCTTAGATACGAACCATTCTAGACTAATTGATTGGTATAGTGTTGTATACCTATACAATACTATACCGATCAATTTTCGGTAAAAACTACCGATCAATTGCCTGCCTAGTGAGGGGGGGAAGACGAAAAACGGGGTAACACAAAAAGTTGTCTATAACGCCAGATTCAGTGCAGTTTTTGCAGTAATTGCAACATTGTTAAGACTGCCATTTTATTACGTCGTCGCACACACACCTCAGTGAGTGTTTTCTGTAAAAAAATTAAATGTCTGCGTAGCAAACTTTTACGCAAGTCAATCGAGTATTTTAATCATACCCCGTAACATTTTGTTTAAAAAAAATCTTCTTTGGAGCAGATATTGCAGGATGTTATCAATATGATAAAAAAATATACTCTTTGCTCTTTACTCACTACAAATATAATTTTAGCATAAGCTAATATGCACTGTTCTACAAGACTTCAAATACAGCACTGCTCATCTCACCAAAAAACCGTTCGATCTTCGCCCCTCTCACCTTACTAGCAGTTTTTAACTAACTTCAGTCTTATAAAGTAAAAAAAACAATAAATTAAATTACGAAAAACAAATAACTGCATAAGCAGTGAATATGCTAAGCAATTGTAGAACTTATTCCGTTAAAGGAAGCCAAACAATTTAGCTTATAAATGGCTGTTCCACGTCAGAACAATATGCTTCATGATAAATTCCTGTGGACCCCGCCTACACTCCATGTTTGAGGTTAGGGATGTGACTGTGTCGATATCGATGAAGTAAATTCAACATTAGTAGAGGGAAGCTCTGATCTGGTGCGTAGCAAAATTCGTTGAGACAAGAACAGTACCAAGATGAAAATAAACTCAGCTTAACACATACCTCTGTGGCAGTCTCTATACAAAGTCAAACTCAAAGCATTTAAACCAATGAAACCATTTACAGGCACTTTTGAATTGTCAAGGAGTCGGCCAGGTGGTCAGAAAGTAAGAAGCTAATTGTCCACTCCAAAACGTACACCTCTATGGAGAAGAACGGGCTTGAAACTCCAAGGACACTCTTTTGAATCAAGATAGTACAAAATCACACATCAAGCTGTCTGTGGCTGTTATTTTTCTTTCTTTTTTAGAAGGAAGTTCAATGGGATCCGATTTTAACTGTAGAAAGTTACTAAAATATTCAATAATAAAAATTCAATAGCTTATCGCCAATTCAGAGGAAAGCCTCCAATATGCAACTATGAAGACCAATTAATTGCCTTGTAAACATTCAAACCTATTCTACAGCGTACCACAACAATTTCTTCCCCTCAACATGATATTTTATCGATAAAACCGCAGTCACAACCCTAATCTGTCAGGCACGCGGCACATTTAATTAAATTCCTCTTCGCGACACTTGCCAACATATGTTGCCAATTTGGACCTACCCTTATTACTTCAACAAATGTAAACCAACCTTATTCTGTTAAGATTAGGTCTCAAAATCCATTACGCTGCTATTATTACATTTCAGCAAGAATTACTGGTTCTTTGGTGAAAGGAAATTAGGCTTTGTTACAGTTAAATAAGATTGTAATTGTTTTAAACGTGTGAAATGGTAAGGAATTTCGATATTTGTTCTGGTAACAAGTAGCTTTTCATATTATGTAATTTGTGTATATTTTATTAAGTATGGTTTTGTTTTTATTTAGGTACAGTGTTATATATACAGGGTGTCAGGGACATCGTCGCGAAAACTGTTACCATGGATTCAGTACATGATTCTGAACGCCACTGCATTGAAATTTTTCGTCGGTTATTAAAAAAGAAATCTGCTGTTTCATAGAAAAGTGCAATACATAAGCTGTCAAAATGTATGGAACAGCAGTTTTTTTGATATGTCTAAAATTTATAAGCTAAAAATGTAAAAAAAAAAAAGCTGTCCATAATGGTTGATATTAAATTCAGTTTTCGTTTGGTGTAAGGGCGGAAAATTGTGGTAGATATGGCATTTATTTCTTTTGATTCTGTTATCAAGACCTTTATACAATTCCTGAGGATTACCCTCAGGAATTGTATAAAAAAGTAATCGCTGAATTTAAACTCTTATCAAAATGTTATAAAAATAATAATCGTTCCACCACGCATTTTAGAACCCTCTGCTATAACATTGAGCTATAACAATGCCATTAAACACAGACCGTCTGCAAATAATTGCTCAGCTTCTATTATATAACTGCTATCAACATTACTGACGATTTTTATTAAGAACTTGAAGGAAAACTTTGTTCAAACAACACAGAATATTTTCTCATTTTCCTACTAGGTAAATTGCCACATCGCAAATTTAATTGATAAATTGTCAAACGCGCGTAAACTATTGAATGATTTATCATATTAATTAATAGTATATTTTATTATTTGAAAAGACATTTAAATCAACCTGTATTACCCGCTGCACTATTTAAAATGACAACCTCGTGGCAACTCTGTTTAAATTGTTATAAAAAGTGTAATTCCAGACTCCAGAGGGCTAAACCATGTATTTGGCAATCGCTTTTAAAGCGTTTGGTATTTCTACGACTTTCATACAACAACGTACCATCAAAGAAGTTCATATCTGACCAGTTTCAAAACAAAATCCCGTGAACACGATGACCACATCTGTTACCGGCCCGGTGCTATAGCCGCCGAGCGCTGCAAGCAAGAATAGTCCTTACGGTGGTTAGATATGAATTTCTTCGATCGTACATCCAACGCATGCACCAATAGGGATCTTGAATAAAATTTTATTTTGTCCGTCAGATAGATAATTAAAAAATATTGGACACGTATTTTTCTTTTTTTACGTAATCAAAAGATTACGGGAATACATTGAGTTAAAATATAGCATGACGTCACTCTCCGGTAGATTTTATAGTGAATTGTGCCCCCAACTTTAATGCGTTTTCTAAAAAAAGAAAATTAATGTGATAAAGCAAAAAATACGTGTCTAATATTTTTTTATTACGTGAATGTAAAAAAAAAAACTGAGTGACTAAATAGTTTTTTTTTTGTTACCCAGTTAATATCCCTATTCAGTCTGCAGCTAGAAAGAACTTAGAAGCTATTATAACACTCACCTCATACTTGAAGTGCACAGTGGAGCACTGCAGCAGAGTGCCCATCAGCTTGTGAGGGTTCCACGTCACCGAGTCGGCCCTGGAGACAAAACAATATGATTGATCATCAGCACATAATACAAGTAGATTGAGTACCAAGTATACTAATACAGAGTAGGACAAACATTTTATTCTCAAAGGATAAAACAAAGAAGCTGACTGTCTCATTAGTCTAGAGCACAGTTTTGTTACAGAGTTTTGGTTCCGATTCCGAAAGGTCGGAACTTCCGATTAATTGTACACCTCCGAATCCGACTTCGGTTCCGATAAGTTTGAATCGGAGTTATACCCAAGGTCGAAAGTACAATTTGCCATTTTAGAGCCATTGGATTTGATTTAAATTAAGTTTATTCAAATGCCGCATGTTAAATTATCACCTCCCTAGGTAGGTATTACTTAGGTATGTTATGATTATATTATTATCGCTAATACTTGACTGATTAAAGAGACTGAATTATATTTGTATTGTTTCTTAAGCCTTCCCTTAACACATCTTTTTAGGGTTCCGTAGTAAACAAGGAACCCTTATAGTTTCGCCATGTCCGTCTGTCTGTCCGCGGCTTAGCTCAGAGACGGTTAGTACTAGCTGTAATTTGGCGCATGTATACATATTAATCATGCCGACAAAGTGGTAAAATAAAATCAAGAAAAATATATTTTTTTAGGGTACCTTGGCTACACGTAAAGTAGGGATGTTTTTTTTTCTCTCATCTACGCCATGTTGTGGGGTATCGTTAGAAGGGTCGTTCAAAAATATTATGAGTTTGTGAAAACCATTTTTGGATTCTGGGATCCGTTTGCGAAATATTAAGCTTTTAACAGTTTTTTTTTGTTAGAGTCAAGTGTCCCCCCCTCTGCCAGGTAAATAGTTGTACTAGGATTTGTGAAAAAATTCACAGCAATAGTATATATAACGAAATTAAAAGGAAAACTATCAGAACTAAGTAGGCTGTACAGGTTAACGAGTAATAATAAACCAATTTAAATTTGCAGTTTGAAAAACATGATTTCTTATACATTCCGTATGGGAGTACATGTTTTTCCACTACAAATGTTAAGTTTGTTCCAGGGATAAATTAATCCCAACTACGGAACCCTCCATTGTGCGTGTTCCAACACGCACTTGGCCGGATTTTTCTAATTCCGTTTCCGAGTCCGGTTCCGATCAAATTTAAAACCTCCGACTCCGGCTCCGGTTCCAGTAAATCGACTTCCGTAACATCCCTGGTCTAGAGTTGCAAGCGCTTCTGCCGAGCATGAGGTCCTGGATTCCATTCCAAGGTCGAGCAAAGTGATATTGTGTTTTTCTGACACAGCACGCCTGTATTCCCAGGATTTTTGGACACAGGTGTACCTACAGTACCCACATTTCGCCAGCCATGTTTAAGTCAGAGTCAAAACATTTATTTCAATTAGGCACATAAAAGGCACTTTTGAACATCAAAATTTACAACAAAAAAAAAACATTGATTCTAGTCGCCCCTTCCAAAAGGTTCGTATGGAGAAGAAAGGGCAAGAAACTCCACCGTTACTCGTTTAAAAATGTTTTACAACATTTTGTATATAATAATTATTATACAGGGTTATTGGTAAAACACTAAAAACCTCTTAAGGGGTATCATCATCATTATGAACAACTTTTACTATAGGACTAAACGTAAAAACGCTACGATAAATCAGCCTTAATTCAAAATTCAACATTCAAAAGTCATTTATTCAAACTAGGCTGAGAATCAGCACTATTCGTCTAAATCACATAAGACAGTCCCCCAAAACGCCCACCCTTCACCACTTCCTATTGCTTTAGCTGGGAAGAAGAAGTGGCGCAACAAACTGTCCAGCAGCCTACTTTTATGTTCGCAAAACTCGTCAAAATGTAGGGAACAGCTGATATTTTTTCTAGATTTCAGGTTTGTACCGAATAAAAATAATGCTTATGTACAGGTTTATTTTTATTCGGTACAGACCTGAAATCTAGAAAAAACCCCTATTAGGGGGCGAGCCTATTGCCATCAACCGGGCACAAATCAATCTGCCTAGCCTTTTCCTAACTATGTTGAGGTTGGCTTCCAGTCTAACCGGATGCAACTGAATACCGTATTTTACATGGAGCGATTGCCTATCTGACCTCCACAACCCAGTAACCAGCGGCTGCTATTACTTAGACACGAGCCCCTCTACATAGTGTCCTAACCAAAATTCGACTCTCGTACCTCACCAACGACAACCCACGGTTCTAACCACAGAACCACCGCACCCACTGCTAATCTACCCTCTAATTCAATCCCACAATTATTATGGAATTTAAATCATAAATTCAATGTTGATTTTTGACAAGCGCAAGGTCATTAGTCAGATAGCCCCCGGGTGACATCGGGCAATTTGCATAATGCCCTAATCAATTGTGAATCAACGCTCCCCATGCTACCCCTTCTGTTTGCTTGTGGGGAATTGATTCGCACTTGTCTGGGGAGAGTAGGGAAATAGGGTAGATAGGGGCATTGTGTGATGAGCTAGAAAACTGTTGTAAATTATGATTTTGAGATTATTTTCTTGGAGTCAACTATGGGTTTTTCAAGACGCCCTCTGTTTTGTGATTTTAATTAAAAAAGCCTATTCTCGGTTCTTTGTAAGTAAATCAAATTTTATTTTAATTTGTGATGACTTTTTTATTTTAAAACTGGTTTTCGCACGCGGCTTCGCCGCGAGGCGGTCGGATATTTATTATACCACGGGAACGTACTACCGGGATAAAAAGTATCCTATGTGTTAAACAAGATCATAAACCATCTGTGTGCCAAATTTAATCTAAATCCGTTTAGCAGAGGCGGCCATCTACCATTTATTCATATTCATATCTTTATTTGCATTCCATAATGTCAGTATACAGTTGTTATACTGGCTTAGAGCTAAGGTACAATTACGGACCCTGTAGGGCATAGCAAAAAGTATTAAATAAATTCTTTTTTTATTTTATTTTTTTATTAAACCAAATAAAATTAAAAGAAAAAAAAAAATATTATTTATTTATAAAAAAAATTAAAAGTTGGGATATTCTCAACAGTTAAGAAAATTTCTCTAATTTAATAATTTCCAAGAAATTTTACACTTTTCATTTTACAATTTTCTGAAGTTATCTTTAAAATTTTTGTAGTTGAGAATATCTTTAAATTTTTTAAATGATAGGTGGCCACCTCCGCTTTACCCTATTTGCATTTGGACCACTACGTCTGAGACACTCTGTATATTATATTTTAAAATACTGTGCCATGTTATCATAAGGTGCATTAAAAGTTCTTCCTCGAATGATTGGTCCTTATAAAGGTTCAATATTTATATTGTCCCGCTCGTACCAGTACTATAGTCGGCGCGCGACTGTTAGTCACCGCCTGAGATGTGTGAGCAGTGAGGCGGAGGGGGAGGGCGTCGTTGACAAAATTGGCAGACTGAGTTAGCTTGGTCTTTGTCTACCTCCCCGGTCTTAGCACTCACGTACAGCAGGCGGTGACTAGCAGTCGCGCACGAACTGTATCATAAAAGTAAGTATGAACCGAAACGAAATTTTGTGTAGGCCAAGTTCATTTGATAAAAGTCTTTTTTTAACGGTTTCATACAACACTAATCACAGAATAAGCATTTTAAAATATGGTTAATTAGTAGATGGAATGTAATTTGTTCCATATCTTTTTAATTGGTACTTTAACATGAAATTTTCCATTAAGTATGCCAAATGCGCTTTTATAATTTTTAATGTGACGATGTTATCATGGACGTTCACATCCACGTCCAGAAAATGTACCTATGGAAACACGTACAAGTTATAACGTTATCTGCGTAGACGGAAATTGAGAACCGTCTTCATATATTTTCATACATTTTACTTCCCTGTGCATCCACGATAATATCGTCAAGGTAGAAATTCCAAAAAGCGCCCAACACCATTCGCGTCATCATTTTATTTTCCTCACACGTCAACTAATGCACAACAGATATAACTTAAAATTCATGAGCTCACACTAAGCACAAAGTTAAACAGTGAGTATCGTATTGACACAGTGCCGCAGTGGCGCCCTCTGCCGGTGCTTTAGATAATCCTCTGTTTTTACAGCTTCGAGGGTCGCAAGCGGATGCATTTAAACCGGAGTGTAATAAAAGGGGATTCGAGGTTTACGTTTTTAGTTTTTTTTTGTTAAACGACATTTGTATTGTATGTACAAACTTTTTTAAACGTTCGTGTTGCTTTTACCGAAAAAAGTAATTTAACCTTTGGATCATGCAAAATTTAATTAACTATTACAACTTTGCTATGAAATTCGGATAAGTTTTACATTTTCAATGTCGCTAGAATCTCACCAATCTTATGAAATTAAAATTGGTTAATTAATTCTCGGAAACGAATAACAGATGTCATCAATTGCGGTAATTTAAAAGTTTTCTAACATCTGTATTTGTGAAACGATTGTGCCACATGTATAGTTGTATAGTTTGAAGAGCATTAAAATACAAGTGCCTACAACTCCTGTTTTAAAATTCGCAACGGTGTAACATCAACTCAACTTTAAACACTTCTGTTGATAAATGAGCGGCACGCAAGTGCAGACGTATGTACCAACACTTTTTGTTTTTTGTTACTCACAGACATACCTACTGTAGAGGGGGACTTTTAATTAATCTTAAAAGAGGTTTAATAGCAGCGCTTCTGTAGGGACGGACGAAAGAGGGATTGTTCTTTTTTTGTAAAAGCTTTTTTTTACTTTTTTGTATGTATGGTCTAGTGCTAATTGTTTTCTTTTGTTCAGTTTTTGGTAAAAAACGTAACAGTGGAGTTATCATAAAACTTATTAATAAAGATTTTAATTGTTGTATTATTATCATGTTGTATACTCATACTTGAATTTGTCTAGATAAGCATTGTTATTTTAACTTTTTAGCTTAGTTAGAGCAGTGTTGGTCCAGTTATAACGGCCGCCACTTAAGAGTTGTAGGTCATAGGTTCAAACCCTGACAGGCGCTTTCATAATTTCAGCCGAAAGACCACAGGAGGCACGTAAAGATGGTCTCGGTATGTAAAGATGGTCACCTATCCACGGACCAACCCCGGCAAGCGTAGCTTAACTTGATGGATCGACCTGTGCGGCTGTTATTACTTAGCCACGAGCTCCTCCATTCTGGGCATTTAATTGTTATCAAAAAAGTTTCTAAATGAGATGAGATTGACTTGTCAAGTTGATATTTGTAATCACGTTCTCGAAGACGGCTCTAACGATTTCGATGAAAGTTGCAATATAGGGGTTTACGGGGGCGAAACATCGATCTAGCTAGGTCTCATATCTGTGAAAAATCGTTTTCTCTGATTTTAACCCAAGCAGAGCTCGGTCACCCAAAGTTTAAAACTTGATAATAACATGTCAATAATGACATGGCAGCATGGAATTAGTAAGTACCCTACTATCATGGCAGCATGGAATTAGTATGTACTATCCTAAAGGATGAGAATTCTCTATTTTCATCCGAGCAGAGCTCGGTCGACCAGAAGGCCAATTCTTGTAAGTTAAAAACGTTCACATTCAAGTCGCTATCTGTCAAACTTGTCAAAAATGTTGGTAAATTGATTGTATTTTTGACGGATTGCGAATGAGATTAGAATGCGAACGTTCTTAAGAATTACAGGAATTGCCCCTCAGGTACTACAATTTTATTCCAGGTTTTTTACTACAACTTGTTTTCGTTTACATATGTACATTTGCTCATTGGCAGTTCCACGTTTGTCATATTAAAAATATGTTACTTAATGATGAACACAGCACACTCCTCTCCTCTCAGTCGGCTAACCGATCAAAGCGATCAGCTGTAACGCTTTTACCCCGGATTGAGAGCTCTTGAGATTGACATGTGAACTCACGGGCTGCTACGCTGCTACGAGCGTAGCCGCGTAGCGCTACGAGCTACGCGTAATCCTTGACGTGGAGAGTAGGGCTGGCAAGAATGACATTATTATGTGATATCTATTATTTTAGAAAACAACAATCTCCAATTTTTTAAGCTTCTTTTAGTACTGAAATATAGTCATATAACAAATGGTTACATGAGATTTTTTATTTATTTTATTTATTTATTCTTAGGATACTATCTATTTAGTATGTACAATAGCGCTTACGATTGCCATTTATAGATTTCCACAAATTAATTTTGGCAACAGTGTGGCCAGATGAGATAGAGATATTGTGATAATGACCACGTTTGGTAGCAAGATTAGTGACTGAGGCATGTTGCTAGATCTCTACACCTACTAATTTCCATGTTTATTTATACTTTGTTTCTTCGAAGACTTCCACAACTTCGAAGTAGTTTCTTATAAATAAAATTATTCCTACTATTACAATAGAATAGTGTAGTCTCACTTATACAAAAAAAATCAGTACCTATAACAAAAACCAATAACCCAAAATCTCATTCCTGTCACCCCTACCTCACTTGTCACACGCTCCACCGCTTACATCTGCTGCATTTAGCAAGATTTCCCCCCACCACCCGCACCGCGCCCCCGCTCCCCCCGCGGGGGTACCTCGCGCGCGGCTTACTCCGGCGGCATTTAGCGTCGAACACCCATGATTGATGGACGCTAATAGCGCTCCGGATTAATAAGGGATAATAAGGAACTGTGCTACTTGTTTTGGGATTGTATAGAGTGGGGTATCAATTAAGTGTTGGGAATGAGGGTGTGATTAAAGCTTAAGAAATAGTTCGTGAAGGTAATTACACTATTCTTTCTATTTACTTAATGAAAGTGGGCTCTAAATCTGATCTCTAAAGTCTTCTAAACCGCAATTCTTAATTAAACCCAGGTTCGCACGGGCAATTTTTTTATCGCGCACTGCATTTTCAACTGTTGGTGTTGAGCCGAGCATTGAGATTCCAACAGACTGCATCCCAGCGCGTCAAAAAAATGCACTGTTGGATTTTCAATTCTCAGCGTTATGCAGTACATTGAAAATCGAGTACGGGATAAAAAAATGCCCGTGGGTACTCTTATAATTAGTTAATATCAAGCCTATTTTACTTCAAGGCACTACAAAAACAAAACAAATTAACTCTAATTTTGAGTGAAACAATACATTTCATTTCACTGTAGGAACTTATTAAGCTAATCATAAATGTAATAATTATTTTTAATAATGATTGTGACTACTATTTTGCTGTTTTCATTATGATTTCTTGTTTGTCGTAAAGTAAATTCAAACGATGTATATTGCTTAAAATCTAGAACCTACTGATTGGAAGAACTGGCCCCTGTAAGACCTGGGTGTATTTACCTAGCGCAGGAGTCAGGGTTTCATTTTGTTTGAATGCATTTGTTATGCCAATAAAGAATTTATTTATATACTAGCTGCCCGCCCCGGCTTCGCACGGGTAGCACTAAGTACTTTATCTACGGCGCACCTACCTATCTACCTACCCTACCCTACCATCACCTACCTACCTCCTCCTAATAATAACGAATACAACAAAAAAAGAATTAGCGAAATTGGTCCAGCCGTTCACGCGTGATGCCGTGACCAAGGGAAATAGGGATTCATTTTTATATATATAGATATATGAGGTACAGTCAACCTCGCATCAATGGTAACTAGCATTAAGAAAACCGCCTTTAGAGCTACGACATAATGTCCTGTCGATGTCAAATAGTTACAACTTATGAACCACGGACTGTACTCGTTAAGTTAAGTTACATTATATTATCTTACCTCTCAACACCAGTCAGGCGAGGATGGCGGTACTTCTTAGAGAACAGCAGACCACCCCCCCAAGCAGCCTGCGACAAAAATTACATGTTATTGTAACACGTGATTGTAATGCTGTGACCGCATCGTGACGCTATCGTGACGAAGCAATGCGTGCCCAGCATTAAAGAATCAGAAGTAATAAGTTTTTCAACCGGTTTGGCTAAAAATATGTTTCTGTAAACCTAAGTATTCAATGTGTTAACCCATACTGGGACATTGTATACGCCTACATGCCACTGTGGCATAGTAATACATAAGTTTGTGTTGTTTTTCTGGTAGATGTAAGTACTATAGTTTGACCGAGACCGCCTTAGGCATGTGCGCGGAAAGATGGGAGGGGGGGGGGGCAGTGCAGGCCGCTCATTCGTCAGCGCTCACGGCGTCCCACCGCTTATTCGTCAAGGCTGCCCCCTGCCTCACCGCGCATTCCTAAGGCGCGGAACAGCGGTCTCAGGCAAACTATAACACTAGTTTCTAAGTCGTTATCAAATGGAGTATACATTTGGGTCCGAAATAAAAGTTTCCTTATAAGAAAAAAAATCTGCTGTTTAAAATATATGGAACGCCAGTTTTTTTTTTTTAAACCGACTAGTAATTTCAACGCAGTGATTGAAGCAGGGTTTAGAATCATGTACTGAATCCATGGTAAAAGTTTTCGCGTCGATTTTCCTGCCACCCTGTACAATATAGTATCCTGCTATATTAGAGGCCTAAATACTATATTTCTAAAGAAAAAATATAGTAGGCGAAACTACTATATTTTTATTTCAATACAAAATGGCGAGATGATCGCAATAGGACCAGTATTAATCTCATAAAAGCTAAATTAATGGTATTTTGTAACCTTAATTTAGAGTGTAAAAGTAGTTATGAGACAATAATTAAAAAAACCTGTTCATAAAGGTTCAGGTTAGTAGCAAGAAATATGCATTTAAAGAATAAAAATGTTTTAAAACATACCTGCTATATCTTTTAATTTTTTCGGTATCTAGTTACTATATTTTTACAAGCAATGGCTTGAAACTACTATATTTGGTAGAAAAAAAGTTGGCAACCCTAATCTAGCTACAGTGAAAGTCACAAATAGAAGAGAGATTCTACTTCAATATACCCACATCAACATGCATCCACATGTCGTACTTCTGGCAGATGTCCGCGATCTCCTCGAGCGGGTCGAACGCGCCCAGCACCGTGGTGCCGGAGGTGGCGTTCACGAAGAATGGCACCTGACGGAGTAAAAAAAGGACGCACATGTATGATACCTATCCAGACAAAACCCATGTGGCCCATGGGCTCAAGTACAATGTCAAGAAGAGCGAACTTATTATGTTTAAAGCGAGTGCCATAAATTATTCTGATGTCCCCGGTGTCTCGCTTTGTGGTACTCCTTTAGCTTGGGTAAAGAAATTCAAGTACTTGGGTCATTGGGTCACTGATGATCTCAAGGATAATACTGATATAGAGAGGGAACGCAGGTCGCTGGCTGTTCGATGTAATATGCTGGTTCGAAGATTTGCACGTTGTACTGACGAAGTAAAAATCCACACCAATTTGCGTTTTTAATTAATTTTTATTATAACTAACACTTAGTCTATAAGTTATTTTGTATACTAACTTAATTCATTTTCATGTTTACTAACAATAGTATTTAAGTTATCTTGTATACTAACACTATGGACGCATGTCTGAAATAAATTATTTGAATTTGAATTTGAAAACCGTTTTGGAAAATAATATACTTTGTTGTAAGCTCCACAATCAGAATAAAAATCTGGAGTCAGATTTTAACTATTATAAATTACTAGCTACGCCCGAGGTTTCACTCGCGTAAGTCTCGATAGCGTGGAAATATCGGGATATAAAGTACTCTATGTCCTAACTCAGGTCATGGTCTACCCTTGTGCCAAATTTCATCCAAATCTGTTCAGCCGTTTTAGCGTGAAAGTGTAACAAACAAACAAACTCACTTTCGCGTCTATAATTCTAGTTAGGATGATTGTCCTCTCAATATTTTAACTTTTAGTCTAAGTGATTCGATTAATGCAAGAATTCAATCACCCCTTATTTATTGATCTGCACAAACTTAGTATTTCATTACTTTATCATAGTGCACAGATATTTATTAAATCATAGCCATGCATGAATCAACAAAAACTCAGACATAACTTAGATTCTTATTACACGACTACGACGAAGCAAAAAGGAGGATTATTTTTGACGGGTATGTATGTACATGTATGTTCATCTGTTCCCTCATAACTTCTAAACTACTGATCATAATTTGACAAATGAGGTATCGTTGGAAGCGTCTTGATCGTCCGCTGGTTATAGCTATGTGACGTCACATTAAATTGAATATGGCGCAAACAAATAAAAAATCCGGAACTACACGTAATCTATTCCATTTTTAAAGTGTGACTCCGGATTTTTAATTTTTCTGTCTGTGATGGCTTGTTTATACCTTTTTAGTTGACTTTTATTTTTATACACTTAGGTATTATGTACTGATAATGTGTTTTGGGCCGTTACTTAAATTTTATATTATACAAGGTAATAAAAAATAGAACTTGTATTTATACCCCTAGCGATTTTTGATTTTCGTATCCTGCAGCTAAACTGAACAGTGTTGTGGGTTGCAATATTGTCTATAATATGTGTATATTTCTTGTTACTATGTTTTATGTTGTAGCTGTTTTTTGTTCCTTTTGAATAAAATAAAGATAATAAATTCTAATATACAAACCCACATTCCATTCTTTGCACAGACTATACTAAGGTGAAACACTTCAGTGAGTAGTCACACTGTAGAGAGATCTTAATACTCACATTGCCTCTATCCTTGTGGTACTTGACGAGTCGCTCCAGCTCGGCGGGCAGCATGCGCCCGCGCTCGTCGGACGGCACACATATGCAGTAGTCGGTGCCGAGCCCGCACACTGACGCGCAGGACTTCACCGAGTAGTGGCACTAAGGGGAAATAAATAAGAGTGTAAACATGGTCTCTAGTCTGTCCTGGAAGCGGTGCACGCAGTTAACCTAAAATCTGTATGGTCGATCCCCCGTAGGCGCGGGCTTGCGGATGGTGAGCAATGGGAAGCTCGCCGTCCGATAAGAACCAGGCCCGGGTCAAAAACTAATAAACTGACCTGATCAGAAGTGAACATGACGAGATGCCCTGGGATGCTGGAGAGTCCCTTCTCCTTGTACTGGGGGAACTTGTGGTGGCGAGCAGCCAGGAACGCGTATAGGTTGGAGATGGAACCACCTGTAGAGGAAATAGAACCACATTATTTTGTGTGATTAATGAAGAAGAGTACTTATGAAAATAATGCCACGCATTATGAATACGGTTTTTCACAGTATTGAATACGGTTTTTAAATCATTCATGGCTTATACGGACTTGCACCCACAGTTTATTAAACTTTTCTTTGTATTTGTCTTTAGAATTGGGAATTTTCTTGTTTGTGCATTTATGGCCATCATTTTTTTAAACGCCCATTACTGAAACATGCTTTTGAAGAAATTATAGTTTTAATCAGCTCATGAGCCCACAACTTTTAGTACCGATTCTAATCGCTTTTATTTGTAAAGATCCAAAAAGTTGGCAACGTCGCAAATAGATGTCAAATATTTACCTGTTTTGATAAAATAATTTGACAATATTACTGTATGGAAATAAGAAATATGGCTAACTAGTGAACTAGAATATTAATTATGAATTGCAATTATAATATTGAATTTGATGTTGTAACCGTTTTAGGTGTAAAAAAGGCATTTGGAAAGTTTCCAAATACTTTTTTTTAAATCTAAATATTCGGTGTTATTAATTATTGCATTTTATAATCAATATTTTAGTTCACTAGTTAGCGATATTTCTTATATCCATACAGTAATATCACCAAATCAAAACAGCGAAACATTTGCCAGCTATATTTGCGACGTTGCCAACCTTCTGTATAAACGCTCTTAACTACCTGCACCAACTCTATACTCGGGGTCGCGGGAAAGTCCGAAAGGGACACCGTGGCCCCTGGTAACGTACAGGCAACAATGAAGGAACACGGGTGGGTTTTAGTCATTAAGAGTCTGACACGCCCTCCCGCTCCGCCCAGAGCGGGAGAAGTTACTTGATAATCTTCCACCCAAAAAAAAAAGCAGCTATATACTATTTGTAG
This sequence comes from Agrochola circellaris, assembly GCA_914767755.1. Lineage (NCBI taxonomy): Eukaryota > Metazoa > Arthropoda > Insecta > Lepidoptera > Noctuidae > Agrochola > Agrochola circellaris. The sequence continues at coordinate 10,887,123 of OU611867.1, forward strand.
TGTATCTAGATATATACAGTGCGTTCATTATAACTTGTCCCGTGACGTGATGGACACCGTCGCCATTTTGAACTCTATTAGTATTGAAACTAAGCTTGACAAGCAATGGTGCCAACGTGACGCCAAGGGACAAGTTATAGTGAATGGTCTGTAAACACTATCTCATTCGCACAAGTAGTGAGGTAGTTGCTGTCACTAATGACATCTGTCAGTCACCACGAATGGCGGGAAAAAATTGAAAGTAAAGTAGCCTTGCTCGAGTGGCTGTGCCAGTGGGAGATATAATCAACTAAATACGGAATCAACAGGACTCTACACTATCCATTCTTATTCCGCTGGAAAACTAGTCTTTGCAATTACTAAACCCAGGCTTGCAAATACCAGTTTTTCTAAAGGATCTTACCGGGCGCCAGAATAGAGTCGCCAGTCCTCCAACCGATCATGCTCCTCATCTTCTCCAGCACCACATTCTCCATGAGGATGAACACGGGCGCGATCTCGTACGTGAACATGTTGGTGTTGGCGACCGCCGTCAGCCACTCGCCGGCCAGCGAGATAATGTCCAAGCCGCAGGACAGCTGATTGAAGAAGTGGGGGTGACCTGCGGGGGAAGGGACATATTAAAGTACAAGTACATACAACTTCACACCGAGAGGAGGCCTGTGTCCCACCAGTGGGAGCCATTATAGGCTGATTATGATGACAGGAGGTGTTAATTACCTCCTCTCCAAACAATCTTAGTAAAACTAGATGAGTCATATAAGCGTTCTCCTGTGTTGGAATAGAGACACAAATATTACATGCAAAAGCATGAAGCCCGAAAATCTGAAGAACATAATGCACAAGTATGTGTATAGGTATGTCTTGCGGGAATTGAATATGCGCGAGTAATATTGTTAAGGTAGGTACTTCCATTTTGACTGTTTAGTCCGTTTGCAATCTATGTGAAGAAAGACCAATAGTTTGAAGACCCTTATATATGTACTTCCTAAATTCTAAAAAAAATAATTACTCATACCACACTATCAATCTGCCTAGCCTTTCCTCAACTATGTTGGGGTCGGCTTCCAGTCTAATTGGATGCAGCTGAATACCAGTATTTTGTAGTGACTGCCTATCTGACCTTCACAACCCAGTTACTGGGTAATACGATACCCCTTGGTAAGACAGGTTGTCAGACTTACGGGCTTCTGACGACCCGTAACGACTGTCAAAGATCTACGAATGACAGTCGGGATCAACGGCTTAACGTGCTTTCCGAGGCACGGAGGGGTCTTCGTATGTAAAGATGGTAACCCCTCCACAGACCAACCCCGGCAAGCGTAGCTTAACCTCATCGAACGAACCGTGCGGCTGTTATTACTAAGCCCCTAAATACTCATAACACGCATAGAAAAGCATGAACATCTTTCGATACTTTTTATATAAAATATAAAAAGCCTTATATTTCTTGCCATCCGTTACTACATTACGCAAACTCAACTCAAACTCAAAGCATTTATTTCTATTGAATCATTTACAGGCACTTTTGAATTGTCAAATAGTCGGTCAGTTAGTCAGAAAGTTGAAGCTAATTGCCCATTCCAAAACGTAGATCTTTATGGAGAAGAACGGGCAAGAAACTCCAAGGACACTCTTTTAAATATAGAAAATTACAAAATCCTGGTTACATTATTCTTATTGTTTCTATATGTGAGAACACACACAATACAATAAAACACACAAACACAATAAAATAAAAAAAGAATAAACTTAAACTAAATGTTACTAAGTACCTAATTATATTCCAAGCTATATGTTAATCTGTATACATTTTTAAGTATACTAAATTATATTATTTATTCAGAAAGAACCCCTCTACAGGTGAAGGCCTTCTCTAAAGAAATCCAGATATACTATCTCAAATTCAGCCCTACAAAACCCATTTTTTTTGTACAGGCTATGCATAAGTACTACTAAATCCTACAAAATTTTCAAAAATATCCGTTGACTAGTTTTCGAGTTCTAATAATAATAATAAGCCCTGACCACCGGTAGCTTGGACCCTGTTCCCGATACCGGTGGGCTACTATTTTTTATACTTTTAAATGTTTATTATATATTTCTTTAAGAAATATTTAAAAATGTATTTTATATGTCCAAAATTAAAATAAACGAAATAATAATAATAAAATCGTTTATTTATAAAAAGGGGCACATTTACAAAAAGTAACTTAATCATTAAAATAGAGCACAGTTGCTTATTTGTGGCTCAAAGGTGGCTCCTCAATCCTGACGTCTGGATTGAGGAGCCACCTTAGAACTCGAACGAACACTTTAACGTCGTGTAACTTTTTAACGATTTTACTACAAATTCCAGGATCCGGTCTACAAAATACTGCTAATTTACTACTAAATATTGGTAGTACCCTCGTTCAAATATGAGACATGGCTCCTCAATCCAGACGCAGACGATATACTTACTAATACATATCAAATACTCAATCCATCACAAAGTGTTACGAAGAAAAACAAGCCGTTTATCCGGTCCGGTGGCGATCCGATTCGGATGTAATAGCACACGCGACTACACCGCGCGATGACGTCCGGTTTGTGGACGGAAATAGTCGCCTTGTGCTGGCCGCTATCGATAGTATTCAGGAAATTGTTTTTTTGTGATAATATTTAACTACTTACGCCATTTTTCTCTTCTTATTTTTTACCGACTTCCAAAAAGGAGGAGGTTATATGTTCGTCGCGTATGTATGTTTTTTTGAATGTATGTCCGCCGATTTCTCCGTCAATTGTGGACTGATTTTGATTTTTTTGTATGAACGGATGTAGAGGGTCCCGTATAAATTTCATTAAATTTCCTTTCCGTACAATAGGGATGATGAAAAGCTTTTTTTAGTCCGTCTTTGAGATTATAAAAAAATATTGGACACGATTTTTTTCTTTTTTTACATTATCTAAAGATTACGGCGATACATTGAGGTAAAATGTGCCGCGACGTCAAGAGTATGTAGATTTTATACATACTAGTGACGTAGCGACCCCTACTCCCCAACTTAAAATGCGTTTTATCTAAGTAATTTTTTATTCATTTGATAAAGCAAAAAATACATGTCTAATATTTTTTTATTATCTGACTGACAGACTAATTAGAATTTCATTTTTTTTACCCAGGCAGCATCCCTATTCCTACAGGCTGATAACTACTAAAAAACCCCAAGCAAAATCTTGAGAAACTCTATACTAATACTCGTATAATTTTGAATAAAGCTGGATAGTTTTTTTTTTTTAACACGCTGACTCTAATCACTGGAAATACCACCCGGATTTGAAAAAATATTTGTGCATTTGATAGCCCAATTCTTGAAAAGGGTTATAAGCTATTTAACATCACGCTACGACCCTTAGGAGCCGGGTAAAAAGAAAAAAGTAAGAAATAACGCTCAGTTTACACGAAATAATAGCACGGACGTGCGATGCGATGCGACGCACTGGTACGCACTCTCGTCCCAGCGCGTTGAAAAAACACACTGTTGGATTGTCAACTCTCGGCACTAAACAGGAGCGTTGAAAATCCAGTACTCGAAAAAAAATCGCGGCGGGATAAAAATCGCCCGTGCGTACTTGGGCTTGTTTTTATGTATTGTGTATCTTACGACTTCGACGCGAACGTAGTCGCGGGCAGAAGCTAGTTCTACATAAACGGCGGAGGCGGGACGTATTTACCACACTTATATTTCGCCAGTTATGTGTGAGTATCTTCAGAAAGTACCAGTAAACTAACTATTATCATTCCCATTACATTATTAAATCACAATACATATAAAAAACCACTAGTAATTTAATCTACCCCATAAAAAGCGAGATACATGTCTATGACAGCTTCTATAGGCCACAAATAATATATAGATAAGACCTCTTTGGTCCCCTATACAACTGTTTATCAGAAACACATTTTTTTGTGACATCTCTGAGGCGGGACCATAGATATAAAATATAAATGAGGAATGAGGATAGCGCCCTCTAGGGACTGAACAGGGATGTGGTGATAGACTGGAGGGCTTTTTATCGCCAAATAGATAGATAAAGAAAGGTTGTTGGCAAAAAATATATGCAGTAACGTGAGTATCCTAAATAACTGATTGAAAATAAAAGGTACTGGTTGGACAAAATACTTGAGGAGCTCGTGGCTAGATAATAACAGCCGCTCGGTTCGATCCAACGGGTTAAGTTATGCTTGCCGGGGTTGGTCCGTGGATGGGTGACCATCTTTACATACCGAGACTCCTCCGTGCCTCGGAGAAAGCATGTTAAGCTCAACAGCTTAACATGCTTTCTCCGAGGCAGGTAGGAGTCTCGGTATGTAAAGATGGTGTTTTCTGAAAGATCCACGAATGACAGCCGGGATCAACATCCCGGCTGTCATTCGTGGATCTTTGACAGTCAGAAGCCCGAAAGTCTGACAACCCGTCTTAGCAGGGGGTATCGTATTACCCAGCTACTGGGTTGTGGAGGTCAGATAGGCAGCAGTCGCTCCATGTAAAATACCGGTATTCAGCTGCATCCAGTTAGACTGGTAGCCGACACCAACATAGTTGGGAAAAGGCTAGGCAGATTGGTAGGATAAAATACTTCAATACCTAAATTTATCATGATTATTAGTAGTTACAGCTATATATATATGTAAGCGGGCACGTAAGTACTTTATGCCTGGCTTTAGGCATTTATTTGGGTATTAAGTTCTGTTTACATTTTTAGTTTATAATTTTTATTTCTGCTTGAGTTTTCGATGTTATTTGTTGATATATTGGCGTATGTTATCTGAAGTTATGGCAAATAATTGAATTTAATGTTTTGTGTTGCGACTTTTGATTTTGATTTTATTTTAAAATAGAAGTAATTTATTCATCAATTTATGATTTTTCAGTAGTTCTCGATCAGTTGGTCTGACAAAACAATTGTCCATGCGTCTGTGAGTACATTAGACCATTGATAGCCAGCTGATAAAACGTATTCCCTGGGTCTATTTCAGCAGTCTAATTCTATGTAAAATAAATCAAATAAACTCACCTCCTACTTTTTTTAAGTCGGTAAAAAATCAATAAATAAAATAGATTTATCGTCTCAGACATGTAATTCATAAGTTTATTTTCTTAAGTTATACTATTATTTCATATATGTACATATAATTTACGTATTTATATATTTTTTAATATTTTATTATTTATTATTTGAATGAATTGAATGTTCGAGGTTTATTTTATTGTGTATGTTTTTTATTGTTAATTTAATGTAATGTAATGGACTTAGTCTGAAATAAATAAATAAATTATACTTACTTCTGTGACGTGTAAAGTGGGACTTCTGCATGTAACTGCTCTGTGGCATTTATGCAACATATTGAAATGATAAGCTGGCTTTGTATTTTTATCTGTGATACTTTATTGATTTGTGGCGAGAAAAGGGGGCGGGAAGTTTAATTAGATTTTTTGTGACAAAGGCGATGTTAATTTAGAAAAATATCGGGTTTCAGTTCTGTTGTAAAAACTGATATAAGATTAATTATAAAGTTGGCTGGCTCGTTGACATAGTTGTCTCAAGCGCTATTGCTGAGCATGAGGTCGAGGAGGAGTTTTTAGGGTTCCGTAGTCTACAAGGAACCCGTTTCGCCATGTCCGTCTGTCTATCTGTCCGCGGATGAAAGCTGTAATTTGGCATGGGTATACATATTAGTCACGTCGACAGTGGTTAAATAAAATCTTGTTTTACGGTACATCCCCTACACGTAAAGTGGAGATGTTTTTTTTTCTCGTCTATCCCAGTGGTGTGCGATGTCGTTGGAAAGGTCGTTCAAAAAAAGTAATGAGTTTGTGAAAACCATTCTTGGATTCAGGGATCCATTTGCGAAATATTAAGCTTTAAAGTGATTTTTTTTGTGTGTTCCCCTGCTAGCTAAATGGTTGGTTCTGGATATGTGGAAAAAATCACAGCAGTAGTATTTTATTACGAAATTAAAAGGAAATCTATCACAGCTAAGTAGGCTCTATAAGTTAACGAGTAATAATCGACCAACTTACATTTGCAGTTTACAAACCATGTTCTCCGATACATTCCGTATGTGAGAACATGTTATTCAACTACAATCTTAATTGAGTTGGTTCGTGGGATACATTCATCCTATCCACGGAACGCTTCATTGTGCGTGGTCCGACACGCACTTGGCCGGTTTTTAAAAAGCTAATTTCATCCAAACGGGTGGAAAAAAAAGGAATAAATAACGACTTAATTATAAAATTAATAGCATCGAGAAATAGCACTTTACGTCGTCTAAAACGAGTATTATGTTATTTTTGTTTGCGTGAAACAAAGAATGTCAGACATACCTACTCCAAACTTTTTGGACGGATAAATAAAAGCCTCTACTATGAAACATAAATATGAAAAAAAATACTATCTATTAGGGAACCCAATACCAAAAATCCTCTAAAATAATTCCCCTGCACATTTTAAAAGTGTGAATAGATAAACCGTATTACCCAAGAGGGGTAATACGGTCATCCCCCGGGGGACTGTTTATCACGCCCCACAGCTGCGGGGGATCAACTTGAAGAGTAAACAGAGTTCCATCCACTGGGATTTAGAATTAGAGGGATGAATTGTTTTTAAAAGAGATTTTGAGTGATGTGGTGGAACTTACGTCATTAAAAAAAATGTTTTACTGACTTAAATGGAGAATGGATTGATTGATAATGTAATAATGTCAATCGTGTGGATCTGAACTAAAGTAGGTAGACATAAGACGAGGTACACACCGAGGGTGCAGTTACTAGAATCGCACCGGAACGTCAACTTCAAGGCGTTCGTCGTGCGTAAAAGACTTCTTCCATGAAGAGGGGCAGATGACAGTTCGGTACTGTCATCTACCCCTCTTCATGGAAGAAGACTTTTGGCCGCAGGACGTGGTGTTCCGTCTCTTCCGCGGACAAGTTCCACACGACAGCACAAAGTCAAGCTAGTGCAAAGTAAAGTGCTACTTACATGGTCTAAGCCTTATTTATTAACACAAGGTTTTGTTTATTATTAAAATATGTATGTTTAGGTTAAGGTATTTTTCTATGGGCCTGTGTCGCCTGAAATAAATGGTATTATTATAAGGATTAAGTTTTTGCTATAAACTGGTTTCCAGTATTTTTTTAATGTTTCAAATGATTTCTTCGCATTCCCATAAGGAGTAAGAGACCCTAACGTATACTCACAAGCATAACTTACAGTTACGCAACATTCCAAAACGTTATTCTCCTGAAATAAAAATGGCAACATTGTTATAAGACCTATTTCAAAATAATATGTTCATAATAATTATTTTCGATCTTTTACTAATAATAAAAAAATGGTTTATTCTGCACAAACTTAACGCACATTACAAAAAATATATATTTAGTACTCCTTTTTAAATTAGCCAAAAGCCTCGTATTCAATATTCGTTACTTATAAAAGTTTGACAAATTTTGTCTACTGCTAGATGTCAGGGCCAGAAGTAAGACAATTTACAATAATTGCGTAATGTGTTGCGACATCATTTGCATAGAAATGAAAACAAACAATCAAAACATAAACAAAATGCCGATTGCAGTGTGGAAAAATAACAACAAAATAACAGTAGGTATTTATCCTCATGACTGTACTAATAAGAATATTCAAAGTTACCTATCTTAAAAAACAACAAGTGTTGGAATTTTGAATACGCTGAAAGTCCTTCAGTAATAAAACTTTTGCCTCACTGGCCATTTCACTTTAACTAATCTCAAACAAAAGCCGCATTCCCCGACATTACAAAAACTCCCCTACGCTAGTGGCGCCCTCTCGGATTAAACCGGTATTACGCAACACCTGACAGTGGCCCCATCTGTTGGGCGCACGAGGGATTAATATTAAATTCCTTTTGACATATTAATATCTATTGTAGTGGCTTCTGGACTTCTGGAAGGCAAGGTACTGTAGTATTTTGTTTATTATTTTTTATTTCAAAGATAGTTTTAAGTGAAGCGGACATTACGATCGCAACGGGCCACAGAACAATGCTTTGCAATGAACTCGCGCAGCAATGTAACTCACAAAACGCGATATAAACTCTCCAGGGTAATATAAAAAGTGTGGTCCGCGTGCGGCCCTCCTGTAGGGTGCGTTGGTTCATCTAAACTAATAATATAAAGAGAAAAAATTTTTTTTTTGTATATTTCCTTGTTACGCTTTCACGCTAAAACGGCTGAACGGATTTGGATGAAATTTGGCACATGGGTAGATCATGGCCTGGGTGGGTCCTGATATTCCCACGGGATTGAGACTTATGCGGGTGAAACCGCGGGGCGCTGCTAGTATTATAATAAAGAGAAAATATTTGAGTTTTTGTATGTTTGTTTCTTACGCTTTCACGTTGAAACGGCTGAACAAATTTGGATGAAATTTAGCACATAGGTAGACCATGACTAAACTTAATACTAGTAATATTATCGAAAATAATTATATTTGTTTAACAAACTTGCACTGGGTGCTTGTTTTAAGCTTTGTGCAGACCAGCGCGACTTGTCGCGCGACGCGACACCGGTTATTGTTATACCGTCAAGTTTTCTTAGAAATTGTATTGTTCGAGTCGCGTCGCGGCGTCGCGTCGCGCTGGTCTGCACGAAGCTTTATCCAATCTATTATATACCTACGTATATTTGTTGCCGTGCCCTAACCGGGTTTCATGTTGGTAGTTACTTACATAAATGTAACACCGAAATGTACACATGAATGCAGTAAAGAGTTTGAGTTTGACCTGGGTTAGAACATAGGATACTTTTTATCCCTATAATTCCATGGAATCGAGACTTATGCGGGTGAAATTGCGGAGCGCAGCTAGAATAACATATATACGAAAGTGATATCGCTCCAATCTGCGTTAGCCTTTACATTAGATAGATAGATAAATCGTTTATTTGGTGCACACAATAGACAGCATAAAATACAAAAAACACGATTAAATAATAACTAAATACATGAAAATAGCTATAAGGTGCCAAGTGCCAGGTGCCAGGTGGTATTAGGACGTAAGTAGGCGGCTGTCGCCGAATCTGAAGCAATATAGGTAAGACTCGCGAATAAAATTCTAATTTCTCCATTATGCCGATTTCTAGCTAGCTAGCTGTAGTAGGTATTGAATGTATTGTTTGTAAGAATATTTTGATTATATTTATTGTACATCGGCAGTGACTTTTAAGGGATCCCGCGCACTAGACGGCCATGACGACGACCAGTGGACGCAACGACCAGGTGAACCGATACGAATCGCGCACTTGGTCGCAACGGCCAACTAGCCGCAGGCCATACCATACCACCAGACAGCCACATCTGGCCTGTGTGGTAGCCGTCTAGTGCGCGAGATCCCTTAAAGAGGCTAAGTTTTTACGTAGGACTTTACTCATACAATACTCCAGTGTTATTATGGACTTCAGTTGATGTCCAGAAAAACCGAAAAATGATCTTAAAAGCTTGCTATCCTTGGACTATTAAACACGTGTCCCTCATCCGTATAATTACTAACTACAACAATACTCCAGTAATTCGCACACTCTATCATTCCAGTACGGTATCCACAAACTACTCGGTATGCGACACGTCCTCAAATGATTCAATTTGTCCGCGCGTGATGCTTGACGAGACCATTCAACATAATATTCCGATGAAACCGGTTTAATCCAGTTTGCAGCGGCTTGGAGCGGTGGGAACCGCAATCAGAGCCATTGTTCACACGTTTATGGTAGCCTTTTATGATCTTGTTTAGCTTTAAATGGATATGTAGCGTGGTATTGAATCGTGGAGTGACTTGGTATGTCTGTAGATATACCTACTACTACCGACTTTGTTTGAAGAAATTGTCAGAAATTAAATATAGAAATTAAACTATGTATAATAATTTAAGTTATATGTCTTGCGATATCGTAACTTTATAGGAATTCAGACGTAGTTTTATAAACTAAAAGAAAATCCTTATCCTATCCTAAATATTATAAACGCGATAGTTTCTGAGGACGGATGGATGGATGGATGGATGTTTGTTACTCTTTCACGCAAAAACTACTGAACGGATTTGGATGAAATTTGGCACACATATAGTTTATAACCTGGATTAACACATAATGTTTTTTATCCCGACGTTCCCATGGGATCGAGACTTATGCGGGTGAAACCGTATTATTTCATAATGTGACTTGTTGGCGAACTGGCCAAGTAACAGCTGTTGCAATTTTAGGCTGTGGGATTTTTTTTTGTATCAATTCTTTCTTTGCTGGCTATCCTAGAGTCTTTCCACTGTTTTTCATAAAAATTAAAACTTAAAGGCCATGCAACATTTTCAGAAAATAATGAAAAAAACGTGTTTTATTGGAATTGAATACAAAAGTATTTTAAAATCCAAAAGTGCACGCCTCACGGCGACGCACATTCAAAAATGTTAAAATTTCTGTATAAATTTCGTACTGTCAAAGACTATTTAGGTTTGCTTTGCTTTGTTGGTTGCTAGGCAACGCAAAAGGGTCGAAGCTGGAAAAATATATAGATAAGATACTAAATTACTTAGTTTTTATTCATTATAATTAAACTACTTTGAATAAAAGAGCAATTTTCAATAGGGTTCCTCCTATGGCTTAAACGAATATATAAAAAAAAAAACTAAACTACTTAATTGACTTTTTCGCAAACCAAAATGTTTTCAGGTTGATCGAAAGGATTTAAAAAAAAAGTAATTTGATGTTTTAGACATGAAAACGTCTTCTCGCTCGGAGTACTGAAACAAGTTCGATATTTCTGATCGTCAAAAACATGTAAGATTTCAATCGCTAATAACTACAAGAGTTTGAATGCTAGAGTAATGGTTGAGCACGCAAAATATAGATCATATTTATAACAATTTTGAAGCAGGATATAATTTGCAAATGACGTCAGATCGCTAGGGCTGGCGCATGCGCGCGACCCTCTATTTTTTACTATATGTCGAAATTCCAGTTAGTATAGTGCAAAAACGTGTTCAGCTAGAACGGTGACTCTGGTCTCGTTCCAGAGTTGATAAAGGACTACTAGGACGGCATATGCAGTAACAAATTTGATTGTATTGACCTCACAAACAAATTGTGCTACAAGGTACCCAGAAGTGTTATTCGAAGGGGGGTCCGTGTCCCTCAACTATTCCATACAGACATTTGCAGGACTAACGCTGGGGAACGTGCACCTCTTCGTCGCCTTGTTGACTCCTACAACACGCATTTTGTTGAACTGGACATATTTTGTTTATCGAAGCTAGCATTTAAGAAAATGGCTATGGATATTTTGTTTAGCGAGTAATTTTTGTTTTTGTTGAGCTAAGCTAAGTACCTAACATAGTTATACTATTGTGGCAGCGACTATTATTTTACTTAAATATTTTCTTTTTTAAATGTATTTAGCACTTCTAACCTTAAGTTAAAACGTGGACAATGGTGTGGGTTACGTGCTTGTTCAATCCTAGTTTAAGTATTTTTCTGTAATTTGTAGCATGTAACTGTTTTTTGTCCCTAATAAATAAATAAATAAATAAATAAAGATATATTTAAAAAAAAACGTAAAATAGGGCTAATATAATGCATATGAAGTTTATAATAGTAAAATAACTTCCTATATAAACTCATATCGAACGTAAATTGCTCAAAATTTTTAAAAATCCCAAACGAAGAAAGCTTGCACCCTATGAAATGCAATGAGCCTAAAAAATCTTTTGCCGTGCAAATACAATAGCAACGGCAGTATCAGAAACCGTCAGAAAATCTGTTGCAAAATATCACAATCGATGAAAGCTTGCATCATTACGAATGCAATGAACATGACTCTGCGGTGCGGGCTCGAATTGCGCCTAACTCAATATTTTCGTTTCTGCTGATTAAAGAAATTTTTGAAAAGTACAGAATTAATCTCCATTAAATTATATCTATACAATGGTATATAAATTAAGTAGGTTCTGTGTACTAGCAGGAGTGTAACATTAAAAACAGTTGCAGAAAGGAGGCAAAATTAATTTTTCGATCTCAAAGCACTCTCTAATGCTTCGCATTAAGGCTTGTGCAGACCAGCGCGACGCAACGGCGCGACGCGACTCGAACAATACAATTTCTAAGAAAACTTCACGGTATAACAATAACCGGTGTCGCGTGCCGCTATTCTCCACAATGCTTTATGAGTCGTGCAAAAATGTTATACCCACAGCATGGACGAACAAAAAAAGTCATACCAAACTCCCGCTAAGACAAAACCAACAAAACTGAGTCCTGTTTATTGGTGGTTTTGATGTTTGCGCACGTAATGGCCGACTAATGTGTGAATGTTTGCGCGCCTGTACGTACTGCGAGCTGGCCGACTCTGAGTGATACAGTTTTTTGTTAGCGAGAATCTGTCCGACCTTTTTTGTTCGTCCATGACCTACAGCAATATTATTCCTTCTGTGCTTTTAGCACCCTCATATGAATCTTAAAAAAGCTACCCACTACGTTTTTCTCTTCCCCACATCTCTATTAACCGTCGTCTCACTGTTCCCGCTCCTAGCCACCCAAATCTCTAAAATCGAAGCACCTATAAAATTCCTCTCTCCGACCCAAATCCGACCATTATCCCCCCATCCTCTCAGAGTGTATAAAAATCAATCCATAACAGTGGAATCCTAATCTAAATTCAACAATAGAAGGGGATGATACAACGGACGGGGGATGATCCATCAAACTATGTTAATACGGGACCATGGGGCTGGGATAGGGTGGCCATAGTCTGTGTAAGTTGTTCAGGAATTTTATTTAAATATTAAATTAGTTGATAGAGGAGTTGAAATGAGGTAGTTTAAAGGTTTATGGCAATACAAAGTGCAAAAGTCGTTAAAAATAAGGAAGTAGCAGTGAATTTCCAATCTGCTTTCATAATTTTCATTTATTCGGCAATAATGATAGGTACAGTAGGCGCTCGGTAATCCGGCACCAATTTTTTTCCGCCCATGCCGGATTAATAAAAAAATTATTTAGTTAATTTAAATTCATTTATTTCAGGTCCACATAACCCATATCAAATCACACACAAACACAAATAGCTTCAAATAAATTCAAGGAATAAATACACCCTCATTAGCTCATATTCCTTAACTACAGTAGTCTCTAATGCATGTCTGTTGTAATGGATTTCTATAGGAAATATCAGCTACCTAGTAAAAAATAATTTTAACACAGATTTACAAAGTAAAATCTTTATTAGTTTACGTAATAATACCTACTCGTAGAAGCGAACCGGACTGCAAAACAACAACGATCAACGCACGCGCTCTGTAATCAACATTTTTGTATTAAACCTGCCGGAATACAGAGTAGGAGACGGATATCTATGGTAGGAGAGCTAAGTTAGGAAACGCCGGACTATTGGACGTGTCGGATTAGTGAACAAAAGTGTCATGGCGGCTGAGAGTATGTCATGCTCACTCTAATGTCTCGCTGACGGTGGCGCGTGTGTTGGATCATTTAGCTCCCTTCAAAATGGTTGAGCTGAATGGTGATAATCCATGCGTCATGTTCGTGAACGGGCGCCGTCAGTAGGGACTGGTCATCTCTTAGCTGCCACGGCTTATTTTAATTTAATTTAATTTTTTGGATTGTTTATTTTTTTTTTATTTCTTTTACGGACGCTTTTCATGTTTTGCATCGTTCTCACATGTATAACTTCAACATGAATGATGTAACCAATATTTTGTAACCATATCATGTTTTAAAAGAGTGTCCGTGGAGTTTCTTGCCCGTTCTTCTCCATAGGTACCTACTACGCTTTGGAATGGGCATCTAGCTTCATCTTTCTGACTGACCGACCCCCTTGACAATTCAAAAGTGCCTGTAATTGGTTTATTTGAAATAAATGCTTTGAGTTTTGAACCGAGCCCTATTACCGATACCGGATTACCGAGCGCCTACTGTACCACTATACATAATGCCGACGTGATTTGTATCATATAGGTAGGTATTTAACATAACCAACCTATAATGTTCCCACTGCTGGGACACAGGCTTCTTCTCTGTGAGAGGGACTGGGCCGATCCACCACGCGGGCCCAGTGCAGGTTGGTAGATGTCACATGTCTTCGAATTTTTGGTTCTATACCCATGTGCCAAATTTCATCCAAATCTGTTCAGCCGTTTTACCGTGAAAGCGTAACAAATATATTAACAAACTCACTTTTGCATTTAAAATATTAGTTAGAATTAGGTACGATACCATACCTACAATACATTCAATACCATCGTAAAATTAATCATTAATTGATTTAAAACTGTCCCCAAAACTCCCTAATTCAACGGCACCCTATTGCCAATTCTCTGTAAAGTCCCTAATCCAATGATTTGCGTGATATTAGTGGCGTGCATATGTAAATCTCTCGCCCGCTACTTCGCGCCATATTTAAAGTTTTTATGGCTATTTCCCGCGCTTTATAGTTTTATAGAGTTTGCGTGTAAGAGATTTTTTTTTTTATTAATAGAGGAGATTGAATTTGCGAAATTGCGATGATGTTATTGTTATTTGGGCTGTTTCGGTGTTGTAACTTTTTAACGAAATCTGTTTTTCCATCTGCATATGTTTTTTGTTCACAAATAAATTTTTGTTTAGATTTCTGAAAGGGAGACTTTTACCCTACAGTAGGACAAAACAGGCTACTATTATGATTTACGTTCCTGACTGTATTTTTACAATCTGAGCTGAATGTATCTCACACAAAGCACTGTACCAAATAAAACATTACAATTTCTGTCACAAGGAAACATTTTCACACTCCAAAAGTTGTTTTTTTTTTTGCTAAATGTGTTCTCAAACCTTTTAATTTCCTACCCCATCCCAACTACTTCCGTGCTTGAACTGTACAATCAATCCATTCGTCAGGGCTTTGCTCAGCTTCGCTCAGCGTCGCTCAGACAAGCGATTGTCTCGCGCTCGGCCAAGCACATGATTTAGGAGGGCGGCTGCGTTTGATGTGCTTCGGAGTAAATGTCAAATATTGTTAGTGCGAGTGATGGGGAAATATTGATGGTGGTAGAAGTTTGAGATTTTGAAGGTTTTAAAAAAAGTAAAAAAGAAATCGTTAGAAGCTGTCCGAGTGGTCTCGCGGAAAAGTCTCGACCGAGGGGCTTCAGTCCGAGTGCCGCCATGTACACTCTCGCCTAGTTCAGTTGAAGTTGTGAACCCCGAGAGGATGGACGCAGACTTTGAACTAGCTGCTGCCGTTGCTCTATGTGCCATCAGCAAGGAACACGAGAGTGTACAGTGACGCCCTCGCAACTGCCGCGAGATCCTTTGACACGGGCACAGAAAACCGACACGGGACGGAGAGCGAGCGAGGAACGCCGACATATACCGAGGCGGGCCGAACGCTCTAGTCTAGTCTACATTCTGGTGTTCGGCCTATCCCGGTGTGCCTCGGCGAGAGTGTACAGCCGCCATAACACATGAATAGGTAGGTTATTCTAGACAAGTGTGCTCCGTCGTCGACTATATCATCGCTTACCATCAGGTGAGGTCGAGGTCAAACGCGAATTTTTCTTGTGACGTTTTTTCAAAACCGCATGCGATAAAACTCTGATTTCCTAAAATGCGGTGGCCCGCAAATAAAGGCTTATGGTTACAAAAACAGTCTAAAAAGAATTAGAAAAAAAAATCTGCAAGAACACGAGAAAAGAAACAAAATTAAAGAAAAGAAAAATTTATCCACAGCATTTTTTATTACCTATCCAAATCAATTCACAAGAGTGCTCCTAAAATCCACAGTGTCATTCTAATCGCCTATTTCCGAGTACACCCGACCTCACCCGACGACCCCCGAACGTGCCTTAACCCTCCGCCCGCGGTGATATCAAACAATTCAATTATGTACTCAAATGTATCGGAATGATTGCCCCTCTACCCGCATTTACGGATCAAATCTTTTGTTTCATTTTTTGTCATTGACGTAAGAAAGATGAAGCGACAGAATTAATAAGTAGGTATTACCTATTATGTTACATTTTGTTTGTAAGTAAGTAAGTAAGTATAACTCAATGCAGCTAGATGGTTTATCAAATACTAGCCGCGGCCCGCGGTTTCACCCGCATAAGTCTCGGTTCCAAAGGAATATCGGGATAAAATGTATCCTATGTCCTAACCTAGGTCAAGGTCTACTCATGTGCCAAATTTTAAGTAATAACAGCCGCACGGGTAGATCATGTTAAGTTACGCTTGCCGGGGTTGGTCCGTGGATTGGACCATCTTTACATACCGAGACTCCTCCGTGCCTCACACGTTAAGCCGTTGGTCCCGGCTGTGATTCGTGGATCTTTGACAGTCGTTACGGGTCGTCAGAAGCCCGAAAGTCTGACAACCAGTCTTACCAAGGAGCATCGTATTACCCAGTAACTGGGTAGTGGAGGTCAGATAGGCAGTCGCTCCATGTAAACAACTGGTATTCATCTGCATCCGATTAGACTGGAAGTCGAGTCCAACATAGTTGAGAAAAGACTAGGCAGATTGAATGGTTGTAAATGAGGCCTTTCCTCTATTGTTCGCCCCGTTAGCCATTTTGCCTAAACAAACAATATTTATACACCTATTTTAAATACTTTTACCCAATCGTATACTTTCACGGCACAAACTTCCTAATTAATCAACATTACTAAAACCTATTTTTTAACTTGCAAACAACAGAAGCAATCGTTCACTTTCACGAATCTTCGTAAATTGCCGAACATCCCCGACCACGCCCGACCTCCCCCGAACCCTACACCGCAGCAAACAATTCAATTACTTGCTCAAATGTGTCGGAATGATAGCCCCCGTTACTTACACACTGCTGAGCGGAATACTGTGCAGTCACTTATAATTGCATTCTCAAGTGATTCGATACACTTGCTGCAAATAAAAGAGACGAGGCAATTCTGGTAAAAAGTATGTGAGTGGAATTTTTAATTTATTAGAAAACAATGTGTTCTGTTTCATAGTTCATAATCAATAAATAGATGCAATTTTTATGTACATACCAATTTCAGTAGATTGGAGTTAAATAAATTTCGGTAAAAGTAAAGATATTATTCTAAAGGTGCGTCCAAACGTTGAGCGGCATCGTGCGCGGCTGCCGCGGTGTGTTTGGACGACTGCCGCGCGCGAACGCTTCTGTCTACTCGCACAAACATTTTTAGGAAACTTTCGTAACTAGTTGTGTCTGGACGTATTGCTGCGGACGTATTAAAGGCTAGTGTAGCAACTGAAGTACGCGGCGTGACTCGATGTGCCGCACAGTATAGCCGCGCAAACATTCGTCAGTTTGGTCGTAACGCGAGCGCGCCAGAAATGTGTCCTACAAACGTCGCGTGTTGCTGCCGCGTTATTGCTGCTCAGTGTTTGGACACACCTTTAGATCAATTTAATCTGGCAATTTAATTAGCCATTGGCGTAAAATACTGACATTCTATTTAAGTGTCAACGTTAAAATATTCTTTATTTTTCAGAAAACGGCTGAAATAATAAATCGTCAAAAGTACATATTGTAAACGTACTACATTATTTTTTCTTTTTATAAAGTACATCCATCCGTGGATGTTTTAAAAGTACACATCTTCAGCATCTTAAGATCTAGGATTCTAGACCTATACTAACAGCATTTTATCCACTTACCAGTCTTGACCTGGTGCTTCAGCGCGACCTTGCAGTCCTCCAGGAGTTGCTTCAGCGGCAGAGGCTCGTCGTGCAGTTGGAAGTCGCACATCTTGTTCATCTCCTCAGGCATACGGAACTCCAAGATCTTGGAGAAAGGGAAAATTTTAGATTTTAATATGCAAGAAACATTATGTCAGAAGGGGTTGTGGTTAAGTAACAGTCATACAGGTCGTAAGCCACGCTTACAAAGACATGCCGAGACCCCTCCGTGCCTCGGAACTCATTATATACACGGCTGTAACTCGTTAATCGGTTACAGTCGATAGGGATAGCCAGAAGTCTGAAAGTCTCTTTACCAGTCTAACCAAGGGGTGGGGTGTTAACTTGGTAGTGGAGACCAGCCATCTAATTACATAACACATTTTCGTAAACGATTACGACTAATCTGTTTCATTTTGACAGTTCAACAACATTCATTGCGTTATTAACGTTGTTGAGCAGATTTTTTTTTTAAACTTATTAAGCAATAGCAATCTGTTTCAAAACTATTCAGATTCTGATTGATCGTGTATAATGTAATTAGGGTACGGGTATACAGTCGCTCCATCTAAAATTAGTATATTAACTAATACGTGAAGCAAAAACTTTGTACCCCTTTTTACGAAAATTACGCGGACGGAGGAGTATGAAATTTGGCACACTTAAAGTTTATATGGAGAAGGAGTGCAGAAAGCTAATATTTTTATATAATATACATTAGAAATAATTAAATTAATGAAAAAAAACATTACACACACTACCATGCGTTTGACACAAGATGGCTGCCTTAGAATCATGACATTTAAATGAATTATGGTCGAATTTCGACCTCTGTGCGACCACTAGTAATGGTAATTAGGTGCATCCGCTCAGACTGTAAGTCGCCCATCATAGTCGGAAAAGGCTAGACAGATTATTTCTGTGCTAGGATTCCTTCTAAAGAAGAGCAGTAACAAGACACGTACCTTCTCATTCCTATCATTGACCTGGTGCACGAAGTCAAGCAGTACATCCACGACGCGCGACAGGAACTCGCGCGTCTGCGGCTGCGCATCCTCGCGGTATGGGAGAATTGCTGCAACAAAGATAAAGAGCGTTACATGTTGCTCTAAGTGAGGCACAGATTGTAGTAAAACAGGGGGAAACGAGGTAATAGATTTTAATTAAGTATAATAATTATGTCAATGAAAGTCGCACTTTTCAAGATCAAAGCACGGCTTTGACCAGTTTTAGAAAAGGTTTATGAAAAGAGAATTGATTTCAGAAACTTATAGTAATGTTTTTATAAAATCTTTCTTTCTCGATTTCGTCTCGGTTTTCGGTTTCAATTTATCATCAAGTCCAAACTACATCGTCAACCTGGTTGCCAGATAAAGATTTATCGTGAAAATAATGGAGAAGAAAAAAAACTTTTTACAAAAAAAGCAACCGACTTCAAAAAAAAAACTTTTTTTTCCCTTTTACTCCACACCCGTAGCTCGTATCAATAAGCCAGGTCGTCATACTTATACTCGTACGTGTTAGTTAATATCTTGAAAACTACTGGATCGATTTTGGTGAAACTTGCACTGTTCCCTAAGTTAAAGTATGAGTACCCTAATAAAAAAAATTACACGATACGATTTATAGTTTCGGAGTTATGCGTGGACAAACAGATATAGTGAGTATATTGCAGTTCCAATAATATTACATACATACGTATCGAATTGATAACCTCCTTTTTTTTAAGTCGCTTGAAAGAGACAAGGCTGTTAATGCTCTTCAAAATAATCACCAATACATTCGACTTAAAAGATAGCGCCTTTAGAAAAAACACACGGAAAGTCAATAGAGGGAGTTCTATTTCGTCATAATCAATTCACATACTGAAAAAGAGAAAATCTTTCACTTATTTTTCATTTCCTCTCCTGTCAAAGTTCAAGCAATCCTTCATAGGAAACAAAAACTTGACTGATCAGCTGACAATGGTATGGTATCTCCAACAATACGAACATTTACCAATTTGTTTATACACTTCGAATAGCAGAGCTTGGACCTTATTGCTTAACGGTTTCATGGAGAAACTGGTGAGAATTCATTTGTGGAACCGCAGAAATAAGTTGGGAAGTTCATGATATTGAAAATCAGAATGCAAGGTATTGTTAGCAGAAGCTGCGTGGAATTGTTTGTGTGTTAACTTTAGGGGATGTTGATATTTATTGTGTTGGGGTAAGGTTTAATTTTGAGTGTGTTTTTGTGTGAGATATGTATTAGTTGTATAATTCAAAGACATCTGTGCTCAACGCACAATATGACGCGACTTTTGTATGTTGACCCTGCTTTTGGGATGAAAATATTTAATTTTCACTGATTTTTCTTTTGCAATCCCTACGAAATGTAATGCAAAGTGCATTGTATGTCAAAATTGTCATTGTTACATTTAGACAGTCGCAAGACTCTAGACAAAACCAAACTGGTTGCTAATTTAATAGTTTTTTTGTTATTGATTTTACATTCTGCGATTACTTGAATTCACACACTATTAGCATTGTTAAAATTTTAGGAATATCGTAGATATACTTTTACAATGTTTGTAAATAAGTGAGCAAATATTAATTTATCAGTCATTGCTTCATTTTAAATTCTTTTTACCTATTGTGGTATAGTAATCTTATTCCAGGTGCATCGTCTTCACATATCATGATATAAGTAATTAATATATACAAAATATTGGAAAACATTTTCAAAGAGTAACGGTGGAGTTTTTTGCCCATTCTTCTCCATACAAAAACTACTTTTTGGAAGGGGCGACTAGAATCAATTATTTTTTTTTGTAAATATTGTGGTTCAAAAGTGCCTTTTAAGTGCCTAGGTAATTGAAATAAATTTAACTTTGACTTAAACTTAAAAAAAAAGATTAGTTTTCGCCATATGAAGTCCAAGAAGAACACCAAATCGTACTTTATAAACTAAGAAATTAACCAGTAAGCCCATTACTTACCTATGTTTTTTTCAGAAAAACACGTGTTTTTCCTTCAATATCCTACAAAATTTCCCATCTCGCACACACCCCAGCTCCCCACACATTCCTGGACACAGGGGCAGATATTAAAAGCAGTGACTTTTTAATCAGAGACCCCTTTCGACCCGGCTGCGGCAGTGTGAGGGTTAATACCTTAGTATTAGTACACAGATGTGTGTGAAGGTTATATTTCTTATAACGTGTTGGTGTATGCTCGTAAAATTATATTTTGGCCCATGGATTTTGTTTCAAGTTTAATGTGTAAGTGATACATTATTTTGTGACTAGTGAGGATGCCGAGAAAAAAAAAAATTATTTAGTCCACTCGTCAGATAATAAAAAAATATTTGACACGTTTTTACTATAACTTTTATATAACTTTAATGCGTTTTATCTATACTCCATTTGAAATAAGATTAGACATTTAAATAAACCTTTTTTACAGTCCGTTCAACCGATTTTGACTTCTATTGCGTTGGTGGCATGACAAATGGCAGCTGCAGTAAACAGTTGGTATTGTAACTACTTTTTGCTTTTAATGCCATCCTTATGCCTACGGTATAGAAGTCAGAATCGGTTGAAGGGACTGTAAAAAAGGTTTATTTAAATGCGTAATCTTATTTCAAATGGAGTTTAGATAAAACGCATTAAAGTTGGGAAGTGGAGGCTCACAAATAAGTATAAAATCTATTTACAAGTGACGTCATGCCATATTTTAACTCAAATTATCGCCGTAATCTTTTGATTATGTAAAAAAAAGAAAAAGAGGAGTACAATATTTTTTAAGAAAAAAAAAAATGGCGTCGTCCCCATTCTGATGGAAAGTAGACTATTTATGATGCTTTATGTTTTATAGATTAGTTATGTTAAGCTGTCATTTTAAAACAGGATAAATAGCGAAATAAATATATCGCAGGATACATGTGTAGTCTACTAGTATATCGTCGATCGGAGTCATTACTGGAACATCTCTAAAATTTTGTGTTTTGGACTAAGTATGCAGAATGATAAAAAAATCAAATGCTTTATCATTCTGCATACTTAGTCCAAAACACAAGATTTTAGAGATGTTCCAGTAATGACTCCGACCGCCGATATTTAAGCTTGTATATTGTATATAAAATGTATACAACAGAAAACTTAATAAATAACCTCAGAGATGGCTACAAATCTATGTATACCATATAATATTATAAAGAGGTAAAATTTGTTTGTTTGTAAGTTTGTATGTAGGGGGTAATCTCCGGAACTACCAGTCAGATTTGATTATTTTTTTGCATTGGATAGCTCCATTCTTGAGAAAGGTTATAGGCTCGCGGACGAAGTCGCGGGCAGAAACTAATAGTAATCACATCTCGAGTTCATTTATTGAAATACATTATTAAATGACCTTAAATTGTGTTTTAAAACTATAATTAACTTGAAGACGGATTTACTCTTATCTCCTATCGACCTATCGATAATTTTGAACGTTTTCTGTGTGGTACGTAATAAGCCTGAACAAAATATTAAATTCGACTCTTGACATACTTGGAAGGCGGCTTAAGTTTCTACCGTTAACTACAACTCTGCCCCCGATAGAAAAAAAGACGCATCTAAATTTTTTTCCAGATTTGAGTTATATATATTGCCGGAATCAGAAAAAAAGCGCATCTGCCTGTATTTTTACATCAATCTGGATTTTTTTTTAAATGCGTCTTTTTTTCTATCGGGGGCAGAACTATTTGCCTCTTAACCCTTTTCAGTTACAAGTTCAGTTTTCCGTCAAAATGCACCATCGTGTCTCATCTCTAGTACCTACACTACACAGTAACTCACTCACAAACAGCACTTATCACTAATCCCCCCTCTATAATGCGCATCGCTTGACAATGTTGTAGTGCTGTCAAATGCATACGTCAGACGTTCAGACCCTTTTAGTGATGGTGATGGGAATTTTCTGGATTAAAAGTCTGTGCTATTATGATTTGGTAGCTTGGTATCTTCCAGTTTTCACAGAGTATGGTAGAAATAATTTAATAAAATGCTCCAATAATAATTAATTTAATTAATTAATTTAATTTGATTATAATTAATTTCCACCAGGACAAGTAAAATGGGATGTAGGAAGTTAATCTGTATTTATGAGTGTTTATTCTGAAAGTGGGCAACGTCGCAAATAGAAGTCAAATATTTCGCCGTTTTGATTAATTTGCCAATATTACTGTATGGAAATAAGAAATGTGGCTAACTAGCGAACTAGAATATTGATTATGAAATGCAATAATTAATATCGTAACACCGAATATTTAGTTTTAGTTGTAAAAAAAGTAATTGGAAACTTTACAAATGCCTTTTTTACACCTGAAACGGGTACAACATCAAATTCAATATTATAATTGCAATTCATTATTAATATTCTAGTTCGGTAATATTGCTATATTAATCAAAACAGGTAAATATTTGACAGTTATTTGCGGCGTTGCCAACTTTTCGGATAAACCCTCTTAATTATGATCTGTTTCTTTCCACCTAAAGCTAAGCAGCAGTTCACCGCAAAGGTGGGAACCGTGAAAGGAAAAGACTTAAAAACGGTGGATAATTGTAATCATGGCTAGAAAGTGGGACAACGCTGTCATGACGACTGTGTGTAATTAGTAGACATGTTGTGCTTCTTTATTTCTTTTTCGTGTGGTTAGTGACTAACCTGTACCCTAATTACGTAATACACGATCAATCAGAATCTGAATTGTTTTGAAACAGATTGCATTGCCACACAAGTTCGAAAAAAAAATCTGCTCATCAACATAAATAAATGTTGTTGAACTTTCAAAATGAAACAGATTAGTCGTAATCGTTTACGAAAATGTGTTACGTAATAAGTTTATAGGCCGCCCATGGGCCTCTGACTTGGCTTCACATGCTGTCGAGAAATATCTGTCAGGCATGCCGGTTTCCTCACGATGTTCACATGTGTTTTGGTGACAAGTTTGTGCTGACTACTAATAAATTAATAATCGAAAATAGATACATAGTTATTTTCAAAATAAACATGTAGTTACTGTCTGCAGTCAGTCTAAAGCTTCCTGTACATGAAGCAGGAGCCTCAAGAAAAAAAAACAGAGTATCTCATAATGAGTGTAAAATCTATCACCAAGGCGGGCGGCCTGGGTGATATTCATTCGTATACAAAACGCGGCACGGCGCTCTGGTGTGGCTCGAGCGTCATGTTCTACATGAAGCCTAAGAATGGATGACCAATTTTAACAGTAAAGTGAAAACCGTTTATAACGACTTTGCTTTATACGACGTACCGGATATAACGACGAAATTTTGAGGACCTACCATTTCTGTTTACTTAACATAAGTGTTTGGTTATAACGACTATCGGTTATAACAACTGTAATACGACGGTCCCTTCGAAGTCGTTATAAACGGTTTTGACTGTATTTCAGTGTACCTATCCCTGCTTAACATTTATTTCTTCATTCCATTATTCCCGTACAGTGTGAGCACAAAACTCGCTAACATTCAAGCACATTCCCTTGACATTTGCTTCATCCCTCATCATTTTAACCGACAATATATTAAGAGGCACTCACGTCACTTTCAGAGAAAACCTACCCTTAAAATGACACAACAAAATTCATACCTTACGGTTTCAACTTTAGATTCCATATTCCCATGTCTTACACCTCAGCAAATATTTCTATAGATCTCAATGAAATCTAAACCTTATAGCTGTGGATATAAGTCAGATTTTGCTGAAAATGATATAGGCTAACAGTCAAAGTACCCTCGATAGT
Organism: Agrochola circellaris; assembly: GCA_914767755.1. NCBI lineage: Eukaryota > Metazoa > Arthropoda > Insecta > Lepidoptera > Noctuidae > Agrochola > Agrochola circellaris. The sequence goes on from OU611867.1 coordinate 10,911,647, forward strand.
ATTTGGAAAGCATTACATCGCATTCCAGATGTTATTTGCTGTCCAATTTTTCCGGAGCTCTGTGTTACACGATTTTAAACTCTATTTTGTTTGTCATAGGGGTTATGTCAGGTAGTTAGCACAGTGGTACAGTCGTGAAGATTGGTGTGAACTTATGTTGTCGACGTCATAAGCCGATTGTCGGTGATTGTATATTTTCTGGACGTGTGATGTTGAAGTGGGTAACTGTAAGCTTCTTGGTTGGAAATATTTTGATATTTCGGGAACAGAAAAATATGTAATGATTAGCCTTGAACCTTAACCCTTCAGCGAATGCAGGCGTCATGTTATCGTAAGGATATGAAATGTTAGTTTTTCTGGAATATTTTTGCTTAAGATGCAGATATATTCTAGTGACCTTGAGTGGTTAGCTTGTGTGTTCTGTATTCTCATGACAGAAGATGTCAGGGGAGCCGCTGTCGTACCACGTCCATGACGAACTGCTTTAATCCGACACAAGATGATAATGAAGTTGCTGAACCACCAATACGATGAGCACTTCTAGTAAAGGCTATACTGTACCGTTATATTTATTTTTCTCAAACATGCTTGGAAATTCGAGCATTATTTTGACTACCTTCTTCGAGATAAATTGAAAATACTGCACTGGTCAAATACTTGCGAGCTGGGGCCATACTATGACGTGTTAAAACCATCACCTTTCCGTTGTGAAATAAGGATAGTACTATTCGCCCTGTATAGCTTCATCTCTCTCTCTCACTGGAACGATGATTGCTTTTACAAGTCATAGTACAGCCCCAGGCGGCCGGCAATGTTAGTATGAAAACTCAAATCTGTCGTGTAATAAAAAAATTGAATGAACTTTTAACTTCAACACATGGCTACCAAGGAAGTAACTTCAAATACCTATTTCATTTAAATTTCGATTTGACTTGCAAAGAGCAGTTTATGGTAAAAAAGAAACATATTGACGCGTGAAAAATGATCGTTGTTCGTCATTGATTCCGGAATTTATAATTAATTTTTAAACTAAGGAATTTGTTAAAAAAAAATTGAAAAAATGTCAATAGATAAAATTTGGCTAATTTCTTTTCTCTGTTGATAATGGATACGAGGCTTTTGGCTAATTTGTAAAGTGGTATTGTATTTTAGTTTTCTTTTTTTTTTCTAATGTGCGTTTAGTTTGTGCAGAATAAACACTTTTTCTTTCTTTCTAGTTTGAATTTCAGCGCATTATTTGAAAAAAGTAGTATACAAGCCCTGGCCGCAACCAGGCATTGATGGACTCACGTATGTGTCCTCGGCCCACATTTTCACGTTCGTCCATCAATGCCCCTTTTGCAGGCGTCCGCAGTAATGTACTATATTCATCTTACGTCTATCATGACATGAGTGTAGAATTATACAGGTCTTAAAAATAATAAGAGGTAGCTACATGTTTTGCCAATCATGGCGTACAAAATTAGTCGCACTAAGACAACTATTACAAAAAGATAATTATAAAATCGTTAATAATAAATTAAAACAATGACATACAAAGAGAAAAAAAAAACGTAGGAATAAAAATTTCAACAATTTAAATTCAATTTAAGTAAAATACAGATTAGAAAAAATAATAACAAATTGTATTGCAGAAGATTATCATTTAAAAAGTCATCTACGCTGCAATAGCACTTTTCTAGTAAAAACCCCTGAACGGACTTTTTAAATTTGGTTAAAGGTAAACATTTAACAGCATCAGGTATTTTATTATAGATTACCAAAGAAGCTCTTTTTCAGTAAGGCAGTTTTGCACTTGATTGGACACAACAAATTCTGATATTGAGGACGAAACGCGCGCGCGCGTATCTTGTATGTATGTATTTTTTTATAAAGTGTCTAAAAAGACGACATACATGAACAAGTTAGCGTAATTCTGTAGTTCACACCGGAATATTTTTGTGTACCTCTATCTCCAAATGAATTAATTATATTATAAAAAATTAAATTGGCTATAATGTTTAAAAAAAAAAGATAATTATTCAAAAGAAAATTAAATTATCAAATTGTTTAAAAATCGACATCAAACACAAATTTCTTACTTTTATTTCACTATAGCAAAACCAACCCTCCTTTGCGCGGGTGTTATAAATTCCCACAGTCGGGACAGCTTGATCCGCGCGGTAATGACGAAGTATTCAGTAAATCTTTTAGTTGCCTCTACGTATTCTCTTAGACCATTACTGTAAGTCATTACAAGACCAGAAAATAATGACTAACTAAATTAAATTAATTAAATTCTAAAAAACGTACATTAATTTAATCCATCCTAAAGCTGTCGATAACTGCCCTTGGGCTATTTTTTCTTCTTATAACTTCTTATAGAAAAAAAAGTAAATTGCTTGCGCCAAATAGCTACCGGTCCTACCTACGGTCTATTTTGTCTGTGTTTGTTTTTGTATGTGTGAGTTTTTTATCTCACGTAAAAATGCTTATTCTATTTCTATAATAAAAACAGCCAGCATACACAAACTCCAGAACAGGCTCTTTTAAAAATGAATAGAAAGTATTTTTGTAAAAAAATCCCAAGGTACATTTTTCACTGAACAATGTGTGCTATTTCAATTAGTACTACGATCCAACCCTCCATCGCTCGGGTGCAGTAAATACCCATAGTCGGGAGTTTTCGGGACAGTTTGATCCGCGCGGTAATGACGCAGTATTACAGAGAAGCCCTCATTTGTGAGGATCACTGCTTCGGGTATGTGGTGAGGAGTAGGATATTGTAAGTATTTATAATATTTTCAATATAATTCGTTGTGTAAGTATAATCATTGGTGGATGAACTTTGTCTAGTAAAGTTTTTGTGTAAAAACGTTAAAAGAGAACAGAAAACGTTAAAGATACGTGTTAATGTGAGAGCGTTTTTCTTATATTAAAAATATACTGAATAAAATCATACTTATAAAAACACACACAAAAATTTTCTCTCACTTGACCCGTTTCAATCAATGGTCACTTAAAAATTATAAATACCTACATATCATAATTTTTCTGTAACAAATCACAAAAACATCCCTCTCCACTCTATCAAACAAAGAAAAATAGACAAAAAATATTCTATTTCCGCACGAGAATCCCTTAAAGCCCCCAGTCTATCAATTGTAGCCCACAAAGCTAACGTATGGGCTATCTCCTCCACTCTGGCGTTGCGATGGGCTTTTAATACCTCTCGAAAAATGGAGATCGGATCCCGAGGACAATTATAAATTGCGGGCTTACGAATCTGACAGCGCGGTAATAAAGGGAATTTAGATTTTTATGAGTTTAATTTGTTTGGGCTATTTATGGGTCTTTTAAGGGTAGGTGACATAACCCTCACCTACCCTTAAAAGCAGTGATTTTCTTTGGTTAGAGAAGACTGAAGATGTAGTAGGTGGTGAGTGGATAGATTTGTTAATTGTGACAAGTTTGAAATGCAATGAATCTTATTTATGAGTAGGTAGGTAAAATCACAGTTTCTTAGCCTTTGACTCGATACTGTTATCGTTTTTGTGCGTTTTAAGAAACTCATTTTAAATCAAATGTTTTCTAAACTAATTCTCAAAATCAATGTGGTACGAATACTATGAATTACTAGACTAAAATACCTAATATGCGTTGCGCAATTTGAGCCATTAAATCGCTTTGACAGCCTGAAGCTTTACTATTAACTGAAAAATATTAAATATAAATGTAATTGTAATGGATCTTTGTAGTTGTCTGAATAAATAAATATATTATTATTAAATCTCTGGGAATGTTATTAAATATGTCGTAGTTTTTTGAAAATAAATAAAACGGTGAACGGATAAATCTAATATTCCCAACCTATCGCAATTTTGCAGTATACTGTTCTTACGGACTATTTAATTCGCTACAAAAACATACGCAACTCAGCAAAAAAACAATTGACAATCAAAATCGATTGAAGCCAAAATCCGACCCTAACATAACCAAACAGAGTATTATCCCACCAGATATCAGAACCACACAATACCATGACAGAGGCTTACAGACACTCCCGAATTATCAACGCAAACATACTGAGAAAGGAATTTTTAATTAAATTCCTGACGGTGGCTGTAAAACGCAGCTGTGGATTGTTGTTCAATATTGCAGTCCGCACGCGCGTGTAACTAATCGGACGGAGGGGAGCGGAATTCCGTATCAGAAAGATTGGGCAAAAGGTCCATGAAAGAGGTTACACGTTCACGAAAAATATTGCGAAATACATGACCAAATTGTAGGTAAAAGTCGTTTAACTTTGTGCGTAAAAACGATACCGTTAAAAACTAAACTACGTCAATATATCTAAATTAGAGAAATATAGAATAAAATAAATAACATCAGTTTTTTCATTATATTTTCAATTTAACAGTGCTATAAAGAGGAAAAGTGGCTCTATGAATTAAACAAAACAAAACAGTACCTACAGATTTGGCTCTTCATAAAATCTTATTTGGAAACCGTAGGTAGACTAAATATCAGTATTTAGTCTACCTACGGTTTCCAAATAAGATTTTATGAAGAGCCAAATTTTAAAATAAACAATAGTAGGGAAGTATTGCTCATTGTACACGATATTATAGTGGTATTTCTGCAAATGTTTATTTAGTGCCACAAATGCCAGCGCTCGGTCTCCGGGACCCCGTCGCAACAGAGGGTTAAATAAAATGAAAATGATGAATTCTTGGAGCAAATTATTTGTGCTTCGGATGCTGCGAATAATTGTTAAGTCAAGTAGTTTTTTAATGTGAAATATTTGTTTTGTAGTGATTTTTTTATTAAAAGTATATCATTCCAGTTCCACCCCCTTTCTTTCGGCAAGTTTTTTTTTCACAATATTGATGCTATAGTGCCTGCCCTCGTTGGTCTGGTCGCAAGCGCTGCTGCTGAGCTTGAGATCCTGAGTTTGATTCCCAGGTCAGGGAAAAGTGTGTTTGGATTTTTCCATCAGGAATTTTTCAGTAGTCTGAGTCTGGATTTGTGCCCCGTTGATGGCAATAGGCCCCGTTGATGGCAATAGGCCTCTATTACATGAGACTTAAGCATACCTGGCGAAACGTAGGTGTACTATAGGTAGGTATACCTCTGCCTCTTCGGGGAAATCAGGCGTGATTTTATATGTTAGCATGCTATAGTTTTGTGCTACTAATTAATATTAATAATATTAGTCTGAATCGCACAATTAAGTAGACACGTCTTCTTGAAATAGCTAGAAATTATTGTATTTTCCTACATCAGAAGCCAGTTCTTCAAAAACAAATATAAGCACACCAACGGAAAATACAAGGGGCCTATATCTAATGGCTTTGCTAAATGACAGATCTATTTGAAATGTAAAGCCAACCCTATCATAAACTATTAAAAGAAACAATATTTATTTATATATATATTTGTAATCACGTTTTCGAAAATTGCTCTAAATATTTCGATGAAAGTTGCACTATAGGAGTTTATGGGGGCAAAAAATCCATCTAGCTAGGTCTCATATCTGGGAAAATTAGGTTTATCCATATTTTCACCCGAGCAGAACTCGGTGGCCCAAAATTTCGAACAAGAATAATGACAGCTTAGAATAATAACATGGCAACATGGAATTAGTAAGTACCTACTATCATGGCAACATGGAATTAGTATGAACTTTCAGAGACTATTAAATGAGCATTCCCTTTTTCTCCAGAGCAGAGCTCGGTCGACCAAGTACTAAGTTATAATAAGAGGTCTTATAGTGACTTTATAGCTAGAAAAAATACAGAATTACTGCTTTTTGCGTTAAAATATTTACAAAAGCACATCGTCGGCTATATCAGCCATTTAGACCACTTGTGTATCCGACATTATCCCCCAAACGCTACCTAGTGTCAGTTTACGGAACTACACCAGTTATTATCATCCACCCTGCCAGCTGCTACCCTTGTAATATAATGCGCTTAGTGGTAATATCATTTCCCGTGTCGGAAGTGGCGCCCTCTGACGGAAGTCGCTGATAAGGCGCGTGCGGCTAAGTTTTGATCAGTTTAGCCGCACGCGCCGTATTTTCTACCCCAAGTTTTAATCAGTTTTGGGTTGAATTTTGACCATGATTTAATAATGTAGGCATTTAATGGTATGGCTGTCTCAAATTAAAAATATTTTATTTCACATAAACCTACATGGGCACTTATGAAACGTCAGAAGCTAGGTGCACGGTTCCAATTGGTCGTTTCCTATGGAGAAGAGCCGGCAAGAAACTCTCGTCGATGTTGGACGTTTTGCTACTTAGACCTTCTGATCAGGAGGGGTTCTAGTGGTCGCAAGTGTTACTGCTGAGCATGAGGTCCTGGGTTCGATTATCAAGACAAGCCAAGTGTTATTGGGTTTATGAAATTTCTCATTAGCAGCCCGGAGACTGGATACCCCCTTTGCCCCCCTTGGTGACGCCCTTGTGGCCATCAGTGCACTGATACAGGCGGTTGATGTAATGTGAACCGTGTCTGGAGTTAAGCTGCGATTTTCAACATTGATTTTTACATTTTTGTTTTTTTAACATGCTTTTATTAGGTCGACCTGTATGTATGTAACTATGTAATCAAATCTAAGAAAACTAATTTAACCATCTTCTAAAGATCGTAGCGTTATGAAAATTGGCAGTTGTATGTGATTTTGATGACAATACAATAACATGGTACTGTCGAGCTGATCTGATGATGGAGCCGGAAGATATGAACTGGAACTTCATGATGGATGATCGTATCATAGCCGTGTTTGGACTTGTTAGAAAGGTCTTGTAATGAACGTTGACCATGATTAGGTTTCAAGGTCTGATGATGAAGCCGGAAGATAGGCACTAGCATTCCATGATGAAATATCGTATCATAGCCGTGTTTGGACTTGTTAGAAAGGTCTTGTAAAGGTGCACGTAAAAGCGTGTTTTTTAGTGTTTTTTAAACTATTAATTTATTTATGTGTAACATCTTTCCTCTCGCTTGCTTGCAATCTGTAGAAGTAATCTGGAAAAGGGACGGAAGTGTGTAACAGGAAGCCGGGGAAGCGCGCGCTATTTAATTTGACCAATGAGCGCGCGGTGCTAGAGTTGGTCATCAGATGGTACCAACCCATTTTCCGAGAGGTTGGTTCTATCAGCCAAAATGTCAGATGTTACACATCATAAGCGAGTACTGTAAGGCTCGTTTTTTAATGCTTGTATATTTCGAGAAGCTCGTTATAGTCTCTATTCATCTACCATGATTCATATATTACCTCTAAATTGGGTGGTGTACAAGTGGATCCGGGAACTAAGTACTTTCGTTACGTACGCAGCCGGTATTAAAGCAGTCTTTTCACGTTTTCATCACAAAATCCCTAGCTAATCTAAAAGCCGATTTCGACTTTTAAAAGTATAAAAAACTACGTCATTAAAACAATTAATCAACACTCTAAAACCGAACGTGGTCGTGACGTCATCAGTCAGTAATTAATGACGGCGTAAAGTTCACTTCCATGTTCTCAATTGTAAGGAGTTAATTGATGTGATTCGGCGTTGGAGTTGAACGTATTCAGATTTTGTGAATGATGGGTTAGAATAATGTGCGACCACCATAAATATGCATAGATATAATAATATGTCGCAGTAAGATGGTTGAAGCCGTGATATAGTTATATTCCTAGGGATATAGATATATACCGTTATATAATTATATAAAAGCGGTTAATAACTGTCTTACTTAGCAATATAACTATTTTATTTAAAAAAAACAACTTATATTTACGGTTGTAGAAACTATGAAACACAATCGAGTAATATAACTGTTAGAGCACTCCGATCAATTAGGTTAGGTTATGTTAGATCTGTGACCAACTACGAGCGAGCCGAGCGAGCGCAGCGAGCGTTGCCGCGGCAGCGGCCGGCGGCCGCTACGTTGAAATTTTACTTCAAAGTTCACTTCGAACCTCACTCAAGTCATCACAATTTTTTTTTATTGCATTGTGTGCCCAATAGTTCGTATGAGTCTATTGTTACTTGATAATCTAATATTATACACAGGCAGGATTTGATGACGGGGGACTTAAACATAGCTGGCAGATTTCACCAGTAGTAGTAGGTTTGCAGTAAGTGTCCAGTAGCAGGCGCGACGCGACCGACTCTGGTGGAACGATTTATATGAAAACTTCACGGAAATTGTTGCTACCAGTGTCGCATCGCGGATGTCTTCGGCAGCCTTTACCTGACCCTACTTCCCCTATTCTTCGTTGTAAGAGGGGTCAGGTAACCTATAACCGAACCCGGACACGACGTGTTGCCACGTCAAGCGTCGAGAGCAGTGTATTATCAGCGTGATCTTGTGTAAATGAAATATAACTAAAAACAACTAATATTATGTACTCACAGTCGTAATACAAGTTGCCGACGGAGGACGTCAGTTTGGGCGTGCCTTGTCCAGATAGAGACGCCATCCTTTCTCCCTGTACATACATACAAACATATTAGTATATAATTATATACATAGCTATATAATACTTTAAACAATATGTAAAAGAAAACTTTTATACACACGCTAAACGACGGTCGCCCGCGCCCAATGTATTAAATCGGTAAAAATCCGCATTGAAAAAAAAATGTGGCGAGCTTTATTTTCCTTTTTTTTCTCAAAATTCCCACATAAATAAACTCTCAGTATGATACCCTCACGGATCGGACAGGGCTTACATGTTGGATAGGAAAGGCACCCGCACCATAAGATATAACTGGATAGAATTATTTATTTGCCTAAAATGAAGACGGTAATTCTAATAAATTAGAAGGGTAAGCACGGACTGCTCAGTTGTATTTATACCCTGATTTTTTTGTCCATTTAAAGATAACACTACCCATCGTCTATGGTAGGTGTTAGCACCATTTTGTGTCATCGCGGTTTCATCTGCGTGGATGTCGGAAAATATTCCACGGGAACGTACTAGCGGGATTAAAAGTACTGTTTTCAAAATTCAAAAGTAATATATTCAAACTAGGCTGAGAATCAGCACTTTTCGAACGTCAAAATTACTTAAGACATTCCCCCAAAAACGCCCACCCTTCATTCTATATCTTAATCCAGGTTATAAACCTATCTTTCTGCCAAATTTGTTCAGCCGTTTTTGCGCCAATCCGGAACATACATCCAGAAAAATAAACGGATAAAACTTCTAAAAACTATATTTTGTGCATCAGACTCGTTCCCACACCGCATAGCAATTACTTTTTTTCGAAAATATTCAATGTACAGTTTTGACTTCGTTACTATTTTTTTATATATAATAATAATAGATAATGTGCAATAAAGCATATTTTTACCAATAAATATCAGCAATAATTTAGAACTCTAAATTATCATTAAAAATGCAGTTGGTGAAGTAGGACTGATTTTAAAGTATGGTACCGAGTTTGACACAGTTGTTCTGCTTTAAGTATCTTAAGAGCGAAGACAAAAAAAAAAGTATGATAATATTCAGAGCGAATGAAAATTTAGATCTTGGGTCCCCTTTAAATAAAAAATACGCCTACGACTTAGTGATAACTAGAGTCCGCGCCACCACTGAAGTTCTTTTGACGCGGTGCTAGTGTCTATATGGCATTGCACCAAATTCAAATTCAAAAATGCATGCAATGCAAATATGGGTAAACAATGCGCAGATGTTTTACATTCATGTAATAATTGTATATCACAGCCACACATTTTTTTAGCAAAGGTGAAAGATGGTGATACCAAATCACCATCTTTCACCTTTGCTAAAAAAATGTAGTTCCGCAATTTTCCGCGGACTTTATTTCGTGGCGCGCACTCTATGTTGTTAATTGTTATTTGCAGACAGTAGAAGAACGGTGGTACCTATCCACAATCTTACTTGCCTTTTACAACACCCGTATTTAAAAGGGAAATTGGCCTGTTTTGCGTACCGTCGGATGTGAGTAGATTTTACATAATTATGCTAAATTAATAATAAATATAATTACAAATAGAAAGCTTTGGTTAAGCAAGTGTTTGAATTCAATGTAATAGTCGATGATTGAATACTGGATTGATAGAAAGATAATCACCATGGTAAAATCATAAATTACTTTTATAAAGTTGCCAAATTAATAATTAGAAATACTACTAAAAGGAAAATCAACGGAATTCTTAAATAATCGTTTAAATGAAAATATCGTACATCAATGAAAGGATTTAAGGGACAACAGCCTGAAAATTAAATTTTAAGCATAAACCATTTAAAACTACAGGAAAAACATGCAACACCATAAAAAGGATTAAGTAAAACAAAATTGAAACATGCAACCCTTCTTTGTAGTCGGGTAAAAAGGAGTTTTCATGCATCAAGAACAAAGGGCGTGTCAAAATCCAAGATGGCGGACTAAAAAGATGGAAATTGAACGAACCAACTGTATATGTTCAGCTATTTGCTTGCAGTAGGAAAAAAAGCCGTCCAAACTCAGCTTTGACATTACTCTAACTTCTAGAAAAGTCTGTGAACAGAGAGAAAGAAATACGTTAATGATTCTGACACTACGAGTACAATGTTGTCAGAGTAAAATAATAAATGTTTTAGTAGTTTTCTTTTTCAGAAATTTTCCGCCAGTCGTTACATTTTTTTTTTAAATTAATGCCTTTTTTACAACCAAAGAGCGAAGAGAAATATAATGACAGATGTATCTAGAAAACAAAAGTACTAAATCTACTCTAACGAACAATTAACAAAAAATTTTCAAGTGTTTTTCTAAGAGTACATACCTTTTTCGCAGCTCCCACAAAAAACTACTTATAAGCTATATTTTTAGTCGAGAAACAAATAACTATATGCCTCAAACAGAAAATGTATTTAATAAAATACAAAGCGCGGATAACTGAGTTAGAATTTCTCATAAATGCAAGAGGAATTATTAATACTGGTACAATTTCAGCCTGGGAGCTGACGACGGGTACTGCTCCAACAGTTTCAGGCAGACTGAAATCTGGGCTCTTCAGGGGAGGCTTCAGGCTTCAGGGTTCGCGCATGCGCGGTGCAAAGGTCATGGGAGGTGACATTTGGGCCAGGAGGGGGAGTGGGGGGTGTGACGGGGCTGGTCAATATTGAGAATCAGGTCATCAGATGTGGGCGTGGGTCCTTTGTTTTTTTTTAATAGTTGTTTTAGGAAATGATGGTAATTTTTTGGTGTGTTTCATGGGTAATTTGGAAGAAGGGGTAAAGTTGAACTAGAGAAAAGACATCAATTAATGTTTGGAATAAAAGATGTCTTGGATCTGGCAGAAAAACGTATGGGCAACATCGTGTTATACCAAAGAACACAGTTCAGGTGCATCTGTATCTCAGTCAGAATTGCAGTCAAAGTTCGATCGAAGAAAATTATGAAAATTATTGAATAAGCTCATCAAGTCTGTCTAACAAGAGATCTTGAGTACAAACCACGCCCGTACTGACGTGAACTATTACTTGATACAATTATATGTCTATTGATTTACAGTCACATAACAAAGTACTTAGAGAAATACCGCCGCACACACATATATAAAACCTAATATTAAAAAAAAATATGATTGTGGTGTGTATTTTAATACTGATTACTAACATAATTCTTTAGTATACAAAAAAATATGGATCACTGTGTCTGAATGAAATTAAAAAATGAATACAAGAAAAATACCAAATTATGGAACCAACAATATTGTTGATAATGAAAAGGTCTCTTCTTCAATAAAAGGCCATTTTTTTGCAAAAAAACACTATACTGGTTTAAAAAAATACTGGTTCATAACTGAGTTTAAAAAATAAATGCATCTAAAATAACGCGTAGCATCCAATGCTACGGCGTAGCACTTCGTAGCGTTTCGTAGCAAAATCAAAAAGCGTAGATGTAGGGAACGTAGCAAGCGTAGCAGGCTCATAATGATTGTTATTATGGAATTACTAAAGTAATAATTGACTATCCCGTTGGGCTAGGGTTGGTAGTTGTTAATCTCAGTAGCAGTCCGAAGGCTGGATTTATGCCCGGTTATTGGCAATGAGCTCGCCCCTTTAACATGGGACTTAAACATAACTGGCAAAATCCCTTTCCGGGAACATTTGCGTTTGATTGTGTAACCTTTGTAACTAAAATATCTACAACATATTAACTTCAAAAGGCGTAGGCGATTACTCAAATACTGTGGGCGTATTGCGTGGGAGAGGATATTGTGGACTGTCACCTTTTGTTTATGGTTTGTTGAATACAATGTGTGACGTACGCGTTGTTTTATAGGGCCTGTGGTTAAATAACAACCACATAACGACCGATCTGCAAGGTTAAGCTGCACCAGCCGCGGTCAATTTTTGGATGGGTGACCATTGGTTACCTTACAGTAAACCGCACTTCAGGGGGTCTAAAACAACCACATTAAGCAATTCCTCTAAAAGCAACTCATTTCCTGAATTCCCAGCAATTCCTCTATGGTGAATCATATTTTTAGCTGAATCATATTCAATTCAATTCATATCAGAATCATTATTTGGTGTACGAGTACATATTGACGCATGAAAAAAAATTGAGATAGTAATTTTACCGGATAATTTTTCTTTACAGATTTTATTACTCAAATGAGATTTTTATTTTTATTTTTAAAACTGTCAAACAGATGAATTGCGTAATATGAATTGAACGCAGATAATATTATGAATTGTCAGTTTGTGACAGTTTGTGTGATTCATAATATTATGATTCTGCCAAAGCGGCCGTTTTAAGCCCCCAGTTCCTATGTTGTACCAGTAAAGGGTGATTTTCGCAGAGCAAGTGTTACCACTAATATGCGGTTTCTTGCTGTTCTTTTTGCTGTTTTATCTGTTATTAGGTACAGTCTACTAAAATATACATTTTATTAACTTTGCTTGGATAGTTTTTGAGTTAGCTTCAATAATACGTATTTTTCCCACTTGATACATGTGGATGATGTTATAATAACTGCCTGTCTCTGTTATTTACATAGTAGGTAGTGGTATTCGAATTTGTGTGGGGTAGGTGCTACAAAACTAAAAAGAGAAAACAAGGTAAAAAAAAAATACTTTAATGTCACAAGTCGGTGGCAATAAAAGGTAATTTTCCAGTTTGTAGTGTATTTTTTGGAAGATGTTTTTTTTTTTTTGTTTTTTGTGAAAAGTTTTTATTAATTACGGGAATTGGCATTCTGATTCCTCTGTTTTTTTTCGTGTTTGTAAACTCGTAGTTTGTACCCGAGCGAAACTAAAAAGCGTAGATGATAAGAATCACAGCTCGTAGTAGAACCGTATTGTTTAATACCATGATCATTTTTTCAATTTCGTTGGACCTGTGAATTTTTATTGAATAAATAAATTTAAAGGTGTCTTTATGAATGAACACAGCGTATAATTATAATATTTGTAAACGCATTGTTAAGTTTCATTTTCTGGCCGTGGGTGGCGCTGTTGTGTTCTCTTTAAATGTCAATGTAAAACATGAAAGATATGTTCTAAAGAAATAACAATTTATTTTTCAATTTCAAGAATTCTTACGTTTTATTCTTTTTACTGAAATATTCCAATAAAAATCAACAAATTTACTATCATTTTCCCGAACTGCAGAAGCGTAGGCGATTACTTAAACTGTGTGGGCGTAGTATTGCGTGGGAGAGGATACCGTAAGCTGTAACCTTTGTACTTGTGGGCGGAATACAATGTGTGACGTAGGCGTTGTTCGATGCTGGTTACGTAAAATAACATACCATTGTTTTGAACATTACAAAGCCACACACCAATCATAGATATACAGGGTGGCAGGGACTTCGACGCAAAAACTGTTACATGATTCTGAAAAACCCTGTTTTGAAAATTTTCTTAGATTATTTTAACAACTGTTCTATTCATTTTGACCATTTATTGCAATTTTCTATGAAACAGCTGATTTAAAAACAATAACCGACGAAAATTTTCAAAGCAGGGGTTTTCAGAATCACGTACTGAAGCCATGGTATCAGTTTTTGCGTCGATGTCCCTGCCACCCTGTATACAGAGTGGGCATTTGAGGTAGGCAGTAAGTTCAGCTTCCGAAACAGTTGATGTTACAGGAAAACATTCTTAAGACACCTTACCAAAGTACGTAATTTAAAAATAGGTACCTAAAGTAACTTTTAACTAACTTGAATTTTCAATTTGTAATCACACAAAAAGTTATTTTGTGATATGTGACTTTTCTAGTACTCCAAAACTTCCCTGGTACCCTTAGGCCGCGCGCACTTTGGATGAGTTTTCGTACGAATTTCACTCGTGCGTACACGTACGAACACGCACGAACGATCCCGACCTTCCAAGTACAAAGGGAGCGCGCAGACTGGGTGTGACTTAGTCGTACGTATAGTTTCGACGTCCGAAAACAGTTCGAACTTGTTGGGATTTGTTTTATTTGACGGAGATAAACGTATCCAGTGTGCGCACTCAATTGCGACCATGGTCGTATGTGTACGGACGACTAAAATTCGCGAAAACGCATCCAAAGTGCGCTCGGTCTTAAACTTACTCCACATGACCAAATAAATACAACATTCAAACGAATAAAAAAACAAAACACGGCTCTCTATTCTTATCCTTTAAACAGATATCCGGAGGCCACCGAACTGTCAAACCAGGTCAAGTACATATACAGATAATCCAATTTGTTACTTACATACACATCTTAAACACTAGTGTTAGCACATAATAATATTCGGCAAATTTTGGTCATAATTACTAGCAATGTCAAAACCATCAATAATAATGTCAAAATCACAACTATAATGTCAAAATCACGATCAATAATGTCAAAATCACTAACAACAACAACAGATAAAAGAAACGGTAAAAAATACCAAACATGATCAATTCAACCTTCTGTTTTGCCTCATCATCATTAATCACAGACGCCCACTGCTGGGCATAGCCTTCCCCCACGTATTACCACAATAAGCGGTCCTGTTCTTCCCGCAGCCAGCCAATTCCCACGATGTCCACCAGGTCATCAATCAATCTACCTTATTTCGCCTAATTTAAGAAAAAAAGGTATCGTGAGGCGCATACCAATGCTACCACTGCTTGAAGAAAATCGTCACTGTAATATGTACATTCACCTGCACATTAGTAGAAACGTTTGCACTACGAAAATCGCAATTAAGCTACGGTTTCCTAGAAGAGCGGCCGTCACACATAACGGCTGCAGTGACAGCTGTCATTAAATGATTGCAGAGGCAAAGATTTTAATCGTTAGATCCGCCCTACCGCGACGAAAAATAGGCGCATTTCTGTTTTGTTTTGACACACAATGACGCAGTGACTTAACTTGATTGTCATGGAAACATTATTCAATCATGTGTGTGTGAGCTCACTCTTCTCATTTTGGACAATTTTTCGCCGGACTAAGTACGATGAGGACAAATCTAACGATTTAAATCTTTGGGCAGCGGGGTTTGACTTAACGGCGTCAAAAACGCTCTCTAGGAAAACACACCAACCTACTTTCATGAAAAACGTTTCAGTGACGTCATTCGCCGGTAAATTGCGGTCGCTATGTGGCGGCTACCGCTCTTCTCGAACACTGTAGCTTTACGGCATGATGGCGCTGTCAGGTTGTTACCGCTATGTAGTTGACTGTTCAAGCCGAACTGACGCAGATTCGCCTATTCAGTTGGGCCTCCCCATGTGTAGGTAGGCTTCAGAAATATTTCAGTATTCCGCCCACGTTCTTACGTTTTGTATTTCTGTAGATTGATAGTAGGCAGTACTTTTATATTCTTTGAAGTTGTGTCGTGGGAGATCTTTAAATAAGTTCTTTTTATAGAGGCTGGAAAGATGTGTTGAGAAAATGTTATCTTAGAAAAGAAAACTGTATTTTTATGTAAAAATGGAGTCTGATATAACCATTGATATACTAAATAATATTATGGATACAACGGAAAAACGCTAGGAGAATATAAATATATATTTTAGAAATATTTTTATTAAATGTAAGATGCATATACAGGGTGGCAGGGACATCGGCGCGAAGCCGGTTACCATGGATTCAGTACATGATTCTGAGCCCCCCTACGTTGAAATTTATCGTTGGTTATTAAAAAAAAAAATCTGCTGTTTCATAGAAAAGTAACCTACGCGGTCAAAATGTATGAAACAGCTGTTTTTTTTTAAATAACCGACGATAAACTTCAACGCAGGGGGGTTCAGAATCATGTTCTGACCCCATGGTAACCGGCTTCGCGTCGATGTCCCTGACACCATGTATACCTACCAAGTGAGTTTATGATATGGGACCGCAGATTGAAGAATGAAATTATTCATACAGATAAGTTATAAATATACCACTCTGTACTGCCCCGTTGTCTTGCAGTCACAAGCACGATTGCTGAGCGGTCCTGGGTTCGATTCCCGTGTCCGGCAAACTGTTATTGGGTTTTTCCATTAGGAATTTCTTAGTAACAGCCCGGAGTTTGGAAGTTGGGGGTGTGATACCCCCGTGCCTCGGAAAACACGTTAAGACGTTGGCCCTGCGCTTGATCTCTCCCCGATCGTGTCAGATTGCCGAGTGCGGGCAGAGAGAGTGCACCTGTGTCTGCGCATTGGCCGCCATGGCCGAAGTCTGGAGGACTATATAAATAAACCTACACCTCTGTATTATTACACCTATTGATAATGTTGTACATAAGGATCAAATCCGCAAAGGAATGTGCGCGAGAAACCTTGATTCCAATATTTTTATGCATATTGACAAAAAACTATAAGTACTTAGAACGCTGACAAGGGCTAAACCGCGGTCACTGTCGGACTGCATAGAAAAGATATAGACGCACGATTCGATGACACAACGCTTGTAATTTATTGCAAAATATGAAATTATTATCTATTTGCTCAGATATTAATTGAGTAATCGAAAATAAAAAACAACAAGTTCTGCATTCAACTAAGACGTTCTTGTTATTAATTAAAATACCAACGTACGTTGATATTTAGGATTGGAAGTCAAGGTAAAAGTTTGGTTTACCGTAAATTTTTACCTACCCAGATTTATTTTATTTTATTATTTTGGTAGCAACCAAGTTCTGAAAAATATGTTCAAGATTAACATTATATTTTTTCCACTATCACAGACTTTATAGATTTGCCAATTTTTGACTAACCTACTTTTTACACTTGCCTCTTGTTAGCGCCTTAGAACAGAAAATTATGGTTCCAACCTTCCTGTCTTCTGAGATTGTATGCTCATACTGAGATTGCCATCCTAATGACAATATTTTCATTCATCATAGCACACAATAAGATCCCCAATTTCACCACCAGGACCGCTGATAAAAATGGCCAGATTAAATCAAACCTTTCGGTATTACCACAGAGATTTACATCGTAAATCAAATGAATCCACTGATGGAAGTAGGCCGTGACGTCATTCGCAGGCACGTCGCCTATTTGGGCACTGATCCAACACACAGAACTTGATTACACTTCCCTAAGACTTGTTTAAGACAGCGGACTGAGATAAGCGGGGGCGGGGAGCGGGGTGACAATTGCCCATCTGTAAAAAGGCTCGAATAATTTTAGAAAGAGGTCGTATAAGACACAGTTTTTGCCCGCGACTTCGGCTGCGAGGAGGTTGGAAATTATCCACGGGAACATACTACAAATAATAAGTATCGTATGGCCTAACCCAGGGCTTGATCTGCCCATGTGCGACATTCATTCAGCTGTTATGGCATGTAAAGGTAACAGACAGTTATTTTTGAATCTTTAGCATGGATGCACACTTCGGTGATGTGAATATCATCATCTTCCTCCCCTTGTTCCATGGTATGTGTGGTCAGCGCACCACGCCTTCTCTTTCACTCTCCCCTGTCAACCGGCACGCTATCATTCACTCCCTTCTTTCATATCATTCCTCACACAATCTATTCATCTTTTCTTCTGCCTTTCTCTCCCTCTCCATCCATCAACATTTATATTCATCTCTTTTAGTCTCATGAAAGAAAGAAAGAAAAATAAGTTTATTTGTCACAGAAACACGTGCATAAAAAAAAGATAATAAACTCGAGTAGAAAATAAAACACAATAATAGATTTAAATACAATAACGAGCACAAAACAGAAATAGTCGGCAGCTGCTGGCACGTCATGACTGTGACAAGAAGGCTTCCACTCAGCATGATGCTGTGCTATGGCGACCCACAGCACAGCGCTGATTTTCAGCGGTCATGCATTTCCTCTCTCCTCGTCACATGCCCATACCATGTAAATAAAGTCTTCAATTAAATAAATATGTACGAATTTTGTTTCAAACGAATATTTTCCATTTAAAATTCTCTCTGTGCCAACCGATAAAGCAATAGTTTTATCAAGCCATTGAGCTAAAAATGGCGCCAGTGACCGAAATGTTGTGTGGAAATTGGTTGTCATGGTATCGACATGTGATGCGGCGGAATGAGGAAAATTAAGGTACCATTAAATTTCGGTATGACGTCATACCGTTAAATGAGGATTACCAAAATATTTCGATACCGTTCCTTTTTTCAGTAGCGGAATTTTGAGGTTGGAAATGCATACCGGTATATTTCGGTAGAAATATCAGTACTTTTATAAATGTATCAGTAGCAGACCTTTATAAATGTTTCGGTAGCAGTGCCTAAACCTTCATAAATACACAAGTTCTAACGTGCTCGACCCCCCCGCGCACCTGCGCAGCGCCGTCTCACATGTTTTTCGGTACCAAAATCGTGTAAAGGTTAAATAACGGTTTAGCCCAACCTTTATTTAAAAAGATATCGGTATAGCTGAACCCTTATTTTAAACCGGTACCGGTATATTTTTGAGGTATCTAAACCTATAACCGTAACCGCTTTGAGTCCCTGGGGAGAGAGCCTATTGCCATCAACCGGGCACAAATCCAGACTCCGGGCTGCTACTGAGAAATTCCAGATTGAAAAACCCAATAACACTTCGACCGACCTGGGAATCGAACCCAGAACCGCTATATCTATTCTCATATTATATGGTACCTATGAGAAGCAAAAAACGCCTGGAAGAGCTACTGGTCCATGAAGGAACTATTCAAGGGTGAACTCACCCTTATTTGCAACTGCTAATGGCACTGAAAAGCAGGCTCCTGGACATGTGTATTCTTCCCGTCTTATCCTATGGTGCACAAACTTGGTCTTTGACTAACATCCAGAAGTCCAAACTCAAGGTCTGCCAACGAGCAATGGAGCGCAGTATACTAGGAGTTAAATTAACGGATCGTGTTCGAAACACTATACTGCGCTCCAAAACAAAAATAGCTGACGTGGCTCAAAAGGCTGCCCAACTTAAATGGGACTGGGCAGGACATGTCTGCCGCATGCCGGACCAACTGTGGGCCCAAATAGCACAGAACTGGTGCCCTGAGACAGTGAGGCGGGGTCGCGGCAGACCACGTAGGAGATGGCGGGACGAGCTGGATAGGTTCCGTGAAAACTGGAAGGAGGACGCACGGGTTCGCGAAGGATGGAAGAAGTGGAGGGAGGCCTTTGCCCAGGAGTGGGACAGGGTAGGCTAATAAATAATAATAATAATAATGAGAAGCAAGGCATCCGCTACCCAGTAAGGGTTGTGGAGTTCAGATAGGCAGTCGCTCCATGTAAAATACAGCCATGCTATTCTGTAAACATCTCACCGTGAAAACTTGGGTGAAGTGAGCTGTCAATAGTGTCGATCCCTGTGGAATGACAGTTCACTCCACTCTCACTTCACCTAAGTTTTCACGGTGAGATGGTTACAGAATAGCACTGCTGGTGTTATACTAGAAGCCGACTCTAATGCATATTTTAAAAATACTCTGTGGAGCGTACTTACATATGAGGCCGCGAGAGCAAAAACGGCCTACTACTAATTAATCTTGTTGAGATAATCAAAGAAATTGAATAACATTTTTAATGCAATAAATGTGTTACTAATGTCATCTTTTGGTGGTCCGTTTTTTTTTTTAAATAAAATTTATTTAAGCAGTTTCTACGTTCGCGGCCTCATATCATGTTCATAAAAACGTTGCTTTATCACAAAGGTTAGAGTTCACGATGCTTTACGCCCAAATGCCCCTCGCCCACGCTTTTAGTCTTTCGTGTTTTGGCAGTCTTTTGTTTTAGCTAGGTAGCTCAGAAGAATACTCGGGCCTTTTTTTATAGCCGTACTTCTTTGTAATAGCCCGTTTGTATGAACGAGGTCGTTTGCTAAGAGTACGTATTGTGAGCGACTGATATTTTTCCTCGTAGATTCTCGCGCTGCTGCTGAATATGATTTCATGGGTTAGATTTGACGAGGACTAAGCCCGGGCAGACGCTAGTCTAAACTAATATAATAAAGACCAACTTCTCTCCCCCTTGAATTTGTAGATATGTATATATATATAATATAGATAAATATTATAGTAAATATGTATGTATGTGTATGTAGTTTGTAACCTATTTATGTATTGTTATACCTATTTTAGTTATAATGCAATAGAATGTTTTTTTTTTTTTTCCTTTGTTCCTCTCAAATGGAGCACCTGCCATGTAATCTCTTCACCACCGTTGGTTGACTGGTAGAGAATGCCTAAGGCATTAAGTCCGCCTTTGTACTTTTTTGAATGTGAAAAGTTTAAATAAATAAATAAATAAAGAGAAATAATCAGATTTTTTGTATGTTTTTTTGTTTGTAATGAATAAACTCAAAAACTACTGAACCGATTTAAAAAATTCTTTCACCAGTAGAATGCTATATTATTACAGAGTAACATAGGCTATAATTTATAAAGATTTCACGCGGGCGAAGGCGCTGGCGGAAGTTAGTTTTAAATAAAATTGCAAGGCAAACATTTGTAAATACAAATTGGTGTGCGGAAAATCATTTCCATGGATGTTTAAAAACCACGAATACTTTTTGAACACCTTCATTCAAGTGGTTTTCCTCAAGTTTCCTTTACTTGCCAGGGTCGATAAGAATGATAACAAGTGCCTTTTCCTGTTTAGATACAATTTTTACGAACCCCTGTCATTTGCATAAAAATAAAGATAACTGTATTTTGGAAGGTTTCATTGACAAAGACTTACGTATAACCAAAGTAGGGGTTTCGTACCAACGTTAAATATACAAAAAAAAATTTTTTTTGTAAAAAAAAATTGCCCACACGTTTCTTTTTTTTTAACTTTTTTTTTTGTTATCTCGGCTATATTAGTACACACGGTGAAAATTTCAAGTGTTTACCTATTACGGTTCAAAGGATACAGCCCTGTGACAGACGGACGGACGGACGGACAGCGGAGCCTTAGAAATACGCCGTTGGTAATTTATGAAATACTAGCTTCCGCCAGCGCCTTCTCCCGCTTGATATCTTTATATATGATAGCCTATGTTACTCAGTGATAATATAGCATTCTACTGGTGAAAGAATTTTTTAAATCGGGCCTGTCGTTTTTGAGTTTATTCATTACAAACAAACAAACATACAAAAAATCAAATCTTTTCTCTGTATAATATTAGTTTTGATATAAAATTCAGCTCCTTGAAAAATACATTACAATAAAATTGAAAACCTAGAATTAATCCAACAAAGTTTTTACTCCAAACAAAACCAATAATTTTACAAAACGGCAACAATTTTATAAGCCAACTTTTAAACACAATTCAACCCTATGTCCTTCAAAGAGCTTCACTCCTCAAACAGCGCATAATTTGTCGAACCAAATATCCTTCAATCTGTACGCTTTCACAAAAGGGGGGTGAAATTTCCCCCCTTATATCCCCCAACACCCCCAGGCCCCCAGTGGAGGGGGCGTTTGACGTCAGCGCCACGCCCCGAGAGTGGGGGAAGTGCGCAACTATGGGATATACAAAGATATATAGGTTGTATGTGTGCTTAAGAAGTTTTTTGTATGTACTGTGATGTAGTTTTGGGTGTGAGTAAATATGTACATTGGTTGTCTTGTATTTTCCTTTGAAATTAAATTTTCAGAATTTTCACCGTCAAGTTAAATGTTGTATTTTTGTGACCATGAAAAAACACACAAACAAAACAGAAGTAATATTATGGAAAACAGAAAAAATCTGTGGGTTTACAGTTCTTATGCCCGTTTTCACCTACAATAACTGACACTTAAAATGAATCCCTAAATCAAAGTGCACTGTTGGATTTTCAACTCTCAGCGCTGAGCCTAACGTTGAAAATCCAACAGTGCACTTTTATTTTTTAAGTGTCACTTATTTGTCGGTGAAAACGGGCATTAGTTGTCTTTATTTGTTTAGGTGACTTCTTTTAAAATTATCAAAATACGGCCGTGCTTTTTGCACGTTTTAGTCATATTTTTTTTTTTTTACTATCGTCTACAAATTATATCCTCAATCCGATTTTTCACTGACTGGTGAAACTCTTGAGCTAGCCAGACGTTATGTGGTAATGACTTCTTTAAATTTTCTAAATATAAACTTACCAAAACCCATAACTCCATAGCAGACCCTTAAACTGTAAATTGTACTTAACAAGCTGTAGGTATTTTTAACCCCTGACGCAAAAAAAGGGGTAATATTTAATTTGCCATCGATAGTTCAGCTAGATTTTCCTAATACTGTGGTGAACGCTACATAGCTTCCGCAATTTACCATCGAATGACGTCACTGAAACGTTACTTATGAAAGTAAGTTGGTGTTTTCCTAGAGAGTGTTTTTTGACACCGTAAAATCAAACTCCGCTGCCATCTCTTTCATGACAGCCGTCACTGCGGCCGTTATGTGGCGGCCACAGCTGTCGTAGGGAAATGTACGAAAGCTTTATCGACAAATTTGAAAATGACAACAAGATAAACAGGCGAAATTTCCAAAAAAAATATGAAATTTGTCATATTTTCCCGATAAAATGAGCGGTAAATAACAGTGCCCGCTAGATTAGTGATACTGTTATCAGTTAAAACCCTTTTTCGCGGGAAAGCTGCGCTTTAGATAACCTTATCGTGAGTGATTTAAGTGGTTACAGAGTAGAGAAAGAATTCAGAGGTCGCAGAGAAAAACTTATCCAAAAATGCTAACAAAACTGTTGTTTATAAATAAAATATTTTTTTAAGTAAGGTTGAGAATCAACACTTTTTAACGTCTTATTAAATAAGATACAAAATACCCCTAAAGCACACCCTTCATCGCTTCCTAGTGATTTAGCTGGATAGAAGAAGTGCCGCAACAAACTACCCTGATAAGCATCGTGAGCATTAGATTAGTCAAACAGCAAGGGCAAATCAATAGATAGTTAAGCACACGTGTAACGTACATTTCACTAATATGATTAAGTAATACTGTCTGCCGTCAACCGGGCAGAAAGCCAGACTTCGGAATTGATACTGAGAAATTTTAAATGGGAAAACCCAAAAACAACGTAACCTTTTTTTTTTCCCACCTGTGTTCCTTCGGTTGCCTGTACGTTACCAGGGACCACGGTATCCCTTTCGGACTTTCCCGAGGCCCCGGCAGGTATCGGTCTCGTCGACCCCGTCAGTTGTGCTGACATCTCTTTGAGGCGCGCGTGGAACACAACGCGCCGTCGACCCGGGCCTGTTCCTTATCGGACGGCGAGCTACCCATTGCTCACCGTCCGCAAGCCCGCGCCTACGGTGGCCAACGTAACTTTTTTTTTTTTGAGGGTTGGAAATTATCAAATAACTTCTCCCGCTCTGCTCCAGCAGCAATATTTCTTATTTCCATATAGTAATATTGCCAAATTAATCAAAACAGGTAAATATTTGACAGCAATTTGCGACATTGCCAACTTTTTAGATGACCCCTCTTTGGTCAATCAACTTTGAATCATTCGATGTCAAAAAGTATAAGTACTCTGTGTAAGTACCTCTGTATCTATACATTACTCTGTAATCTACACTCCAAAGCGTGTTGGGACACAACGGAAGCCAAGTTTATAAAGCTTCATAAACTGTTGCTGATAACACAACCCCGGACTGAGTAAGTTGCCTTTTATGTACCTACTTCATTTTATTAATTTTTTATTTCTAATTTATTAGTGTCTCATGCTAGGATTTTCTCTTGTTATTGTAGCTTTTACTTTTTACAAACACCAAACTTACTTACACACATTAACGATGTTTAACCTAAAAAAACTAACGGTGGACTGGCAGAAAATGCCTAATGCATTAAGACGCAGATATATGCCAGTGACCTTGAGTGGTTAGCTTGCGTGTTCTGTACTGAGCTCACGCAACGTGTCGTATTTACGTGCAGTCAGTAATAGGACTCGTCAATCAAGGAGCACTGTCCCAAATTAAACGCATTATTCGCTTATTACACATAAAATAAGAGGTATCTTAATAAAACATGTATACTAAAAGATGAATAATTAAATTACCTTTAAAATGGTGAAGGTTTCAGAAAAATACTACTACTGTATTTTGCGTGATTCTCGGTTTTTTTTTTTTTTTTTTTTTTAGACATAACTTTACAAATTAATTTATAATATAAATATAATGTAAAATATTCACAAATTGAGTTATTTAGAAAATGCTCGAATTTAACATATATATTTTCCGAATCATTAACACTACTCGTTTAGACATGACCTTTAGTATAAAATCATACAAAATCGGTTATCGTCGCCTTAAGGGGACTACAGGACCTAAACGTGCCTAAACGCAAGTTTTATAATGCCTAAAAGAATATGATCCACTGCAGTAAACAAAATCAGAAAAATATATGATATTCTTCAGGATATATGCTAGTATGATAGTGTATTGAAAACATAATACAACTAATTTGATACGATAGAAAAAAATCATGAAGATACCTCTAAAAATTTCTTTTAACGATTAAAAATCATATTAATTTACATGCAATCATTCTGATTTTTTGTCAGATTATTCTACAAGCTACATATTAGCATAATAGTGTTTTAATTTTCCAGTCCAATCAATAGATTTTCTGTAAATCGCTAACTGCTTCATATTTTGCAATAAATTACCTGCGTCGTGTCATCGCGCTTCTCTTTCATTTCTATGCAGTCCGACAGTGACCGCGCTTTAGCTGTTGTAAGCCTCTTAAGTACAGCGGGGTAACTGCGTAACACACTTACAATGGCAAAAAACATTGCAAATGCCATTTATTTTTAAAAGAGTAACCGTGGAATTTCTTGCCGGCTCTTCTCCATAAGAAACGACCAATTGAAACCGTGCACCTTCTGACGTTTCCTAAGTGCCCTTGTGAAATAAAATAATTTGATTTTGAATGCTATTGAATGCCTTTAATTTTGCAAATTCGACAACATTCGTTGCGTTATTTACGTTGTCGAGCAGACGAATAGAAGCAATTTCCTTAAAAATGTTTTGGATTGTGATTGTAGGTTCACGTAGTTTTCTTCACCGTAAGTCAGTGTTAGATTACCAAAAAGCACGTTTTACCAAAAAATTGAAGAGATTTGACATTTACCAACCCGCACTGGGCCCGCGTGGTAGATTACAGTACAGGTCACTCCATCTCAAAGAGAGGAGGCCTGTGTCCCAGCGGTTTTAAAACCACATCAATTTCATTAAACTTTTCATCAAAGCAAATTAAAACCCTTAGGTAAGTAGTTATACGAGTACCTACCTACCAATAAACAAAGTAAATTACATGTAAGCAATACATTCCTTCACCAAAACACACAAATACACAGACGATACATAAAAACTAATACATAGTAGGTACATAACACAGTTACATAATCATTTCAACCTCCCGGATCAATACCGGATGCTCTTTCTCTTTCTACACATACCCATCTCTTTCTTGCAAAGGTTTTGGTATATATCTGTCTCGATTTAACGAAGGCTTTGTAGGGGTGTATAGATTTTCGCTTAGTGTAGAATTTGATGGTATAATTAAGGTTATGTTTGATGAAGGGGGTGGACAGAATTGTTTCAGCAAGTAGGTATAACAAATTCGACAAGTATTAGTATAGGACTTGTTGTGTCTAGTTTAATGTAACATCACGCTTGCTTATCCCGAAGGGGTCGGCAGAAATGTAATATAATAGTACACGCTAGCGCTACTGGCAGTTAGAATAACGAACTTCAGAAAAAGTATAACAATCAATCAGCCTATATATTGCAATATATACTGGGGTCAGCTTCCAGTCTAACCGAATGCAACTGGATACCAGTATTTTAAATAAAATGACTGCCTATCTGACTTCCACAACCCCTGGTTAACACTAGCACCTCAAGTCCTCTAGTCTCTCTTGGTATCTACGAATGGCAGCCAGGACCAACTGCTTAACGTGCTCGCCGAAGCACGGAGGGGTCTTAGTATTTTATGGATGGTCACCCATCCACTGACCGACCTCGGCAAACTTTGCTTAACCTTGAATATCGACCCGTGCGGCTGTTATTATTTTGCCATCACGACTCTTCTGACACATATATTTGACAGTCGTTACGGGTCGTCAGAAGCCTGAAAGTCTGACAACCATTCTTACTAAGGGGTATCGTATTACCCAGTTACTGTATCGTGCAGGTCAGATAGGCAGTCGCACCATGTAAAATACTGGTATTCAGCTGCATCCGGTTAGACTGGAAGCCGACCCCAACATAGTTGGGAAAAGGCAGGCAAATTGACTGTATAATGCCCGTTTTGACCGATACGACAACTAAGTGACACTTAAATTAATCCCTAAATAAAAGTGCACTATTGGATTTGAGCCTAGCGTTGAAAATCCAACAGTAAGACTTACATAGTCGTATGTCAATCCCTTTAAAAGGCGTTGTAAAAACACAAAACGCTATAAAATTTAATTGATTGTTACTTCAGTCTGCCCTCTGCTCTGTCAGGCCCTCCTGTAAAAATTGTTTTTCAGAAACAGGTCGGTTGATCAGGCTACATACACAATAGAAATTCACCTCCTAGATACTAGTCTAGATCGATCAATCCAGCGGCTGTTATAAAGAGGGTGTCTAACCTCGACTGCTCTTAAAAGACTTAACATGTACCGTTAATAATAAATCTGGATGCCTGAGAACAAAGCACTTCGGGCCTCCTGTTATATTAAAACTGGGAGACATCTATATGCAGGCTCAGTCCAAATAAAATACAAAGACAGAGCGCTGTTAACAATACAGTTAAGCATGCCAAAACTACACCGCCGCTCTGTGCATATACAATGCCACTACAATCAAACTACACCACAAACAGTGCACACATGTTTCCGAACCTGGCTTCACTTCACTGTTGACAGCGGCAGCGCTCTGTCTTGGTTTTTTATTTGATCTGAGTATGCAGGACTCGGGTGTAAATATGCTATAGAGAATTATAGAAAAAGTACGCCTTTGAAGAGTGTCCTTTTTGACACGAATACCTTTGTGACAGCCTCATTCTAAAATCTCTTCTAAAGATTATGAAGACTCAATTTTTAGCAGATGATTGAGTCATCTTATTACGAGGTTCTGGTTCAATCAATACCCACTCGGAAAAATAATTGAGCAAAAAAGTAAGGATAGTAACGCGTTTCACAGTTGGAATCAAACCAGAGACGCCATTTTTAACGGCCTTCAAAAATGAGGAGATTCTCAATTCGACAGTTTTTTATTTTTTTATGTTTGTTACTCGTTTACTTCGCCAATTATAATTTTATTTTGATGGTCAAACTTCATAAGTGGTCCCATATAAATTGTATTAACTTTCAAAGTCAAAGTCAAAAACGTTTATTGCGAACTAAGTGTACATTGTTGTTGTTGTTGGTAGTTTTGTACTTAGTACTTTGCTTGGGTAGTTTTTGAGTTAGCTTCAATAATACGTATTGTTTCCACTCAGTATATGTGGATGATTATGATGATAACTTCCTGTCACTGTTATTTACATAGCAGGAAGTGGTATTCGAATTTGTGTGGGGTAGGTCAGAAAAACAAAAAAAAAACAGCCCAAGGAAAGTTAATAAAAAATGTATGGGACCACCACGATAGCATAAACTTAAAAAAAAAACAAAAAAAATTTTGGTCCACAATTGACGCAAAAAAATAAAATACATACGCTACGAACATAGAACCTCGTCCTTTTCGGAAGTCGGTTAAAAATGAAGAGCTTTATCAAGATATTATATTATATATCAATCAATCTGCCTAGCCTTTTTCCAAGTATGTTGGAGTCGGCTTCCAGTTTATCCGGATGCAGCTGAATAGCAGTTTACATGGCAATAGCAGCAGAATAGCAGTTTACATGGAGGGATTGCCTATCTGACCTCCACAACCCAGTAACTGGGTAATACGATACCCCTTGGTAAGACTGCATGGTTGTCAGACTTTCGAGCTTCTGACAACTCGTAACGACTGTCAAAGATCCATGAATGGCAGCCGGGACCAACGGCTTAACGTGCTATCCGAAGCACCGAGGAGTCTCGGTATGTAAAGATGGTCACCCATCCACGAACCAACCCCGACAAGCGTAGCTTAACCTGATGGATCGACCCGTGCGGCTGTAAATACTTAGCCACAAGCTCCCCTCTCCTATTATATTACATAAAAATACGAATTTTGGGAAATCGCAAAAGAAGATCTTGCTATCGTCATAGCAACAAGATCTTCTTTTGCGATTTCCCAAAATTCGTAATTTTTGGGTTAAGACAGTATTCCATTAAGCATGCGATATATAAGTATTATATTTTTATGTAAAAAATACAGGTCTCATAAAAAATATCTTCGAGATTGAAAAACTTGAGAAAATTTGCTTCATCGTTACCGAACCATGCATCAATCTCAACAGAAAACTTAACAAAAAAAACCTTTGATTTCAGATGGTAAAGATGAAATTATTCACCCTTATTCTGGGCGTGGCCCTATCAGGGGTAGCGCATACCGCCCCCGGCCAATCAGAGGCCACCAGCCCCGAAAACGAGCCAATAGAATCAAAAGGAGATGACGCAGGAACGAGACGGGTAGATGTTCCCGAAGTGGTTTTGCAATTGAAATATGATAAGGGGGAACTGAATAGGATATATTTGACTCAGTTCAGGAAGGATTCCACGACGTGGGTCCCGTCAGTGTCTGCCAGAAGCAACTTGTGTGCAGACTTGTGTCACGCAGGTTTTTACTTGGCTGTATAGCTTTTGTCCTTTGCCTCGTAAAAAGGCAGTTTGTTTACGCGGCCATTTTGGTTTACGTGCTCAATGTGACGTTTAGTGAGTGTTTTCGTGTTTTTCTTTTGTTTTTTTTTTGTG
This sequence comes from Agrochola circellaris, assembly GCA_914767755.1. NCBI lineage: Eukaryota > Metazoa > Arthropoda > Insecta > Lepidoptera > Noctuidae > Agrochola > Agrochola circellaris. The sequence goes on from OU611867.1 coordinate 10,940,864, forward strand.
TTGAAATGAAGAGCTGTGGTGGGTAAGTACAATGCTTGTTTGTTTTTATATGGAAATTAATTTTATGGTTTGGCACTGTCTTCTCTTCTCTCTTCTTCTTTCACTTAATTTACCTAAATTATGTTTATTTTCAAAGTAAGCCATGAGCTCTCTCTCCGTATTTTTTTAATTGCACAGAATGTTATTATGTATTGTTTTCTTTTGTTTTTTTTTAACGTTGTTGCATAGCGGTGTCGTATTTATTCCGTTTATTCATCTACAAGATTTAAATAAAATTTCTAACGTTTTAAATATTTCTGAATTTGAATAAAATAAAATAATTGAATAATACTTTAAAATAGCAGGTACCCCACTGGTATCGGAAGAATTATATATTTATTTATTTATTTAAGGAAATGATTATAAATATTCAACTTACAATTTCTTTGATGCTGTAAACACACTGATCACTGATACTTTAGAAAAAAAAATAACTTTCACGTAAAACTGGCAAAACAATGCGACAAGATAAAAGTTATTGAATATAAAACTGAAATCATATTTTAATTTCATAGTATTTTGTATTGGCAATAGGCGTGTCTTACATGATTTGTATCTGTATCTATAAAACATGGAAGAAAAAACCGACTAAGTGCGCGTCGGGCCACGCACAATGAAGGGTTCCGTAGTTGGTATGAATTTATACAAATTTAACATTTTAGTTGAATAATGGTCGATTTTTCACGTGACTAGAGGGCTGGCCAATTTTTAGGTCAAAGAATCAGCATTGCCATACAACGCGACAATGCTGCCAGCCTTTTGGGCATTTTTTCCACTGACAGCGATGCGGACGAACTTTTTGATTCCCAATTAACACTTCCTTTGTTTATTTTTTCCGGTGTATACTTGTACGTAATTTATATATTTTAGTGTTAGATGTATATCATATTTAAGATTGTACATTATATTTAAGATTTGTCATAAATAACATGATATCAACGATATATTATTACGTCTCGGTCAAATCTCCAAGTGCAAACGCAAAATCACAAAAAAAAATGTTAGTCTGTGAGACCTTGCTTCCTGCCAAATTTCATGATTCTAGGTCAACGGGAAGTGCCCTATAGGTTTTGATTTATTTGCGAGTATCACGTAAAATATATTGTATAAATGACCTTATGACTTATAAGCATGTATTTTTTTTTTTTGACTTGTGGTTTTCAACGTGATACCTCCACGCGTTCCTGAGAAAAAGGGTCTTGACAGACTGTTAGACAGACGGACGGACAACGAAGTGATCCTATAAGGAATCCGTTTTTTCCTTTTAAGGTACGGAACCGTAAAAAACAAAAAAAATACTTTAAAAAAATAACGGCTAAGTACCTACCTACTTCTGCAGTGCTATTCTGTAACCATCTCACCGTGAAAACTTAGGTGAAGTGAGCGTGGAGTGAGCTGTCATTCCACAGGGATTGACAGCTCACTTCACCCAAGTTTTCACGGTGAGATGTTTACAGAATAGCATGGCTGTACTCAGTGAAAATTATTACAAGTAAATGTCTAAACCAGTGTTGTCTCTGACTAAATACCTGTCAACACCCACAGCCTAATCAATACCATAATGACCTCTGAGTTGGTTACGGCATTTCTTCTAAGGGTCTACTTACAGAAATAAACATTTAATTTCATTTCAATACAAAAATAATAATAAGTAGGTAGGTACTCACGATACTTAAAAAAAATAATTTAAAAAATCCAATAAAGTCACTTGACATGAATCTGAAAGTCTGTTAGGTACAGTCAGCCCCAAAAAGAGAGGTTTCCAAATCCGACTGGTAGTTCCGGAGATTACCCCCTACATACAAACTTGAGAACTTCAATCAAGCACGTTATCGTTAAGAATATATATATAAAGAATAAAGTAACTTTTCTCAAACATGCTTGGAAATTCGAGCATTATTTTGACAAACTTCTTCGAGAGAAATCGAAATTGCTGTACTGGTCGAATACATGCGAGCGAGCAGCCGGCAATGTTGAACAGACTAGCCGAAAATAACAAACAAAAAAAACTTCGAACAAATACGCGTTATAATTTTATTTGCTTTAAGAACAAGATCCTTTGTTGCTAGTGATTTCCGACGTTCTGAGATAAAAATTACCTCCAATAATTTAGAACTTTCGAACTTGTATGGAAATGTCAAACAAGACTAGCGTCAGTCTTGTTTAACAAAAGTCAGAATTCGCAAAAAACACCTTTGTTATGAAAAAGTTTTTTTCAAAAGTATCAAACTTATCAAAATTTTGTTCTCAAAGCAAATAAAAGAATAACTCGTATTCGTTCGAAATTTGAAGTTCATTTTTTTTCATCCATCGTAAATAAGTAAGTTGAAGTCTCATTTCCTACGAAATGTATAGGAAAAGTTTTCTGCAATTTCTGACTTTTCTAGTACTCAACCTGGTGATCTGATAGAGTTTTTTGATCCTTGTAAGAAACAGGATCGATTAGCATCCATGGATACGTATACGTCATGATTACATATGGGTTCATTCTAAAAGTTGGCGTCGCCAATAGCTGTCAAATATCATTCCGGACCCATGGCACCCCTGGAAGACACCCCTGGGGGTGCCACGGGCACTTGGATTCGGACCCGTGGCACCCCCAGGTCAATTAGTGCAGTGCTTTTGAATGTATACACTTGGTATTGCAACTATGTATGCTTACCTACTAAATATATGATCTCATTTTTATCTCTAATGTTACCAAAATTATTGTAGTTATGTATTTATCATTTTGATAATGTACCTATAGATCAGAGTAGTCAGATATCCTTGTTGAAGTTGTAAAATTCAAATTTTCAAAAGTGACAGTAGACATATTTCTATTGTTTAAAAAAAATGTAATCAGCAATCAAGTTGAAGTGTGTCGAAAGTCGCCGCATTCTAATATTATTAAATAATATATCGGTACTTTATGTAGCAATGAATATAGAAACGGAAACATCTTAATTTTATAAAGATACACGGAGGAACAATTCTGCTACATAATAGACACAGACATCATAAAAAGAAAGATTACAAGAACGGTACGTCTGCGGGGCGGTGTTCAACCTATAAAAAATCAAAATGTCCGGGGTCTTTAACCATAGATAAGTTAAGGTTAAATGTATACACACAGAGGACCCATACTGAAAAACGTAGTTTCCGCGTGTAAAAAAGGAAGTAATATATATCTGCCTAGCCTTTTCCCAACTATGTTGGGGTCGGTCTAACCGGATGCAGCTGAATACCAGTATTTTACATGGAGCGACTGCCTATCTGACCTCCACAACCCAGTAACTGGGTAATACGATATCCCTTGGTAAGACTGGTTGTCAGACTTTCGGGCTTCTGACGACCCGTAACGACTGTTAAAGATCCAAGAATAACAGCCGGGACCAACGGCTTAGCGTGCTTTCCGAAGCACGGAGGAATTGCAAGCGTAGCTTAACCTGATCGATCGACCCGTGTAGCTGTTATTACTTAGCCACGAGCTCCTCTGATCGAGTCTTCGATTATCATGTTCATACTATAAAATAAAACTAATTTAATTCAGACTATGATTTGTCCATACATTGATGATTACAAAGGTCTTAAACTACACTCGAGAGCAATGAATCCGGGTCACTTAAAGAATGTTAAAAATCTCGGAAACTAAAAATGATAGGTTAATGCAATAAATTGTATTTAATAGACAATGTAATACTCCTTAAATGAAAGTAAAAAAAATATGAGTCACCATACATTTTATTAACACAAAATTACATAAAGAAAAAAACTGCTGATCTCTCCTTAAAACAAAAATAGGAAACATGAAATTTTTGAACTTTATTACGATTTTCTTGAATTTTAATACTTCGTATTGCCTCCTCGTGCTTCCATTACTGCGTTTACGCGGTTTGGCATGCTGTACACCAAGTTCCTTATACGATTTTGGGGAATATTCTCCCATTCCTCTGTGAGAGCAATTTTGAGCTCACGAAGCGTGATTGGGGGAGGGTTTCGTTGTTTTACGCATCTGCCTAGCTCGTCCCAAGCATGCTCGATCGGGTTGATATCCGGGCTGCGCGCTGGCCACTCCATACGAGTAATGTTCATCTCTTGAAGGTAGTCATTCACAATCCTACCTGTATGAGGTCGGGCATTGTCATGCATAAATATAGCATCCTCACCTAAATTGACCATAAATGGACCAACGTGATCATTGAGGATTTCTTCCACATATCTTACGCTAGTTAAAGAGCCGTTTTCTATGATCACCAGCTCTGTGCGACTTTCAGAAGAAATTCCAGCCCACACAAGTACAGACCCACCACCGTAGGCTACTTTTTCTTCGATGCATGCTTGCTTGAATCTTTCCCCTGGTCTTCGATACACTCTGTGTCTTCCATCGTGCTTGTAGAGCATAAATTTTGATTCGTCGGAGAACATAACTTTTGACCAATCTTCAATACTCCAATTTACGTGGCTCTGGGCATATCTTAGTCTTGAAATACGATGCCCACGCTCCAGTTTAGGGCCGTTTGCAGGTCTAAGGGGTTTTAAGTTAGATTCAGCAAGCCGACGTCTTACTGTCCATGCACTTGGGTTACTTCCTCCGAGGCGTCGAAACTGATTTGTGAGTTCAGTTCCTGTGAGAAAGCGATTTCGAAGCATGGTGTTCACTAAGTATCGGTCTTCTCGTGCTGTGGTACACCTGGTTCTGCCCGTTCCTGGTCTGCGTAGGTTAGAACCAGTTTCTTCGTAACGTCGGAGAACTCTTTGTACTGTTGACAGCGACACACCGACAGTCCTGGCTGTATCGCGCTGACTCCGGCCGGTTTCCAGCATTGTAAGTATTCTGGTGCATTCTTCAGGCGTAAGCGACATAATTTCAGCTTGAATAATGAATATAGAGCACTATCAACATGGTTTATGTACCCACATAAATGACAGATTACAAACAAAAGCAAAACCAAATGCTGTAATTTCGTAGTTCCATCTTCGAAAGTGGCCCTTTTTCAAATTTGATTTTTTTATGATATAACTTTACAATAACTAAGAAGTTTTTATACCTTCATTTAAGGAGTATTACATTGTCTATTAAATACAATTTATTGCATTAACCTAGCATTTTTAGTTTCCGAGATTTTTAGGATTCTTTAAGTGACCCGGATTCATTGCTCTCGAGTGTATATTAGTCATCATTTATAAAATTCAAAATACATACAATTCTAAAACCAATAAAATCAGTCATGTCAAAAAAAATAACTCCTAATATAATAGTATACTATAATTGGCTGACCCGTACCCTAATTACATAATACACGATCAATCAGAATCTGAACCGTTTTGAAACAGATTGCTAATCCATTGCTTCATAAGTTTGAAACAAATATCTGCTCAACAACGTAAATAACGCAATGAATGTTGTTGAACTGTCAAAATGAAATTGAAATTAGATTAGTCGTAATCGTGTACGAAAATATGTTACGTAATTAGATAGCAGAATAACAGCAATTACCTTTGCTACCTAAAACTAGACAAAGGAATCTATAAACGAGTACCTACCTAAAAATAAAAATATGTTTGTTTAAACCATTTATGTTATTTGCTTGAATTGCGTGCATTCAAAATCTCTAGTTTGTAGTATTTTATCTAACGAAGCGACGCGTGCTTTACTTGTGGTAAACAGCTGCACAAACACGCTGTGAATGTGAGTGTGCTATCGATACCGTCCGAGACACGTGAAAGTCAGAAGTGGGTGTATGTGTGAGTTATGTGCTGACGCTACTCCTCTGCTCGCACACATTCACAGCGTGTTTGTACTTAGTGTACCACAAGTAAAGCGCGCGTCGCTCCATGAGATAAAAATACTATACATAACCATTCAACAACAAGAATACAAAAAATAACTCATTTCTCCTCAGGACTCGGTGGCGAGGCCTGTGGGACCACCATATGCTCGCAGCTGATCCCCGTGGGCCTGCAGTCAGCACTGAATGATACCAACCAGACCGACGAGGTGTACGGACATCCCAGGTACAACGTGTGTCCCGCGCTTTGTCAGAACCAGCTCGGTAAGTTGATAATAACTTAAGGGGACTACAGGACCTAAACGTGCCTAAACGCAAGTTTTATAATGCGTAAAAGAATATGATCCACTGCAGTAAACAAAATCAGAAAAATATATGATATTCTTCAGGATATATGCTAGTATGATAGTGTGTTGAAAACATAATACAACTAATTTGATACGATAGAAAAAAATCATGAAGATACCTCTAAAAATTTCTTTTATCGATTAAAAATCATATTAATTTACATGCAATCATTCTGATTTTTTGTCAGATTATTCTACAAGCTACATATTAGCATAATAGTGTTTTAATTTTCCAGTCCAATCAATAGATTTTTTGTAAATCGCTAACTGCTTCATATTTTGCAATAAATTATCTGCGTCGTGTCATCGCGCTTCTCTTTCATTTCTATGCAGTCCGACAGTGACCGCGCTTTAGCTGTTGTAAGCCTCTTAAGCAAATGTAGCAATAAATGAATCAGCCTATTCCCTTTTACTTTGTTTGGGTCAGCTTCGAGTCTAACGTGATGCCTATCTGATCTCCACAACCCAGTTACTGCCGATTCTCTTGTCACAAATTCCTCTAAACTAGGCAAAAAATTACCAAAATTTAGTTTTTTCCTGTAAAACGACGACTTCCCCTTCGGAAATAGACTAAAGTGACACAACTTAACTATATTTTAGTTTGACAGCACTAATATGGCACTGAGTTATTAATTTAGTGAAAATGGCAATTTTGCTATTCTGAATTTGACGTTTTTCATCAAAAATTTTGAGTGTCTAACAAAATCTGACTATTTTTAATCGCGATTAAAAATGGTGTGGAATACAATTAGTTGTCATGAACTAAAATTCTCACCAAAACCTCGACTTCAGGTGCAAAGACAGTACTGTATCTTTTTGTTCTTTTCTTTTGCTTATATCTCGAAAATGATGTGTCCTACCGCAAAAATAATGAAAATTTCGACCCCTTATATGACACCCTTAAAACTCAACATGTAGGTAATAAATAATTTTTCATATTTTCCATAGAAAAAGTGAAAAATTCCATATGAAAACGTCGAGGATGCTCCCCGGTGCGCCTCCGGCTCTAAAAAAAATCACGGGGTAGGGCAAACAAGTACCACGTGGAGTAGCGATTGTCAAATTCGATTTTAGTTGTGTCAAAATTATTTTTAAATTGAGAGATATTTTTTTTGCACAATAGCTTTATGATTCTAATAGCCAAAAGTAAGGAATTTTAATGATAGTTTAGTTCGATGTACAAGAGAATCGGCAGTAATGAGAAATACGATAGATTGAAAAGCAATAAGTCGATACGGGGTTTACATCTGAATATACTTGCGTAACAAAAAAACAACAAACGTATTTTGTTATAATTAGAGAAAACACGAGCATTGATCACCTCGATTGTATATAAAATTACCTATGTGTTGGCTATATCAGACTTCTTAACAAAAGACTTTTAAACATTTTTAAAGAAAGTTTAGGTATCCTTTTTCCCACTATCTCCCCTAATTTATTTAAGCGTTGATTTAATGCGGCCGACTTTTTTTATTAATTAAACTTTCCCTGGACAGGTGCCCCGCTCTGTAGCTGCTCAATTCGAGATGCTGACCACTCTGTTGATTGGATCGCTGTATGCACAGCCTTCTGTTACGATGGTTATGCTCTTAGCGGTGAGTCCACCATTAATGCAAATAAAAATATTCTATTCTATTCATCCAACACGCTTAAGTAGTCAGTATAAAGCTGGGTATACACAACTTTCGCGTACTATGTAACTGAACCACGCATCTCTTTTGTGTTTGCATAAAACCAGCTACCACGACGAAGCAAATGCACCGTCACAGAGCACAATTGGTTCAAAATTGAAAACCTATTTTAAAGTAATAGTAAAATTACAAACAGATTTATTTCCATTTTACATGAAAGAGCTCGTTCTTTACTTTCAGTTTCATAGATCATACTTTGTTTAACCAATTTTACCCTGCAGGCTGCCCAACCTGTGAAACGACATCCACCGAGGCATCTGCGTCCTTTCAATCCTCTCGGGCCCTCTCCACCTATGAGGGCTGGGCAGCATGGTGCAACGTACAGTGCAGGCAAGGCCAGGGAGGGGCGGCCTGCAACTGTGACCGAGCGCCTTTCCAGTAACGTTAACCAATTTTACCCTTAATATGTTTTACCCTTGAAATGCTTCGAAAACTACGGCAGCAAGATCTCACGATTTTTTGGTTACGGTTTATGGATTTTAATGGTTTTAAGATTTAACCCTATATAATTAATACGTAGTTTTAGAAGTTTTCTATGGCGTAAATAAATAAATATTCGAATGTAACTTTGATTATTTGGATCTGTCGTTAGAGATTTTTATGTGTATAACACTCGTATTGCCCGCACTATATCGCACAAATAATATTGGTTTGCCATTCACATGATTTAACCCTTATAATTATAATTATTCCTTATTTTGTACTCTAAGGTAGGCATTTCAAAAGAATATATTAGATCAGATAAAAATGCACATATTATTACAATTTAAGCATTTCTATCTTATTAATTTTAATATACCACTTACATTTTAATCACTTTAAATGATTTAATCGTACATTTAAGTGCAAAGTACTTGGCTTGTTATTAAGTACGTATATTAACATAATTAAAAATATTAGATAGTAAGCATTTATTATTGTTTTAATTCTTAAATTCATTTAAATCTAAGCACTGTTTAACCAAGATAATTTAAGAAGTATTTAATCATTAAATAATAATTGTAATTATAAAAATAAGAAATGAAAAATCTGCGCGCAAGACAATATTACGAGTAAAACTTAAGTGTAACATTCCATTTAATGTGATTTACATTTTTCATTTATTAAAGTTTATTTTTCATTTATTTTCGTTTTTATTTTATTTTTTCTCCTTATATTTTGAACCTACCAGTCAATTATTGATTTCGACTCCCTAAATTTTTCAATTTTAATAATTCGTGTTGTTAAAAATAGTAAAAAAAATGTTTAGCATTACGTGGTGTTGTAGTCAGTGTCGTAAAAAATGTGTGTAGTTTTTTACAAAATGGAGTTTTAATCATAGTGCATTTATATAACTGTTCGTGCTCTTCTGAGTAGAGCCTGTTAACTTAATGACACTTTAACGCAGTTTTGGCTCTGTATTAAGGATCACAATATCACGACAAAGCCGACTTTGAATCCATTCCAAATGTGGTCATCGTAAAAACTGACGATAAGTACATTTATCGTACATATTTGTACTTATCGTACGCATTTCAATGCGAAAAGCGACCAGCAAATGGATAAAGCATCCTGCATCAAATGGAGCATTGTGTTCCTTCAATAAAAAGATAAACAATCCGGACTTTCGGAGAGCGAGTCCCCTAAAAACGGCAGAATAACAATATATGACATGATTAAAACGATATTTTGAATATATTTTTATTATTTTCGTAAATAAGATAACAAACCACTGTATTGTGTAGTTTAATAGCCAGCAAAACTAGCCTAAACTAATTATTCTAATAATCTTAAAAAATAGGGTTTAATAATAATAATTAATGACGCGATCAAGCAATAGCTTGCTACAACTGTAAACTTGAAACAACCAAGTTTTTTTATTACAAAATAGTCAAAGGTTTTAATTGGCACTTCGCTCGTTAGATCTACGCTCTTTACATATTTGATTATATATAAGAAGTTTATAGTGCCGCTAGCGGCACTTTATCCCTATTAGATAAAGTGCGGCTATTCGCGATATAATAGTGGCGCTGCCTTGGCCCGGCTAAAGTGCCGTCAGCATTGCTTTGCCACTATTATGCCGTTAGCGGTACTTTATCCGATAGGGATAGACTGCCTTATTTATGTCTAGATAGAGTCTCGCATTGCAAAAAACTAAAACAAAGCCAACTTTGATATCCTGGTGTGCGTCACAGATCCGTCTTACACTCGCGCCACGTCATTGTGCTGTCATTTTGCTTTTCTAGTGTGCGTGCATTTAGCGGCCAACAGTTAGACGCAATTTTTATCGACGAGTGCTTTTACCTTCTATCTAGACATATTTATATCTTTGACATAATAGTCGTTTAATTTAAAGAATTCGGTGCCAAGATATAGTCCCATATTTAAAAAAGCATTCCTGTACAGAAAATAGTTCATGTTTGTAGATATAATATAATTATTATGATAAGTAAGTAACTCGCAAAACTGTGGGTAACACTTTGTTAAGTAAAGGTATGTGCTTATCTTATAATCGAATGTCTTCGCGTCTCTCATTACTAATTATAACGATCAACTTTATTATCTCATTTAAATGCACTAATTTATAAATTTCTTCATTCTAGTGCTTCGCTAGCATCCTTAAATGATGCCTGAAAATACGTAAACGTGAACTTACTCAAAAAAGCATAGTTTTTCGACTTTGAAAACCATACGGGATTCCTAGTAATTTCAAGCATTATCCTAAAAAAGATCTTGTAAAAAATACAATTAATTACAGCGACTAAATTGTGGAATTGAATAAAAAATGATCATGGAAGATTACCTTAATATCGCCAAGGATAAATACCCATGGGACACTCTGCAAAATCATTTAAATAAACAAGAAAGCGACTCTTGCTACGACAAAATAAAGTGCAATTCAGGTCGCACAGCGCTGATAACCTACAGTTATATTCACCTAGAAGTTGCCTCTCTTTCTTTCGCGTAACTCTTATATCTTCTGACTACGTCACGCTGACTGAATTGGCCCGACAAGACGGACTCGCCGCGTCCTTATAGCTTCATACCTAAAATGCGGAATGCGCCTTCTGTATTCATCTGTGATATCGCCAACAAAATATGTAAACACCTACCTTTCTTAAAAACCACTTAAAGTTAAACATCTAACTGCACTATTATTCAATTTGTATTGTAATACAATTTATCAGTCACACTTTTAAAAATTCACAAAATGCTGCGATTTTGTAGTGTCCACAAAAGTCACGCCACAAGGTTTTATATCGGCCACTCACTGAACAGAATTCCTTAAACGTTTTTATAAATACTACAAAGTGCTCATTTAATCTGTAACCGTGCTATGGGCATGAAGAGCAATCAATAACTAGCTAAACAATAGGTCTAAGATTGGATCGAGATATTGTAATGTAATAGAACTGGCATTTAGGTTTAATCGATTTTTATTATTGCCACATCTTGGCCTAGTTTAGACAAGTCGTTATAAAAAGTATCTGAAAAAAAAATCGCTCCACTGCTCTCAAAATGATGAAACGAGCGTGTCCTAGAAACAAAAATTCAAAGACATGACAACGACATCTACCACCGCGCACTGGGCCCTCGTGGTAGATTACGGCCACTCCCTCTCACAGAGAGGAGGCCTGCGTCCCAGTAGTGGGAAAATTACTGGCTTTAATCCAGCCTGTACTTAGCATGAAATTAAAATTTCATGTTTCATCTGTGGACATCACCACCACATGTTCTACATCGCCACATGCGAACTACGCATCAAAGACCTGACGTCACACAATCCTGCATCGCGCAATTAGAGTTTACCGCGCGATCGACATATATACAAGATTCCGACTTCAACTGTTGGGCAGTTGCCCGGCAGACGCGACACCTGTCTGGTCGGAGGATCCTCCCTTTTCTGTAGAGGATGAATGAACCCTGTTCCTCATACGTCAAAACATCATCTTACGTATGGGCGAGGGAAATACGATAAAATAGCTCATACCCAAATATTCAACCATCAAGACTGACTGCCCAGAATGTGATCTTGAAAGACTTAGTACAATCTTGACCAAATCCAAGGCGTTTTAAAAATAAATATGACATTTCTATCTATTCCAAAGACACTACCATCTATGATTCTAAATTGATTAATTAGAACGACTCAATCAAGTTTGTGGTGTATTAATTGTCTCTGGTTGTAGAGTGTTTGCTCATCTTCACGGAATTTATTACATTCATGGTTTAATTAGATGAACTGATAAATTTTGGGATAGCAAACTCTTGAACGATGTATTATCTGAAGGTTTACGTCTAACTATAGAATAGCTAGGAAGCACCAGAGTGAAGAATAAGGAAATAATTACTTACTCGCAAAACACGATTTTTACAATTGATATAAAATTATATTGTACTAGCTGTTGCCCGCAGCTACGTCTGCGATCCAGGACGAAAGCCATGTCCATCTCCAGGTCATGGTCTACCCATGTGCCAAATTGCATCCCAATCCGTTCAGCCGTTTTAGCGTGAAAGCGTAATAAAAAATTAAACAAACAAACTTGCTTTCGCAGCGATAATATTAGTTAGAATGAAGTCGGTTAAAAAAAGACAATTTTATCAAATGAGTTATTAAGTTGTTCCTGAATAATTAATTACCCAATAGTTCTACTTTCTACTTTTATAAAAAATACTCTTTTAATCTCTAATTGCACAAAATATTCTTCCAAAACTTCAATCAAAATTTAAAAGTCATTTATTCAAACTAGGCTGAGAACCAGCACTTTTCGAACGTCAAAATTACATAAGACAGTCCCCCAAAACGCCCACCCTTCACCACTTCCTAGTGTTTTTTTACCGACTTCATTAATAATAATAAAAATATTTCAAATAATCAACTGGTAATAAGTAACTAAAACTTTCGACAACCGCCTAGCCTCTTCCAATTATATGGGGCCGACTGTCTTTTTAACAGTACCTAAGTAATGGGTGATTTTCACTACCCATGAACAGGCAGTAATGTAGAATCAAATTCAGCACGCGTAGCATGACCACCGTAGAAACGGGTTTTGTCGACGGAAGAATAGACAAAATGACAGTTTAACAATCACAATCTGTCACTTTGTCTATTCTTCCGTCGACAAAACTCGTTTCTACGGTGGTCATGCTACGCGTGCAGCTGCTATTTCCGCAGCCCAATAAATCGGGAATTTCAAAATTTTCGTCTATGTCTCTTTTTATATGCCTAAGCTCTAATACTTAGCTCAGGGTTTCCCAAACTGTGCGCCGCGGCGCCCTGGTACGCCGTAGAGTGTTAAAGAGGAGCGTGTCACGGCGCCTTCAGAAACTAAACTCAAGTATTTGCGGGTACAAAATAAACAATTCACTCAAAATCGCCGATACGCTAAATTAGCATACAATAAAAAAAAACTCAGCTTCATATTGTGGATGTTTTAATTTTTGTGCCTATCATTGTACCCTATTTCGATTAGGTAGGGCGCCAAGACAAAATACTTAACCTGTAAGTGCGCCACGAACTGAAAAAATCTGGGAACCCCCTGAGGTCCTATATTAGCTGTAAGATTCTTGTCAGTCTAACAAGACATATTGCTTGTGCTTTATTGACAAGTGTACAGTAGTGAGTATTATATCATAATAAAAAAATAACTTTATCGACAAAATATCATAATTTTAAGATCCAAAATAGTGTATAAGGTCACAGATTAACACAGATGGGACACTGCACAAAATCATTTATTTAAACAAAAAAGCGACTCTTGCTACGACACAATAAAGTCCAATTCAGGTCGCACTACGTTAATTACCTACAGTTATATTCACCTAGAATTTGCCTCTCTTTCTATCGCGTAACTCAAAGATCTTCTGACTATGTTGCACTCATTGAATTGGCCCAACAAGACGGGCCCGCCGCGTACTTGTAGCTTCATACCTAAACTGCGGAGTGTCCCATCTGTATTCAGCTATGATAAGGCGCGAAAGTGTGAACGATTCATAATAAAAGAATTAATTCATGATATGAATGAGAAAAAGTATGGAAGGTGTGGTATGAATTAATGCGTGATTGTGATCCCTGGTTTTAGAAATTCTGAGGGCCTAGTGTGAGTTTCTTTTAAAAATCTCGATTTTACGCATCGACCGCGTTCGGCGCTCTGATTGGCCCTTCACTGGCCTTCACTGGTGAAGGGCCAATCAGAGCGCCGAACCTGATCGATGCATAAAATCGAGATGGTTAAAATAAACTCACACTAGGCCCTCTGATCAAGTCTGTGATTAGTAAATCTGTGTCTAATTTATGTCATGTTAGCTCTTGTAATCATAACATTTAAAGCCAAGCGCTCATAACAGCCGCAACGGGCTGAAGCGCATACGCATTTTTATAAAGAATTTCATCCCACGAAGTGACGCGCGCCTTACTTGTGGTAGACAAGTGTACAAACACGCTGTGTATGTGTGTGTAAGCGCAGGAGCTCTCGGTACCGTCCGAGACACGGGCGAAGTCAGGAGTCTGTGTGTGTACTATGTGTTGGCGCTACTCGTCTTCACACATTCACAGCGTGTTTGTACACTTGTTTACCACAAGTAAAGCGCGCGTCGCTTCGTAAGATAATAAAATACTACACAAAAAAGTGCAGTGTGGCGTTGGTTCATAGAAAATGTACGAAAGTGAAAAAGGAAGTTTGCACGCGACCCGCCCTAATTTGCGCTAGCTTTACAGAACATTTTGAAGATTTACTAAACAATCGCTTGATCGCAATGGCACCAGCCAAATTACTTGACAACTGAATAAAGAGGGAGTAACAATACCAACCTATGTATTAGCCCAGGTACGCACAGGCGATTTTTCCCGCGGCGACTCTTTTTCCTGCACTGAATTTTAACACTCAGCGCCGAGAGTAAAAATCCAATAGTGTGTATTTTCAACGCGCTGCAGCACATTGGATTCTCAACGCTCGGCTCAACATCGAGAGTTGAAAATGCAGTGGGTACGCGATAAAATCCCGCCGCGAATTATGTTTACGTCCGTGCGGACGTGGGCACACTACTCTTGCTACAATGGGTAAAGCCTGAAATCGCCAACCCGCAAGGCAGGTTAGCGATTTTCGATTAATAATATTATCGATTCTGCCAAAGCGGCCGTTTTAGTTGTCATGTCAGTCAGTCGTGAATTTGACAATCTGTGACCCATTTTTAAGTCGATGGAACAAGTTGCAAATGCAATCACTTTCACAGAGTTTCGTATTTCTAAAACGACTTTCAACGATTGGCATAGGTTTTCGGTCGTATACGGCAATCTAATACATTTTTGACTTTTACACATACATAGACATAATCGGTGATGTCATTACTTTTAGAAAAAAGTTATTATAGTATTAAAGAGTTTATGGAAGATAAGAAGCTAAAATAAAGCAACCCGCAAGGCAGGTTAGCGATTTTATACTTATCTATATATTAAAAATGAAATGCTGTTCGTTGGTAAGCGCATCACTTGAGAACGGCTGGACTATTTTGCGTTTTAATGTTCGTAATGGTTCAAATCAGGTTACGGAAAGAAAAGTTTGCAAACATTTTGGGAAAACTGAAAATGCATTTTTCTATGGAAATTGGGACAGGGTAACGTGTGTCGGGTCTGCTAGTATTAACTATAAGTCCAGGTTTCCTCACGATGTTTTCCTTCACCGATGTCAGTAATGTCCAAGATAAACTCAGAAAGTAGGTACATATTACTTAATTGAAAATGTCACATTGGTACTTGCCCGGATTTGAACCCAAAACCTCGCCAACCAAGAGAGAGTAATTTTCAAACTAATGTTTGATTTTATTGGAATTGCTATTTGGGATTTTTGACAGAGCACAGTATACTTAACAAACATTTTTTTATTCAAAAGTTACTCTGTTAGTTACGAGAGCGGAATGTATAAAAATTACCATCCTTTTGGGACTTGCCGCAGTCGGGTAAAAAACAATGACTTTTCTATACTTTCTAAAGATTATTTTTTTAATAAACAAAAACGGTTTATCGTCATCTTGATACGGAAACATTTGTATTGTTTGTTTCAAGATGAGCGTAACTGAAAACTTACATGCGTGCACTCAACGCTAAATAAAATGCATGTTTCTAGGAAAATACAACGTGAAAATGTTTAAGTGGGACTATTCATACAGGGTGGTCCAAATAGTGACGTCACATATAAAAAATTTATTCCTTATGCCCAGGGGTATCCGAAAATACGCTATGTATGTTCCGCGACTTTTGATAGTTTTCGAAATATAATAATTATTATTGAATATGATTCAGCAACATAGAGGAATTGCTGGGAATTCAGAAAATGAATTGCTTTTAGAGGAATTCAATTCAATTCAATTCAAAATATTTTTATTTCACATAAACCTACAAGGGCACTTATGAAACGTCAGAAGCTAGGTGCACGGTTCCAATTGGTCGTTTCCTATGGAGAAGAGCCGGCAAGAAACTCCACGGTTACTCTTTTAAAAGTAAATGGTTTTTACAATGTTTCCAAGTCACAGTGTTTAAAAGGTATGAGAGGACAGTGACAATGGCTTAATGTGGCCGTTTTAGACCCTCAGCTAATCACATAAGGGGACATTATGTATGATCGTTTATTAGGAAATTGTGTTGATTTAATTACCCTTTCATAAACCAGGTGATAATGTGTGACTTCAAATCTGTATGATTAGCGAGGTAATTGCATAACACACTAACAGTAGCAATGGCTTTCATTTGACAGTTCAACAACATTCATTGCGTTCGACACATTTTTCGAACGTATGAAGCAATATCCTTCAAAAATCATTCAGATTGTGATTGAAAGTGTGTTATGCAATTAGGGTGCGCGGGTCAGGCTCGGGCCAAACTGAAGCGCATCCCGCGCGGGTTGCAGAACGAAATTGGCTCTCGCCGATTGTCAACTAATTTGTATAGAGTTCAAACTGATGACGCTAAAGCTAAAGAAGGTATTTCATACAAATACATAGAAACCAGTAGTGTCGCGGCGACACGTCGCCTGGTACTGCTGCCTGCAGTCGGCTCCGTACTTGTACCTTTATAGTCGCCGTAGTCTGACTTCCTAAAGGTTCAAGTCCGTAGCCAATTGCAGGTAGCAGTAGCAGGCGACATGTCGACGCTACACTACAGATAAAATCAACGTGTCGCTAGCTACGGAAGGTAGTTCATAGAATTACATAGAAACCAGTCGTGTTGCGGCGACACGTCGCTGCCTGCAGTGGGTCGGACTTGTACCTTAAAAAATCATTAAAACAATTTGACGTGCGCAGTCGCGTCTTGCATCCCGCACGGGATTCGCCTCAGTGTGACCCAGACCTTAAGGAAAGATAATGTGAACGAAAGTTGGAACTTCATGTCTGATTGTGTTAATGTGTGTGTGTGTGTGTAAGTGGAAAAGAATGAATGTTGTGGAATATGAAAGAGGGTGTGTGTCTGTGAGTGAGTGTTTAGTTATAAATCAACCAAGAATAATCACAACAAACAATATCACAAACGTCTTCCATTAGGTAAGGGTTAGTTTGTAAAATACATGTGTAAATTAACTATAATCAATTAATATATTACTACCCGTAAATTATTATCTGTAAATATAAATTTAGGAAATATATTTTTTTAATAAATACTTCGTAATCCTCGTTACTGTTAAATTAATAAAAAATAAGATTAGTATTTAGGTATAATGTAATAATTATTGCGAAGGGTAACCATACATCGTTAGGGTAATTTCCGTTAACAAAATAAATAATTGTAAGTACGTATAAATACATCCGATAATCGTTTATCGGCCTATTAGCAGATAAATAATGGGTGATCCCGGTAACATAATATTACACATAATTTCACGACTGTTATCCCCAAATGGTTAGGCAGAGGTGTGCCTTAAGTGCACCCACAAACCAAATTAATTGTTTCTTAATTTTCTCTAAAGCAAGAGCGATATCGAAAATATCCTTTTTAAAAGACTTCCATCTCGTCTCAATAGTTTCCTTGAAACGTCAATGGCAGTCCTAGAAATAAAAAATAAGCCCGTTTTCACTAGCTCAGCAAAAGCTAGTCAGCAAAAATTTAGATTTCGAAGCTTACGAGTTTGCTTACTGAGAAACGATCTGCATACGTTGATGTTATTGAAAACGGGCATGAGAGTTTCATTAGACCTACTTATTACTTAATTATAGAAAATAAGTTATACCTACAACTTACATAGAGTAAAAGCGCGCTTTATGTACATACAATTTGAAAAGTCACGCACAATAATTACTTAATATGTTAAGTTAGATAAAAAATATAACTCTCCTTAAATTTAGAGTGTGTATTACTTTAGCTTAGGCGTTAACGTCGGGTCGACGCCACGTAGACGTCACGTAAATGTCGGGTACAAATCTGTGGTCATAGTTTGCGTAGTGTTGAGCTGGGTATACGTTCGACAAACGTCAGATGCAAAGGCACACTCCAGGCTGTTTGACCACCGGCAGCGTCAACGGGACGTCAATGAGAACAAGATGACGGCGACTATGGTCTAAAAAAACAAGGTCTGGTAATCCGGGAGTGACACATGCTTACGTCACTATCCAGTTGCCACTTTATTGCAACAAAACACGAGTTAAGGAAAGATTTTCAGTCACCTTTCTGTTAAAAAAATATATATACAAAGCATTTAAATTTTCGTTTGTCTAATCAAACGAAACAATTCAATTGAAACATATACTAACGTAATTGTTAATTAAAACCTCATTGTTTTATTGGATTCGCGCAGGTAATAAAGTTGGTTGGGGAGTTATTATTACACACTACTGCCATGCTATTCTGTAAACATCTCACCGTGAAAACTTGGGTGAGGTGAGCTGTCAATAGTGTCAATCCCTGTGGAATGACAGCTTACTCCACGCTCACTTCACCTGTTTTCACGGTGAGATGGTTACAGAATAGCACTGCTGGTAACACAGATGTGATGACGTAGGCTTGTGTCACCCACGTGACCACTGTGTCTCGGAATGCCAAACCTGACGAAGTATATTATTATACCATAACGGCGACGGTGTAGAGATACATACATTTACTAAAGGCGCGTGAGCACCGCACACCACCGCCGAGACGTCACGTTCGGTTCGAATAATCTCGTTTCTCGTTGACGTCCCGTTGGCGTTGTACAGTGGACAGTGTTAGCATGTGCGTTTTAGTAAATACGTGCATTAGTATCATGTACGTATTGTGAAAGTACGTGCAAATCAATGCAGGTTAAATATTGTGCGAGATATATTTTGGGCATAAATAAATACCTAAAAAAACACTGTTCGAAATTTTAAATTCACTATCGCGGTTGCATATTTAATCCTTTTGTAAAATATTGGTGTAAAATAACTATACTATGTATTTATTATTCGAAAACTAAATAAGAATAAGAGGTATTATTATCGTCTTCCAATATTATTGTTATCTATTTCTTAAATGTATTGTATATTTCTTATATGTATTGGAATGAATAACGATTCATTCACAAATAGCAATTTAATTGGCTTTTGAATGCAATAAGTATAAGCAATATTAAAAGTTGTAACATCTAGTCCACAGTACCTATATGTTTTGATTTTGCTCTCAATTATTGCATGCATCAGGCAACAAAATTGCTTCGCCTAAATAGCGCTTATATTGTTGACTCTGTGTATGTACTTTAAAAACCTATTTAATTATTGAATAGATATAACAAATCTTGTTATTTATTTGTAGTTTAGTGGTATCAAAACCATATCAAATTAAATACCTACCTAGGTATAATTTACTTGTATGCAAATGCAAGGTTTAAAAAGACCCATCACGAAGTCGTCATCTACGCATTTACATCAAACTAAGATCATGAGCAAAAATAATTGCGTGACTCTCAGCTTCCATGAGAGCATTTTTAAACCCGTTATGTAGAAGATCTAAGAATGAATTAAGGTTCCAATACTAACATACGAGTACATTATATAACTTTTTAAATAGGTAATCTATAAGATTTGATCCTCGAGCCTGCGTCGAATCTCCATGCCTATTTAACATTAGCATATAAATTATAATAGTATTCATGTGCGGCACGTAATTATATGGACTGGTTTATTATATAACAAAATAGAACCAAAATTATGCAATTTTTTAATCATTACAATACAAATAGTAACGTGGGGAAACAATAAATGTTTTATCGATACAGTAGTATCGATAAGTATTCGCTCGCCTCCCTCTAAAACTAGTAAGTTAATAAACCTGTATCGATATATTTACCTACACGTCAATGAAATCCATTCCATGGACTGTACCTACCTATCGATAACACAAATTAAACTGATATGGCTGAAGTGAGAAGGAAATTGAAATCTGAGATAAAGGCTATAAACGATTACGACTATCTGTTTCATTTTGACAGTTCAACAACATTCATTGCGTTATTTAATTTACGTTGTTGAGCAGAAGTTTTTTTCGAACTTACGAAACAATGGATTAGCCATCTGTGTCAAAACGATTCAGATTCTGATTGATCGTGTATTATGCAATTAGGGTAGAGGGAATAAGTACAGTCCACCGCACATCATTGGTAACAATTTGACATTGACAGCGTCTTTACGTCGTAAAAGCAAGGGCGATTTTCATAGTGCAAGTGTTGCCACGCATATGCGGTTGATTGTACAATACTTTTGAAGCGTTTTATGAGTCCACAGTATACCAACTCACATAAACTAGGAAACTACTTTCGAAATTAGATATTGATTTAATTGAAACCTGTTAATACTATAGAAGTCGATACTCTATCGATAATAAGATTGATTTACGAGGTCGACTATCGATATAAAAACTATGGATAACTCTGCAACACTGACACAGCACTATTGAAAAAATTCATACTTAGACACAATAACAACATATCATGACATCACGCCTCTATTCTAAGGGGTTAGGCAGAGGTGTATAGATAGGGTACTTAAGAAAACCCTCATTTCGCCAGATATCATGAAAGTCCCATCTAAAAATATATTTAAATATCTAATAAGAAACCAGCAAACCCATGGCGAGCTCAATGCCATATTTGCCATAGACCAACAAATGTAGTAAAATATCAAAGTGGTTTGACTTACCTATGTGACACCTGTAACCGAACTAAATATATATTTTCTTGTCCATAGGTATAACAGGTTAAACACGAATACTTTTTTTTTTGTATGTTATTAAAAATTTACATGCCTACAGCCATTTTAAAATCCAATCACACTTCATTTTAGTCAAACTACTTTCAATATTAATAAAAATAATCAAATCTTATATAACCAAACTGTTATATAACTTATTAAGATTATAATAATAAGAAATATTATTTATAGTTTATAGTAGTATTTTTCTGTAAAATTCGATTAAATATAGCATCAACTGATTTAAAAAAAACCATTTAAATGAAATGGCGAAATAAAATTTAATAAACATTGTCAGTACATACCTAATTATAAGCAAATATTATTTATCATTAATAAACAACCTTAACAAAAAATTCTTAATTTTAAAACATTCAGGTACCTTCGCGTTAGTGGCGCCATCTAGCGGTGAGTCGCCGTCATTAAAAACTGTTGTACAATAAAGTTGTAACTGTTCCATTGCCTAATTTAAATAGTCAATTTCTCACATCTTATGACCCGAGACTATTATTTTTGAGTAATTTAATTTTCATAATTAAAATTCTCGAGATTTCGAGTAAGTAGCGCCATCTAGCGGTGAGAAGCTACTTCTGACGGTAACTTTTGCAATAACTCTTGCAGTTTCTCACATTCGAGATATTCATGATGCAAATAGGCCGAGACCCGAAAAGAGGTGTATAAGTGTATTAGTATTATTATTGTTACATTAGGATACGTGTTGCTGCTATCCATCGTGCAAAATAAGCTTTTTAGTTAGTAAATATAAAATAACTCGATTTAAAACTGTTGTGATGACAATAAACAACTTTTTATAATAAAATATATGTGTAGGTAACTACGAGTACTTAGGATACCATCATAGAATTAGAAACGGTATTTATGTATTAAATTTGCTGTTAAGGCGAAAGCGCCAGGGCAGCCCGCAAAAATCAAATTTTCTAACATTGATCATGAGATTTTAGCCTCAAATGTCATGATTTCATGAAATAGTAATTCAATAGTGTATTTTGATTATTTGAATTTCGCGGGCTACCTTAGCGCGTCCCTTTATGTAATGTTTCTCAGATAACATTTCCGTAACTGTATAGTCAGTAAGTAGTCAATCGACGCCGACGTATCATAACGATCTAAGGTGTCAAAATGAATGTAAATATGATAGCTACGTGTTCTAGCAATGTGCAATGTTTTATGTAAATATGTATAATCAATGTTAGTCCATTCTGTTTATAAAATCCTGTGATATTTCTGTTCAAGTTATTTTTTCTAGTGGCAATGTTGTCTAGTCTATGGTATTGTAAGTTTAAAAATGGCGGAAGAATTCAAATTGGCGGGAAGAATAACGAAAAATGGCTGATGCATGAACATTTAATTGGATAGGGTTTGAATAGTTAATGGTTTGCTTACTAAGGGTAAAAAAATCAAGTGATCTATTATATTTCTGTAGATAGTATAACTGTTGATAGCGACGTGTCTCTAACAAATGTAAAACTATCCAAAATGCTTTATTGCCAAATATGTAAACATACGCTAGCAAAATGCGTAAAAATCTAAATGTTTGTTCTAAAAAAATGCTACAATCAAAGTGTAACGCTGTTTAGATTAGTTGTAAAATAAATGTGTAATGTCTGTTTAAATGTGTATTGTCTGTTTTATTGTTTTGAAACCCCTATGACGACACATAAAGAAGATCGGCTAATATTTGCCAACCAAATACATAAAATCTAGTGGTATTTACTTGAAGTACCTGGGCGACCCGAGCTCTGCTCTGGTGAAAAAAGAGAATGCTCATTTAATAGTGTAGGAAAGATCATACTGATTCCATGCTGCCATGATAGTACACACAGCTACACATCAAGCTATACATTTCCAGTTTATGCTGATCTCGCATTGTATACGATTTTCGTGAGAAAAAAAAAAATGCGAGGTCAGCTTATACTGGAAATGTATAGCTTGATGTGTAACTAATTCCATGAGGCCATGTCATTATTCTTGTTGTAAACTTTAGACGACCGAGCTTTGCTCCGGTGAAAATACGGTCAAAACGAATTTTCCTAGATACGAGACCTAGTTAGATCGATTTGTCAGCCCCGTAATCCCCTATATTGCAACTTTCATCGAAACCGTTGGAGCTGTTTTCGAGAACGTAATAACAAATATATTATATTTACAGAGTGGAATTTTTTAACCTCACCTGGAGGGAAAGTACTCTAAATACTGGAGATAGCAAATACTCAAAGAAAACATTCCTTTAATTAAAAAAAAACAAATCTGCATTCAAAGATTTTGGAAAATTCGCTTGCCACACTCGTGAACCGAACCGGCTAAAATCTATAGTTTAAAGTCAATTCTTTAAATTGCCTAAAGGGTTTAATGGTCTTTCAATTTATTGCTCAGTAGGCACGAAGAACACAACATATAACATTTTTCAAGAACTGGGAAAACAATTATCATCGCGACTGAGAGTCGCGGAGGATCGCCGTTACACGCGTCCGTCTCCGCTCGCGATCGGGGTTCTCTCTCTTCTCCTGCCCGCGTCGCTCTTGCTGCGGCAGCAGCGAGGCGCGCGGGCGGCGGAGGAGGGGCGCCCGCGGTATGGCACGGCGTAGCAACAACATATATGGATCATACTTACTACCACCGTAGAAAACCCGCGCTATATCCTCCCCCTCTAGCCTAAGTAAGTGCCCTCGCGGTTAGGCTAGTCTAGGTACCGACGCGGCCTACCACGTCTACGTTTCTCTCGAATGGGCGGTTCTATCTGACCAGCGAAAGGCGTGAGGTGCGAAACGTGATATTTCCCCACGTTCCTACCGGTCTGTACGTTCTCCAGACCGTAAGTTGTCGGGCTGATAACCTTCCCGATTTTGTATGGGCCGTCACGACGTGGGATAAACTTCGCGGTCTGTCCGCGGCCAGCGTCGTTAGGTCCCTGCGTTTTCAATAAAACTAGGTCGCCTACCTTGTACCCTGGTGACGGCCTTCTCTTTTGGTCAGCATTTTCCTTCTGGACGGCCTGTGCTTTCTCGCGAGTATCCCTGGCCTCGTCTAGGGTTGCAGCCATCTTCTTCAGATAAGGCGTAATGCTGGGCACGAAGTTGTCGTGTTCTACGATAGCCCTCATGTCTATCGCAGAGTCGGAAGGAGCTCGTAACTCTCTGCCGAAGGTGAGGAACGCCGGCGAATACCCTGTACTGCTGGTAGTCGCAGAGTTCATAGCAAACCTGATTGCTGCAAGATGCACGTCCCAAGTGGTATGGTCATGGCCAACGAGCATAGCCAGTTGAGGTTTGAGGTCCCGGTTCTTTCTTTCTATGGGATTGGCCTCGGGATGATAAAAGGGCGTGAGCGACTGGGTTATTCCAAGAACGTGGCAAACCTGCTGCATAACCTCGCTCACGAACTGCACGCCGTTGTCACTGATAAGGCGACGTGGCACTCCATACCTGAGGAACACCTCATTTGCGAGAGTCTGAGCACATTCTACGCTGGTGGCATTCTCTAACGGAAACAGTTCCACCCAGCGCGAGCAGACATCTTCAACGATCAGTACCCACCTGTTCTTCCTAGGCGTCTCTACGAGCGGACCAAACAGGTCCACGGAAACTACCTCGAATCGTCGTGACACAGCGGGCGTCTGCAGCAGTCCTGCTGGTTTGCGGTTGGCGGCTTTATACCTCTGGCAAGGCACGCACTCTTTTATATAGTTTGCGATGAACGTGCGCATACCAGGCCAATAATATCTTGCGCGAACGCGGCTCAACGTGCGCTCTACGCCGAAATGGCCAGCTGTTGGCGCATCGTGGAAGTCGGCCATGACCTGCCTGCGTTCATGCTCGGGCACGACTAAGCAGCAGTCCTCTCCATCATCCGACTCCAAGCTGTACCTGTATAGAATACCGTCGGAAATGGTGTACCCGCGGTCAGACCACGGTCTCCCCCTAGAGGGTTCGTCGGACTCCATGTCCTCAATAATTTTCCGGACTTCTGGGTCCAATACCTGGTTGCTGCGGATATCGCCGCCGTCCCTCTTAGCCACATGCACGACATTGGAGGCCCAAGGTGCCTCGCACTCTTCGATGACGTCATCTCGCAGCAGCTTATCAAGCTCCTTCTGCAAGGCCTCTTTCTTATTCTGCGACATCCTGTACGGTGGACAAGCAATAGGTTCTTGGTGTGAACTCACCTTTATGCGATGTGTGGCGAACTCCGTCGCCGGTCCGTCACGTGCGAACTGCGGCGCACGGTTTTCAATGAAAGCGTTGAGTGTACGCCGTTGCTCGGGGGTCAACTTAGAACCTTCGTCTGAGCGCGACGATGACTCAGTGGATGCGGTGCACAAGAGTTCCGCATCAGTAGGGTCAAGCGTATATGTGTAAACAAAATCATAACAATGTCCCGGACTGTCCGAGAATGACCAATTGCGTCGGGCGGCGTCTATTACCATGCCAGCCCGCGCCAAAAAATCTATACCTAAAAGCGTCCCAATATTATTACCAGGCAATACTAAGAACTGACATAGTATCTTACGACCTTGAATAATAATATCTACCTCGGCTGACAACAGGTCTCTCCACCCTTGTGTACCATCAGCCAGTTGTACGAAACGTTTAGTTTCGTTAAACTGAACTCCTGAATCGAAAAAAAGTCGGTGTAATAGAGGGCTCGCAATACTATGTGTAGCGCCGGTATCTACAATCGCCACGCCGTTACGGCCCATAACACTAATATTTACCATCGGGTGATGTTCGCGCGCACTCATATTCGTAATTTGGACGCACGAAGCGGTATCACTCGTACTAATGTTATTATCGGTACTACTATCATTACGACAACAAAAATCTACATCAACAGTGTTGAAAGATGTTTTCTCGTCTGGTTTCGACAATGTTTTCACGCAAACATCACATTTCGATCTCACGACGCCCTGTTTACCACAACCATAACAACGTAACTCCTTAGGCGTAGAGTCGTTGTTATTCTTATTATTAGTCGCTTTATCGCGATTACGACACTCATCACTAACATGCCCGAATAATTTGCAATGATTACAGCGGGGTCTTTTGTTGTTGCTACGTGGTGCAAACGACTGCGAATTCGTGGAAGTCGAACTCGAATTCGATGCCGATGTTTTGGTTTGCGGGGTCGTATTACTGTTACTTATGACAGAATTTGTTACCTTAAGCGCCTTGTATGTATCCTCCGCGATCCTCACCTTATACAATAGATCATCTAAATTACGTATACAATCACGCGACACTCGTTTTATTACGCGACGGTGCAGTAATCCGTAACAAAAGTCCACCTGCACCACTTCGTCGAGTTCGTACGGTAATTTAGCAATTAATGCTCGCACTTTACACAAAAACACTTCCGCACGTTCTTCCTCTTGTTGTTCCGTAGCGAAAATCTGCCGTAGGGTTTGATACGCGGGCTGCGCCACGCCGTAGGTCGCGTGGAGGCGTGCGATCGCTTCCGACCACGTGGTCGCAGACGCTTTGACGCCGCGCCACCATATTGCCGCTTCACCTTCCAGCAGCATCGGCAATCCTCGGAGGGCATGCTCGTCACTTACGGCAGCGCACTCCTTGTATACTTCGACGGCGTCCAAGAATGCTTCCAGGACCTCAGCGTCCTGGGAGGTCCCGTCGAATCTCGCCGTGCATCGTGTGAAGTTGGCGTCGGCACGCGACGCAGCAACAGCAGCGGCATTTCCGCTGCTCGCGTTGGTCGTTGGAGCGACCCCGACTGGGGTGGAGGCCCTGAATTCGCCGTTGGGATTCATCAGCGAGTTAATGAGGCTTCTGTTGGCTTCCACTTGCGCACGCGTGATTGTCTCGATCAGCGTGGATAGAAAATCTGAAGGGAACTGGGGAGCTGGTTGCTGTGTCGACCTTGAGCCGGCGCTCGCGGTTTCATCCGCGCGGCCGCGCTCCACGACGCTCTCCTCCTCTTCAGTGAGTGTAACGTTATCCTCATCCTCTCCTCGTTGTTGACGGAGCGCTTCTCCTCTCCTCGTTGTCGGCATCTTCACGCTTAGTGATGACAACGGTAAGGTCGAACGTCCGTGCTTGTTCCTAACAAGGTGAGTTGTTATAGGTACCTTCTTCGGTCACGTAGGCACTGGATCACAGTTCGTAATGTAATGGTTCGGGCCGCTAGTTAGGGCGCCAGTTTAACGTCAATTCTTTAAATTGCCTAAAGGGTTTAATGGTCTTTCAATTTATTGCTCAGTAGGCACGAAGAACACAACATATAACATTTTTCAAGAACTGGGAAAACAATTATCATCGCGACTGAGAGTCGCGGAGGATCGCCGTTACACGCGTCCGTCTCCGCTCGCGATCGGGGTTCTCTCTCTCTCTTCTCCTGCCCGCGTCGCTCTTGCTGCGGCAGCAGCGAGGCGCGCGGGCGGCGGAGGAGGGGCGCCCGCGGTATGGCACGGCGTAGCAACAACATATATGGATCATACTTACTACCACCGTAGAAAACCCGCGCTATAATAGTTTATTAGTTAGTTTAGAAACCTTTTTTTTTTGTTCAATTAGAATAAGTTAAGATTTAATGTTTTTCCTTTCATTTAATTTATCATGTTTGTTAGAGACATCAATCATAAAGATCAAATGTCTCTAACATTTGATCTTTATGATTGACCCTATCGATTGATGTCATAAAAGTACAGGCTTTTATTTTTTCGGATTTGCCCGTGTTCCTATATTTGAATGCAGATTTGTTTGTTTAAAAAAATAAAGGAATGTTTCCTTTAAGTAAAATTTGCTATCTCCAGTATTTAAAGTAGGTACTTTCCCTCCAGGTGAGGTTCAAAAATTCCATCCTGTAAATACGAATATTGTTCGTAAATAATATAGGATAAAGCGAGAGACAAACTGGTCCCACGTACGCAGCGTATGCGATGCAACTTGGGAGAACTGCAATGCTATTCTGTAACCATCTCACCGTGAAAACTTAGGTGAAGTGAGCGTGGAGTGAGCTGTCATTCCACAGGGATTGACACTATTGACAGCTCACTTCACCCAAGTTTTTACGGTGAGATGTTTACAGAATCGCATGGCTGGTGTGCACACTTCTCCCGTGTATGCAACGTAAATTGGCATCAGACGCTGTTATAATTGATCAGAAGGAGCACTAATGCGTCTGTAAGTCATGTTTTCTGATTCTGGTAGTAAGTTTGAGGATGATTTAATGGGTTTCTTTTTATTTATTAATATTTCCGCGGTACAAAAAGAAAAGTTAAGAAGAGAAGATATTGGGTTCATGAGATGAATAAACAAAGAGAATAAATTGGAGAATACCAGTCATTAATGCGGAAACGGGAATCATATGAAGAATGATTCTTTATTTATTAATTATTCTCTTCAAAAAAACGCGTACACCAAAGGTCTATTTTTTTTAGCTTAAAGCTAAAGACTAACTGATCCCACGTACGCAACGTATTATGATATATGGACTCACGGTTTTATATGAATAACTATGCAATAGAAGCACACTTATCGTATGCAACGCAATCACACGCCTCACACGCAACGTCGACCTGCGATCTCCAGATCGGCATGGGAGGGTGGAGGGGATGTTCGTACGATATTCCTGCGCGTGTGACCCTGACCAGTGTTTACTAGAACTTATGCGCAGCACGCACGTCATAAATCAAATACACGGGAGAAGTGTGCACACCAGCAGTGCTATTCTGTACCCATCTCACCGTGAAAACTTAGGTGAAGTGAGCATGGAGTGAGCTGTCATTCCACAGGGACTGACACTATTAACAGCTCACTTCGCCCAAGATTTCACGGTGAGATGGTTACAGAATAGCACTGCTGCTATCTAATTACGCAACACATTTCCGTTGACAATTCCGACTAATCTGTTTCAATTTGACAGGTCAACAACATTCATTGTGTTATTTACGTTGTTGAGCAGATTTTTTTTTCAAACGTACGAAGCAATGGATTAGCAATCTGTTTCAAACGATTCAGATTCTGATTGATCGTGTATTACGTAATTAGGGTACAGTTCTCCCACGTTGCATCGCATACGTTGCGTACGTGGGACCAGTTTGTCTCTCGCTTAAAAGTGCCAACACGTGATTTTCCTAGCTTCATATGAGATACAAAACGCATAGCGACATCTATACGGCTACTTAAGAAGTAGCGCAGTCAAGCAGCGAGCTAGAAGCGTGAACAATGGCGCTATTGCAGAAATTACGTCACTCAACCGAACATCCTTTAACACGCAAGAAGTTCCTCGAGAAAATGAGATGGCGCTGTGAGTCCTGCAGTCCCATCTTTAGGGTATCGCCATTTTACAAATAAATCCAAACTCCAGGCTTCTGTACTCTGACATATAATGACGCAGTGACTACACTTTATTGATGTGTAAACTTGTTAATGTGTGAGCTCACTCTTTACAGTATGGACACTTTTTCTTGTGACTAAGTACGGTGAGGGCAAATCTAGCGATTTAAATCTTTGGGCAGCAGGGTTTGACTTATGTCAAATATTGGTGAAAATTATAGATTTTAATACTGGCAGCCGTTGTAATATGACGAAACCGCGTTTTCGACTAGGAAGCCTGTTGTATGGTTATGAATAGCTATGCTGAGCCTTGAACCCACATAACAAACTTTTTGACGTTTCAGTGGAATATTAGCACTCGCATTATAAATTCATGGATTGGAAGGTATTTGTCTATTCTATTCTATTTTTTATGATGGCAAGCAAAGCCGATGTCGACCATTCTGCTAATATCTAAAGTGAGTTGGAAAAGCCACCAGAAGGTATTTGTCAGCTCCACAAGTCGGAAGTTTACCTATACTTGTAAGCGAGCTGAGACGTAACTACAGTTTCAGGGTAAATCCTAAAGAGGAAGGTCAGTAAAAACAGGAATCAAACATCAATATAATTCCCTGGTGCACAGGGTGCGGGGCAGCTCAAACATTGTCTTAAGCATGGTTGCAAGTCGCCTGGACTGTTTGTACGTGGGTCACTGTTGTGCCGTCTCTCATGGGATATCGCAACGGTGACCAACCATTATTTCTTGTTACGTTTTGTATTGTTTTCCTTGTTGTTGAGTCTATAGTTACTTTAATAAAGAAAATTCTATAATCATTTTCTAATCAGAAAAGATATCATATATGGGGATGCGCTAGGGTAGCCCGCGAGATTCAAATTTTCTTGAGTTTTTTCTATTTTGCAGGTCAGTGTCAGGTTGTATGTTAATTAAAATATGATTCGCGACCGTAAAAAATATGGCTATACATAATTATAATGATAATAATCAACAATACAACTCCATAAGTTAGCATAATTGTCAAATGTCATGATTTCATGAAATAGTCATTCAATGGGATTACATGAACTTAGAGAGTTGTATTGATATTTTTTATGATTATAATTCTATAATTAAACATTTGATACGGCCGCGATTCATATTTAGATCAACATAGAACATGATACTGACCTACAAATTGCAAAAAACCTAAGAAAATTTGAATTTCGCGGGCTACCTTGACGCTTTAAGCGCTGTCGTCTAATGTTTTGTGGTACTGGAACGAGTCTGATTTGTTGTTGATTGAATTGTCGCTACGTATCTAAAGTAGAAGTTCTTTATTTACAAAATGTATAGCTTCTCGTGACGAAAACTTTAGTAATAAAATAACCGTATAACCGTAATTTTCCGAAACGACATAAACAATTTGACATCGGAAAACACTTGAAACTTGTCTATTGTTTGTTTGACAAAAAGGACGAAAACCTGAGTTTGACGGCTATTTTTTCTTATTTATTTTACGAAAACCAATGTTAGTAATGGATTAAATAATTTAAAACATGGAAAACTTGTACTGCCGCTTTTGCGCCGAGCTTAAGAGCTCTGAAAAGCTTCTAAACTTACAGAGCGATGCCGAAAAACACAACGAAATAATCTTAAAGCTTGCATTTGTTAACGCTGTTTATGTCAACCTATCTGGGGATGAAATGTTGCCGAAAACTGTTTGTTTTATATGCTACAACAATCTAAACAAAGCGTATGACTTCCTGGACAATGTGAAGCGAGCACAAGACGTTCTATCCAACATATTTACAGCAACCGAAGAGAGTAAATGCGACCTCTCAGATGATGATCAAATTCCAGCTTTTGACGATTTCATATGTAATGATGACTCTACCACCGTCAAATTGGAGGATAATACCGGCAATAAGTACTCAGAAACGCCGCAAATAGACATAAGATTGGAAGTTAAACATGAACTTAAGGAAGAACCAGACTTAGATGAACAAACTTACGATGAATCGTTAAACGTCCAAGATATTTTAGATGCGGCGATATGTAACGCGTCCTTTAACTCCAACGTCACGATATACGCTAAAGAGTTATCTGATTTGAGCAAAAAGGTTGTTAAATCCTGGAAGGATTATCCTTGGGTGTGCGGTTATTGTAATATTGAATTTTTGAACATTGATATGTTGAGATCACACTGTAAGGTGGTGCATGGTAAATGTTCTGCGTTCATGTGCATTGATTGTAAAGCAGGGAGGAATGAAGACTTCACTAGCTTTATTAAACATGTCCGGAAACACAGGAAAATTCTGAGGTATGTATTTTATAAAATTTTAAAACCCCTTCAATATTGTATTTTTATACAATTGTTTGGTTTTGTGTAGCATGACTTTCATAACAACTTGATTGTTTATTTATTTATGAAAAGACAAACTAAATACTTAGTCAGCGTTAACCCTCAATTGTTGTCATAATTATAGTTTCTTATGTATCCAAATTACAGGAAATTAAAAACAAAACAATATTCTTATATCAGAAACTAGCTGCCCGCCCCGGCTACGCTCGAGTAGCACTAAGTACTTATATACGGCGCACCTACCTGCCTACCCTACCCTACCTAACCTACCTTTTTTAAGATGTATTCTGCTATTCGGGGCGGAGACAAATCCAACGAATCAAAAACCATGAAAATTGGTCCAGCAGATCTCGAGTTATAAGTGTTGTAACAAACACAACTTTCTTTTATATATATAGATAATTAAAAGAACTTGTACAAAAGGTTTGATTCTAATAAGGTTACATAGCAATTTAATCAATAATAGTGATAAAAACAAAAGCAAACTTTAGAAATAAAATAAAAATAACTGTATTTCAACTTCATCAAATAAATATCCCTAAAACTGTAAAACGATTCTGTGACATTTTTATCCTAATTATTATTGAGTTATACTTAATATTCCTATCTGCTGAAAACATAACTACATCCTGTAAACTTGTTATTTCCCAAATTTTTGATTATTTGGTAGAGCCATCAATTTAACTAAATCAGCGTAAGGGAACTGTATTGATTATTTTAATCCTTCTATATCCTACTAATATTATAAATGTTTAAGTTTGTATGTTTGTTACTCAATCACGCAAAAACAGCTTACCGGATTTGGTTGAAATTTGGAACACAGATAGTTTATAATCTGGATTAACACATAGGATACTTTTTATTCCGGTAGTAGGTTCTCGTGGGATAATTTCCGACCTCCACGCGGGCAAAGCCGCGGGCGCATGCTAGTATATAATATTATAAATGTGAAAGTTTGTATATTTGTTACTCTTTCACGCAAAAACGACTGAACGAATTTGGCTGAAATTTGGCATACAGATAGTTTATAATCTGGATACTTTTTATTCCGGTAGTACGTTCCCGTGGGAACATTTCAGACCTTCACGCGGGCGTAGCCGCCGGCGAAAGCTAGTAAAACATAAGTATAGGAATATAGGAAAACATCTCAGTTCTATTTAATAGCAATTAGCAATTTTAGTTCCAAAAATACTAATAAACTGTGGAACTAAATTAATTTATTTCAAAATAATATCAGTTGAAACTGATAGTTTACTAGTTGGATTTGGAGTCAATAAACATTATAGCGATATTCTTTATTAGCTTTTTCCCGCGACGTCGCCCTATAATAATAGACAAAATGACAGGTAAACAATCACAACCTGTCATTGTGTCTATTCTTCCATCGACAAAACCCTTTTCTATGGTGGTCATGCTACGCGGGCTTGAATAAAAAGTATCCTATGTTCAAACCTAGGTCATGGTAAAATAAATAAAAATAGTAAAACAAATATAGGTGTAAACAAAATTTTTGATTACATCCTCCTTTTAGGCAGATAGTGTGCCTGTATTAGGAGAGTCTGGTCTATCCATGTACCAAATAACATCCAAGTCCGTACAGAGGTTATGGCGAACAAGATAACAGACAGACATAGATACTTTATAATATCAGTATGGATTGCAATGACAATTTTATTAGAATCTTCACTTATGAAAACTTTTTCTCATTTCCAGAAACCACTGCTACTACTGCGACTTAGTTCTAGACAAAACGGAAAATTTCAGCTCCCACATCAAGGAACACTTCCTAAAGTCACAAACACCCTGCCCTGTCTGCGGCGAAATACTTAAAAACGAAGACTCCCTAAAGATACACCTACAGGACTACAATATTACGAAGCAAAAGCGAAGGCCGAGGCGAAAACCTGGGACTCCCATCACCATTGAAGACCTAACTTGTGGATTGTGTAAAAAAGTGTACAAAAACCCCAACAGTCTTCGCGACCATATGAAACTACACACAATAGACCGAAAAAGAAACTACACTTGTGACCGCTGCGGAAAAATGTTCTACAATAAAGGTACGCTCACATCACACATCCTCTCACACGATAAGAACCGTCCACACGTCTGTAGAATATGTAATAAGTCTTTTTTGTACCCAAACATGTTGCGACGACACGTCGAAATGCATTCTGGAGTGAAACCTTTTTCTTGCGAGCAATGCGGCAGATGTTTTAGGTTACAGTATCAATTGAATGCTCACAAAATTATTCACACGGATTCCATGCCCTACGTTTGCTCTTATTGCAACAAAGCCTTTAGATTTAAGCAGATTTTAAAGAACCATGAACGGCAGCACACTGGTGCTAAACCATATTCATGCCAGCACTGTGGTATGGAGTTCACGAATTGGTCGAATTATAACAAGCATATGAAAAGGAGGCATAATACTGACACGTCCAAGAAAAAGATTACCCCTGAAGGTGTGTTTCCTATAAATCCGGAGACCGGTCAGATCATGCAGGTTCAAGATCCAGTTGGCACTGAAGAATGGAAGACTAAGATAATGATTCCGGGGAAAAGGGGCAAAAAGAAAGTTATAAAGCAGGAGGATATTTAGCTAAAGTGGTCTCAGGGCATGTCTTATGAATTTAAACTAGGCTACAGGAAGAGGATTGCCATTTCTTAGAATACACGGGGTGGGCCATGAACAAGGTCCAGCGAAAGTTTTTAAAAGCCTTTTTCCAAGGGCTTCTCGTAACAAGCCCATGTATGTTCAGCGATTATTTATAATTAAGGAGCT
Source organism: Agrochola circellaris (assembly GCA_914767755.1). NCBI lineage: Eukaryota > Metazoa > Arthropoda > Insecta > Lepidoptera > Noctuidae > Agrochola > Agrochola circellaris. The sequence continues at coordinate 10,975,309 of OU611867.1, forward strand.
AGACAGCTTTTAATAATTTTTGGAAAAAAAATGTTGTTTATATTTAAAAAAAAATATAAGTCCTTAAACTTACTATCTGTCTTAACATCACCCAAAGTGACTAAAACTTAGCTCGAAGGGAACCCCAATAATGTCCCGAAAGTAGTAGTAGTACTTATTATTTGTAATGCTTTGGAAAGCTGAGGGTCCGTGGATGTTTTAAAAAATACAGCACAAAATCAGGGCCATTGCCACCATTCCCTTTTTCTTATTTATTTAAACTGAAACTCTAGAACGAATCTTGTCAAGCAAAACTTTTCCTTTTGACCTAAGTTTTAGTCACTTTTGTGATGTTTAGACGGATAATATTTTTTATCGATCGTAGATGACAACGATATATATATATTTTTTTTTACCAAAAATGCGACAGAAAGAGATAAATAAAAACCTCTGAAGTCAAGTGAGAATCGCCCTATGAATATTAAAAACCGTCTACAGTTCATCGCCCGTTATAACAGCACCGCTCCAGCACAGTAACGCGGCATCGCCTCGAAAAATGCAATCGCCAAAGCGCCGTAAGCAAGGCGACCGCTAGTCGCCAACGCGCCGTCAGCGACGGCGCCCGCTGCTGGCACGCCACCGGTGAGGTGACAGCTTGTTGTTCATTCACAAGCGAGGCGTCACCGCGCGGACGGCGAGGCGCCGCGGCATGCATACCGCCTGCAGGCGGGGTGCGGGCTCCTCGCTTGAAGCGTTCTGTCTGCGCGACGTGTAACGGCTCGCGGGCCGCTCACTTCCGGCGAGCCGTCCACTATTCATCATTCATTAGCCATAGTAAAATAGACTATAATTCATTTGTCTTAAAATCCTACCTTGAATGACAAGCTATTTGCCGTGTCGGAGCCGTGCTGCTATAATGAGCGATGTCCTTTACTTCTAAACTATAAAAAATCGCTGAACATAAAAGTTGTGCCATTAAAGTTGAGACTTGACGCACCACGTGGTTTGTCTTGCGCAGTAGACGATTTATGGGTCCCTTTAGCGGTATGACGTCCCCGCCGGGGCGTCATCAGGGCGGCGGGAGGCGCGGTCAAGTCTCAACTTGTACATGGGGGTGTTTCGGCAAGCCCTTGGAGAGAGGATTCTAAAATTTTGCTTAGAACCTCTTTTAACGGGCCACCTTGTACAAGTTTGGGCAGTTCCATCATCTACCTAGCCTTTTCCCAACCATGTTGGGGTCGGCTTCCAGTCTAGCCAGACGCAGCTGAAAACCAGGACCTGTAGCGACTGCTTATCTGACTAGAAGTTTGAGCAGTTTACTGAGCTAAAATGACAGTAAAGTTAAATTATCAAGGTTCATTTTGCATCAGAAAATTACTGGTGAGAATACATGGCGAACTCCGATAGTTGTGATTCGTTTCAAACCAGTTCAGACAGATTTTTACACCGAAATAGGAACCGTATTTAGTACTCAATGAATTCCATATTAGTTTGCTGAGCAAAGGAACCACGGAACCTTTTTTTGCATACAAATGCGGTTATACTGGGTTATAGGTTGTGTACTCCATATAATATAATAATGATATAAACCTGTAACTGCTGCAATGCAATGCAAAGACCTCTCAAGTACAGAACAGAACCGAGTATTGAGAACCAGGATCGCACGGCGATTTTTTTTCGTGCATTCGATTTTCAACGCTCTACTTAGCGCCGAGAGTTGAAAATCCAACAGTGTATTTTATCAACGCGCTGGGACGAGAGTGCGTCCCAGCGCGTAGGATTCTCAACGCTCGGCTCAACACTGACAGTTGAAAATCCAGTGCGCGATCAAATCCGGCCGCGAAATTTTTACGGCCGTGCGAATTTGGGCTTAGTCCAACACCCCAATTGCGTAACACGCTTTCAATCACAATCCGAAGGATTTTGAAGGATACTGCTAATCCATTGCATTTTAATTGAAAAATTCGTCTGTTCGACTGCGTAAATGACGCAACCAATATTGTTGAATTGTCAAAATAAAAAGTATTACCATCGTAAGTGTGTTACGCAATTACCCCGCACGTTTGTTCAAAGATTCTACTATTTTTAATCAGCTACCATAAAAGTGTTCCAACTACAAACGCAATAATTTTACAATGACGTCATTTTTTACAGTTAACGCACACTAATGTAAAAAGTATAATAAATTATAATTTAAATGTACTATGCGATTTAAACGAGAATGAACCAGCTGGGATTGTAACAGCTTTTCTCCGATGAATGTACGTTCTTTAAAAATATTTCTAAAAGATACAACACGCTGTACAATCGTCATAATTTCAGCCGAAAGACGTCCACTGCTGGACATAGGCCTCCGCCAAGCACCGCTACTTCGACTGGTTCAATCGTCACCTCAATGATCACTCACACAAAAAGAATACTATCAGAAGCAAACAGCAGGCTCAAATGAAACATCTTCGAGTCTTATTTTTTTTGTCCGTGTATGTGCAAGCATCCAGTCAGACTAATCGACACCCTATTTGCCTAACATACAATCAATCACAATCTTAATTTTGACAGCTCATCAACATTCATTGCGTTATTTACGTTGTTGAGCAAGCATATTTTTTTAACTTAGGAAGCAATGGCACAGATTACAATGGATTAGCAATCTGTTTCAAAACGATTCAGATTCTGATTGATCGTGTATTACGCAATTAGTGTACAGATTCGTCTGTTCTGATTGATCGCTTTAAAAACCAGTTTTTTTTAACGAAAACGATCGCAAAATTGAATGACTGACAAGCGCGCGTAAACTGGTGCGATTGACTGTTGACAAATTATTCATTTAATTAGCCCTAATAATACGGGTTTTTCCCAGTGGTCAGATTGGTGGTCAGACTAGTCTTTCCAACGGGATTTTTTTTTCCCGTTGGTCAGATTTATTTGACAGCTAGAAAAACAACAGAAAAAAAGTACAATGAAAGTAAAAACAGTTTTGCATTTTAATAGGTACATGTTAGAAAGCAGGCTAGAAAGTATTAGAGGAGAATTTGTTTTATGTTTAAAGAAATGTGCTTATTGGGCGGATTTGAACAAAACCACAATTTTATCTTAAACGTTCTAAAAAATGACCAACATTCAATTCTCCATTAGTTAACATCATTTGTGAATACATTATGAATTCGTCTCTCATTACATTTTCCTTTGTCCGTTTATTTGTTATTTTCGTAAAATCACTTTTCAGTAAAATTCTCAGTAAGTTGATTATCCCGGGTCCTTTTCTTGTAATTTTTTTATTTAGTTCTTTATGCCAACTTTCTAAACAGTTAGTAGTTCTGTGCCTCTGCCCAAAAACAGACCAAGTTTGCTTGAAATTAGACTTTTCTAGCCACTGTTTTTGAAAATATTTTTTAAATTTTTGTATGTTGGCCGAATCAGGAGCATCATTAATTATATATTGCCAACCTTCATCCACTAAATGTGGCGGTAGTAATGGCAGAATTCCCGAAAGTGCAATTATGCGTTTTGTTGCTTTTGATTTTGTCAATTTTAATTTTTTTGCTTGCTTCCACACGTTGTGAGAAAAATGAAAATAGCAACCTTTTATTTCCGCACCAGGGTATACTTTTTTTAACGCATTAGAAGCAGCAACTTCAAAATCCAGGGTAAACTGTTTTGGTTCCATATACGGCAGTTGTGATCGTAGCATGCTAAAAAGACTGATGTAGCTTTGTTCCGATCTATGGGACATCAATACATAAATGAATGGTATAATATTAGTGGTGTCAATGCTGCTTCCAATATCACCATGGATGCTATATAACTGTGAAAATGATGTAAAGGCCACGCTCTTAAATGTTCCGTCACAAAAGAAATGTTTTACTCGTTTTAAATATTCCTTCGATTGCGGCGTACAAAAAACAATTATACGTGTTCCTTGGTCAATAAAATCCGCTAAAATGAAATTTTGAAATTCTTCAGGGATTTCAACGTCAATAGGGTTGTTATGAAATATTTTGGTAACTTTAGCGGCTTTATTTCGTTGACGGTACACCGTACTTTTAATAGATTGAAAAGACGGTATATTCGTTAAGTTTAAGCCGGAATCTTTTAATTTTGTGACACACTCTTTATAAATTGTTGACACTGGTTGAAACTCCTTGCAAGCTTGTTCCCGCATGTTATGGAATGAAACTTCTATGTCATTCTTGCCAACATCTTGAACGCAGGTGTGATTTTTTGACTTAATAAGTTGATTGCGGTTCTGAAAAAACATAGACACTTACTAGCGGTCGGGACCCGTATCTACATACATATACCTATACCTACATAATACTTGGGCATTGAGACGGACATGAGTTTGGCAATAAAGTGATCAAGGTGTGACCAAGGATCTTGAACGTACTGCGAACTAAATAACAGAATTAACTCCTTGAGGTAACAACCAGTTTACTCACTTGAATCGTCACAGATCCCAAGCATCGCATTCTTTTGAACTGACCGCAAAGCCAAAATTCGTTTCCGTTTGTGTACGTTTTGTTTTTATAAAATTGATATCCATTATAAAGCAAGACAACTCCACCCTTTCTATTTATAAAATTAAGATCCATAATACCGATACACATTACTCAACTTCTGGTTAAAAATAGTATAGTACATGATGTGATTGACATTTCATGACAAACAGGAAAATTTTGTTTTCTACAACCATGAAACAACTTGCAAAGAATTTCAACCAGTGTCAACAAATTCCATGATGTCACAAATAAAACCTATTTAATAGTTTTATAACCTCTTCGTATTCAACAGTACTTTACTAAATTATGAGCTGATCTGACCAACGGGAACAAAAAATTCCCGTTGGAAAGACTAGTCTAACCGTCAATCTGACCACTGGGAAACACCCAATAATACGGTATTCGTTGCTTGGTAAGCTTGTGTTGCACAACGACATAAAAAGCTCTGCATTTCCATAAACAGGGTTATTGGTAATAAGTCGGCAATCCATTAAGGGGATGTAGCAGAGGTAATTTACAACCAAATGACCCCGGCCATTTTCGAGTAATTTGACGTTTTTTTATTTTAAAATTAATGAAATAAAAAATGTCAAATTACCTACTCCAATAGTTGACATTTGCATATGGGTTAGAAGAGGTCATTTGTTTGCAAATTATCTCTTTCCGAAATCCCCTTAAGAGGCTTACAACAGCTAAAGCGCGGTCACTGTCCGACTGCATAGAAATGAAAGAGAAGCGCGATGACACGACGCAGGTAATTTATTGCAAAATATGAAGCAGTTAGCGATTTACAAAAAATCTATTGATTGGACTGGAAAATTAAAACACTATTATGCTAATATGTAGCTTGTAGAATAATCTGACAAAAAATCAGAATGATTGCATGTAAATTAATATGATTTTTAATCGTTAAAAGAAATTGTTAGAGGTATCTTCATGTTTTTTTTCTATCGTATCAAATTAGTTGTATTATGTTTTCAACACACTATCATACTAGCATATATCCTGAAGAATATCATATATTTTTCTGATTTTGTTTACTGCAGTGGATCATATTCTTTTAGGCATTATAAAACTTGCGTTTAGGCACGTTTAGGTCCTGTAGTCCCCTTAATGGATTGCCGACATATTACCATTAACGCTGTATAACCTCCTGTACCCTAATTACGTAATACACGATCAATCAGAATCTGAATCGTTTTGAAACAGATTGCTAATCCATTGCTTCGTACGTTCGAAAAAAAAATCTGCTCAACAACGTAAATAACACAATGAATGTTGTTGACCTGTCGAATTGAAACAGATTAGTCGGAATTGTCAACGAAAATGTGTTGCGTAATTAGATAGCTGACCTCTACTTGTGCGGAATGCGAGGTCAGCATATACTGGAAATTATAGCTTGATAATAATAATGTCGACCGATCTATGCATGCCGTGATGAATAACGGAAGGTAGTTCGGTTGTACCTTTACCCATGTAATTTTATAAGAAGTCGATACGGGCCAATCTCGTTCTTATTTAAATCGAATATAAGAAATTGTTGATAGTATTATGAAATAGTGATTTATTTATGTAATAGTTTGTATGTACAATAACCGTAATTTAAGTTGCACACAGCTTTCAAATACGAAAATGCAATATTATATTTTTATTATTAAAAGAATGTAAAGCACAGAATTTTAGTGTTAATAAAACTTTTAGTAAAATACGCGATTTTAATTTACGAACATACAGTTCAGTTAGTGGTGCATTTACCCAATGGCCAATAGGGCCATGGTGTCCCGGGGCAGCAGGCGAGGCCCCACCATCCGCCCTGCGCAGCCTGCTTTATTTTCTTGATACAAACACAATTTTTCATCTTCCAACCTTACGGCTCCGTATTTTTCCTGATACAAGCACTATACTCTTCTAGCCAGCTGCACCATAGTTAAAATTTTCGAGCTCGTATCGCTCGTTCTCGCATATTATTGGTTCCTTTTGTAAAATCACCATTAAATCACTGGCACTCCCGCAGTAGCGCAGTTTTACCTTTTTTTGTAAAAGTACCAGGTGGCAAACCTTGTTTGCCCGGACCGCCAAATCTTAAAATAAGCAACTGAGTGCAGTGATTTTATAAAGCCTACACCCCACAGTGTCTAGCTAAAATCATGAAATGTTACTGTGGTATGGGTAAATAGCCTTTTCTGCAACGCATATAGTGCCTCATAGAGTATAGTAATAGAAGTGCCTCCGCGGCGTTGTTGCATCCCAGTCCCACTTAGACCAGTGTCTAAGTGGCATCCAACAACTCGAAGGCACCATTTATGTCACTGGCGACATTTAGAATTGGGCCACTTCAAAATGTCGCGTTTGCGCAGCGCATACTTTCGACAAACGCCAACGCTACGATTATACAAACGTGGAAATTGCGACAAGCCTCTTTCGGCAGTGTTCCCGCGTTTACAAAAATGTATAAGCCTTCACGGAGAGACTATACATAGTCCAGGAATATTAGTCAAATAAGGGCAAGTATCTCGGAATGAGAGATAGTCGGCTACAAACTTGTATAAACCTTTATTTTGGTACCCTAAAACTTGTCTCAAAACCTACTTATCGTAGGGTGTCCGCGACTACAGATATTCCAAGGTCAAAAGTCAAAAAAACAATTTTTTACACATTTATTGCAAATATCGCGTTTCCTATGGGTTTTATGCTATTTATATTTATTGTAATATTGTGGAAAATTAAATTCTCTATAACTTAAAAATTTGGCGAAGCATCGACGAATCCTATATTGTTCGGCTGTTCATGGCCGGCACCTTATAGTAGTCCACAGACTAGTAGTCTATGGCCGGCACGGGCGGTGAATCTGCGATGGTCCATTATTAAGGCGAGCGACAACTGCTTGTCAACATAGTTATTTATTTAATAACAGTATTATATAGTGCTCCGTGTTGAATAAAAATGTACGCATTAAAGAAACAAAACATACAAAGAATATGGGGATTCCCCCTTCACTACTTTGAAACTATGATGTGAGTGTGCAGAGTACTTATTTCATCAGAAAATAGAAATAGATGCCCCGAAAACTAGTGTCTATGCCATTAGTGATGAACCAGATGCATCAGTTACGATCTTTCTGTACCAATTTTTTTTGTTAAACAAATAGAGGTTGTTGTAAAGTTTAGTTTATTTAAAACCCTTTAATTATATGCTATACTCGTACAATACAGGTTAGGGGTGTGTTTTTACCACAACCATAATGAATACCCTATAAACACTTGTACAGTTCAACTTGGTCTGTGGTATAGCTACTGACATGATGTCATCCATCTGTCAATGTCAAATACCTAAGTTCTACATTCGTTCTACTTTTGTAGTTCTTGAAAAATATGTCGATCTCCGCACAATAACAATCGCCTCGATATTCCAACATGAATACCACCGAAAATGTTTACTGTCGCCTCTGTGCAGAGTTAATGCCACAAAACAAACTCTTTGACCTGCAAACTGACGAAGAAAAATGCCGAGACATCATCACGAAGTTGGCTCGTTTCAATGTGCAAATGAATTTCAATGATAATATTCTGCCGAAAATGGTCTGTTTCACATGTATTATGTCGTTAAACCGTACATTTGATTTTGTTACTACTGTAGAAAGAGCCCAATCAACCCTAAACGATTTCATTCTAATGCGCCAAATAAAACAAGAGAAAAATGGTTCTGAAGACGAAATCTTTATTTACGATTCTTCTGAGAGTTGTGAAAGTGATGAACCAATCATAAATATAAAAGTTGAAACAGAGCAAAAAGGAAAATCAACTTCCAAGTCTTCAACACTGAAAAATAAAAAGAATTCTACATCACCCAAAAAAGTTAAGGATACTGGCACTAGCTCGAATGCTTCACACTTATCACAGTTAAAATTAACTTGGAAGAGCTATAACTGGCTCTGTACTTACTGTGAAACTCAGTTTCCAACAATTGATGAATTACGAACACATGCCATGGAATACCACAGCGCCTGTAACCCATACCGTTGTACGGACTGTAAAATAAGAAAGTTACGTCTTGACAGTTTCATTCTGCACGTAAGAAAACACAAGAGGTTCTTAAGATTCTCTTGCTACAAATGCTCAATGGTATTTGGGTCAGTGATAGCAGCGAATAAACATAAAGAAACACATAAAACATCAGATATTGTTTGTTTCGGATGCAATATGTGTTTTGAAAGTAAAGAGGAATTAGGTAATCATACCGCCACATATTTTAGAGGGACACGCGCAAGAAAACCTCGACCTCCGGTACAATTGCAAGGTGACAGTTTAAAGTGCCCAATATGCGAAAAGGTTTGCAGAACTAAAACTAGTTTGAGCACACATTTATTGATACATACGGACCGTAAAAAAGACCACACTTGTGAGGTTTGTGGCAAATGTTTCTTTCAGAAAGGTTCTTTAGCAGGACACATGCTTCAACATTCCGACGTGAGGCCATACCAATGTGAAATATGCAAATCTTCTTTCAAATCTCCAAGACGATTACGCCTCCACATTGCTATTCACGATGGAGGGAAACCATTTTCTTGTGACCAATGTGGCAAACGCTTCCGAATTAAACGTCAACTTAATAATCATGCTATAATCCACACGGACTCGCATCCTCATGTTTGCACGTACTGTGACAAAAGTTTCCGTTTCAAAACAATATTAAATCAACACATACGTCAACACACTGGAGTTAAACCTTATTCTTGTGCTCTCTGTCAGCGGGACTTTACAAACTGGTCAAATTATAACAAGCATATGAAACGGAGACATGCTACAGATATGGCAAAGAAGAAACGCACTCCTGGTGGGACGTACCCTATTGACCCAGTTTCTGGAGAAGTTTTAGTACCAGCTGAGGAGGAAATAAGTGAATGGAAGAAGCGAATGATGATAAAAGAAAATATGTAGGCGGACCAACAAAGAGCACGGAGAAGCTGCGGCCGTCACTAGTGGCGGCATTGTCGCCACTTTGCATTCAAACCATTGGTTTTTATGGAAAGTATTGGCACTAATGACGTATTGGAACTGACGGCTTTGAATGGCGTCCGTGATAAAAGTTGTGCGTTCGACGCTCTTTTGGCACCGCGCAATATAGTAGTGCTACCGTTTCTAGACGCTGCCCGGCGCAGCAATTACGTGCTCTGTGCAGAGCAAGGATACTCGGTAAGTGCAGAGAATTAAAAAGTGAATATGAGAAGCACGGGACGTAATTTAGTGATTGATGAACATAAATGTGTGCTTGAATAGTCAAAAACCACCATAAGGGTGCGTTTCCACTGAAGCGGAGACGTACGGAGCTGAGCGCAGACGTGCAGGAATCGTCCAATCACAGACGAGACGAGAGACGCGATGAAGATTTCAACCATTGTGATTGCACGTCTCCGCTCAGCTTCGCTCGTCTCCGCTTCAGTGGAAACGCACCCTAAGGCCGCGTTTCCACTGGAGCGGAGTTGGGCGGAGCGGAGCTTAGCGGTGCTTGAATTAACCAATCACAATGCTGGAACTCTCCGCTCCGCTTCAGTGGAAACAGTGTGAGCGGGGTGGACCGGAGCTCAGCGGAAAATGTATGAGCACGCGATCCGAGCGTCATTACGTCATAAGCTTCACACGTCATCAAATCGAAATGGATATTTCACGACAACATGACGTATGATCTCTCTGAGAGATTGAGTGTAACTAATCGGCGCATCGCAGGGTTTCACTGAACGCCGCTTCCCTCCACTCCGCTCCACATCACTTCAGTGATAACACTCACCACTTTTCACTGCTCTTTCGCTCCCCACCGCCCAGTTCCGCCTCAGTGGAAACGCAGCCGTGGTGAGACTTTGGTGTACCTACATCTTATGTCGCTTATTTGTATACTTTAGCACTACAACCGTAAAATATCTTCCAACTAAGCACTTAATATTAGTAAAAAAATATTATATATTAAAGCTTTGTGCAGACTAGCGCGAAGCGACACCGGTTATTGTTATACTGAGAAGTTTTCTTAGAAATTGTATTGTTCGAGTCGCGTCGCGCTAGTCTGCACGAAGCTTAATTCGGTATGGGTGGACAATGAGTTATGTTAATATTTTGTCTCTTTTTGTTTGTATTAGTTGGTAAGAGATAGCAATAGGTCATTAGGTAGTCTAAGATATGTTACTAATGAAAAGAATAAATGAAAAATATTTGTGTTTTATGTAACTGAATAAATGATAAGCAAAAATACTGCATTCATTTTCTTTCATCTCTTGTAGCTAGATACGATTTTTTTCAAATAGAATTGTTTACTGGTTTATACGCTCCCAAAGTGATTTCAGAGACATAGATTAGACCAGGGATTCCCAACAAATGGGGCGCGCCCCCCTCGGGGGGCGTAGAGTGACCAATGGGGGAGCGCGACGACTCCAATTTAAAGTATAGATTTATTAAATTTTGTGTTCTTGGTATTAGAAAACGACTACCAAAACCCAAACGTTTCATAATAGTTACTTAGGTGCTGTAAAATGAGGTTCAGCTTTTCTGCATAAGTCGACAAAATAAGTTTTTCTATTTCTTTATGAATGGACTAACGAAAACCGAACCTATCCGAGGCAGCTTGCTACAATTTTCGAGCTCGCTTCGTTCGCTCTTCCATTCTATATTCTCTTGATTCTTCAACTTTTCTGCATAACTCGAAGTAAGTTTGCCTGTATTCTGGTCAAAAGAAAAATGACACGAATCCAAAATTGTACACACTGCTACACAAGCTATATATTTTCAGTGCAACCTGATCTCGCATTGTATAGGATTTCAGTACAATGCGAGGTCAGCTTAAACTGGAAATTATAGATTGTCTTACATTATTTATTTATTCATCTTTAATTCAGGTACCTACCCATAATTTATGCATTCTCATAATTCTTGAGTTTTTTAATGCAAAACTCGACAAAGTTTCTGTTTGAATGAACAAGAGAAAATCTAACCTATCCAAGCTAAGCGAGCGAAAGTGAGGTCGAAAATGTTTGCACCCCGCAAAAAATTTCGACCTCACTTTCGGTCGCTTAATATTACTTACTAGCTTTTGCCCGCGACTTCGTCCGCGTTTCCGTCGTTTTTCGTAAAAAAGTACCATATGTCCTTCCTCACGGTTCAGTGGTTGTGATGTAACAGACAGATTAACTTTCGTATTTTAGTAGGGAAATATAATATGTCAATCCACAATACTGTTGAAAAATATCTTGAACATAAATTAGCCAAAACTTACCTATCGGTATCTAAAAATCTATGCGTACTACTTCTACTTCTACTACTACTTCACCTAAAAAGAAATAAAATGCAAACTATTAATAATTTGTAATTTGAACGAATATTTAAACACTACCAAAACAACTAATACCTATTTTATAAAATAACAACAAAAGAAATTCAAATAAACTATTTAAATACTAAAAGTCGCGCTGATAAGCACGGTTTGTTAATATCAATTATTGTCTGTCAATAAGGTCGAACGCTCTCTGAACGCATCAACAGCCAAATATTGAATGAAGCTCGCGCTCACGCGCTCGGACCTCCCGCCTTTTTATACCCTAACGCCACGACCCGCGTCGAGCGCGGCAACCGTTGCACAAAAATAATCCTTATGGCATGATTCAGTATTCACGCGCGACGGCGCGATGGCTTATTAGCGTATTTCATGTATAAGTTTGGTGTTTCTATACCGATTACTATGATTCTTTTTTTATTGAATAGGTAATAATATTAACTTCCTTAAATTAGGGATGAGTGAGAGTATTATAAACGTAAGAGTAAACAAATATAATCAGAAAGCTCCGAACTGCTAAGCTATCGGGAGTTACACGTGTTATTGTGAGTCAACCATAAAAGATAGACATATGCTGTTGTGGGATATTTTTTAGATAATTTTATGTAGAGCATTTCCGTCATAAATGATTTCTATGTAGCTTTAACCATTAAGGCTTCACACGCGACGGAAGCTTAAAAAATGGAGCAACTTCTCCCGTTTTCCCAACATTTCCCTTCACTGCTCTGCTCCTATTGATTGTAGCGTGATGAAAAGTATACTATAACCTCCCCAGGAGTATGAAGAATAATTATACCAAGTTTCGTTAAAATCCGTCGAGTAGTTTTTGTTTCTATAAGGAACATACAGACAGACAGACAGACAAAAATTTTACTGATTGCATTTTTGGCATCAGCATCGATCACTAATTACCCCCTGATAGTTATTTTGAAAATATATATCATGTACAGAATTTACCTCTCTACAGATTTATTATAAGTATAGATATAGATTATGTTTTTCTGATTATCTCGACAAAGAAACTCAGGAGAGTGTTGATTATAAAAGAAAATTAGGGGGACGCGTAGGTATGTTAAAAGGTTGGGAACCCCTGGATTAGACACATCGCACCTTTGGTAGAACAAGGGCATAATTGTCATAAATTGCCAAACGAATGTCGTTGCCCCTCCAGTTCAAAGGGCCCTTTTAAAGCATTACTGCATATTTAAGTCATTTTGGCAATTTATGACAATTATGCCCTTGTTCTACCAAAGGTGCGACATATATGTCAGATATTTTCAATCACAACGAGGTATCACATAGATATTTATGACGCAAGAGACATCCGTTATTTGCACATTAACAAATACCTATTTTTGAAGCCGCTGCAGCATCCTTTAGTGGCGTCGCTTGTCTCGCCAGATATTTTTGGTGTTGCTTCGATTTTACATCTAAGTAATCATAAGTGGCTGCATACATACAATTGGATACACCAATAGGTGTATCCAATTGTATGTATGCAGCCACTTATGGGATGGCTCAGCAAAATACCAACTTGCTGCACTTGACTCTGTGGAACGCAGAGCAAAAAGGTTTATAGGCGACGAAACGTTGGTGGCTAGGCTTCACAGCTTGCCTCATCGGCGTAATATTGCTTGCCTGTCGGTCTTCTACAGACTGTACTTCGGAGAGTGTGCGCAGGAGCTCTATGACTTGATCCCACCATCGCCCTTTTATTACCAGACAACCATCTGGTTGTCTCCCTGCAGTACATCTGTACTGCAGGGTGCCATCCGCACTTGATTGATACCCCGTCCAGTCGTACTCAGCGCTTCTCCTCCACATTTATTATGCGCACGGCCAGTGTGGAACTCTTTGCCAGCGTCTGTGTTCCCTCCCACGTTACCCGTCGGCCTTCAAAGCAAGAGTGAACAGGCATATTCTGGGCACGCTCGCTCGAACATTTTCCATCAGGCGAGATCGAGGTCAAGAGCAGACCTATTCTGCAATTAAAAAAAAATCACATACAGGGTCAAACTTAAACTTTGACGTTCAAAAGTGCCTTACAAGGGCCTATTTGAAATAAATGATTTGACTTTGACTTTGAATTCAAATTAGTTAGCGAGACTCCGCAGACGCGATGGGTATCGATTTAAGTAATAAAAACCGGCCAGGTGCGTGTCGGACCACGCACAATGAAGGTAGGTTTCGTAGTTGGGATTAATTTATCGCAAGAACAAACTTAACTTTGTAGTTGAAAAACTTGTTCACCCATACGGAATGTATGGGGGAACATGTTTTTGCAACCGAAAATGTAACATACAACACGGTACAACAACATGGTACATGATTCAGAATCCCCCTGTGTTGAAGTTTTTGGTCGGTTATTGAAAAAAAATCAGCTGTTCCATACATTTTGACCGCGTAGGTATTGCACTTTTCTATGGAACAGCAGATTTTTTAATAACCGACGAAAATTTTCAACACGGGGAATCATGTACTCCATGGTATCAGTTTTCGCGTCGATGTCCCTGCCACCCTGTATATACTACTGCCATGATTTTTTTTCCATTTAGCTGGAAGGGGGGAACACTTTAAAGCTTTATTTCGCAAACGAATCCCTGAATCCAAAAATGGTTTTCACAAACTCACAATATTTTTGAACCTTTCCAACGACACCCCACACTATGGGGTAGATGAGAAAAAATAAAACATTGGAGATGTTTTTTTTTTCTCATCTATCCATAGACATACCTATAAAATATTTTCTATCTATATCGATAGGCTTTACGCGTAGGGGAGGTAACCTAAAAAACTTAGTCGGCGTGATTAATATGTATACCCATGCCAAATTACAGCTTTCTAGTACAAAGAGTAGCTGAGTTAACGTACAGACAGACAGACGGACATGGCGAAACTATAATGTTCAGTTCACCCGCGCGCGTTCCGCGTACAGACGGACATGGTTAATTGTTTACGGAACCCTAAAAAAACATAATAAAAACAAAAAAATATGTTTTCTTTTGTGGGTTCATCGTCCGCAGTTAGTGTAGTCACTTGGAATATCAGTATAAAAAAAAATAGTTTGTTTGTGTAAACTTCACAGACAGCAGGTAGTGGTATTCGAATCTGTGTGGGTAGGTACCACAACTAAAAAGAGAAAAATAAAAACTTTTTCCAAAAAAAAAACAACCGACTAGCGAAAAATAACTTTAATTTCAGAAGTCGGTGGCAAAAACGAAAATTCAAAACCAAAGACACCGACTTCAGAAATTAAACCTATTTTTCGCTTTGTAGTGTATTTTTTTTGAAGTCGGTATGTTAAAGATGATCACCCATCCACGGACTGACCGCGGCTAGCGTAGCTTAACGTGACCGATTGACCCGTTTAGCCACGAGCCCCTCCTCGTTCGTGTCTGTATCTTCACCGATTTCTCACTTTCTCAGTGATTACTGGAGGCGGCAGGGCAGGTTTTTTGCCTGTGTAAAACGAGCCCTCAAGTTTCCCTACTTGGATACACCACCGCTAGGAAATCTGAAATTAACATTGGCAACACTTAAAAAATGTTAATGTCATTGCTGTCAATGTCTAATAACTTCGATTTAGTGTTGTCAAACGGATTGAAAATCGTGTCGTTCGCGTGGTGTTTATTTTGTTAAAAATCATAAATAACCGGTATTTGGTTTTTTAAGCATAATATACTCTTATTTAAACTCATTTGGCTGATGTGGCCGTTCATTAACTGTTTCCTTATCAACAACCTGTGATCCTAATACTCAAAAATGAATAACACAAAAGATGCAATGTACTGTCGCCTTTGCGCTGAGTTAAAAAAACACAATACCCTCACAAACCTGCAGACTGACGAAGAAATGTGCCAGAAAGTTGTCAATAAACTGTCAAGATTCAACATAATTATGGATTTTCAGGAAAATATACTACCTAAGACTGTCTGCTTATTGTGTGTAAGATCCTTAGAACGAGCATTTGTTTTTGTAACTGCAGTTGAGCAGGCGCAGGCATTTCTTAGTGACTTTATTCTTGTACAAATTAATACCTCTGGAGAAAACATTTTATGTGAGCCTTCGGATATTAAAAAGGGTATTGTTGATGTTAAACAAGAATACATTCCAAATTCAATGGAAGTAAATGATGATGCTACAAATTTAACTGAAAAATGTGGTAATGAGGTAATGATTGAAGTATATAATGATTCTGATTATGCTGTGATTAATGGAAAGTCCGAAGAACATATATTTGAGAATAAGCATGATATACAACCTCATATTGAAATTATTGTAGAAAATACTGATGTAAAAGGTGAATATGTTGAATTCCTTGATTTTAAACATGTTGAAGATAGTAAATCAGGTATATTAGAAAAAGAACTCAAATCTGAACTAATTCTTTTAGACAATACAGTTAGTTCTGCAAATTACATAAATAAACAAAATTGTGGACAACAATTACAACCTCAAGAATGCAATTTTAAACCAATTGCACCCAAACAATTGTCTACTACAGTACATTCTAAAACTAACATAGAAAAAAAACAGAAAACGAAAAAACATGCTAGAAACTATACTAAAAAACAAAAGACGAGTAACATGTCCACCACCAAAAATACAGACACAGATGTAGAAGATATAAAAATGTCATGGAAAGATTATGAATGGAAGTGTAGTTATTGTGAAACACTATTCCCGAGTATTGACGAGCTACAGAAACATTCAATGCAGTACCACAACTCCTGTAACCCTTACCGATGCACTGACTGTGTTACCAAAAGCTCAAATCTCAATCGTTTTTTGAAACATGTGAAACAACACAAATATGACTTAAATTATTCTTGCTATAAATGCTTGAAGAAATTCCCTAAACTGTATCAAGCCGGGTATCATAAGAAAGTTCATGAAGACTCTGACTATGTTTGCTCGGGATGCAACACTCCTTTTGACAGTAACAATGAATTAAACGAGCATGTTAACAAATATTATAAACTATTCATAAAAAGAACACCATTTGATTTGAGGTGTAGTATATGCAATAAGAATACTGCAAGCGCTCTAGATTTGCGAAAACATTTACTGACTCACGACAACAAAGATTATGTATGTGAAACTTGCGGCAAATGTTTCACGAAGAAAACTCAATTAAGAGCACACATGCTTGTGCATAGTGCTGGAAATATCTTGCATCCCTGTGATATATGTAACGCTTCCTTTGTTCGTGTAAGCAAATTACGATACCACAAAAACATTCACACCGGAATCAAACCGTTTACCTGTGACCACTGCGGCAAAAGTTACCGTACGAAAACTTATATTGCTTTCCATTTGAAAAACTTTCACATGGACCCTCTTCTCTATCCTTGCACAGTGTGCAATAAAAGATTTAGTTCAACTTCCAATTTGAAAAAACATGTGTTTCAGCATACTGGAGAGAAACCATTTTCTTGTAACATTTGTCTGAGAGACTTTACAGACCTGTCCAATCGTAACAAACATGTGAGACGTATACATGGTATTGAGTTGGTAAGGAACAGACAGCCTAATAAAAAACAGCAAACAGCTGAAGACCCGACTTCCTCCGACATGGCTACTGGAAATACTCAATTTGCAGCTGTGGAGTAAATGGTCAATTAATCTGCCTAGCCTTTTCCAATCTGCTAACTATGTTGTGGTCACCACGAACCGAGCCGACCGCGGCAAGAGAAGCTTAAGTTTCGGTCGACCCGTGCGGCTGTTATTATTTAGCCAGAAGCCCATCAAATTGTTGGACAATCTCTCTTCCAATTAATGTATAATTTGGCCGTCAAAACGAATGAAGGGAAAAACATAATTAAAGAATATCGAAACGTCAAAGGCCAAACAACTAAATTAAAAAACCGAAACCGATCCCGCTTATTATTAACAGCAAACAGCACCAGTCAGAACTGCTGATCTGGCTGGCCGTTGGATGGTGCAAATCCAAAAGCCATATAAAATGAATGAACTAAAAAATATTATGAAAAGTGAAGCAAACATAATTGACATGGTGGATCAGCAAAGGTAGCCTTGTTCTTACGTTTTTTGCACTTTGCAGGTCAGTGTCAGGTTGTATATTGATCCATGGTATAATCATGTTCTGTGGGTATAATAAATAATATACTTCGCCAGGTATAGCATTCAGAGACACAGTGGTCACGTGGTTAACACAAGGCTACGTCATAAGTTCAAAACATCTGTGCTATACCAGAAGTTTGTAATAATAACTCCCCCAACCTCCTTTATTACCTGCGCGAATCCGATAAAACAATGAGGTTTTAATTAACAATTACGTTGGTTTATGTTTAAATTGAATTGTTTCGTTTGATTAGACACACGAAACGACAATTTAAATGCTTTGTACATATTTTTTAACAGAACCCTACGCGCGACCCTATCAAATACGTATTTAAAGAATTATAAGTAATCTCTATTATATTATATATTAGAATTAATACATCTCTTTATGTTAGATTTAATTTTGTTCTCAAATGTCAGGATTTCATGAAAAAGTCATTCAATGGAACAAATCTAACCTAAAGAGAAGTATTAATAATTATAATTACTAAAATTCTGTAAATACATATCTGTGGTCTTTGGTATATACATGGTAAGTTCAAAATTGTTCATTTTCTATTTTTACATCACCCATACTCATTTTTTTTTTTTTTTACTTTCTTCTATTCTTTGTAAGTTACCTGCTGCTTTATGTACATGTAACAGTTTGGTCAATAACTGATAAGTCATAAAAAATAATTCTGGTTCGATAAATTAATGTTAAAATAACTTCATGACTATCATGGCTTAGCCACACCTAATATGTACCTACTAAGTTTAGATACAAGTGTACTTATCACTTTTTGACCAAACACTTAGCCCACTTCCGCACGGACGTAAAAATATCGCGGCGGGATTTTATCGCGCATTGGATTTTAAACTGTCAGTGTTAAGGCGAGCATTGAGAATCCAACGCGCTGGAACGCACTCTTGTACCAGCACGTTGAAAAAACACACTATTGGATTTACATCTCTCGGCGCTAAGCAGAGCGTTGAAAATCCAGTGCACGACAAAAAAATCGCCGGTGCCACCTGGTCTTTAAATTATAACATTTTATTTTTTACATTTTAAGTGTCAATTGTTATAATTTGTATCAAAAGCATTTTTTATATAACGAGCTTCTACAAACTATAATAAGTATGAGAATTTATCCATATTTATCCAATTTGTGTAAACCCTTCGCGATGAAGCAATGTTGTGCGATTGATCGAGTAACTCGTCTGGGTCGCTGGCTAGGCTCTTGATTGGTTGAATAATTTTGATGTGATTTGGAAGCCGGTTACTGTTTGACCGTCGTGATGGCCCAGTGGTTAAGGCCTCGACTCTCATGCACGAGGTTGTGAGTTCAAATCCGGGCAAGTACCAATGTGACTTTCAATTCATATGTACTTTCTGAGTTTATCTGGCACATTACTGACATCGGTGAAGAAAACACCGTGAGGAAACCTGGACTTATAGTTAATATAAGTCTGAAATCGCAAACCTGTCTTGAGCAAGCGTGGTGATCAATGCTCGTGCCTTCTGTGTATGAGAAGAGGCCGTTGCCCTGCAGCGGGACAGTAACAGGCTGGTATTATTACAACTGTTTAAAATCGTGTAATTGCAATAAAAAAGACAAAGAAGTGAAGGGTTGATGTTCATTGTCTTTTTTATTGCAATTACACGATAAGTGCATTTTTTTGTTTTTCCTTTTTTTTTTTTCCTGTTTCGTATGTAGGTAACTGTGCGTTTGCACTGGCGAAACATTCACATACAACTGAAATCTCTATTTCCTGTTAAACATTTTATCGAACATTGACAGAAAATAGAGATTTCATTATTAATAGGGTTACACTAACTCATAGCATGTTTTAATAACTTTTTTTGTGTACTATAAAATTTTTATGTAACAATAAAGAAATAAATAATTATCAATTCGTTTTATTATATAATTAACTATTTCGATAAATAACATTTAAAAAAAAACCTCTGTGAAAATCGGATTTTTTGATAAAATTCAAAGCATTTATTTCAAATAAACCAATTACAGGCACTTTTGAATTGTCAAGGGGGTCGGTCAGTCAGAAAGATGAAGCTAGATGTCCATTC
Organism: Agrochola circellaris; assembly: GCA_914767755.1. Taxonomy (NCBI): domain Eukaryota; kingdom Metazoa; phylum Arthropoda; class Insecta; order Lepidoptera; family Noctuidae; genus Agrochola; species Agrochola circellaris. The sequence goes on from OU611867.1 coordinate 10,995,253, forward strand.
CAAAGCATAGTAAGGTACCTATGGAGAAGAACGGGCAAGAAACTCCACGGACACTATTTTAAATCATGATATGGTTACAAAATATTGGTTACATCATTCATGTTGAAGTTATACATGTGAGAACGATGCAAAACGTGAAAAGCGTGCGTAACAGAAAAAAAAAAAAACAATCTAAAAAATTAATTAAATTAAAATAAGCCGTGGTAGCTAAGAGATGACCAGTCCCTACTGACGGCGCCCGTTCACGAACATGACGCATGGGTTAGCACCATTCAGCTCAACCATTTTGAAGGGAGCTAAATGATCCAACACACGTGCCACCGTCAGCGAGACATTAGAGTGAGCATGACATACTCTCAGCCGCCAGGACACATTCAAGTCAATGAAAGACATACCCTGTACCTAAATGGTAGCTTTATAGTCGGTACATAGTACTCACACATGTGCTATGCAATTATACCATGCTAAGACACTGAATTTATACAATGCAAAGATAGTTTTTAAAATCTTCAGCAGCTCCAACTGTATTTTCAAATGCTAATCAATTCGTTTATGCGCCCTTGTGGAGCAGGACCAGCGTTGGGCCAAGCATTTTTATCAGCAATATAATCTCTCAACTTATAATAGGTATGCTTGGCTGCATAGTGTGCATTTAATATAAGATTTAAATTTCGTTTCATTCAGTTGAAGTATGTGGGGAGGTAATTTATTGTAACACTTTAAACAGTACCTACCCCATGAAAGATGAGTCCACTTTAGCCAGCCTGAAACCCGGTTGAACTAATTGGTCCCTATTCCTAATGATATAATTGTGTCTTGCACCTCTTTTACTAAAAAGATGTAGATTTTTCCTTACGTAGGTACATAAAATACACAAACATTAAATACACCACAGGTATTTGTTATGGTCGCGAATCATAATTTGATCATGATACAACCTTGCTGTGCATTTACACTGGCGAAACATTCACATAAAAACATGTTGAAATCTCAATTTCCTGTCGAACATTAACGGAAAATAGAGATTTCAGCATATTTTATGTGAATGTTTCGCCAGTGCAAAATACGTAAGAAAATTTGAATTTCGCGGGCCACACTGAAGCTTTCGAAATCTACATATTTTTCATAAAATAAGTGATAGACATAATAATTAATACTAGAAATAAAGATAAAATCAACCATTTTTTAGATTATCTAAAGTACATACATCTTTTATAGGGTACTGCAAAATAACTTGTGGTATACTTATCTATCTATATCTATATATATAAAAGAAAGTCTTGTTTGTTACAACACTTACTTATAACTCGAGATCTGCTGGACCAAATTTCATGGTTTTTTAAAAACAATGAAAAGGTAGGGAAGGTAGGGTAGGTTGGGTAGGTAGGGTAGGCAGGTAGGTGCGCCGTAGATAAGTACTTAGTGCTACTCGAGCGAAGCCGGGGCGGGCAGCTAGTTACAATTAAATGAAAGAAAATTTAAAACTCATATTAAAAGTACCTACACTCTGTAAACAAGCATATTCCAAATTAGAGGATTATATCCAAGATAAGAATGCTTGACAACATGCTGGTCCTGCTCCATAGGACAATTTAGAGTCTAGCAAAATAAAACTGGTTGCTAATTTAATTATATATATTTTTTGTTTTTTTTTATAACACTGATTTTACATTCCGTGTGTACTTGAACAACATGTATACCAAGGAGGAAATTATATGTACCTACGCCGCGTAAGTTTTTTTTTTTTTTTTCCCACTTATACAGGGTGTCAGGGACATTGACGCGAAGCCAGTTACCATGGATTCAGTACATGATTCTGAGCCCCCCTGCGTTGAAATTTTTGCGTTAAAACCATTAATATCTGAACATTCATTACTTCATTCTTGTTCAGAAGTATTTGGTTACCTTGTCTGCTACAATATATCTGACGGCGACTGTACATATTATACTGTTTGGGCCCAGGACCAGTAGCCAGTAGGTGCCGTAAGTGGCCACGCCTATTGTGGTGTCAGAGGCGTTATTCAGATTGCCAAGGTTGCAGGTGAACGGACATTTGGGACTCTTTCCTATATTTGGGACACTCCAGCATATGGGACATAGTCTGTTTAGGAGCACCGCACTCGCACTAGTTGTTGGATGAAGCGATTCCATTTTGCCAAATTATGTTTGCAGCGGCCTATTTGCGTACGCAATCGATTCAATGCTATCCAAATAGACCACTGCAATTCACGACTGTACTCTATCCACATTTTTTTTGCTCTTTTGGTGGTCTGTCAGGATTGCCTGTGTGTGTAGAACGACCCCTCAAGTTCCCTACTTGGATACTGCTAGCAAATCTGAAATTGACATTGGCAACACTTTAAACATGTCAATGTCAAATAAGTTCGGTATTGTCTGTTGTCAACCAGTTGTCAACATTAAATGGTTGTCAAATTTGCATTAAAAACAGTATCATTCGCGTGTATATTTTGTAAAAATAAGACGACCCACTGACCAAAATCATTGTTACCGGCATCTGTTTGACTCTTACCTAAAATCACTTGGCTGATGTGGCCGTTCATAAAGTGTATCCTTATCAACTATCTATGATCTTAACACTCCAAAATGAATAACACAAAAGATGCAATGTACTGTCGCCTTTGCGCTGAGTTAAAAAAACACAATACCCTCACAAACCTGCAGACTGACGAAGAAATGTGCCAGAAAGTTGTCAATAAACTGTCAAGATTCAACATAATTATGGATTTTCAGGAAAATATACTGCCTAAGACTGTCTGCTTATTATGTGTAAGATCCTTAGAACGAGCATTTGTTTTCGTAACTGCAGTTGAGCAGGCGCAGGCATTTCTTAGTGACTTTATTCTTGTCCAAATTAATAATTCTCCAAGTGATTCTTGTGCTGAAAACATTTTATATGAGCCTTCAGATAATAAAAATGGTATTATTGCTGTTAAAGAAGAAAAAGGTCAAAATTCAATGGAAGTGAATGATGATGCTACAAATTTAGGTAAAAAATGTGATAGTGAGGTCATGATTGAAGTATATAATGATTCTGATTATTATGTGATTAATGGAAAGTCTGAAGAACATATATTTGACAATAAGCATGATATACAACCTTCTAATGAAATCATTGAAGAAAATACTGATTTAAAAGGTGAATATGTTGAAGTCCTTGATATTAAACATGTTGAAGATAATAAAAAAGGTATATTGGAAGAAGAGCTAAATTTTTCTGGACCAATTCTGTTAGACAATACAGTTAGTTCTGCAGATAACGTGTATAAACAAAATTATAGTAATGAGGGTGCCAAAAATATGGATAAAAGTGTACAACAATTACAACCTCAAGAATGCAGTTCTAAAAGAATTGCACCCAATCAATTGTTTCCTACAGTTTATTCTAAAATTAACATAGATAAAAAACAGAACTCTAAAAAAAGTAAACAAAAGACTAGTAACATGTCCACCACCAAAAATACAGACACCGATGTAGAAGATATAAAAATGTCATGGAAGGATTATGAATGGAAGTGTAGTTATTGTGAAACACTATTCCCGAGTATTGAGGAGCTACAGAAACATTCAATGCAGTACCACAACTCCTGTAACCCTTACCAATGCACTGACTGTGTTATCAGGAGCTCAAATCTCAATCGTTTTATGAAACATGTGAGAAAACACAAAAATTACTTAAATTATTCTTGCTATAAATGCTTGAAGAAATTCCCTAAACTGTATCAAGCCGGGAATCATAAAAAGAAAGTTCACGAAGACTCTGACTATATTTGCTCGGGATGCAACACTCCTTTTCACAGTAACAGCAAATTAAAAGAGCATGTCAACAAATATTACAAACAATTCTTAAGAAAAACACCACTTGATTTGACATGCAGTATATGCAATAAGAATACTGCAAGCGCTCAAGATTTTCGAACACATTTACTTACTCACAAAAACAAAAAAGATGATTATGTTTGTGAAACTTGTGGCAGATGTTTCACGACAAAACAAGTATTAAAAAAACACATGGTTGTGCATAGTGCTGTAAAGATCTTGCATCCATGTGATGTATGTAACACTTCCTTTGTTTGTGTAAACCAATTACGATACCACAAAAAGATTCACTCTGAAATCAAACCGTTTACCTGTGACCACTGTGGCAAAAGTTACCGTACGAAACGGTATATTGCTAGACATATGACAACTCACATGCACTCTTTTCTCCATTCTTGTACACTGTGCAATAAAAATTGTAGTACAGCCTCCAATTTGAAAAAACATATGCTTCAGCATACTGGAGAGAAACCATATTCTTGTAACATTTGTCCGAGAGACTTTACAGACCTGTCCAATCGTAACAAGCATATGAGACGTATACATGGTATCGAGCTGGTGAGGAAGAGACAGCCTAATAAAAAACTGCAGACAGCTGATGATCTGACTTCCTCTGACCTGGGTACTGGAGACGCAAAATTTGCAACTGTGGACAAAATGGTCAATCAATCTGCCTAGCCTTTTCAAACTGCCAACAATGTTGAGGTCACCACTTACTGAACGTACTGCGGCAGGCGAAGCTTTACCTTCGGTCCACCGGTGTTGCTGTTATTATTTAGCCTGAGCCCCTCAAATATTTGGCGAGTGTCTTCCCCTGATCTGGCTGGTTGACAGAGAAGTTCAAGTCCTAGATCCGGATAAAATGTATGAAAAAATGTTGTGTAACTGTAGTACCTTGTACGAAAAGTGAAGCAAGGAATGCAAGGAAAATTGATTTAATAAACACCATTCATTCAATTTTGAAGCCTTCATAATTTATTTAAACAGACAAGAAGAAAGGAACAGAAAAATACGTACAGAGATGATACTTTTTTCTAAACAAATCTTCCTTAAACGCGTTATAACCGATTTAATATAATATATTTTTAATACTTATATTTTTTTTTTAATACATTTAAGTACACACAAAAAAACTTGCGCAGTGCTGGCGAATCCTAGAGCAGCGCGGTTTTTTATTAAAATATCAACAATACGCTATTTAAAATAAATTTCAAAATAAAAAGACTGATATAAGCACGCAGTTAGCGTGCTTATATCGGCTTCGATGCTCTCGTGGGCTAGTGAATGTTTATACAATTTGAAATTTAATTTGTTTGCATCCTCTTAAGGGTTCATTGTACTCATCATTATGAACAACTTTCACGATTTACAAAAAAATATTAAGTACTCAAAAACTAGACATGTTAGCTAAATGGGGATACGAAATCTTGCATTTAAATGATTATTTCTATCAGCTTTTTTAATAAAAATGTGATGTTGAAAAATGGGCTTCATAAAACACTGTGGCCCCCTAAAAAGTGCCGCCCGGGGCGGGCCCCCCCTGCCGCCCCCACTACGCTACTTAGGTAAACAAAAAATACCACTGGACTTTTTGGTGGGCGGGTGTTTTGGAGGACTGTCCGTAATTTCGACGTTCAAAAAGTGCTGATCTGATTGTCACCCTAGTTGGATGACTTTTTTTTTTTTCTGTAATCTGGATTTATTGCTTTTCAAAAACGGTACTTACGTCATAGGCATCCCAAGGAGCGTTGGTTAATTAAATAAGTTCAAAAGTATTTTGCAAGGGATTTTTAATGAATAACTCCCAGCTGTTTCACAATCACACGTAGTAGAAATTGGAAAAACACAATTAGTCGGGTCGCCAAATAAGAAAAAATGCTTGGAACTTGGGTACAACTTTTATTTTATGATTGATTCTATTGGTATACTGAACCATAATCCGTAGGGTGCCAGAATGGCACCCTTGAGCAATATCAAATATCGAAGGTCAAATGTCACGAAAGTCGAAAAAGCTACACCACCCACATTTTATTGCGAATTAAAAGGGAAATCGGTTCACCCAAATTAAATATTGTAATTTGTAAGTATAATATTATATATTGTTTTGTATTAACTAAAACCACAATAGTCAGATACTTAAATGTTTTATTATGTGCCGATCTTTGTAACGTTATTCTTAGTCAGAAGTGGAGATTTCACTCTTACTGTCATAAATGGAGCTTCCTGAGTCTTCACATTGCCACACAAATCGCCAACTACACGCGCATGGGCACAACTGCACCTTACTGTTGAACATGGCTTCGCACTTGAAGAGCTGCATCTTAAACTAAAAACCAAAACAGCCATTCCATACATTTTGACCGCGTAGATATTGCACTTTTCTAAGAAATAGCAGAATTTAACAAAAAATACTGATGAACATTGTTAACGCAGGGGCGTACAGAATCATGTACCTACTTACTGAATCCATGATAACAGTTTTCGCGTCGATGTCCCTGGCACCCTGTATAATATACTAACTACAAATATTTGATTTGGGTGGACCGATTTCCCTTTCTACACTAATATTATAAAGAGAAAATATTTGTATTTTTGTATCTTTTTCAAGCATGCTTTAAACATAATAATGTAAGCTTAGAAAGAGAAAAGACTTGATATTTTGTATATTGGTTTGTAATGAATAAACTCAAAAACTACTGGACCGATTTAAAAAATTCTTTCACCTGTTGAGTGCTATAGAGGGTTACTGGTTATGTCTCGGCAATCCATTAAGGAGGTAATTTACAACCAAATTACCCCTTTTGACTCCTATGCAAATGTCAACAATAATAATAATTATTTATTTATTTTCTTACCACAAATTACAGAGATAGTAATACATAGTCTTCAGACACAATTTCATAATTAATTTGTGGAAGACTGGTGCCTAAACTAAGTTTTTTACAAAACCTGTATGTCAGGTCACCAGGCCCCCAAATCGTAAGTTGTACATTATTTTTGTTGCACTGGAGACCATCGGGTTTATATATCATATTTACATAAAAATCTCCCACATTATAATATTGCAATAGTGCTCATTTAGCTTGGTTTATAGAAATCGTGAAAAGGTAATTTATTAAGAATACATGCAAGGGAGGATGTACCTATATGAATGTATATGAAAGCGTGTGGGGTGAGTTTGTGTGATGTGGAGTGAGTGTGTGTGTGTGGTTTGGGATGCTTGTATATGCGTTGCAAAGGGAATTTTGTGTCATGAAATAGTTTTGAAAAGATCTTCAATTTGTGTATAATCTAATGTAATAAGCCATTCAGTTATTTTCCTTTTAAAAGCTATTTTGTTTAGGTTATGAACAGAGAGTAAATCATTTAGTCTGTTGTATAGAAAAGGGTAATGTTAGTCATATTTAACATTTTATATTTTTATTTCATACATTTTAAAATATAAAATGTCAAATTAAGTAAGTACCTACCTACTCGAAAATGGTTGACATTGGCATAGGGGTCATCAGGGGTTATTTGGTTGCTAATGACCTCTTCACATCACCTTAACGGATTGCCGACATATCCATACTAATATAATAAATTCAAAAGTAAGTCTGTCTGTCTGTCTGTATGTATGTTACCTTTTCACGGCTAAACCACAGAACGGATTTCGATCAAATTTGGTTTAAATAATGATATACTCGTATCAACCTTTCTAACATGTAGTATGTAGATATTGTGTCCAATGGCGGCACTAGAATAGGTATTACGAGTACAAATTAATGGTGATCTTCTTCTTTTCGTGTGGTTAGCTACTATACCTGCAGCCTAATTACGTAATGCACGATCAATAATAAATTGAAACAGATTGCTAGTCCATTGCTTCATAAGTTCGAAAAAAAAATCTGTTCAATTTTTTTTTCGAACTTATAAATCAATGGACTAGAAATCTGTTTCAATTTATTATTGATCGTGCATTACGTAATTAGGCTGCAGGTGTCAGAGTTTTAAAGCCACCCATGGGCCTCTGACTTGGCTTCACATGCCGGCAGAGTAATATCTCTCAGGCATGCCGGTTTCCTCACTATTGAGATGTTTTTCTTCACCGTTTTTGAAGCAAATGATAATAATACAATACGCACATGAATCCGAAAAGTCAGAGGAGCGTGCCTTTCGAACTTGAGACCTATGACTTCTCTCCTATGGCAGTCTGACGGTCACACCACTCTGCTATCACTGCATATAGCCCAGAATAATAGTAAAATGAATAATTAATATTTTGAGTAAGGCATTTACGCCCGTATGACAGAAGCTCACTCAAGACTCAACTTCAACCAATCAAAAGGCTTTAAACGAGTTTTAAGTAATGCTTGAGTCTTGAGTTACGTTCTGTAATACAGGCCTTAGAATCATATTAACCTGTTTTATTTATTTAAAAAACCGGATAACTGTGAGTAGGACTTGCGCCCTGAGGGTTCCGTCTCAAAGCTGTGCTTGCTCGGTTGCCGAATTTCGCAATCGGGATTAAAGAACTGTTCAAATATTATAGGCACACTATAGCGATTTAGATAGACGGCTTGTAAAACATGTGCGGGGGACCCGGCTTAAAAAATATCTGATTGCCCCCCCCCCCCTCTCGGGACAAAAGCTGGGTATGCCCATGTTTGTTCCGCTTTCACGCTAAAACGGCTACATACAATAAGTAACTACTTTATTTTAAAATAAGCAAATATTATAATTTTACATATTGTATACAAATTTTATTTTAATAAATAAATGTAAACGCTTATCGAGACCAATCCAGTCAGTCAGACTGTCCCAAGCTGTTTCTCCATAATGTTTCGGCCACCTCAAAGAGTAAAAAGTCGACACAGGTAGTGCCACGAGCATTGGAGTACCTTGCGAATCATGGGTAACACTAATGCGTTCCAGTTACTGTTGTCAAGTGCTTTAGTCGTGCAATAGACCACGGACGGTGGGTCGGCCACTGCGACATGCAGGTCGATGGTGCAGGTGGTACTTGCAACTTCTGTGGCATCAGCAATAATAGCGATCCTATTACCGATTTATGATTGACGAAACGTTCTATGAGTAATAATTATGGTCAATAACAGGGATAAAAGGTGAGATAAAGGGAGATGGGGGGGGATTATCCCCCCCAAATCTCTCCCAACCCTGCCTATGGCCTTGCACTCGGTCACTGCCTTAACTCCAACTCCTCGGACTCCTCCTACCATTACCGCGCCCTGCGAGGTGTCCTGCCCAACTCCATTTGTTCCTTCGTTTTCCGTTATTGAAAACCTTCGTACATCTTCTGATCTTGACCAGTTCCAGGTGTAATGAACATCAATTTTCGTTGCATTCCTTGCTAATCACTTTCAGTTTTTTAATCTTATTGTTTGCTCTTTGACTTTTTCGATGTTCCATAATTTTGTTTTTCCATTCATTCATTTTGTCTAGATCTGCAAATTTAGCCTCTCCAGTAGTCAGGTCAGAGGAAGTCGGGTCATCAGCTGTTTGCTGTTTTATAATAGGCTGCCTCTTCTTTGCCATCTCAATACCATGTCTCCTTCTCATATGTTTGTTACGATTGGCCATGTTTGTAAAGTCTCTCGGACAAATGTCACAAGAAAATGGTTTCTCTCCAGTATGCTGAAGCATATGATTTTGTAAATAAGTGTCTGTGCGAAACTTTTTGTTACAAATTGAGCAAGTAATTGGGAAATAGTCCGTGTGAAATTTCATGTGATTTGTGATCTGACTTTTCGTTCTAAAACATTTACTGCAGACATCACAGGTGAACGGTTTGATTCCAGAGTGTATGCTAGCATGATATCGTAGTGAGTATACAGTTTTGAAGGTAGTCTTACAAATTTCACAATGATATAAAACCTTTTCGATATGTGTATCCATGTGAGTTCTTAAACTTGGTTCACTATTGAAACATTTGCCGCATCTATCACAAACATGGTCGCGTTTTTTCTCTTTGTGCCTATTTAAGTGGTTCCTCAAAGCGGTAATGTTTGCGCAGACTTTATTGCATGTACTGCAAGTTAAATTGTCACTGTTAATAAATGTTTTCTGTCTCCATAGAATATTATAATACTTGTTGACATGTTCTTCTAATTCAGTTTTAGTTGAAAAAGGAGTGTTGCATCCCAAGCAAATGTGTTTAGAGTTCTCATGCATTTTCATCTTGTGATATATGGTTTCCATCATTCTAGGGAATTTCTCAAAGCATTTGTAGCATGAATAATGTAAGTACTTCCTGTGTGATCTGACATGCTTCATGAAAGCATTGAGACGTTGCTTTTTAATTTTGCAATCTGTGCATTGGTAAGCGTTGCAGGTGTTATGGTAGATCATTGAATGTTTCTGTAGCTCTTCAATATTTGAGAACAGAGTTCCACAGTGTGAACACTTCCATTCGTAATCCATCCATGTCATTTTTAGGTATTGCACGGGCACAGTGCTTAATCTATTAATTTGTTTATTTATGTAATCTTCTGAATATTCTGTAGTATCCAATAGTTTAGGTGGTGTTGGTTTAGAAATGGATTGATTATTATGTATATTTTGTACAGCAGGACCCACAGTTTTGGTGCCCCCATTACTATAATTTTGTTCAGTTATGTAATCTGCAGAATAAACTGAATTGTCTAATGGTGGGATTGGTTCAGAATAGTGTTCTGTTATTGAAATATCTTTTCTGACTTTTTCTTTCAAAGCAGAGGGTACTTTAGTGTCTTTGATATTCAAATCATTTTCTCCAACATTGATGTACTGATTTTCTCTACAGTCAATATTAAAATTAAGAGATTCATTATCTTCAATATTTTTATCATTATTTAGAGCAGTGCATTCATCAGTTTCTTCTTTTATACCAATTTTTTCTTCAACAATATCATAAGAGTATTGTCTAGTGTCCTTATTCTCAATATTAACTTTTTTACTGCTTAAATTGTTATCATCAGCATTGTAAACATTACAGTTGTCCTCAATATCACATTCTTCATCATTATTATCATTCACATCCATTGGATCCCGACTACTTTCGACTTTAACTTCGTTATTAACATGTGATGGTGTGTAAAAGGTGATTTCACCATAAGAATCACTATTCACAGTTCTTGTTTGAACCAGATTAAAGTCACTAAGAAATTCCTGCGCCTGTTCAACTGCAGTTACGAAAGCAAATGCTCGTTCTAAGGATTTTAAACATACTAAGCAGACAGTCTTCGGTAATATATTGTCCTGAAAATCCATAATTATGTTGAATTTTGACAGTTTATTGACGACTTTCTGGCAGGTTTCTTCGTCAGTCTGTAGGTTTGTGAGATCATTATATGGTTTTAACTCTGCGCAAAGGCGACAATACACATTTTTTGTATTATTCATCTTGAATGATTTTGGAATGTTATTTTCATAGGATGTTATAGCGCAGTTATTTTATAGACGGCCATGCCAGCCCAGTAAGTCAAGACAGAAGCAAAACACAGATACGAATAACAATTGATAGAAAACATTGATTAGAAATTAATTAGGTAAAAACCTCAACAACACGGCGAGCTCACTAGTTTATTGACATATATGATGGATGACAGATGACACTAATGACACATGACTGACAGTGACAGTCAAAAGAGACAATGCTGCCATGATGCCTTGCCATTTACCAATGTCAATTTTCTGCAGATTTTTCAATAGAGATTTGCAAAATTCCCATAGACCAGTTCTAGGGATAGTCTAAGAAAATTGCAAATACAATCCCAGTAAAATATGGAGTTGAAAGCCTTGGCGACGAAATGATTCATCAATCATCATCACTGGCAGACTTGTTCCACCCACTGCTGAGTAGGACAGGCCTCCTCCCTTTTGTGCCATGCTCCGTGCGAGTCTCATCCAGTTCTTCCACGCAATCTTTTCTAGGTCGTCCACCCACCTGCGGGGTAATTGCGTAACACACATAGAGTAGCAATGGGTTTCATTTTGACAGTTCAACAACATTCTTTGCGATGATTACAGCGTTGAGCAGACAAAATTTTCGAACTTATAAAGCAATTGATTAGCAATATCCTTCAAAATCATTCAGATTGTGATTGATAGTGTGTTACGCAATTAGGGTGCTGGGCCAATGTCAGACCTGTACCCTAATTACGTAATACACGATCAATCAGAATCTGAATCGTTTTGAAACAGATTGCTAATCCATTAATTCGTACGTTCGAAAAAAAAATCTGCTCAGCAACGTAAATAACACAATGAATGTTGTTGACTTGTCAAATTGAAACAGATTAGTCGGAATTGTTAACGAAAATGTGTTGCGTAATTAGATAGCCAGACCAATGTCTACCAACGCTTCTTCTACCGTTTCTCGCCAAACATTCCGTTAGGGCTCTTCTCCACTTGTCATCACCACGTCTAGCCAAGTGTCCTGGTCCACCTCCATTTCTGAGCCACTATTAGTAGTCCCACCACGTCGAGTTATGGAGTCGATCTGTCAGTGATAAGCATAACATGCGCGCCCCATAGCTTTTTGTGCAACTTGGACTAGTACACAGTCTCTTTAGTGAGCGTCCATGTTTCCGACCCCATATGACCTCATGATAGGCAAGACACATTTTTCATTTAATTAATTTGGTTGTCAGGCATTGTGGTATCTTCCAATCTTTATTATTTTTTGTCATAATACACACATCCTATCATATCCTATGTGTGATGAAGTATGTATGATCAAGTGCATTTTTAACTATAAAAAAATATCCAATTAATATTTACCAAACCTACTCTTCCAGATTGGCTTCTTACTTTAATTCCTAGGTTTAAATTAGCAACTTATCCCTATATTTTGTAAAAATTAAGACAAATTGCATTTTTTGCAAAAATTGCAATTTTAGTAATTAATGTCGTCAATTAAATGGCAAAAGGCAAAAATGAGGATTAGAACAATTTATATTGTAAAAAAAAAAACATTGTTTCCACCATTGCAACGAATCACACAATCAGAGCGATTTGGCATGCTTAGTTAAAATCACTTTTAGGAATGGACGCCCACGTTCTTTCTAACAAGTCAAAAAGTAGTTGTGGGCTATGCACGGCATCCATACTCGGCAGAGCTCTTCTTTGGAGCATATCCTATGCGTGCTCAATTGGGTGGAGGTCTGGCGATTGAGCAGGCCACGGCAGAAGGTTGATGCAATCGTGATGCAAGCATCGGCAAGAGTGCGTGTTACGACTCTAGCCGTGTGTGGCCGTGCATTAGTCGAAACGAATAACCCAACCGGCTTCGCAAAGGGATAATCACGTCTGAAACAATCCTCTCAGCACAAATCTGAGCATTGAGGTTGCCTCTGATCCAAATGAGATCGGTTCTTCAACCGATCCAAATAGGCCGGTATTTGGATGATTGTTCCCCCTCCATATCGAGTACGTCTTGTATCCGGCTTCATACTGAAACGAAGATTCATCAGAAAAGCAAACACAACACCAATCTTCTTCCTCCCAATTTCTGTGTTCGAGAGCCCATTGTAAACGGGCCCAACGATTGCGGGGTGCTATAGGTAGAACTCTCAGCGGCCTTCGGGACCCACTTCACGTAGGTAAACGATTTCGGATGGTTTTATCAGCAAGCCTGAAGAGCTGTGGAGCGTCGTCGCCAACATCATGGCGGTCATGGTACGATTCCGTCGAGCAGTATTTTGGATGAAGGTACCGATCCTGTCTGCGATCGTCCTCCATGTCGCTCGGCCACGGTGCCCGTGACACGATAGCGTTTCCGAGGCGGCATACGACGCTCTATGTAGTGCCAAGAGCGACAGCCACAGTACGTTGCCAGGAACCAGCTTGCAACATTCCGACGGCTCTCATCATCTCTTCTCGTGTCAAATGATGTCGTCGCTCCATATCGATGCAATTTTTTTCAATTCCGATGCAGAAATACGCTATTAAGTAGTGTACTTGATAGCGTATTTCTAGGATTCCTAAAAATTTAAAGAAAATTATTTATTCAAATAGTGAAATTCACTAAAACGAATCAATAAAGATCCAAAAAAGTTAAAATAATAATCCTCAATTGCGGCGATACTCTAAGACGTACTTGATCCGTAGACACTTTTGATGTGTGTAGTTGTGCGTCTTAACTCGGAAGTGAACGAAGGAGGCGAAGTGTTATCTCTTCCAAACGCATCTGATGAAAGTGCAAACATACCTTTGGAATTAGTAACACATTATTATAATTATAATTAATAACACAGTATTTGGAAGGTTTCAATTTTATTTCTGACCCGTTGTTCCAAGAATTCATCATCTGCCTAGCCTTATCCCAACTATATTGGGATCGGCTTCCAGTCTAACCGGATGTAGCTGAATACCAGTATTTTACATGGAGTGACTACCTATCTGACCTCCACAACCTTAACTGGGTAATACACTACAAATGTAAATACGATACCCCTTGATATGGCTATGCCGGGACCAACGGCTTATCGTGCTTTCCGAGGCAGGGAGAGGGGTCTTGGACACCCATCCACGGACCAACCGCGGCAAGCTTACCGTCGATCGACCCGTGCGGCTGTTATTACTTTTCCAACAATATTATCATTACATTTTCGTCAAATACTTTTGTGAACAGACCATAGTAGGTTTTAGAAATTTTGAGTGAAATACCCTCATCCTTACAATGTTTTTTGCTGTAGGAATTAAAATAAAACACTCAGTCATCTTAATTAATTTTAATGGATGATAATGATAATACTTAAAATTAATTAAACATTTGCAACATTGAAAGGGTTCCAAGGGATCAAGTAATGAATACATTAAAGCCTCTTGGCCGTCTTGCTTGGCACGTAAGATCTAACTGTTCATACCACAGGCACGGAGACGCTGCTAAAGGCGGTACCGTCAACACTTTCCATACAAACCAAGCGTGTCGCCGTTAATTGCACTACCGACACAAATGACGTATGGAAACTGAGGGCTTTGATCGGTGAAGATGACAGAAGTTGTGCGCTCAACGCATTTTCGGCACCACGAATTTTAATAGTACTGCCAACTTTAGACGCGGCAATTCCGTACTGTGTATATACAAATTACAATACAATTATAATCATCCATAGATTATTAATTTTAAAATAATGTAATCATATGGGAAACTGGAACGAATGAACTAGTTAATACAATATTGTACTCAGCCCAGCCCAGAACAAAACAAAAGCAGGGCAGAAGATTATGTCATTGAATAAAAAGCTTTATTATCAGTTACTTAAAGTTCACACATTTCTAGAACTTTGGACTTTACGACACTTATGCCAGTTTTCACTAGTAGTAGCCGCTGTTGGATTCTTAACTTTCAGCGCAGAGCCGAGCGTTGAAAATCCAACACCGGGGTTTTATATAGGCACAAATTTAGGTGTCGCCTAGTATTAGTGAAAACGGGCGTTATTATTAGAATTTTCAAATACATTTAAAAAAACTTTATAGTTTTTTTAAATGTATTTGAAAATTCTGTGTTCTGCGCTCATCTTACTGTGCGTTTGCACTGGCGAAACATTCACAACAAAACATGTTGGAATCTCATTTTTCTGTCAATGTTCCATACAATTTTTGACAGGAACTAGAGTTTTCAACATGTTTTGTTGTGAATGTTTCGCCAGTGCAAACGCACAGTTAGTCTGTGTGTTTATAAAAATATGATACATATTTTTATAAACATTTTTCAGTTATACAAGCTGTATAATTTCACAGATAGCTAAAAACTAAACAATTCCTCCATCACCTGTCAAGAGTACCTATACTTTGTCCAATAAAACTGCGTTTGCACTGACGAAACATTCACTTAAAAACATGATGAAATCTCTTTTTTTCTGTCAAACTTTGTATGGAACATTGACAGAAAGGTAGAGATTTCAACATGTTTTGATGTGAATGTTTCGCCAGTGCAAACACACAGTTACATCACACAATAGAAGTAAATTATAACAATAAAATAAAACGAAACATTTTGATTATGAAGAAAAATCCTCTAGAGAGATTACTAAAAAAGTCAAAGAGTAGAAACAATGATTGGCACATAAGATTATTAATTTTGAAAATAAATTAGGTACAATAAATTAAGGAATGGAATCCCGATCTCGAGCCTTTCCTTGAGATTCGATCTCGTGGAAAGACAATCTTGAAGTCTCGGTCGATATCTCGAATGAGATTTTGAGACCGAGAGTGTTCTATGGTTTTTGAGAAGCAATTTTAAAAATGGATAATATAATAATTAATGGATTTATAGTATGCGTGGTGAGTGATGATTTGTTTCGAGATTTGACTGTTTTTTTTTTAACGAGATTTCCCTAAGTAGGCCGTGGCGGATATCGTTTGACCCCGCTGAGGGGTAGGTTTTAGCAAAGTAAACACTAAAAAGCACACAACATTTTACAAACCTCCTCGGATTATTTTTCGCTAATTCCCAAAGACTTCGTTAGGTTGGCTACCAGAGATATCTCGGTGAATATACATGGCGGCCAAACCGGGCAGCGTGATGGCAAAATTCGTCACGTAAACAAAACATTTTACAGAAAAATACTTGAAAACGTAATAGGTACTTACTCAAAGTTAAAAAGTTTAATTAATACCTATAATATCAAGTTCACTTTAAAATTTGTCACAAAACTCGAAGACGTTTTTGGAGGGGATTTGAGCCCCTTAGCCCCCGCCCTGGATCCGCTACTAAGTAGGTGTAGTTTGTAAGAGCATTTTTTTTTAAACACTTCATTTCTAAAAGTATGCTAAATCTCGATCCCGCCTGGTTGCCGGGCGAGATCTTGCCAATCTCGACTCGAGATTGCATTCCTTACTTATAATGTGCGGCCTTTAATATGGCACATTTCGAAAAAGTGCGGCTTTAGTGCTCAGGGACCACGCAGTCGCCGCGCCGTCTCCGCTCGATTTTGTCATATAACGTTAACGTATGGCGGCGATGGAATAAAAAAAACAGTATAAACAATACTAGCGGTGTGGTGGCGGCGCGATGGCGGCGCGGTGGCAGCGCGGCGGCGGCGTGGCACCGGGCTGGCAACGTTGCATATTCACAGCTTGGAGGCTCGCTGAGCATTTAGGCATACGTAGGTACGTATGCCTAAATACTCAGCGAGCCTCCTTTGGCAAGAATAAAATTCTGTGAGCTGTAGTAACGGCTACATAAGTACATACTATGCTACAACTTATCTCTTTATACAAATTAAACTAGGGAAACTGATGATGGGTATGGCTACATAACCATGATAAAACAAAAAAAAAAAAAACAATACTTATGATAAAAAAAAAACTGAGGTCAATGACCTATGTAGTGTAGTTACTTAAAATATCAGTATAAAAATGGAACTTTCAAATACTTCAACCGTCACTCTCGTTTTCATCGGCAGATTTTTCTTTATTCACATCCTCAACACTTTTGGTTGGTCTTATCCTTATGTCTCCTAATATCTTTTTCTTCCATTCAAGCACTTTGTCCTTATCAGGATATATTACCTCCTTAGTTTCTGGATCTAAAGCATAAAGTCCGTCAGACGTACGTTTCCTTTTGGAATTGTCAACACCATGCATATCTTTTGTATGTTTGTTGTAATTGGACCAGTTCCTAAATGTCAGCGGACAATTACCACAAGAATATGGTTTTACTCCAGTGTGCAAACGTAAATGTTGCATTAGTAAGTGTCTGAAGCGGAAACTCTTATTGCAGTGTGTGCACTTGAAAGGTCTAATATCCTTGTGGACAGCACTGTGAGTCACCAGTTCTTTAGATAACCGAAAACATTTGCCACACTCTTTGCAGCTAAACCGCTTTGGTCCAAAATGTACAGTAGCATGCATTTTGAGTTCATGTTTGATCTTAAAACTGAAATTACAGACTTCACATTTATACGGTCTTTTGTCAGTATGCACAAATTGGTGTTGATTTAATTCTTTCCTGTTATAAAAACCGCCACCACAAGTATTGCAAATATAGGTCCGTTTTCTATCGGTATGTACTAACAGGTGCCTGTGTAGTAAAAGTCTCGACTTTGGCGTTTTTTCACATATGACACATTTAAGGCTCTCATTGTTCTTGACTACTGAAGAACTTTGTTCTGCGCTCTTGTAAAACATTGTCATATGGTCATCTAATTCCTCTTCGCTTGAAAACATAGAGTTGCATCCGCAGCAAACATAATCAGTATTGAAATGTGTGGCTTTGTGTGTGTTCATTTCTAACAGGGTTTCAAAGTTCAGAGAGCATTGATAGCAAGTAAGTGCTAGAACTGGGCGGTGTCTAGATATGTGTGTTATGAAATTATCTATATGCAGTCCTCGCGCTTTGCAGTCAAAGCATCTGTATGGGTTACAGGTCATGTGGTACTGCATAGAATGTACTTTCAACTCGCTAGGGTTCTGGAAGAATTTATCGCAGAAAGCACATAACCAATTATAGTCATGCCAAGTATCAAGGTCTACATTTGCCGAAATCCTGGGCTTTTTTAATTTTCTATTAATGTGATTAAACATTTTAGGTTTTGATTTACCTATTCCTTTTTTTGATTTGGATTTAGAGCTCTTTTTTTTTACTTCAGTTTTTGGGTCAAATTCAATCTCAATTTCTTTACCGATCTCCTTGGACTTATCAGGGATAGTGCCTTCAGTTTTAACACTGACATCATCTTTGATACTTGAATCCATATTATCGTCGTCCGAGCCAACCTCGTCGTTCTTAACATCTAGAGCCGAATTATCATGTTCATAGTCTTGGAATGCCTCTTGTGCAAGGTCCACAGTACTAATAAAAGCATAGGCGTGATCCAAAGAATTCATACATTCTAAACACACAGTTTTAGGCAAGATATTATTAAAATCCACGTGTATATTAAATCGCGTCAACTTATTGATGATTTCTCGGCGTTTCTCTACGTCGATTTCCATGTTGGAGAGATCACTGCTTGGCTTCAAGTCAGCGCAAAGGCGACAGTACAAATCATTTAAATTATCCATGTTGACATTGGCAATGATCTTCAACTCTTAAGATTCGTATGAATATTACCTATTTCTGTAAAAGGTAGGGAGTGTTCGTCGCACCTCGTAAGCGGGAAACAACGATACAGTCGTTAACAGTATGCTCACAATTCTGTCTACAAATATTCCATTTGCATTTTTTATTAATACGTCACGACGACAGTTGACAGCTTGTCAGAACATCATTGACAATCAGAAAATGAACCAAAGACAATAAAAACCTCTTCGTAGTGCTTGCCAATGCGTAAAAGCAGTAAAATCGGTTTTTTATCCCATACAAGTTTATTTGTCTTCACCTTTTTCTCAGGTTGTTAGAAAGTTAGAATGATTGTTTCTACGTCCAAAACCCGTGCCCGACTTCTAAGAGCGTTTATTCTGAAAGTGGGCAACGTCGCACTTAGATGTCAAATGTAAAAAAAGTCAGATGTAAAAAAAAGCCTTTTTTACACCTAAAACGGGTACAACATCAAATTCAATATTATAATTGCAATTCATTATTAATATTCTAGTTCGCTAGTTAGCCACATTTCCTATTTCCATGTAGTAATATTGCCAAATTAAGGGGTATGCGCTAAGGTAGCCCGCGAGATTCAAATTTTCTTTAGTTTTTTGCATTTTGCAAGTCAGTGTCAGGTTTTATGTTTATTAAAATATGATTCGCGACCGTAACAAATATTTATAGCTTTACATAATTATAATCATTACAATCAGCAATACAACTTCATAAGTTAGCATAATTGTCAAATGTCATGAAATAGTCATTCAATGGGATTACATGAACATAGAGAGTTGTATTGATAATTTTTATGATTATAATTCTATAAATAAACATTTGATACGGCCGCGAATCATATTTAGATCAACATAGAACATGATACTGACCTGCAAATTGCAAAAATCGTAAGAAAATTTGAATTTCGCGGGCTGTATAGACGCTTTCGCCTTAATCAAAATAGGTAAATTTTTGACAGCTATTTGCGATGTTGCCTACTTTTAGGATAAACGCTCGTATGCGTAGAAAGCGCAGCGCGTTCTAAGCGCAGATGTTCATATGCCAAACAAGATATGCAAAGGGAGACCTAAGACGATCTGGCATTAGTACATTCCGCGATCATGGTTAGATTGATCTCAGATGGATCGTGTAGGGCCAGATTTACGTTGTACGCTGGAAGTGGAATAAAACAAATACATTAACGTAAATTTATATACACTTATTTATAAGCTAGTAGAGCCAAACAACGAGGCGATGTTTTAACGTTCAATATTCTTTTGAATTCACAATGCTTTGCACCCTTTTCTTTCAGATAAATCAGTCTGTCAAATAAAACAAAATTTTCGATGACTGGCTGCAAATAATTTTGTAAAAGAATAAAAATTCCCGCCTTTTTATGCGTCAATTGAGTTAACTGATTCCACATTGTCTTATGTTCTTCTAAACAGAATGTAGGAGTCTCAATGTAATCATTATTGCCACTAGATTCATTTTTTATTAAACTAAAGCCATTAGTGGTAGCATCTTTTAAGTAGACTTCAAAATTATTATCCATGTTTTTAGTTTTGACAGCTTTCCGTTTTTTCCTTTTCAATTTGCAGTTGTCTGTAAAAAAAAACACATTTCTTGTTATAGTTGTGTGCACACAAACATAATAATTTCAGATTTGCTTAACAATGCGGCGATAAGGTAATATAATTGTAGGGACCATTTATCATAGCGCCGCACTGTTTAACCGTACCACTACTGTTAAACGGTAGGGATTTGCCAAACCATAAAAGCACACTTCCACAGCCATCGAAATCCCCAATTCCACCATAGACAGAATACTTTGCAGTTTAACCAGTACAATTTCTTATTATACGTTATTTGGGAACTGATAACAATACTCACATCTAAACGCAAATGTCTGCAGCACAGCTCTTGACAATAAATTGAAAACTAAATCTTCTAACTTATCGTCCACAGACGGTGGCTGAGCAGCCAGTCTTAAAAAAGGCACCTTCATATACTCTTCCCCCTTAAACCGCCTAAAAATATCTTTTAGGCAATCACTTAAAGGAAAATTCTTAAAAACTCCACTATCTCCGAACATTTTGTGATAACAGCAAGGCATTATTACCATCACCTTTGCATCGGCCATCTTTAAAAATAAGTTAATCGCGTCTATAGTTAAATCGGCGCAAGCATGAAGGCCGGTTATGCAAAATTCTTTAGAATTCCCAAACTTATCGTGCAAATATCCTTGGATAATTTCATGTGAATTTTCTGTCACGGTGTGTTTTATATATTTTACATTATCTGTGGAGTTTGCATGGTATTTCCGCTGTCGTATTTTGGCGCCAACGTAATGACTTTCGTTACATTCAATTCCTAATATTCTGTAGTTTGTGGTTTCAAATAAAAGTTGATCCAAGTAGCCCTGGAAATAGACATAAGAAAGATTTAGATAACTAGGCAAGAGCAGTACCCTAATTACGTAATACACGATCAATCAGAATCTGAATCGTTTTGAAACAGATTGCTAATCCATTGCTTCGTACGTTCGAAAAAAAAATCTGCTCAACAACGTAAATAAGGCAATGAATGTTGTTGACCTGTCGAATTGAAACAGATTAGTCGGAATTGTCATCGAAAATGTGTTGCGTAATTAGATAGCTGGTTTACGCGAAGCGAAATACGATTTGGGAATTGTAATAGCGTCATGTAGTAAGGTTTTTGAAACTAAACAAGTAGGTATCTGCATGGGAATGGCTAGCAAAAAACATGTTACTGTAACGTTTCGTAAAAATTATTATGTTTTTGCTTTGCCTCTATTATAGTGTGCCTTTCTGTAGTTTCTGACTACCTCCACAAAAAAAAAGTGAGTGTAACTGTAAATGTAGGTAAGTACGTTTGTAAGAAAATAGTTACCAATCCTGATCCAAAGTCGACAACGACATCACAGCCAACATTTTCACATACTTCTTTGATTTCTTTAGCCAAATATAAGATCTCATGTTTCTTTTTAGGACTGACCGGCACGTTCACATTGTCCTCCATAGCATTTTCTTGAATATCCTCGTAAAAGACTTGCAACTTTTTCAGTTTTCTAAAGAAAGTGCTTAAAAAATCATCACATATAGAGCTCAAGTCGAAGTCTTCATCAAACACATCAATTTTTTCATCTTCTAGAGTGATTTTGTCCAAAATGTTGTGAATTAGTAAATCAGTGTTGGGGTAATTGAATAAATATTGATATTCTTGAAAGAATTTTACACATTCTGCGAAATATTCTTCGGGCTTGTCGAAATTCTGCGGTAATGACATCTTTACCTAAGAAAAAACAGATGGTAACAGATAAATGAATACATGAAAGCAACAACAAAATCAACACTTTTCGTGCAACTCCAAATCTGTTTCATTTTGACAGTTCAACATCATTCATTGTGTTATTTTGTCGAGTAGCTAGCGCCGACTCGTAGAGTGCGGACGTGCCTCATGTTCAAGGCCGTAATAAAACATTGGAATAATCAGTTAGTTCTGGGCATAGGTAGGTATTCGGGTGGAGTTTATCATAAGGAAAGTAAGTAAACATTAAACGGGTTTAATTTGAGACAATACAATACAAGAAACATGCTATTTAATTGATAATTATTAGATTTTTTCAGGATATTGACTTTGATTTTTCTGAATAATTATTTATTTTATTTGTTTGTTTACATTACGTAAATAAAAAACAAAACAAATATTATTTCAAAATCTAAAGTGATGACCCTATTTTTTTATTGACCTAAAAAATAGCCTTTATTTTTTTGTTTGTCAACTACATACTAAATTTATCCACCTGTCAAAAGAACCAGGGGGCCTACTCCCTAAGCGAAATCCGTTCGTTCGGCCGTCGTTACTGGCGCTTCGCTCTCTGTCTAACTTACGGTATGTTCGTAAGTGAGACGGAGAACGAAGCGCTCACTAATAATAATTTAGCAGACCTACTGCTAAATTATTAATAGTGAGCGCTTCGTTCATATCTAACCAGTTTAAAAACAAAATCCCGTGAACACGATGACCACATCTGTTAGGTACCGGCCCGGTGCTATAGCCGCCGAGCTTTGCAAGCAAGAATAGCCCTTACAGTGGTTAGATAGAACTTCTTCGATGGTACCTAACCGTACGGCGATTATATTGTAATTAACTGGTGATAACATTTTCCATCATACTTGCAGGCTTTGGACTGTCGTAATGATCAAGTGTAGGTAGATATTATTAAGTAATAAAAAATAAAAATGATTAACAGCTAATTTAAAATGTGTTTTATTTTTAACAAATTAATATCATACCACAAAGTATCGATAAGCGAGATGTTGATGTTATGTTGCTAGATCCCTAATTTCGATATAGGTATATCAAATATCGGATATTTTGATATTTACTATAAATACTTATCGGTTATTTACGATACCTACAGTGCTATTCTGTAACCATCTCACCGTGAAAACTTAGGTGAAGTGAGCGTGGAGTGAGCTGTCATTCCACAGGGATTGACACTATTGACAGCTCACTTCACCCAAGTTTTCACGGTGAGATGTTTACAGAATCGCATGGCTGATATTAGGTAGAATCGATAAGCGACATTCTGTACTGCTACATCCCTAAATCAGATGTGAGGAAGTCATCTTTTGGCTGGCAGCCCACGCCATTGTCACAATATCCAGACAGCAGATCGAGAATAGTGCTGTACCAAAATGTAATTTGTGTTTGTTTTTTTGTCTCCTAATGTCTGTTTTTACATTGATAAAGTCTGTAAATGCCGTGTATTAAATAGTTGTATGGCGTCAAATATTGGCCTTTTAATTAAAGTTCATTATTCAAAGGATTCATCCAAAATTTTGTTTTTGGTCTCCTGGCCTCACAAGTAGCTACCACTAATAATTTTGCGGAACCCATCGTACGTCCGCACTGCACGAAGAGTCAGTCCAAGTGATTTTTAACGCTCTTTCGAACACTTTGTTGAAGGCGGGAAAATATCGCGCTAGGCGTTTTTATTCCGCAGCGATTTTATTACGTCCGTGCGAACGTGGGCTAATTGCGTAACACACAATCAATCAGATCTGTTTCATTTTGACAGTTCAACAACATTCATTGCGTTATTTACGTTGTTGAGCAGGAAACTTTTTCGAACATATGAAACAATGGATTAGCAATATCCTTCAAAATGATTCAGATTATGATGGATCGTGTTGCCAGTGGCCATCATATTGACTAAAATTTACGCAATGCGCAGAGCAATGGTGGCCCCGACTTGAGAGTTGTAGGTTGGGGTTTCGAACACAGGCGGCCGCTTTACTTAGTGTAATTTATTTCATCACCACTGCTCTCAAAACTTTGAAGTAAAACATCGTGAAGAAACCGGCAGGCCCTAGAACCAAAAATTCAAAGACATGTGACATCTACCAACCCGCACTGGGCCCGGTTGTGGATACGGCCCACTCTCTCTCACAGAGAGGCGGCCTGTGCCCCAGTAGTGGGAAGGTTATAGGTTGATTATACTACCCAAAGAGATAAGAGGTAAAACAATGATTATAAATTACACACATTTTCAATTTTAAAATAATGTTTATTAACAGCAGTCTCAACATCAAATACTCGGTAATAAATAAACAATTAAGATGCTCTGACAATAAGATATATTATATTCTAAAAATGTCTCCATTTTACAACGACAAAATTCAAATAACGTTTTTACAGGGAAGTAAAATATAGTTACCTAATCTGCAATTATTTTCCAAACATGTAAACAAACACATGTTTTCCACTTAGACAAACATCAACTTTATGTAAGTTTAAATAAAGTTAATTTTCAAAAAGTAAAAAAAAATATGAAGTTGTAGCGCAAACTGAACCTTATGTGTAGGCATTAGTGTTTTTTCTAAAACTCGTGTTTGTTTAAATGTTTGGCAAATGAATTGCGAACACAGATTACTTGGAGCATCCGTGGTAGGAGATACCCATTCTTACCCATTTAGATATAAGGTTTGCATCAGAATGACGGGTTTATGACTACAAATGGCCATGCTATGTGCATGAGAGCAATGTATGAGCAATGCACCGAATGTAAGTAAAATTTGAAGCAATATATTCTTTTAAAACCACAGTTATTAGAAAAAAGTATGTGAGCCGCCAACCTGATGTCAGAATGGAGGGTGTATTCTAAATCTGAACAAATTACGAACTATCTGAGTGTGAAATGCCTACCGTAGTAATGTACGAGCAATGTACGTTATCTTATTAAAAGCATAACCAGATGCTATTAACGGTTAAAGAGTAATTTAAACAAAAACTTCTCATTTAGAGCCTGTCCGATTTTATTAGCAAGTAATTGTGCATACCTACTAATTACATTTTTTTTTTTTAATATCTAGTCGCTACACTTAGTTAAAGCTTCTTTTTGATCTTCTTATGGAATAAAACTCTTATTTTCCTTCATTTTGATTCTTAATTAGCACAGTGCACTTATAATAACACAATGAAAGTAACGACTGATCAATTTTAGTTTCGATACGAATGTCACGAAGTATTTTACAAGTACCTTCATTTTGAAAGAAAAGTAATATAATAACATAGAATTAATTGACAATATGCATCTTCATTTAGATTCACCTTAGACCTATTTTACTAATTATTATACATAACATAATAATTATATTATAATAAATGGTAATAGAAGGAAAAGGAGTAAATACTACAATATATAAATAACTTTCCCATATTTGTAATTTTAGAAACCCCTTTAGTTTAGTTCTTAAATGCCATATCTTGGTAATTGCAATTAAAATTACTTCAAGTACTAAAAGGCGCACAAAGGAATTGTCATTTGACACAAGAAATCCCTTTAATTTAGACATAGCGACGTATAAGCCGATTCAATTTTATTGATTGATCGAGCTGATATGTAGTTGCTAATAAAATCGGATAGGCCTCTAATGCGGTTTTTATTTTTAAATTACTCTAACCGATAATGGCATCTGTTTATGCTTTTAATATGATAACGTACATTTCTAGGGTAGGCAGTTCACACTCAGATAGTTGGTAATTTGTTTAGATTTAGAATACACCCATTCTGACATCGGGTTGGCGGCTCACATACTTTTTCTAATAAATAACTGGATTTAAAATAGTACGTTGCTTCAAATTTTACGTATATTCCGTACATTGCTTTAATCATGAGGCTTAAAGCATGGTCATTTGTAGACATACACCCGTCATTCTGATGCACACAATATAACGACCATTTTAGTGGTTGTTATACCTAGTTTTAATTTGAAGTTATTTGAGATGATGTCTGCTCTGCATAGGTAATCGAAACTGCTCCACAGAAAAACTCCTTAGGAAGCGCACATACTTTGATTCAAGCCAAACTTGACGTCAAGCAGTAGTATAACCTCATAGCTACCGTGAAGGTTAAGATTCCGCATTTTCAATCAATCAAAGATCACACGTACAGGATAATAAGACAGACAATACGAACTACCTACATTTGTCACTTGATCAAGTCTAAGCAGCAACAAAACTGCCTCGATTTATTGTTGTGGTCCACTTATGGTTTCCCAAATATCAGTTCCTGCGTTAAGATTTTCCGATCCTACTCCAATAACGGATTTGCCACTAAATTTGTCAGCTTTCAAATATTTCTCACACACTTCAATCAAATCCTTTTTTGTCACAACCAGGACCCTTTCTCTCTGTGTCTTCCAAATATCGTAGGACAAACCATACAAAAATAGGTCGATTCCTTTCATATATTCGGCGACGGGCTGATCCATCTGCTGTAATATAGACAGTTTTGCCTCGAATAGATTTTGATCATCAAGAAGATTCGTGTTTTGGGACATCCATTGAAATGTTTCATCGAATACATTCAAGGTGACGGTGGAATTGGGGTCCCTGTAAGAATAATAGTTGAAGACTCCATCTAAGGTTAACAGAGCGCCACCGCCGTATGCCCCATTTTGCTCTCTGACAACTGGGTGCAAATACTTTGAAGTTATGAACCTTGAAAGCACTCGTAATTTAGGATAATCAGGGTCGGTGTAAGGCACCGTGGGGAGCACTTTGGCGCAGAAGTTGACCGGAATGTTCATATGAATATGCACGCCACGGTTTTTCTCAGAAATCTTCTTAGCATCCGTCCAGTTAATTCTATTCTCTTCTTTTTGTTCCACATCCTTGCACAGTTGATTACAAAACTTGTCTATGTTCTCTTGAATCTGCGTGTTGGTGTTACAGTGATGGAAAGCTGTTCTTAAGTTTGTACCTTTTAATACTTTGTTTCCAATTATGTCAACGATAGATTGGACGTCTTCTATTTTGTATTTTTTCTGAATTTCTTGCATATTCATAATGTGTTGAAGTCCCATTAGATTCTCTTTGCATTCGTCTACAGAGGTAACCAAGGCCCGAGCTGCCTGCATAGCGTAGGTGTGGCCACTGTCTACGATACCATTACTTAGAGACGAGCAATAATTAGTTAAGAGCATTTGCATTCTTTCGCTGTTACTAAAGTTCGGTTTTTTGAAGATTTCACTCCATATATCCATCATTTTTGGGAGGTTCTCGTCTAAACAGTGACTGCTAATCAATAGTCCTTGTTCGTACTGGCCAGGTTGATCAATATGTTCCGTAATATGGCTGAGAATGCCCAATCCAGATGTGGATCTGCTCACATACTTGTCAAAGTCTCGATAACTGTAATTTTTGGTGTCAAACTTGTTGATTACGTATTCAAAGAATGGAAGCAGTTGCCTTTCGTCGTCTTTCAGACATTCAGTTCCAACAACTCCTTTGAAATACGTCACTCCATTGGTGTTGGCCTCACACATCTGTAAGGGAATTATATCTGCTACGGTATGCTTTACGGGAGGTGCCGTCTTGGTAAGAGTGATCTCATCAAGCTTTAGACAAGGTAAAATATCTAAGTTCTCTACTTTCTTCTGTGTTTTAGAAAGTTCTAAGCCTTCGTTATATATCTTCTCCTTCTGACTTGGTGATAAATTATGCACTTTGAATTTTAATAATGTCGCTTCCTCTTCGTTAAATTTATCGTCGAACTTATCATCTGGTACCATAGTCATGATTAATTTATGTTTGTTAAGAATGAAGTATTTTTCAATAATATCTTTCACATACTTGGGTTCCATCAAGTTCTTTTTTAGTTGATCCAACAATTCATTTACTTTCAAAGCACTTATTATTGGACCATTATGGTTCCACAGGGGCATAAGATTGAAGAGTACATTGAGCCCGAACTTCGGCGTCTGATGTTTGACTGACAACTCAAATCCATGCAAAACACTCTGAATATGGTCCTTTTCAAAACCATTGACAAAAATGTCATCTAGTGTCTGGTCGACGATAGATTCTACCAACTCAAACTGTGATTTCTGAACATCTTTTAATCCCACAACAAATAATGTGTCCCTAATTTGGTTGTCATATCCTGTGAGTGAATTATAACCCCCTGAAATGTTTCTTTCAATTAAACTTTTGTAGAAGGCTGAGTTTGGACCTATTACCATGAGTTCACTCAATGCCATCATCATAAAGGTCTCATAAGTATCTGTAATGTCCCCCATAACATATCCTATAGCAATTTGGTTCTGTTTTTCGATTGGAACTCCGTATTGGTCAAGTCTGCATGTTATTTGCCTTCTTTTAGGTTCATGCCAACGTGGCTGACTGTTGACTATTGAGTGCTTTGGGTCCAAAAACTCGCATTGGCTCAAATAAGCCTCGTTAATAAACTTCAGGTTAGCTTCCAAAGGAAAGTTGCCATAGGAATAAATTCTAGCATTACTTGGATGATAATAAGTTGAATGGAAATTCTTTAAATGCTCATGAGTGAGTTGTGGAATGATTATTGGATCACCACCAGATACATACCCATAAGTTCCCTGTGGTAAGATAGTATTAATGAACTTTTGTCCAAACAACGAACTTGTTTCTGAAAAGGCCCCTTTCATTTCATTATATACAACACCTTTAAATGTAAGGTCAGAGGATTTGTCTTCCAAATTTGTATGCTCCAGCCTCCAGCCTTCTTGTAAGAAGTCTAATCTAGATAGATTAGGTTTAAATACAGCATCTAGGTAGACCTTCTGCAGATTCCTGTAGTCAGTCTGATTTTGTGAAGAGAACGGATAGAATGTGTAGTCGGGACCTGTCAGTGCATTCATAAATGTTGCCAGAGATCTGTTCAGCATTTTAAAGAATGGATCTCTGACTGGATACTTTTCGGAGCCACAAAGAACTGTGTGTTCTAAGATGTGAGGTGTCCCCATGGAATCTAATGGTGTGGTACGAAAACCTACTGAAAATACATTATTGCAATCATCTCTTTCTAAATGCAGGTACTCTGTTTTAGTCTTTTCGTGAACTAGATGGTAAGCAATCATATTATATTCTTTGATAGGTTCTACTTGGTTTACGAGGAAGCCGTGAACAGATTTTCCTGGCTGCAGGGCTTTTGAACTTGGTTCTTTCTTTTTAAGAATGCTGCTGCTGTACATATTGCTGCATGATATCAGCCGATATTTCACGCTGGACCGGAAGTTGCATAGTCTTGAATACATTTTGGTTTTGGTGTTTTTCTTCCAAAATTATCCTGCAATGCACACACACCACTCACTATTTTATATAGAATTTAGTAAATAAACTAATTAAATAAAGAAAAGTTGCTAAGTTTTCGAGTGAAATTGTTTACCCTATCTGTAAAGACGAGGTGTCCTTTGTCGATGCGTAAAATTGGAAAAGCGCTTATTATGTGTGCTCAAAAGAATAGGAATACTTAATAACTATTTACTATAACTAGGGTATACTATTAGCCGTTTGGTTAAAACAGGTGTAGGACAAGAATGATGCGATAAACACTTATTTTATGTCAGAAATCGTACAAAATAAATAATTTTTAAACGGAATGAGAAAAACAAATGAAGTGATGCAATATTTTACTTACAATGAGTTAGTCAGAGTATTGCTGAGACTTGTATAGCTTGGAATTAAAAATTGTTTGTAGTTGCTGTTATCGTGTTATTGTTACAGTTCTAACAGAAAACCCGGCGTTATTATTTATCACAAAACCAGCATAACCTCTTTGCCATTTGCTATCGGAACTCGGAACTTTGACGTTTTCTCAAACTTAATACCATAAGAAAAAATATTCTATTACAATGGTGGTTTGATAATATTTTTTTGTTTTTGGTATAATTACCATTCATGGTCAGCTTTCAAAATAAGAAGATTCAAGAAAAGTGTAAAAACAACCACGAAAGGAATATATTTTAGCCCGTACGCCCATACAAAATTATTTAATATTTTTACGAAATCTGATTGTTTTTTGAAAATAAAATCGCAACAAACAAACATCACATCATTATTAATTATCAGGGGTTTTATTGAAATATAACGAACAAAATGTTTCTTTTCAATTAAAACCTATTATGTTGTCACGGTGTTAATATTCACTAGAAGCAACAAAACGTTTCGTTTTTGACTTTGACATTTCCTTCAAAATTCATTTTTCTTTTAAAAACACGTGTTTACGTGTTGAGCTCATGCCGAGCTCTTTTTATTTTTAAGTGTAATAAAATAAGCAAAAATGAGTTTGTACAACTTCAAGAAGATCGCTGTAGTCCCTACAGCAAAGGTAAATAATCGAAACTATATTGCTGGATTCAATGTTTACGATATTTTCTATCATGTGTTCTAACCTCACATACTACGCACAATTTTTTTATTTCAGGACTTTATAGACATAATATTGTCTAAAACACAGAGGAAAACTCCCACAGTGGTACACAAACATTATAAAATATCCAGGATTCGTGGGTTTTATATGAGAAAAGTGAAGTTTACTCAACAGAACTTCCATGACCGTCTGTCTAGGATTATTCAGGTAAATAATTATGATTTATATTTTGAATTATTTTTAGTAGGAGCCGGTTCAACTATAGTTTGTAATTAATTCAGTTTTTTATTTATTTTGTTCAGATTTCATCTGTTGTGCAATATTGTTGTCATTAATAACTTTTTGTGTACAATCTCTAAAATATTGCAACACTAACATTGATAATAACTTATTGTAATCTTTACAAAAGAACTTTTGAATGAGACATTTATATTCAAGTGAATTGGCAACAAAATAAAGTGCATTTTTTATTTTTATTAATTACATATCTTTTCTCCTAAAATTACAAGTCAAGGACTTACACAATACATTTATTATCATATAAATAATTAACAAACTGTAAAAAAATGCTGAGCATGAAAGTTAGTTTATTCCCTTATGAGAACAGTTTCTTCACTCTTGCAATTTAGGTGAGGTGGCGAAAAGTTATTATGTATTAAACAAAGCCTTTGCCTAGAATGTGACAGAAATCACTGGAGAAAAAAAAACTAACTAGAGAAACACAACAAAGACATTTACCTAAAGGCAGAAAACAAGAAATGCAGTAACTTTTTATTTTTATTATGAAGCGAGCTGACTCGAAAGGCGTTGTCCTGTCAAAGTTTCTACAAAATACCCATAGATAATTGCACTTTCAGTTTTCCCGAATTTTCACAGCAACTTTTCAAATTTTTCTTTATTTTTAAGAACCTGATTCAGACTATTATGAACATTTTAAAACAAAAATTTGCCACATCAATCTAGCCGTTCTGAAGTTATGTGCACCAACAAACAGCATTTCATTTTTATTATATAGACTTAGTCTATATAATAAAAATGAAATGCTGTTTGTACAATTGAACAGAACTAACTACTACCGTTTTTGTTACAATTGAACAGGAATTCCCCAAACTAGATGATGTGCACCCGTTCTACGCAGATCTTATGAACGTGCTCTATGACAAGGACCATTACAAGCTCGGCCTTGGACAACTGAACACTGCTAGACATCTTATTGACACGTAAGTTAGCTCTCAATCATCATACTAAAACACAATATCTTTTTATGCTATTTCTGAAAATTCTTTGTATACTACATTACTGGAATTAATGCACACCACCAAATACCCCAATTAGAATATTATGTTAGAATCATAATACACAGAATTTTCACTATTATGTAAAAAAAAAATGTTTATTTATTAAACCAGTAATGTTGTGGGAGAAAATTGTGGTCACATTACAAATCTATGCACACACACGTTAGCGACTAGCGTAGTAGGTGCTTCAGGCTAAATGCATTTTGGTTTGTTTTGACTATATTGCGGAAGTGTGACTGTAATTTATATTTTTGGGATAAAAAAATACCTATATTTAAAACTAGTTTCATGATGTGTATTAATTCAGATACACATTGTTTTAGCTCTCGTTCACACAGGTCATTTTTCGTTTGTATTTTTTGGCCCGTTCGAAGCTGAATGCAATACTCAACATTGTTTGTCAGTCAAAGCGCGGCCTACATTAATATGTTTGTCATATGGTCGCGCGCAGA
Organism: Agrochola circellaris; assembly: GCA_914767755.1. Lineage (NCBI taxonomy): Eukaryota > Metazoa > Arthropoda > Insecta > Lepidoptera > Noctuidae > Agrochola > Agrochola circellaris. Next base: position 11,027,566 of record OU611867.1, read on the forward strand.
GTCAGTGCTCTGACGCGCATTACCCATGGCAAATACAAACTTAAATTTCACTATTAGTTTGTATGACTGGGCTCGTGGAGATCCAAAACGACATATTCTATAGATACAAATAAGATAGGTAATTGACTCAGGCGTGACTTTGCGGAAATCCATTATAAAATACAATAGACGACGTATATTTAGTATCTTAATCTGCTTAACCATTCTTAAATAGTCATAAAGAACCCTGTAAGAAATCGACACGTGTTTCACCTCTCAACGAGGCATCCTCAGGATGACGATTGACTTGTTGCGAACCCGGACCCGACGTGTTGACACGTCAAGCGTCGAGAGCAGACTAGAGTGAGCCAATTCGCCCGACAACCCCACACATACAAATAAATAAAATTGAAGTGTTTGTTTGTATTGTCAAAATAACAGCTTTTTACTACATGCGTATGAAAGTTTAAACAGTACTTATAACAAAAAAAAACATTTTTTTTTTCTGTCTCTCTGTCTGTTTGTTCCGGCTAATCTCCGAAACCGCTGGACCAATGTTGACGGCAGATAGCTGACAATAAAAGTAGCCTAAGTTACTTTTTATAACATACCTAATATAACCTTATGACATTTAAGGAGTAACTTAGCTTACTTTTATTTTAGAAAAAAAATAAAACTTTTTAACAGTGACAGGAACTTATATCGTCGCCCAATTAAACGAAGTGGTAAAAAAAAATCTGCTGTTTCATAGAAAAGTGTAATACCTATGCGGTGAAAATGTATAGAACCGCAGATTTTTTTTAAATAACTGACGAAAAATTTCAACGCATGTTCAGAATCATGTACTGAATCCATGTTATCAGTTTTCGCGTCGATGTCCTGCCACCCTGTATACCATTTTATGTTACTGTGGCGGCATCTACACCGCCACATGCGAACTACGCATCAAAGACTTAACGTCACACAACATCCTGACGTCATTCAAATCCTGCATCGCGCAATTAGAGTTTACCGCGCGGTGGACATATATACAAGCTCACGACTTCGACCTCTGGGCAATTGCCCGCCAGACATGACACCCGTCTGGTCGGAGGATCCTCCCTTTTCTATGGGGGATGAGTGAACTTTACACCCTGTTCCTCATACCCCTAAATTACTATGCATGTACTGCACATCTCTGCCTGCGGTCCTTTTTGGTGAATACAAGCGTAATATAAAGTATACTGACTGTACAATGTTATCGTTTACAGAGTAGCAAAAGACTACGTCCGTCTACTAAAGTACGGAGACTCTCTGTACCGATGCAAGCAGCTGAAGAGGGCGGCGCTCGGCCGCATGGCGACTATCATGAAGAGACAGGGGGCCAATCTTACGTACCTAGAACAGGTAGACTTTCATTAAACTCTTTAAAAATAAAATAAAATATGCATATAAGTACAGTGTTGAATATTTTTAAAAGTAAAAAAACAGAAAAGCCTAACACTGTTTGTTTGTCCATCGCACCTTGAACGGGACGTCAACGAGATAACGCGGCTGTACTGTCGCTACTTCCGCGTCGCCATATCGTTCACGACAAACTGCTTTGTGGTTAAAAAAAACCATTTAAAGACGAGTTTTTTTTTTTCTGGAATGTATCTTGTCAAATCGTATGCTATTTTTTATTCAATTTATTAGTACGCTGATAATAGTTTTTTTGCGAATGTCGCATAAACTATTTCATCAATTTCATAAAGAAAGAATTAAAAAAAATAAGTTTTTTTGTCACAAAAACACAATAAAGGGCAAGTTAGCTTGAATATTTAAAACAAAACAATAAAATAAAGATACAATAAAATTAATAAGGTATCCTACACAAGTTCTCAAGATAAAATGGCGTATATCTTGCCTTATTTAGCATGACAACCATAGAAACTGGTTTTCTACGGGTTTTGTCGACGTAAGAATAGACAAAATGACAGATTGTGATTGTTTATCTGTCAGTTTGTCTATTCTTCCGTCGACATAACCCGTTTCTATTGTAGTCATGTCAAGTATGCTGAGCTGTATAAAAAAGTCAAATATCTTTGTTATTTCTTATTCATAAATGATTTTAGATAATTCACTATACTGAAAGTTATGTTGTTTGTCCGCAGGTCCGTCAACATTTAGCTCGTCTGCCGTCCATCGATCCGTACACGCGCACCATCATCATCTGCGGGTTCCCTAATGTTGGCAAGTCCAGCTTCATCAACAAGGTATGTAGCTGCTATAAATTCACGTCATTCAGTTTCATGCTATCTCTGTCATTTCAACGTGTGTGTGACAAAGATATTTTCAAGTTGACTTTGTCCAAATAATCGCGTTATTTAATGAATACAAAACCTACCTTATTTGTAATCCAATTAAGTTAATTTTGTATTGGGAAATATTTGATCTGACTTTTGAAGAAATGCGCCAAGTGCTGCCAGCATCAAAATGTGGCGTTCTAGCTAGAATAATATTCAAATATAGATTTCTACTAATAACATTGAATACTATGTTTGGTCGTGGGTTCGAAACCAAGCGGCAGTTTACTTTGTGTAAATTATTTAACCGCCACTACTCTCAAAACGGTGAAGGAAAACATCGTGAGGAAACCGGCATGTCGTAGAACCAAAAATTCGAAGACATGCGACATCTACCAACCCGCACTGGGCCCGCGTGGTCGATTACGGCCCACTCCCTCTCACTGAGAGGAGGCCCGTGTCCCAGCAGTGGGAACATTATAGGCGGAATATGCTTATGATTATGTATCATAAATTGCAAAGTCCTTATTTGAAACAATGAATTATTATAAAGTCAATGCTCTCCTACTAATATAATAAATGTAAAAGTTTGTATGTTTGTTACTCAATCACGCAATAACGGCTGAACGGACTTGGATGAAATTGGCAATATGGCGCACAGATAATTTGTAACCTGGCTAAAGTCCAAATCAAATCATTTTGTGGCGGCATCTACATCGCCACATGCGAACTACGCATCAAAGACCTGACGTCACACAACATTCTGACGTCACTCAAATCCTGCATCGCGCAAATAGAGTTTACCGCGCGGTGGACAGATATACAAGCTCCCGACTTCAACCTCTAGGCAGTTGCCCGCCAGACACGACACCCGTCTGGTCGGAGGATCCTCCCTTTTCTATGGTGGATGAGTGAACTTTACACCCTGTTCCTCAAACCCCTAATTTTTTTTTCAAATAGGCACTTTTGATCGTTAAAATGTAACACAGGGTACAATATTACCACGGGATCGAGATGTATGCGGGTGAAACCTTTGAGCGCAGCTAGTAACAATTTTTTATTTTTTTGTGTTCAACAGATCACTCGCGCCGACGTAGAAGTGCAGCCCTACGCGTTCACGACAAAGAGTCTGTACGTCGGACACACCGACTACAAGTACCTGAGATGGCAGGTCAGTTCATAGTTCTCATATAAACTATATAGCTTCTACCCGCGACTTCGTTCGCGTGGAAGTCGGAGGCGTCTTCTTAGATTTAACATATTGCCTTCGACTGCTTGAGATTGTTTATAGTTTTAATTGGGGTTGGAGATAGATGGAAATCTGTTTTAAAGTTCACTTTTTACGCAGTCGGTATTTCGATTTTTTAAATTTACGTTTTTTAGCCTAAACAACTAATAAAGACGGTCTTGTGGCAGCTAATCTACGTTCGCAATTTATTTGCCAAACATGTAAACAAACACGAGGTTTAGGAAATACAACTGTCTACACATAAGGTTCAGTTTGCGCTACAACTTCATATTTTTATGACTTTTTCAACAGTACTAGTCAGTCTAAAATCAAGTTTATTAACACTTACATAAAATTAATGTTTGTTTAAGCGGAAATAACGTCAGTTGGAAACAAAGATTTGAATAGACTTCAGCATTATGTTTTAAAATTGTTAATTGGAATCAGATATTAAGCACATATTTTAATCTAGAATCTATCATTTTCATGCTATCCGGAATTTTACATTTAATAATATAGTTATTCAATACTCAAAAATTTATTTCACTCTACGATGTGTACTTACTTACGGGGCTTGTGGCTAAGTAGTAACCGCGGCACGGGTCGATCGATCAGGTTAAGCTACGCTTGCCGGGGTTAGTCCGTGGATGATCTGACCATCTTTACATACCGAGACACCTCTGTGCCTCGGAAAGCACGTTAAGCCGTTGGTCCCGGCTGTCATTTGCAGATCTTTGACTGTTGTTACGGGTCGTCAGAAGCCCGAAAGTCTGACAACCAGTCTTACCAAGCGGTATCGTGTTACCCAGTAACTGGGTTGTGCAAGCCAGATAGGCAGTCGCTCCATGTAAAATACTGGTATTCAGCTGCATCCAGTTAGACTGGAAGCCGACCCCGACATAGTTGAGCAAAGGCTAAGCAGATGATGAATGTGTATTTACTTAGGTGGTTACAATTTTTTTATGATATCATTTTTAGCCCTGTTGGGCACAGCGACAAAGTAGGAGAGAAAAAGCTTCAAACTTAAATTATCAGTCTTCTCAACTATAATATTTAATGTTATTTAGGTTCTTGCTAATATGAATGAATTTTCAAATAAATCATTGTTTTCAAAACACAATTTTTTTACTACTTTTGCACTAACTAGCCGTTTATTTGCAGATCATAGACACACCCGGCATTCTCGACCACCCCCTAGAAGAGCGCAACGTAATAGAAATGCAAGCAGTCACCGCACTAGCCCATCTGCGAGCCGCCATCTTGTACTTCATAGACCCGTCCGAGCAGTGCGGACACAGTATAGAGGAGCAGGTAACAATACTGATTAAATTAAACAGCGGACTTCCATAGACATGATGGCTCTTTACATAAACAAAAAAAAAAAATGATGTTTTTATTTTATTCGTTCACGTTTCAATAATTCCTATAGAAAATGCACTTTCAGTTTTCCAGAATTTTCCAGTTTCTTTTTCTCACGAACATACTGAAACAATAAATAGCTAAGTCGGTCTACCCGTACTGAAGTGATGCGCTTGCCAAGGACCAGCATTTCATTTTTATCAAGATCTCAATTCTTGATCGCGTACCATAATGTATATAGTTGGTAGGGAAATAATTATGTTAGTCACAATTATGGACCCTGTCGGGCACAGCGTAGATCAAGTAGGAGAGAGGAGGAAGAGCACTGTCTGTTTACATTCAGATTCATTTATTTGCAAAAACATGTGTAGATAATATACATGGTATGATGCTTATCATACATGTTACAAAGTTTTGTTTGACTCAACATGTTTGACCGTGGCTGGTGTACAAATTAGGTCGAAAGACACATTTAAAAATAATATAAACAAATCAAAGAATAATAATATAAATAAATTTGATAAATTTTATTACAGTTAAATAGCTAACTAACTTTTGCCCGCGGCTTCGCCCGCGTGGCCCATGTCCTACCCCAGGTCATGGTCTACCCATTTGCCAAATTTCATCCAAATCTGTTCAGCCGTTTTAGCTTAACAAACAAACTCACTTTCACATTTCATGATATTAGTTGCCTCGGAAAGCACGTTAAGCCGTTGGTCCCGGCTGTCATTCGTGGATCTTTGATAGTCGTTACGGGTCGTCAGAAGCCCGAAGGTCTGACAACCAGTCTTACCAAGGGGTATCGTATATTCGTATTACCGAGTTACTGGGTTGTGGAGGTCAAATAGGCAGTCGCTCCATGTAAGACACTGGTATCTACATCCGGTTAGACTGGAAGCCGACCCCAACATAGTTGGGAAAAGGCTAGGCAGATTGAGTTAGAATTAATCAAAACAGCGAAGTAATGGACAAGTATTTGCTACTTTCAGTATGCACAATCTTAACACAGATATTCCCTTCCCCAGATATCGTTATTCGAGAGCATAAAGCCTCTGTTCAGCAACAAGCCGCTGATCGTGGTGCTCAACAAGATGGACGTGATGACTCCTGAGCAGCTGGCTCCGGGGAAGAAGGAGCTGGTGGAGCAGCTCATGCAGACGTGCAGCAAGGGGAACCTGGTCAAGTAAGTTTATATAAGAACATTCATGACCTGACAGGGGGGGTCGGCACTTCGGCAGATACTACTGGAGGCAACTGCCGGTCCTGACCTGACCTACTCCTTGCTTCGTGTTCGTCATTTTTAGAAGATGTCTATGATTTTCCCAACTTTTTACTTTACCATTGTTTTATATTGTTTCGACACCCCCATTGTTTTTCCTGGATTTCAGATTTTTACTGATTTCATTTTCTGCATTTTACCTACTTCTACTGGTTTTGCCAATTCGCAAATGTGTCAACTCATTCATATTTTCACGACCCCCCTACAAATTGTCTTTGTTTATTAGTCGGATAGGAAGCACCGAACTCATCTAGTTTTAAAACGTATATTATTTTTGACGTAAAAAAGTGTTTTTGATGTGTAACATCTTCCCTCTCGCTTTCTTGCAATAAAAATCTAAATAATCGAATCTGTGGGAGTGATTTCGTGAAAAGGGACGGAAGTGTGTAACCGGAAGCCGGGGAAGTACGCGCTAATTTGATTTGACCAATGAGCGCGCGCGGCGATGGAGTTGGCCGTCAGAAACGACCTTGACGTGGCCCCGCCCCTTTAATGTTGCTTATTACCAAGATGAGATGTCAGATGTTACACATCATATGCGATTACTGTAAGGCTCTTTCGTATTTTTTTAATCAATTTACAGAAATTAATATCATTTATTATTCCCAGCGCGGACCCCAACTCCGACCTATCGGTGGTCCCTATCATGAGGATGTCCACCATGACGGACGAGGGCGTGCAGGAGGTCAAGATCGAGGCCTGCGAGCGACTGCTGGGGCACCGAGTGACCGAGAAGATGAGGACCAAGAAGGTAGGATCACTTCTTACTACTAACTTAAACACAGCGCGGGTTAATACCGGGCAGTACGTAGATTCAGTACAATGAGGGCTATCGAAGCGCTAGTAAAAAGTAATGTCACTGAAGTTCAATGACTGAACATTCACTGTTTGCCGGCTTTTTATATCAGATTTATACTAATTATTCATGATTGTTGTGAAGTTTGTGTAATTCTTGATTAAATAACAAGCTAGGATCCAATTTGGTAGTACTTAGAGGAAAAAAATCCCTCAATATCATCCCTCAATATCAACGCAGGGGGGTTCAGAATCATGTACTGAAATCCATGGTAACAGTTTTCGAGTCGATGTCTCTGCTGCCACACTGTATATTCGTGTATAAATCGAATTGGTGTTTATTACCTCGCAGAAGGTGTCAGTATTCTCCTCGGGGATAAAGTCTCGGGTGTCTTCGTCTTGGGCGAGCTTGAATCCCTCGCTGAATAATCTACAATTTCGTAATATGTCGTTGATAATTAAATCATCTCTTAAACCACTCATACCCTTTCTCCCACAGGTGGACGGCATCCTAAACCGCCTTCACGTCGCAGTACCAACCGCCCGCGACGGCAAGGCTCGTCCTCCCGTCATTCCTGCCTCTGTGGCCCTCAAGAAGCAGCAGCAAGCAGACAAGCTAACGCGCAAGAGGAAACTGGAGAGGGACATCGAGGTCGAGGAGGGAGACGACTATGTGCTCGGTGAGTGGGACTTACATAAAGATATCCCGAGTAAAGTATGCGCTTCGGTAATCTTCGTCTATCTACGGAAATACGAACACGCTATGATGAGATCTAATATAGAGCTGTCTCAACCATAGACGTACGTTTTGTATTACCAAGATTACAAAATTATAGATGAAAACTATGCAATTTCTAAAAACTTTTCAGTGAAAAATGACGATCGGAGACCGGAGTAGGTAACCCGACAGAGCGAGAACTACAAACATGCAGTGCTAGGTGCAGTATTACAAAATGCGATCGTACAAATCATAGAATCTTTACGTCTGTGGGAGGTTACTCTGTGGCGCGGTGGTCGTGCTAATTCGGAAACACGAAGATTACCGAAGCGCATACTTTTTGTGGTTTAACTGTACATACTTAAGACTTATTTTTAGGGTTCTGTATCTGAACGGGAAGAAGCGAAATGCTTATGTAATCGGTATCCCCTTGGACTGCATAACATCTGAAGTTCCACTGGCAAAATGAATAAAAAGTTCGCCATAGAAATGCTTGGCAGTTGCCTCTATGGCAACAACTGAAATCCGAGAAATTAATAACCATTATTTATTTTGCCTTGGTTTCGATCGGGTAGTCAAAGATACAACTTGGAAATTCATCATATGCCTACCTTACCCAACTCAAACTCAAAGCATTTATTTCAATTAAAACATTTACTACTTTCGAATTGTGAAGGAGTCGGTCAGTCAGAAATATGAAGCTAGTTGCCCATTCCAAAGCGTAGTAGGTTCCTATGGAGAAGAACGGGCAAGAAACTACACGGACACTTTTAAATAAAAATTTGTTACACAATATTGGTTACATCATTCATTTTGAAATTTTGCACGTTAAAAACGTGACACACAGCCCAACTATGCCGGGGTCGGCTTCCAGTCTAACCGGATGAAGCTGAATACCAGTATTTTACATTGAGCGACTGTCTATCTGACCTATTTGTTTTTATTGACAGATCTTCAAAAGAATTACGCGGAGATACCCGAGGATGAGCGACACGACCCCATCCCTGAGTTCTGGGAGGGACACAACATCGCTGATTACATCGACCCTGAGATATTTGAGGTGAGTACCCGTTGCAGTAGCATGGTTTCAAATAAATAAATATATAGTCAAAGAAGTTCATATGTAACCAGTTTCAAAACAAAATCCCGTGAACACGATGACCACATCTGTTACCGGTCCGGTTCTATAGCCGCCGAGCGCTGCAAGCAAGAATAGTCCTTACGGTGGTTAGATATGAACTTCTACGATGGTACACCATACAAATTACAGATATATACGTAGAAATTTGACATAGGGTGACACAATGGGCGGTCTTATCGGTAAAAGCGATCTTTTACAGACAACCTTTGGATGTAATAGAAAGAAGAAAGAAAAAGTGTTTATTCTGCACAAACTAAACGCACATTACGAAAAAAAACACAACAATACAACTTTACAGATTAGCCAAAAGCCTCGTATCCATTATTGACACAGAAAAGTTTGACAATTTTTATCTATTGCTTGCTGTCACGGTCAAAAAGGGAGGGAGGGAGGGGGGGGGGTATTATTAAAGGGAGAAGGAGAGACAATACTGCAGGTAGTCAGTGGTGTACCATTTACATACACAATAATGAACATGAAACAACAACAACAACAACAAACAACATAGTTGGGAAAAGGCTAGGCAGATTGATTGATTGCTTTTATGTACCTATACTTAGTTATTTTATTTTGGCCCGTTCGAAGCTGAGTACAATACACGATACTGTTCGTCAGTCAAAGCGCGGCCTACAGTAACAGTTTGTCATATGGTCGCGCGCAGAGTCACTATACTCTAGCGCGCATTACCCATGACAAATACATGTATTCCTACTAAAATCACCTCTGCCAGCCCTTTTATGGTATAAAAGCGAAATCATGTTAAAGACCTTTGCTGTATAGTTCATTCGCGTTAAGAAAATAGTGAGTCATCGTTATCCGACTAATCGGGTGGCTGTCAACTTAGTTTTCTAAATAGTGCGACACGATTGGCCGAGAGGCGATGCTAGACGGATAACGATGACTCACTATTTTCTTAACGCGAATGGACTATAGTAGAAATATTAAGTCCTAGGGTTTTTTTTAGGTGCTTCAACAAAAAGTTATAAAAACTAAAACCCAACGACGAAAAAAAAGGTACCCAGTCACCGACATACAAATTAAAAATTCGGAGTCACACTTCATGTTAGATTATGATTACGTCGAACGTCATACAATCAAGACTCTTCCAACGATACCTCATTTTACAAATTATGATAAGGAGTTTAGAAGTTATGAGGAAACAGATGAACATACATACATACCGGTCAAAATCATAACCCTACTTTTTGCTTCTCCATAAAAAAAACACTCTTTTGTCTAAGATAAAATCGTAATCGGAATCTGTATTATAGTACCTTTATTTATGCTTACAGGACCCAATATAATTATTCCTTCAATTTCTTACATTATATGATTCAATTCAATTTATTCAGTAACAATCTACATTGTGTTCGAAATTAACCAACATGGAACATAATAATACACAAATATTACAAAATAACGATCGTCAAATATTATTATTAAAAAAAAAACATGCATTTCAAATATAAATTACAACTTAACAAGATAAAAAAATCGTATAATACCATGCAAACAAAAATTATAAAACAATATGACAAACAAAATAAAAATCAAAATCAAAATAAACACAACCAAAAATGAAAATAATATTGATTTGATTGATTAACATAAACATAATTAATTTCCAGAAACTGGCTGACTTGGAGAAGGAAGAAGACTTGCGCATGGAGGGAGGCATGTACGCCGTGCCCAAGATAGAGCTGGACGAGACCATCAAGGAGATCAGAGAACTGGCGCGCCAGATACGGTATGTTACAGTTATTATTAACGGCTAGATTTCCAGGTAAATCAACACATTTAATCTTAAGATCTAATTCGATTGGCTTACCAATCGTTGAAATGTCTAACAGTATTTGAAAAGATTCTGAAAGCATTGTATATTTTAGTTTTTGTTCAGATTCATTTACAAAAACTGACTCACCAACTAATCTATACAAAGTGTCTGTTTGGAATGGTAAAATAACAGTAAAATGCATATGAAAGTATATACGGCACCTAAAACAAACAAAAAAAATCATTTTCGGCTTTCTGTTTGTTCTGGTTAATCTCTGAAACGGCTAGACCGATTTTGACGGGACTTTCACTGGCAGATACCTGATGTTATAAGGACTATTTAAGGCTACTTTTATTTTAGAAAAAGAAATAAGGGCGCTGCGGCTGAAGCCGCGGGTAGTAGCTAGTACTATATATATACAATAAATTTCAACATATAAGTGTCCTTTGAAAAAAAAAATACATTACAACGGTGTATATTTTGGCCCGTTCGAAGCTGAGACCAATACACAATATTGTTCGTCAGTCAAAGCGCGGCCTACAGTAACAGTTTGTCATATGGTCGCGCGCAGACTCACTATACTCTAGCGCGCATTACCCATGACAAATACAAACTTTTCAATATTTAATTATTATGATAAAATTATATGCTGGAAAAATCCATACATGTTTTGTAGTGATAATGTCTTCAAAAACTAGGCGATGGTAAATCTTGTTTTAGGAAAATAAATAAATACCTAAAGTAACTTATTAAACTATATTATTCCAGCAACAAGAAGGCTGTCCTGAAGGACGAGTCCCGTTTAGTGAAGCAGTCCACCAAGCCGGTGATGCCGCGCACGAGCCGCGCGCGCGCCAAGGGCCGCTCCACCGGCAAGCTCAGGGACGAGATGGAGAAACTTGGTGAGATCATCTGCTATTTGTACAGTACTGTGGCTGCAGTTATGCGCCTCGGCAATCTTCGGGTGTTCTCGGGTTATTCGGTTAACCTCTGGCATACCATAGTTGACGCACAGATACTAAAGGCATAGACAAGTACAGTGCGACACAACTTAGATGTAGCATAAATTTTAAAATTTGTATTCATTCATTTCAATTTTATGAATGTATTTTATATGATTTCACAAGTTATTGCGTTTGCGTAAAGATCATAAATATTGGTGATTCTGAAGGCGCACTCAGTTCGGATGGTGAACGGTTTTACGAATTTTGCCGATGCTACATCTAAGTTGTGTCGTACTGTATCTGATGTTACGTCGGATGCAGACACGCGGACTACATATATTTTACTTTTTATTGTATTTCACACACCGATTATATTATTTTTTATTTTATTTAGTCTTTATTTGTGTATCTATCTATCCGTGACATCACTGCGGGCCAGGTCAGAATACCAGCGCTGCGACAATTATTTTTAAATGTCGCAGCATCATGCTGAGATGGCAGCCTTTTAGCCTCGCACAGGACTTCCTGCTTTTATTTTAATTTTTCTTTGTTTTTTAAGCTATTGCATAGCTTTTATCGGAGACTCTGAGCGCGGCGACCGAATGTAGAAATTCCGTAACGAAAAAAAAACCTGACGCGAAAGTTTGTGAGGATGGATGGATGGATGTTTGTTACTCTTTCACGCAAAAACTACCGAACGGATTTTAATGAAACTTTACAGTAATGTGGCTTATATATCAGAATAACACATAGGCTACAATTTATAAAGATTTTATGTGATTTAGCCATAATATAACGATAAGTATCCAGTAAGTCGGAAAAAATCCTGCCCTCTGAGATCTATCTTTGCGTGCGCTGCCTAAACCGCTGGAGTTACATGAAAAGAATGTATTGTGGGGTTGTTTGTCTTAAGGAGTTCTAAATAAAAGTCCGCGACAGCATATATCTACCTTTTATGTGGAAGCCATTATAGCCAAAATAGTGAGCTATAAATACATTTAAATTGAATACTTTTTTTAAGTTGCATATTTTAGAGTATTTAGTTAATTCGTATCAAAATAAATACCTTCATCGCTTTCGGTATTTAATGTAGATAAAATTTGTCTTTTACACTAAGTAATTTGGACTAATATTTTAAAAGTTAGAACGATAAGAATGACCTGCGATGAGTCGACGGCGGGCGCGCAGAACGAGGGTGGAGGGGCGGGATAGGCAATGACGCGCGATCGCCGAGTGCGCGACCCGAACGCGGGCAGACGCGTGAGGGCAGACGTCATTGACGGTTGTGTAAATTCTGCGATTTAGGGGGGGGGTATAGGGGTATTTTTTTTAAAAAATATTTTAAATCAACAATATTATCTTCTTATTTTTGAATATATGCTATGCAATAGCTTTACCGCGGCAGTCCTCGAGTGCCACACGTATTTTTATTGTTTTTTGTTTATGTTTAGTGTGTTTTCAGTTTAATTTGTGATTTCCTGTGCGAGTCAACAATATTTAAAAAGCTTTTGGAAGACGTAAATTTGTTAATTTTCACAGTAATTCCTTATTTTGTATTGTTAGAGATTATACATATTAGTTCCAGCAATGAAAGTGATGTTTCTGACTCTTAAATATCGATCAAAGAAGCTGTATCACATACCGACAGATTTTTAATAAAGTTTTTGTGCCCTTAAAAAATTGCTATACTCAATACAAAAATATTTATATAATTTTCCGGTTCAATAACAATATTTTTCCGGAACATTATTGTAAGACATAATTTAATGTCGTAACAACTCCATATTGGATATCATCATCCCCGAAGCTAGACGATCATTTCCGAGGCGCATTACTTACTGTATTACTTTTGCTAAAACCATCGTGACCCTACAAAAGGAGTGTATATTTTGGCCCTTTCGAAGCTGAGTACAATTCTATATTGTTCGTCAGTCAAAGTGTGGCCCACACTAATTTGTTTGTCATATGGTCGCGCGCAGAACTAATGTGTTTTGACGCGCATTACCCATGGCAAATACACTTTCATAGACAATATTTATTTTATTTTATTTATTTATTAATCACCAACTTGCACTAACAGTAGTAAGACACCAAACATACAAGTTATAGGCTAATAAGAGACATTCATGAAATTAAATTAAAACAATACAAAACTAGATTTACCCGTAATTATAAAAAATTATACAAAATTTAATACGATTAAACAAATAAAAAATTATATTTTACACATTTTCCCTTTTTTATTTTTCAAAACTTGAGGCTATTTTGCTTCAGCTGTGGACATATTTTGGGTTGAATTTTGATATTTTTTTGGCATTATTTTATTTTAAATACAATTTTTTAAAGTCGGCTCTTCATCTAACCAAAATATTATTTCATCAATGAATATTTCTGGAAGCATCAGCATAATTTATCTCTTTGTTAAGTGAAGCATCTTTTCCAAATACTCACTTCACGTAACTCGTACGTTGTTGTTATGTAGTCCCTACCTACTCCCATGGAATTTAAAATCTATTATTAATATTAATTGACTCTTCCGTCATGATTCACTATAACTTGTCGCTTGCCGCCATGTTGGCACCATTGCTTGTCAAGCTTAGTTCCTTTGCCGTCATGTTGGCTCCACCGTTAACTTTAACCATGGACCTATTAGGTAGCGCCGTAGTGTATTCGTGTTCGTTCCATAACATTGTCAGTAGAGCCAACATTACGGCATAGGAACTATTTGATGAAACACACTGTAATAGAGTTCAAAATGGCGACTGACAGAACAGTAGTACCAATCAAAGTCAAACAATTTATTTCAATTAGGCATACAAGAGGCACTTTTGAACGTCAATTTTACACAAAATAGAATTGATTCTAGTCAACCCTCTCAAAACGTAGTTCTCGTATGGAGAAGAATGGGCAAGAAACTTCACTGTTACTCTTTTAAAATGTTTTTACAATATTTTGTATACATTCATTATATAATTATATCTAGTATAACCGCGTCACGGGTTCAGTTATAATGAACGCACTGTGCTTATTCGATCGTCTATCATTCCCCATTCTAATTATCTTGCCGGTTGTTCAACCTCACATTAATGTAATCATTCAACATTTTATTTAATCTGCTCAGGTGTCGACATGTCCGAAACGAAGGAGGCTCACTTCACCCGCTCCCGCTCCCGCTCGCGCTCCATGTCCGCACCCGCCTCCAAGCGCGCGCGCGCCGACGAGCGCGGCCGCTCCGTCAGCCGCCCCGCGCGCGACACCACCGGCGTCGGGAATGCTCTTGTAAGTATTCTAACCGTTTTACTGACATCTTGGAGGATCTCTTCAGTTCCATTTTAGGAACCAGGACCATGGCTAGTGGCCACACAGATCAAGTTAAATGACAGGATCTGAATAGCGTGGACCCAACACCGGACGATGAAGTGCGCTCCGATCAGGCGCGGTAGGAGAGCGATCCAAACGCGCGGTCAGTGTGCACGTGCCGCGCGCTCTCCATGGAACGGCTGATCCGAGCGCTCTTGGTTTTTTGACAATGCTCAAAGGCGCCTCAATTGTTTGGCGCGCTCGGTGTGGGCGGTTATGTGTGGATCGGGTTATCATTTTGGCCCGTTCGAAGCTGAGTACAATACACGATACTGTTCGTCAGTCAAAGCGCGGCCTACAGTAACAGTTTGTCATATGGTCGCGCGCAGAGTCACTATACTCTAGCGCGCATTACCCATGACAAATACAAATTTTCAATATTAATTAATTATTATGATAAAATTATATATTAAAAAAATTATGCCGACTAGGAACTTTACACCCAATAATTTATTGATTCAGGCGTGACTTTGTGGAAATCCATTATAAAATACAATAGACGACATATATTTAATAACCTAATCCGCTTAACTTTTCTTAAAAAGTCATAAAGAACCCTGTAAGAAATCGACACGTGTTTCACCTCTCAACGAGGCATCCTCAGGATGACGATTGACTTGTCGCGAACCCGGACACGACGTGCAATACAGGCGATACAGGCGTGCTTGCTTACAACTTATAATAATCATTCGAATGTTTATAAAATCCACTTTTCCTTTCACAGATGCAACAAAAAGCAAAGAGAATGGCGCACGTCGCCATCGCGAAGAAGACCAAGCGCATGGGGCTCAAGGGAGAGGCCGACAGGTTCATCGGCACAAAGATGCCCAAACATCTGTTCTCGGGCAAGCGAGGCGTGGGCAAGACCGACAGGAGATAAGTGGCCAAGCGAAGAATGGGCAGACAATAGGCTTAGCAGCTGTGACTTGTGTTGGCCGAGGTGTGGATATGTTAGGGTCGTGTGTGGCGCATTTCAAAGTATATTTGAAGTTTTGTGTGAGTTTTTAGTATTAACTGTAAAATGACAGAAAAAACCATTTATGTTGATGTATAGTTTTGTAATTACTATCACAGGCTTTTAATCTGAAGTAATTTTTGTTTTTTTTCTAGTATCAGACTTTATATTTATAAAACTAGTGATTTCGTGAGACCGCACACGGCCTCGCAACTAAAAGTATGTATTGTAAATACATAAGTATGTATATTGATTTTGTAAATGGAACAAATATGACGTTTGTAGAACCATTTGCCCAGCTGTGGGACAATTATATAAGAATAAACAGCAAATTTGAAACCACTGTGGAGTTATTGACTGTAGCGAAAGATACGCATTGGTATCGATTTAACGTTATTCTCGTGTATTTCAGTGTGGCTATTGTAAATAATGCCATTAAGTTGATCACTGTACTTGCTCAAAAAAACTTGTAACAGAGCTGAATTTAAATACACTTATTATAATTACTGGGTTTGTTTTTATTTTTCCTCATTCAAAAGACACGTTTTGTTTGTACAAAACAGTTGACGGTTTCTGTACAAATTAATGGATGACCTTTAATTGACCTTGACGAGCTTGCGTCC
The DNA here is from genome assembly GCA_914767755.1 of Agrochola circellaris. Taxonomy (NCBI): domain Eukaryota; kingdom Metazoa; phylum Arthropoda; class Insecta; order Lepidoptera; family Noctuidae; genus Agrochola; species Agrochola circellaris. The sequence goes on from OU611867.1 coordinate 11,043,985, forward strand.
TAAAATGGCTAAAAAAAGGTTAGGTTAGGGCCCTATTTGACATCGCAGGGGAAGTCTCACTCCTCACTCAAAAGCGGGCTGGCACCAGTCGTCATGGTGCGCTTTGGCTTGAGTAAAGGGATCAATGTCTTAACAACTACAGTGGTTTTAACTGTGGCGGAGCTGGGTGTATTTTGCCTAACCTAACCTAATATTGTCGGAACTGAATAACCTTGGGACAGATCTTGATGCGCTTTGACCTGAGTACAGGGAGAAGTAATCTCTTCAAAACTGTAGTGGTTTTAACAGGCGGAGCTGGGTGTAGTGGCCAGTGGCGGCGCCAGACTTACTTAGACGTCGGCGACATCAGCTATGTGAGGCGCTTTTCATTTCCAGTCGAAAGAAAAACGTTAAATCGAATGTATGAGCTGAATTATACACGAATGTATCAATATAATTATGAGTTTGATTGCTAATCAAATAATAATAAAACAAACACAAATAAATAAATAAACCGACCAAGTACGTGTCGGACCACGCACCATGAAGGGTTCCGCAGTTGGAATGAATTTATCCCAAGAACAAACTTAACATTGTAGTTGAAAAACATGTTCTTCCATAGGTACGGAATGTAATGTATGAGAGATAATGTTTTTCCAACTGCAAATTTAAGTTGGTAAAGCCTACTTAGCTGTAATAGTTTTCCCTTTAACATCATTATACATACTATTGCTGTGAATTTTTTCACAAATCCAAGTACAACCATTTAGCTGGCGGGGGGGGGGGACACTTGACTAATAAAAAACTGAATTATTCGCATACGGATCCCTGAATCCGAAAATGGTTTTCACAAACTGACAATTTTTTTAAACTACCTTTCTGACGATGGCCACCACCATGGGCTAGATGAGAAAAACACACCCACTTTACATGTAGGGGTGGTACCCTAAAAAAAAAGATTTTTCTTGATTTTATTTTACCACTGTCAGCGTGATTAATATGTATACCCCTAACCTAACTTAACCTAACATTGTTGGAACTGAATAACCCCGGGACAGATTTTGGCCTGAGTAAAGGCAGAAGTAATGTCTTCAAAACTACAGTGGTTTTATCTGTGGCGGAGCTAGGTGTATTTTGCCCACAGTCCTTAAAAAGCATTTTTTGTTTTTCCATACATTTTACTTCCCTGAGTTATCGTGATGCCGTGGACGTCCACGATAATATTGTCACAATAAGAATGATAAAAACCGCGCATACCGTGCTGCAAAAGTGTGGTGATTTTACGCAACCGATGTCTCGAATTGAATATGTCGTGGCCAGATCTTAGAATCGATCTTTTCATGAAATGAACATCGACCAGTGACCAGTGGTCACATCATGATGTGGTGTGGCTGAAATGGTTAATTCTAAGCTCTGGCCACGACAAATATACGGAGAGAAATACGGGTTCGTCATAGTTAAACATAGATGGCGCTAGTAGCAGTAAGGGCAACAGTACGACAGCACATTATTGATTTCTATAGCACCTTTATTTCATAGCATTAAGGGCGATTGCTGTTGAGAAAATATTGATTGAAAGAGACGATCGTTCGAATTATGAGTGCTAAGGAAATAATCTTTATTTAGTAATGTACATCAAAGCAGTATCACCATGTTTATGAAAGATTTGCACAGGTAAAAATAAAACACAAAATTAGCAAAATGAATGGCACATTTATATTTAATTAATATTATTCATTTTTATAATTAGACCTTTCTTGTAGTTATATTTTAATCTATGCATTTGAACAGGAAAAGAAAACACAAATGCTCTATGTTACACAGGCTGCTGGGGTTGCCACGGACAAAAAAAAAAAAAAAATAACAAAAAAGCCTCATTTTGTACACAATCTCCAGGACAGTATAACCAGTGTCTAATTTTACCATTCATAGGGTACTGAGCATCAGTTGCGAATAAATTACAGGGCGAATGCGTACATATTAAAAAAATCTTAAAATAGACCTACATAGTACGCATAGACAACAAATTATAGATAATTATTAATAATAAAAAACTTAATTATCGCTAAATGGAAGAGGAATCAACTAAACTAAACTAAAAGGGCGATAGTAAGTCTTACAACTAAATGTAGAATACTAATAAAAAGATATTTTGAATTTTGTAAAATCATTTGCGTCAATTTTCTGTTACAAGTCAATTTAGATTCCATGAAAATTGATTTGGGTCGCTTTTGACAACATATCATTATCGTGATGAATTAAGAGAATATAATGATATAAAATTAGAGTGTACAATGTAGCAAGTTATTATTTATAGAGTACCGAAATGTAATGTTCAATATAATAATAAAAATAAGAAATGGTGCCATAAAACTGACGTGTTGTCAATAACGACCCATTATTTTACTGGGAGAATAATATTAACATATTTTTGCCGTCCAATATGTATGTTAGTATGACCAGCATTAAAAAACTTTCGAGACATTACACAGTCAGTAGGTAATTGATTTAATCATATTCAAGCATAATTGTGTTCGGAATAATCAATTATTTAAAAAGCTATAATCATTATAATTTCTAAAAAATAAATATTTAATAAAAATCAAAAACCCTTTTCTCTATAATCAGATCAGAGAAAATCATTAATCAAATACTTTAAAGTATGTAAAAATTCCACAAGTTTTTTTTTTAGAAAATTATAACAAATATAGCTTTCTCAAAATATACACGATTCATAATCTTCAATGATTCAAGAGGAAATCAACCTTAAATCTATATAATACAGAGTACCATTTAGACTATCAACTAAAATGGATAGATTTAAGTCGGGTAGTTCGACAATAATATTGCCCCTGAATACAGTGTTAACTCCCGAATTTTAACATTGGATCAAATGCAATCTTTTTGTTGAAACAACTTTTTTAGAAGGTTAGAGAATGGATGACCTGTATTTCTACAACCGTACTGGTGTTTAGAAACCCGATATGGAATACTGAGGAAAACAGACAAATGCTTTAAGTTTATGATTTAAACAGCACAGAAAAAGTTCTTTCATTGCCAAACTGGGGTCGATCGAATTATCGATTATCCCACTCGTAATACCAATTACCTCATTGAAAAATAAAAATTTAGAAATTTGCAATGGCTTGATTTTTTTCTATCTTCCTAGATAGAAAAAAATCAAGCCATTGCAAATTTTCTTTATAAAACGTATTCTAGTCATTTTTAAAGTGTTGCAAAGTCAAGTATGACCGAAAAATACGCTGTCATCAAATCGATTACCTTCAAAAATCTCGTAAACCCGGCTCGGATGTCGAAACAACTAAAGATACTATACTAAACTCATTACCGCAGTAACTGTGACAGTACGTATCATAGTGGTTTCGAAAAAATAATAATGTCATGATAATAATAACAATAATAATTTAGTTTCATAATATTTGTCAGAAATCGAATTGTTATCTAAATCATTGAGCGGAATTGGTAAATATATTTTTTAATTAAATATATACAGGGTGTCATCAATTATGCGATTTTTTATTTTTAGACTTGCGACTGTGACTTTTTATTAAAATGAGCACGTTGTGTAAAAAAAATATACTATTAAATTAGATTTTTCTATATTTTAAAGTAAATACAGATTCTGATTTTTGATATCGCTATTTTGGTTATTATCTTAAAGACAATATATCAATTCCATACAGATCGGCGATCAAAATGCAACTATTATAATGGCAAGACAAAGTCGCGACAGTCGCAAGTCTGTAAACGTTTAAAACATCTTTTTAACGGAATTAAAACAATGTCATTTGCTATATTTTCATTACGTAAAATGCAATCATTCACTTTTTTCTCTGTCCAAGAAAAAATAGCAAATGCCAAATATTAAAAAAAATATAATAAAAAACCTACACAAAAAATGTATAAGTACTTTACGATCTCAAGGCGAATAGCTACCGAATATATTCTAAAAAAGAAAATTATTATTTATAATAAAAATAATACTACGTATAAGTAGCTCGTAGATCTCCCGGACCGCGAAAAGTGTCAAATAGTGTCAAAAAAACAGAAATAGTGTCAACGATACAATTCACTGGAGTTTTGGTACAAAAGTGTCACTTAAGTACTTTTCTTAAGTTAGCAGCCATTTCTTTTACAATTTTTTTTGTAAACTTGTAGATTTTTTCTCCTAAAAAACATATTTATATTACAATAAGTACTATTTTCATAAGTATTTAATTATTTCAAGCACAATCATTACCTTCATTTTTAAATCACTGTTCTACAAATTTACAAAAAAAATGGTACATTACACACCACTTGTCTATGAGAAAGGATCACAAAACAACATACTGTTTTATTGTCTAGCTTCTGAAACTCAGCATAAAGCGGTGAAGTGGTGTCTATGGCAGCGACATTGAGAAAAAAATTAAAAAAAGAATCGTAATTAAAAATATCTTCATTTTTTTCTCATTTCTTACCTATCATATACCTATACATATACTAAGTTAATATTTTACATGGATTATGTCTTTGGATTGAAGACATAAAGAAAACTCCCCGCTCGTCTGATGTTACGTTTTGTTTATAAAACTATTTCTATATTCTAGTAATATACACACTTATATACTACAGAGTCCGAAATATAAGTCACTACGCACTGCTGGTTACCATTTTTTAGTATTTTTTTAGTTTATTTAAATAATTCTTTGGAACTCTCGTCCGATGTGGAGTTTTTAGTTGAGCTTGGAGTGTAAATTACCAACGATGACGTGATTGTGATGACGTCACGCGGCAGTATTTAGTACCCATAGTTTAAGGCGGACTCAAGCGTTGCTGGAGTATACGATGGGTAGGTAAAGATACAAAATTTTTAGTGATGTCACTGCCGTAAGATGTCATTTTCTTGAAAGTTTTAACTAAAAATTGTCATGATTATAAATTCGTTACGTTGTTAGAAATACGTGATAAATAAAGTAAAAATATGTTTAAGTGAATATAGGTTAAACATAAATCTATGTTTTTTATCAAAAAGGCAAGATTTTATTTGAATACAAATAGATCAAGAGTCACCCGAAATAGAAGAAAAGACAAAAGATCCATTTGTAAATTGCAAAAACAGAAAATATTTTAGTGTTTAAGAATTAAAGATATTTTTTTTGGAAATAGAGAGCCTAAAAAAATAGTCATAAATTGGTAATTTCCGCACCAAACCCAACAGTCACTGGGCACTTAAAAAACGTTGATTTTCGTTAAAAATCTGCTAGTAAAGTGTGTACTTATAATAAAATAAACTTACGATTAAGTAAAATGTAAACTTTTACTTATGGCATTCTTCCGTTGGGAAGACAGTGTCCCACTCCCGTTCAACGGGCTTTTATTAAAAATAATAAGAGAAATAAAAATAAAATGCAACGATTTCTGGTATACGTGTGCATGTAAGCTTTGTTGATTAAAAAAAAAACTTTTTTCCAAGCTTTTAATAAGTATTTTAAAATATGAGTAACAAATGTAAATGAAGAAAAATAAAACAGTGATATGGAAAATGTACAGGCTGTTACTTATAAAGTTACTATAATTTAATAAATAAATTGATTGCCATGCACGATTCGATTTCATGGAATATTCAGATCTTTTTTTACAGTAATTAAAATCATTGGTATTGAGCAACTTTACCATACATTGGTAAAAAATATCAACCTGTATATTTATTCTTGAAAGGCAGAAAAATCAGCAATTTTCTTAGATATTAATTTTTTTACACAATAACAAAAAACCACAAATAAATAGAAATTATAACTCCATATTTCTGCCTAGAACATTCTTTCTCATCCTTTGATTCAAGACACAAATGAACTAAATTCCTAAAAACAAAAAGAATAAAAATATCATAAACATTTGTTACTCACATATCCCTCAACGAAGCCTCACACACACACGCAACCATTAACAAAAAAATATAATCCTTGCACACGTTAGTCGCAACTCGCAGTGGCGGGCGACAGTGGCGCAACTATTCCGTCGCTTGTGATGTCGCAGTGCGTAGCTAGGGCGCGGCGCGTCGCTATTGTGGCGGGCCCGTAGGCGGCTGGCCGGGTAACTGGCCCATGCCCTGCGGACAGATAAAAAGGTATGGAAATTGTAAATAAGGCTAAAACGGTGGCCTATAGCTGAACTAGGATCTTTTGGCGCGTGGCCAAAATCGGAACTAACGCCGCCATCTTGTTTCTTCAATACGTTTCGCAAAATAATTGCACAAATGTTCGTACGCCACAAGATCCGTGATCCTTGTATGTGAGCTTTTTAAGGCTGCTGGAGCGTCATGAAACTGTACAGAATGTATTAAATTGGTTTTAGAATGTTTTGAAGGACAGCTTTCCTTGATTACGACGGTTAACAGTCTGTTAAATTATCAATATTCATAAAAATGAATCCCTATTTTTCTGGTCACACCATAACTTGAGAACGGCTGCACCAAATTGGATAATTCTTTTTTTGTTGTGTTTGTTATTCAGGAGAAGGTTCTGAGGATAGGTAGATGACGGTGGGGTGGGTAGGTAGGTATGTATGTAGGTAGGACAGGTAGGTAGGTAGGTGGGTAGATAGGTAGGTAGGTAGGGTAGATAGATAGGTAGGTAGGTAGGTAGGTAGGTAGGATAAGTAGATGATGTCTGGTGTTTATTACGTGGTTGACCCGTTATTTACATTGCATAAGGTTCAAAGTAAGGTTATGGCTTGTCACAGGTCCAGTGCACTTACCGGCATGGGTTGATAGTGCTGTAAGGGCGCGGGCAGCAGTTTGGGCGCCTCTTCCGCCTTCTCCTCCTCGCGGCGTTTCAGACACGCTGCTTTAGGGTTTAGGTTGCGTTCTGCAAATAAATTATTAACGTTTTAGACATCTTTACATAACATAACATAACACCTTGTTTCCCCTAAGGGTTGGGCAGAGGTGTACCTATAGTAAACCCACATTTCGCCTGTTATGTTTAAGTCCCATGTAATAGAGGGCGAGCCTATCGCCATCGACCGGGGACATATCCAGACTCCGGGCTGCTACTGAGAAATTCCAGTTAGAAAAACACAATATCACTTTGTCCGACCTGGGAATCGAACCCAGGACCTCATGCTCAGCAGTAGCGCTTGCGATGACTAGATCAAGGAGGCAGTTCTAATCTTTCTTAAGAGTAAATTATAACGGTTTTACATTAAAATAAAACCGATATTATGTGCCGAGAGGGAAAACATACAGCATTGTTTATGAAGAAGCAGTGTATACTTAGCCTTATATGCGCGGTCAATAGTACGGATACTTTAGTTTAACTTTAGAATACTAGATGGCGTAACTGTCGCCGACGTTGTATTTACTCGGTGCCAGCTAGGACGCGGGAACCGCTGTCACTTTCCGAATTCATAGTCTTCACCAGGAAGAACTTCCTACAATGCTGTATGTTTTCCCTCTCGGCACATAATATCGGTTTTATTTTAATGTAAAACCGTTATATTGATGTGCCTCCGGAAAACATACAGCATTGTTTATGAAGACGTGTTTGTTATCTGCTGGTGAAATAATATAGGCAAAACACAACGCTATGATGATTATCAATTTTTATTCTGAGAATTAAGTAATATTTTAATAGTAAGTTTTTATTTTTTATTTAGGTATATTCTTAGCTAAGACAAAATGATGTATTTTATCTTCCAAATGGAAAACTAAATATCAGCACAGATAAAGGGTAGCGATAATACCGATTTATATGTTTTACGAATATATCAAATTCTCTAGGAATGTATTAAACAGATGATTTTAAGTTGCAGAAAATGTATTGAAAAGTGAATTACGACTGTCTTTATGATGTTCTATTTCGCGACAGTAATTAAAGAAGATTTATTGATTCATTTTCTATACCCCGTGATAGAATATCATCAATCGCTTGATTATCTAACCGATTTAAGGAAGTTACTACTGATCTACAGTTTCGGAAATGCATGAATGCCACTATCTCTGAGAACCATTCATACTCAGTTCTCAAATACAATGCGTGAAGCAGCTTTTGTACAGTGATAAAAAGATTGGTCAAAATTTTAACCCCGGATCTGTTTGTTAGTAGTTAGTTTTTACTATCAAAAGTCTAACTAAAGTGACAGAACATAATTATGCTTTTATCATTAAGTTGTGAAAGTTTCCATGCGAACTGTCGATAATTGTTGGTTTTAGATCCAAATGCAGGTATTAACGCATTGAAGGACACCAAACGCCGACAGGCGTAATAACAATAAAAATAAGTAAGCAATAAAACTTCTATCGTGTCTCATTCAGTGTCCATCAACCGATTAAATAGAAATTATCGTCGTCATCCAAGAAGCTGTCATTTAGGATTTTAAGTTAGTTTACGAACCCTACGGCCTGATGCCAGCATCAAAACTATACATAATAATGTATCTTTAGCATTTGATACCAGTTAATTTAGTGCGATATGTGGATCCCACGTTAACGATGGCTGTACTGGTTTTTAATTTGGCTACTACTATTTCCTTCAGGGTGTTTTATATTAAAATTTGAAAAGGTTGGATGTTATACCGCATAAGTAAAGATTGCTGATTTATGAGCAAGGATAGAACAATAGGACGAATTCTCGTTTAGAAAGAAAAACATTAAAATGTTTGCGATGTCAGCAGGTTGAGGCTATTTTGGGTTTACTTGAAAGTTGGAGCACCATGTCAAGAGAAACTTTGGGGCCACTCTGGAGCCACTATCAAGTAAATTCCCGATCGATCTCTGCAATCTAGAGATCCGTAGTTTTTTACTACCGCGGTTTCTTGTGTTGCAGACAAGTCCATATCGTTGCCTTAGAGCTAAAAGCTCGGGAATGCAACTTTGACTTTTATTTTATTACATTTTTGGAAAAAGAAACCTTGCAACACACGCAGTTTTGTGGCGGCATCTATATCGCCACATGCGACCTACGCATCATACTGACGTCACGCAAAATGCTGCATCGCGTAAACAGATTTTACCGCACGATCAGCATATAATATAACTTCCCAGTTGCCCACCAGTTTTTCGCATATAAGAGGTTTTCACTCTAAGACGACAATATCTGGAAGTCCCCACTACTGAAAGTCTTTCACTGTTGTTCGAGTAGTAGTATCCGCGGGTTGTTTTCCTCATGATAGCCTGTCCCTATTATATTCTGTCTCCCCAGTATTTAAAGGGCTTACAGGGTTATGTTCACTTTGTCCGCGAGGTGTAATAGTTTAAAAATTAGGGCTAGAAACCCTAACGCTCTGGTTCCTACCTCTTTGCGGATTAAGTATAATCACGGTTTGATTGTCTGACGGATCAGCACATTCAGCACGTGTGACTTCTGCAACGTATGCGCATTCGTTTTGATGCTATTACTGCATATACCAAATTTTTTGATGCAATGCCATCTTCTTTGGTGAGTTGCCCTTACACATGACATTAGATTCCCGTCTATGTGGTCGCTTCAACCCCTATCCAAAGCGTCCCTCGGTCGGCAATGGGTAGCGGGCTTTTTGTGTATAGGCAATGTGTGACTTGTGGCTCCGCGCCACCACATTATGCCTTGGTACACAACTTGAGGCAGCACCTGTCTGACGTAGTCGTGTCTTGTTGATATGTCGCAGGAAGATTAACATTTTGCGACAGTGTAGTCTTCCTTAGGGAACAACAAAGTTGGCGAAATTTACTGAGCCAGCACACTGCAGTTCTCAGAGGTTTATGGGAATTTTCAGCAACAACTGGTCTAATGTGTAGTTAATGATGTTTTGTCTCCTTTTTAATGGTAGGGAAATTATATTTACAGCTGTTTGCCAACGTATGTCAAGACATGACAAATTTTCAGTTAGTACCAAGATAGATTTTTGGCGGTTGATTAGCCCAACAAACCCAGGTGCTCCAAGTGCCTCACGGCTTCCGCAGCCTGAAGACATAACTTGGATTGGTCTTAGCTGACCAAAAAGAGTTGTCTAGGTAGACTAGCACATAACATCCCAACGCACGCAAGGTCTCCGAGACCGAGCATGTTACGGAGGAAAATAGGTGTGGCACTGAAGCCAGCCCAAATGGTCAGCATGTCATCTCGTTTGATCTGCCAGCCCAGGTGTTCCAAGTGCCTCACGGCTTCCGCAGCCTGAAGACATAACTTGGATTGGTCTTGGTTGACCAGATGGTAGTCGTCTAGGTAGACTAGCACGACGTCCCACTGCACGCAAGGTCTCCGCGACCCAGCATGTTACAGAAAGAAATAGGTGTGGCGCTAAAGCCAGCCCCCCGTTGGTCAACATGTCATCTTTGTAACTGTTGTAAGGCCGGTGAGATTTTGCTGCCGGTAGGTGAAAATAAGTATGGGATCTATACTTTTTTGTCATCTGGGACCGAGGCATGAGAAATTAAACGAAAACGTTTCGTTTTGATGAACTTGTTCAATTTTTTGAAGATCGAAAATTGAGCGCTTTGATCCATCACTTTTCTTCCGCAGATAAAGCTTGAAAATAAAACTAGACGTTTTCTTGGAAACCAGGCGCAAAAAAAAAAAAACTTGATCCAATTAGATGTCTGATTATTTATTAGAGACTTTGCAGGGGATGATCAGCTATCAAATTACGCAACACATTTTCGTAAATGATTACGACTAATCTGTTTCATTTTGACAGTTCAACAGTGAGTCTGTGGATTTCCGTTTCAAAACGATTCAGATTGATCGTGTATTACGCAATTAGGGTACTGGTTGTATATTCCGTCACGATCCTTCTTGTTGGCATTATTAACAAATGAGGTTTTTTGTACCCCTCCCCCTAATTTAGGGAAGCCCCAAAATTACTAAAATTATGAATTTGTTTGCACCAAGTGCTTGCCAATACTTTATTTATTTTAATTTTTTTATGTTATATTTGGGGGTAGATTGTGTTGGGTATTTTGTTTTGAGTTGGCCCTTCGCTTTATGAGCGTATGGGGGTGATAACCAGAAATGAAGTCCTCCGAGGAACTGTATAAGCGACATACTAAGTTTTGTCTGGTCGAATTAAATCTGAAGAGTATTTATTAGAGGTATCCCTTTTTAAGGCGACCAACTGACCGTATATTTATATATATATAAGCGCAGCTTGAATATTTTTATGTCGCAAATATTTCTTTGTAAATACACAAACAATCATACTACCGCAAAGTGTCGTGACGGTCAAAATGTTAAAATTTTTCGGACTAGTTCTCATTCTTCAAGTGTGAGCCCAATCATTGATAATAATAATAAAAATGCAGTGTTCCTACAGCTCAAATAAATAAAGGCATTTATTTGAACGATGGATTAATTATTTAACCAGATAGGAATAGTTGGTTGTTAAATTCCAAAAGCCCAGAAAGGCGAGCATTTCTACCTATGCCTTCTTATAAATTTAGCAGTTTGGTGTACATAACAAAGAGTACTCCATCCATTCCGTCCATCTATATGTTGCCACGAGGGGTGTTAAAATGTGTTGGTATTTTCACATTACTATCCGGTACGGATTATTCGTGCATTATAAAGTTTGTAAGAAAACTGACCTGTTTGTATAACGCGTCAATCCGAGGATCGACCGTTACCTGTGAATCCCACTTTTGTTTCTTGCGTGGAGGTATCTCTCGTTCGGCTTCGCTATCCGATGAACTGCTACCGCACGAGCTGACCTTCTTTTCTTGTTCCTTGATCCCTCTCGGAAGTCGGCGAGTTCGAAACGATCGACTGATTGGCCCCTGCGGCGGTGGCCTCATCAGGTTCGTCACTCGGCGTGAGATTCATTACGAAAAAACCGTTATAGGAATGTTTAAGATTGAAAATACAACCAATAATTAATGCACTACTAAATTGTCTAATACTATGATAAATCATTTTTAGAAAAGGTTTAACCGGTAAAGCCCTGGGTGACCCTCAAGCACGTCAATTAGCACGTTAATTAGTTGTTTATCAGGCCTTTAACGGTTAATGATTAACCGATTATTTTTGGATTTCGACCGCACGCGGCGAAAGTACACAACGCTATGAATTCGGAAAGTGACAGCGGTTCCCGCGTCCTAGCTGGCACCGAGTAAATACAACGTCGGCGACAGTTACGCCATCTAGTATTCTAAAGTTAAACTAAAGTATCCGTACTATTGACCGCGCATATAAGGCTAAGTATACACTGCTTCTTCATAAACAATGCTGTATGTTTTCCGGAGGCACATCAATATACTCATTATTGTCTTATAGCTCAAATAGTTCCGTCCTCTCACTAAGTTGACAGCGATCTGTCCAAGTATAGGTGACCAACCGGTTCATACCGAGACTCCTCCGTGCCTCGGAAAGCACGTTAAGCCGTTGGTCCCGACTGTCATTCGTGGATCTTTGACAGTCGTTACGGGTCACACAAGCCCGAAAGTCTGACAACCAGTCTCACCAAGAGGTATCGTGTTACCCAGTAACTTGGCTGTGGAGGTCAGATAGGCAGTCGCTTTATGTTAAATACTGGTATTCAGCTGCATCCGGTTAGACTAGTAGCCGACCCTAATAAAATTGGGAAAAGCTAGGCAGATGCTGGTGTCTTACCTCTGACTTGTTGCTCTAGGGTCATTATGACCTCGACGGCCATATTGAGTATGCCGAGCTTGGTCTGTGGCTTATCACTCTTGAGATGGGTCATACACATCCTGCCCAGTTCTTTAAGAGCTTCGTTTATATCTCGTATTCTTATCCTGTGGATGGAGGTACATTTTGGTCAGATAAAGTAGACAAATAATTTTAATAAATATAGTTTTTTGAAACAGTGTGTTTGCTATATGCAATAAGTATAGTTGATATGTTAAATGAGACAAGCAATTTAAATAAGTAAGTAATTTATATTTTCTAATAGAGATTTTTAGAGTTTCTAATAGGTCAGGTATTTGTTTGAAAAATCACATTTATTTTACGACCTGATTATACTTATTATAGAGAGCACACTGTTCTAAAATCATTTTCACTACTGCATATTGTGTAAAGTGCTACGCGTGTAATTCGAGTAGGTATTTTAATGTTTTATCAGACAGAAAGGTAGATATTTTTCTATATTGAATCCATAACGATTACAAGATGTGTTAGCGAATTCGATGTGCACGCGAAGTCTTTAAATTTCACAGAGAAGCAGATGTTCTTGTGTTGTGATGCAAAAACAATAATTAATAAAAAGCATGATAACATTGGGTCACAGTGTGTAAAATTCCTGAAATTAAATTGGTTAATTTACTACACAAAAAGCTTGAGATTCTACATTTTAAGTATTTCAAAAGCGCTCATTTTGCCAATCATATTTAGAGATTCAATAAATGAGTAAATCTAAAAACAGTCAAATCACAAATGTCATGCTAGACAGTTGTATGATGTATAACATGACAAATGGGCGACAGAATAGTACAGAAGATTCACTCCTCACTCCATATTTAAATAAAAAGCGACTCTTGCTCCGAAACAATAAAGTGCAATTCAGGTCGCACAGTGCTAATTACCTACAGTTATATTCACCTAGAAGTTGCCTCTCTTCCTATCGCATAACTCTTATATCTTCTGACTACGTGACGCTCACTGAATTGGCCCGACAAGTCCAGCCCGCCGCGTACTTGTAGCATCATATCTAAAATGCGGAGTGCGCCTAGCCTGGTAGGGTGGCAACTTGTTTAAAAATTGCACAAAATTCCTTTTTGAGACCTAGTTCCTGTCGCCAGCCTCTCAAGCGGCGCTGTATATCTCTTGTCTCTCTCTTTATGGCTTATCTTGTATCTCCTACGTCTATCTCCATCTCTGTCTTACCTCTCTCTCGCGTTGTTGGCCTGCCGCCTCTCTTTCTCGCGCATCGCCTTCGCCTGTGGGTCGGTCTCGTCGTCTCCTTCGTCCGCTGACGAACAACTGGTGCCCAAATGTGTGGGTTAGATCGTACGGTCTTGTATGTATAGACTGAGGGTTGGTTGGAGCCGTTGAAAATGAGTGCCGATTTTTAATTAAAAAGTTAGAGGAAGCTCTGATGTGTATATGGAAAATCTAAGATCTTTTTGGTCAAAAGAAATTACATACAACGGTCGTGTGACCGTCGGACTGCCAAGTCATAGGTCTCGAGTTCGAACCCAAAGCACGCACCTCTGACTTTTCGGATTCATGTGTATAATGTATAATTTATCGCTTGCTTCAAAAACGGTGAAGGAAAACATCGTGAGGAAACCGGCATGCCTGAGAGATGTTTCTCGACGGCATGTGAAGTCAAGTCAGAGGCCCATGGGCGGCTTAAAAACTCTGACACCAGGTTAGTCACTAACGACACGAAAAGAAGAAGAAACAAGATTTTTAGTTGCTTGTTGTAAAGCGTAGTTTTCCATCGAAATAAACGAGTAAAATAAGGGATAGAAAAAGACAATATATTCTCTGGAAACCAGAATGAAAACGCAATTTAGATAGCTGTAAAAAGCTAAGGGAGAAGGCTTTGCAGTCATTGGGTACCCTTTCTTTTTTTTCTTTTTTTGAGGGTGGAAAATTATCAAATCACTTTTCCCGCTCCCATTGCTCACCGTCTGCAAGCCCGCGCCTACGGTGACCGGAAGTCGGCTCGACTCCCGAGTCATTGGGTACCCTGCTGATATCATTGGAAAATATACGTACCTCTAGACTTTTCGACCACTCCAACCAACATCTCAAAAACAAATCTCATCTCTATTGAAATAATGATTAACGAAAAAAACATAACCTGCCATTGTTTCCCTCGGCGAAGGCGGCGCGCGAGAGAGATCTGCCGACCCTGTTCTTACAGCTAGCTATATACTATTGTGAAGAATGTACTTGAGCTTTTGGTTTTCTGGAGCTTTAAGGTGTGAGTGAGCGATGTCATTAATTTCTGCATCATAATGTGTTTATTTATGGCCTGCGCGCGAGCAGACTGGCGGACGGGACTATATATTTCAATGCTCGGTGATCGACGTAAAATTGCGTTGCGATGTTCCAAGCTCGATTACAGAGCATTGAAATACATACCTTATTTCGATTGGATAAGTATTAAATTCAATTGAATTTAAAATCTTCTTGCGTGCCGTCCGCCAGTCTGCGCAGGCCATTATTCATTTTGATTGGATAAATGAAGTTAGCAAGCAAAAGGCTTTAAGCAGTGTTTAAAAAAATAATTTGCGGAAATTGGGGTTGATATACACCGTTAAAAGTGTTTATGAATGTTTTGAATAACTCAACTAAGTATTTTTTTACACACATTGTTATGTCTAATTTGTGTCGTATATTTTTAATGAGCTTTGTTTCATTTTAGTGTACAATAAAGCATATTTTATCTGTCTATAAAATAGCCAATATTTTTCTCGTGTGAAAAAAAACAATCTAAGCTTCGTGAAGCTTCGAGATATATCCATATTTTCAAAGCCACAGCATTATCTTATGGAGTGCGTAGGTGTCGGTCAGTTAGTCAGAAAGTCAGTGAATTGATTGTGGATGAAAAGTAGTGTATTTGATCACACTTTGCAAACAAATACACAATATGTATGCACAAGGTAACACAACACAATAAGGTGCACAATTAGGTATGACAGCAAGCAATAGATAAAATTTGTCAAACTTTTTTGTGTCAATAATGGATACGAGGCTTTTGGCTAATCTGTAAAGTGGTATTGTTTTTTTTTTTTTTGTAAAGTGCGTTTAGTTTGTGCTGAATAAACACGTTTTCTTTCTTTTCTTTCAAGGTAGGGCAAAAGTAATGTCACAATGTGTACGCGCGAATTTTTGCAAATGGCGTCAAATGTCATTGTGCGTTGATATTTAGATAATAGATAGATGGAGTATTAGTTGACAATGCAATAGAACCATAAACACAGCTCAGGAGCCTCAGGCAATGACAGAAATTTTGAAACACCAATTCCTGGGTCGTATAATCTCTCATTTTAGCGATTTGATCCGGCTGGCCAGATCGCCAGTTCTGACGGTGCCAGACTTCTTCCTTTGGGGCTTTTTGAAATCTCGCGTTTACCAACATAAACCACAGACCTTGAAAATCTTGAAAGCCAAAATCGAACAAGAAATCACCAAAATGGAGCCATATTAAATCAAAATGGCGTAAAACGAGCAGAAATGTGTATCAACTCAGCACGCTTAGCATGAAACGGGTTTTATCGACAGAAGAAAAGATAAAATGACAGATTGTGATTGTTTATCTGTCATTTTGTCTATTCTTCCGTCGACAAAACCCGTTACTATGGTTGTCATGCTACGCTTGCAGGTGGTAATTTGAAAGATATATATTTTTTGACTTAATGTCATCAATTTTACACTTTTCAATAATCTTTCCGGGAAAACGGCGGCCATTTTTTTTCATTTCCAACAAAATGGCAGCCCATTCACATTATGACATTACTTTTGGCTCAAACTGTATAAAATCGCGCTCACACAATAAAAGCTCAAGTGCCTTCGTCACGAATACAAGCTGATGAGTCCCTATAGCCGTTTATTAATAAGCGGATGATTTTAATGATTTGTTAATATGACTCCAAGTTCCTCGAGCAAAGAAGTGATGATGAAGAATTGATGATCTTAGTTTTGGACCTTGAGTTTTCCTACATATTATAAATCGGAACGTGTTTCTGTCTGTATGTTCCTTAGTGTGCTAACAGCTCTAGAACCAGCACTAATTGCGTAACACACCATCATAATTAATTAACAATCTTTCAAATTTTGACAGTTCAACAACATTCATTGCGTTATTAACGTTGTTGAGCAAAGAAATTTATCGAACTTATGAAGCAATGAATTAGCAATTCTTAAAAATGATTCAGATTGGGATTGGTCGTGTGTTACGCCATTCGGGTGCAGTTATCCAATTTATTTATTTTTTAATTAATACATTTTTAAGTAACTCAGGAGCATGTTCAAGTTACTGATAGAGACTCATTATCATAATTTTTTTTTTTTAAATCTGGTGAATCCTGGAACAAACACCGCCAATATTTTCCTTAAGAAACTGACTATTTACTTCATGCCACTGTAACTACATATTACAGTTTTCTGGAAAAAACGGCAATTAACTCCAATTTATAAAGGTTTGTTCTACGACTTACCCCTTCCGCCTACCTAGGAGTACCACACAGAAATGAGCTTTATCGGTAAGACAATAAGGCATAAAATTGAGGACATTGTACACACTGTGACCCTGTTAGAATGGCGTGCGCTGAAACTATAACACAATGTTAGTATATTATGTACGGATTATATATTACATAAAATAAAAATATGGTGACTTCTAGTATTTTGATTAACTTTCGTGCAATATTTTGAAAAAGTTCAGATATTTCCGATGAAGTAACCATAAGTGATGATATTGTAACGATTATGTCGGAGTTGTGATTGAAGTGAGTTTACCATAATCAAATGTGTAAGCAGTGTTGCCAAACCTACTGTTTTAACAGTAGATCTACTGTTTTTTTGTACTTTAGACGCCATCAGAAGCAAAAAAAATCAAAATGCTTGTTGCTTGCTTTTCGTCTACTGGTTCTGGTGGTAACATAAAATTTTAAATTATTCTGAATATAATTATTATTTTGATTTTTTTTATTCTTATCTAATAACCTAGACAGTAGAATTGCTGTTCTGAAATCACAATTTTCTTTTTTAAGGTTTTTTTTGCAGTTTTTAAGTTTGGTAGGGTTGGCAACACTGATGGTAAGCTTAGAACGTGTGAAACTGAATTATAGAGAAAATAAAAAGACAAATTCAATGGCAATTTCTGAGAAAATTACTTATTTTTTTGCTATTAATCGCAATATTTTGGGCTAAAAGTTATTTAAGTAGGTACCACTGTATCTGTCTTTCGATACCAAGAATGGTCTCAGTTCCAAAATGACGTGACAAAATAAATTTTTATTTAATCGTCTTTTTCAGCTAAACAATATATTTTTCACAGTCAATTTTATAACTAACCAAGTACTTACAATAATAATTAAAACAGAGATGTGTTGTCAATTTACACAGGATATCCATTAAAAAAAATACAATTTATCCCACGAAGAAGTAAGATAAGTACCCTAATTTACCGAAACGCGCCACCAGTAAATAATTGCACGGCATTTTCCGCATCCCCAGCAAATATTTGGAAGTTCCTTCGAGTTTGACCCTAAGCCCTCCTGTATAAACTGACAAGCACCTCGCATCTCCCTCCCACACAAGCGCACCTCTCTCTGACATTGTTGGCCTGCCGCCTCTCTCTCTCGCGCGCCGCCTTGGTGTCGGGGTCGAGGTCGTCCTCGTCCGCGGACGAGCAGCTCGGCATGGCGGGGTTGCTGGAGCTTTGGGAGGCGTCACTTATTATGACATTAAAACTGGCCTACTATGTATGGGTTGAGGAGACGAATTGGAACACCGAATTCACAAATGATAGTTTGAGAAGTTAGTCGATTAAACTGATTTATATGATCATTTCAAAAAGGGCACTAGTAAAATACTAAGGTGTATGTGCAAATGACAGATTTTAAATATCCAGATATTTTTAAATGGCAGTAACTCTTAAGAGCAAGCATTCTGAAAGTGGGCAACGTCGCAAATAGATGTCAAATATTTCGCTGTTTTGATTAATTATTTATTTGGGTTCGGGGAACTTTACCTCGTTAACGATATGATAAATTAATAGATTTGGCTTGAAAAGTAACTTACAAATTTCTTGTTATTATATTTTTTTTTTGTATAAATTAATAGAAACAAAATTCTTAAGTTTTCAAAACAAATACTTATTTGGCATTATTACTGTATGGAAATATGACTAACTAGTGAACTAAAATATTGATTATGAAACGTAATAATTAATATCGTAACACCGAATATTTAGTTTTGGATGTAAAAAAAGTATTTGGAAACTTTCCAAATGCTCTTTTTACACCTAAAACGGTTACAACATCAAATTCAGTGTTATAATTGCAATTCATTATTAATATTTTAGTTCACTAGTTAGCCATATTTCATATTTCCATACGGTAATATTGCCAAATTAATAAAAAAAGGTAAATATTTGACAGCTATTTGCGACGTTGCCAACTTTAAGAATGAGCGCTCTTAAAGAGTAGTAACTCTTAAAACGCTTGTGTAAGTGATGAATTACTAAAATATCTGTGCAAATACCTATCAGTAAATAGGTTATTTGCTATCCCCGCATTATAGAGTTCAATACTAAATTGTAATCAACAAAATTATAGTTTTAATTGGGTACTTTTCAATGAATAGATTTTCCTAATTTTTATTTGTTTTTTCTGTCATCTCCATTCACCTATCAGTTAACAAGTCAAATTAGATTAACCTATTGACCGCCCGAGTCGGATTAATACGACAAATGCTTTCGTGCCGGTGTCGCCTCAGTCGTATTTCAATTTATACGACTGAGAATCTATGTTATTTTTTTGTTTTGTATGTATGAGCTGGGCGTCGGGGGTACGGCAATTGATATAAATCAAGCGGTCAATAGGTTAATAGGGATGTAGACAAAAAAAAAAAATGTTAGTCGGAAAGGTAGATTACAAAAAAAAAAATGGAATTTTTTCTTCTTTTACGTAATCAAAAGATTACGGCAATACATTGAGTAGGCAATGCGTTAAAATGTGGCATGACGTCACTGGCCGGTAGATTTTATACTGACTTGTGACGTAGCGAGCCCCCACTCCCCAACTTTAATGGGTTTTATCTAAACCATTTTTAATTAATATGATAAAGCAAAAAATACGTGTCTAGTATTTTTATTACCTGACTGACGGACTAAATAGTTTTTATTTTTTTTCCCTGTCAACATCCCTATTGGAGATTATTCTATAAAATAAATTATGCGAGTACATTTCAAATGTAAGAACAATCTTAAATTAGTTCCAAACACAAAGATATGACTCTCAGAGTGAGGTCAAAAAGCGCTGAAGAATTTATTTAAGTTGACAAAAAGTCCACCCATGTATTGATAACACCATACTGTGATTACTCATCCGTAGTAATAATAACAATTTCAAACTTAGCCAGGTTCACAACGGCGATTCTTTTGTGCACTGAATTTTCAACGCTCTGCTCAAGGTCGAGAGTTGAAAATCCAACAATGTGTTTTTTCAACGCGCCGGCACGAGAGTACGTCCCAGCGCGTTGGATTCTTAACGCTCGGTTCAACATCGAGAGTTGAAAATCCAGTGCGCGATAAAATCCCAGCGCGATATTTGTAGGTCCGTGCGAACTTGGGCTTAATGTAAATTATTTTAAAGATCATTTTCAGTTGATTAAAAAAATTATAGCAAAAAAATTCTGCACTGATATTTTTTTCTGTGTGGATTTAAAGTTCTCTCCCAATTATTTATTAGTTTTATTAACTGGGGTCACTTTTCTACTTTTAAGTGCAAAACTGGCTTAACTATAGTTGTAGCATATTCAGCCTATAATGTTCCCACTGCTGGGACACAGGCCTCCTCTCAGTGAGAGGTAGTGGGCCGTAACCCACCACGCGGGCCCAGTGCGGGTTGGTGGATGTCACATGTCTTCGATTTTTTTGTACACATGCCGGTTTCCTCACGATGTTTTCCTTCACCGTTTTGAGAGCAGTGGTGATGAAATAATTTACACAAAGCGCCTGTCAGGGTTCGATCCTACTCGTATGTCGCGGCCTTTTCCACTCGGCCATCACTACTCCCTACTTACTAGTTTTGATTTCAATTAATTAACTGAACAGAACATATTCTGGTCTATAAATATCAATGAAGTGTTACATCAAAAGCGTCTCGATTTATTTCAAGGTTTTTAAGTCAAATTGTATTGCTTTTAAATTCGACTACAGTTAAGCCACTTTCGTCCTTATCTCTTCAAAAGTATAGAGAGACAAAGCACTTAAAGACATAGTAATAAGACTCACTATCGCCTGGATCGCTTGGAGTTGGGCGGCTTGTTGGCGAGCGCGTCGGCCGAGCCTGACGAGGACGGCTTTGACTCCACGCCTGAGTCCGGGGGCTCTTTGCGTTTCTCTGGAAAGGGGAACAAAGTCTTTAGCATGGTGATACTATTATTTACTAGAAATCTTATACCTAGCTATATGACAAAGTTTATTTATTTATTTTTCAAATAAGAAAAAAAAAACTATTTCCTTTAAAATCTTTTGGATTGTGATTGAAAGTTTGTTACTTTGCTTAAAAATCCGTTCCGAAAACCTAGTAGATCGAGTAACTTTTTTTGACCACAACGAGGAAGCTCTTGGCCTGCATCTCACCTGATGGTAAGTCATGATCAGGCCGAAGGTGGAAGCGAGCTTCACCCGGAATCCTTAACCACGGAGGAAGTGGCTATCTTACCTCTAACTGTCGAAACAGACAGTCGAACAAACGAAACAACTGTCGAACGAGACAGACTTAGATAAGATGGTGGTAGCTAGCCAGGCGGACTTAGAACAAGCCCTACCACCAACCAAACCGAGCAGAAATTTTTGCTCCCACTGGGAATCGAACCTGGGACCTCTGGAACTGAGACAGGTGGTCTAACCACTAGACCACAGAGGCGGTTGGTTAATGGTAAAGTTTTTTTTTTTTTTAAAGTTGTTACATTTAGTGTAATTATTTTAAGTTGACCTGGTCTCCATCGTAACCGCTCGTGGCTAAGTAATAACAGCCGAAAGGGTCGATACATCAGGTTAAGCTACGCTTGCCGGGGTTGGTTTGTTGAAGGATGAACATCTTTACATATCGAGACACGGAGGATTTGCCTTGGAAAGCACGTTAAGGCCGTCCCGGCTGTCATTCGTGGATCTTTGACAGTCGTTACGGGTCGTCACAAGCCCAAAAGTCTGACAACCAGTCTTACCAAGGGGTATCGTATTACCCAGTTACTGGGTTGTGGAGGTCAGATAGGCAGTCGCTCCATGTAAAATACTGGTATTGAGTTGCATCCGGTTAAACTGGAAGCTGACCCCAATATATTTTGGAAAAGGCAGGCAGATTGATTGACCTGGTCTCCATAATTGACCCTAGTATCTTTCAAGTACAGAATTAAATATGAAATAATAGTGCGAGTGAGATACTGACTGGTGTTGGGCAGCACGTGTCGCTCCATCTTGATGGGCGGCTCGGCGTGCAGCGCCGACAGTGCGCCCGCGCCGCTCAGGCGAGGGACTGCGCGGACAACACAGGCACTTATTATTAAACTGTTATATTCAAACTACTTTCACGGTTATGAACTGCAATTGTATTTAATATTTGACCTAAAAACCATTACGAAAAAGATTCATAGAGTGTATGTTTTAGGCATGCTTACTTCACAAATCATTAAATGCATTTAACGTTATGGTGGATCCGCAGTGGTACCCCGCGAAATTAAAATTTTCTTACGTTTTTTGCAATTTGCAGGTCAGTGTCAGATTATAACAAATATGTATTTACAGAATTATAATTACTAGTGGTCGCCCAGAGGTCGAAATTCGACCATAATTCATATAAATGTCATGATTCTAAGGTAGCCATCTTGTGTCAAACGCATGGTAGTGCGTGTAACGTTTTTTTTATTAATTTAATTTATTTCTAATGTATATTATATAAAAATATTAGCTTTCTGCACTCCTTCACCATATAAACTTTAACTGTGCCAAATTTCATACTCCTCCGTCCGCGAGGTTTTCGTAAAAAGGGGACAAAGTTTTTGCTTCACGTATTAATATACTAATAATTAGAATCATTGATTACAAACTAAGTTAAGTTTTCTCTCTAAGTTAGATTTGTACTCAAATATTATAATTTCATAAAAAAAAGTCAATGGACGTGTTCGTGTTATCATTATTTCTGAAGAAAACAATATATGTTTACCGGGCGGCGCCTGGTGCGCCGGGTGCGCGTGCGCCTGGTGCGGGTGCATGTCCTGCGGGTACAGCTCGGGCGCCTCCGCGTGGTTGCGCAGCACGTTGATGGCGTCGTCCAGGCGCTCCTCCATGCGCGCACCCTGCGACGTACACGTTATGATTAATAAATTATTGTTTAAAACATACCTATTCAAGACATCGTTTATAAAGCTTTTAAAAGACGGTACTCACTGCGAACATTCGCTTCTGGAATTAATTTTGCAAATATTCGTTGAGCGAACATTTGTTACACAACGAGCAGTCACGAAATAAAACGTTCGTTTCCGAGCACAGCGATTTGAATTTGTTTCACGTACTCACCAAACTGTTCGTTTCGCGTATGAGTGTTCAATTCGTAACAAAAGCTCGTGCAACGAATGTTTGAAAAATAAGTTAGCGAAGCGAATGGTCGCGATGAGTACATTCCTTAAGATGAGCTTTATTACCTATGACATCTCGGCAACATCGGCAAATTGCCCATCTTGCATAGAAATTGCGCAATTTTAGTTGCCTATGGAAGCGCACAATTATTGTCATTGAAACTTGTAAAAATATTTATGTCAGTATGTTTACAAAAAATATCGTAAACATTTAATTAAGACATTATAAATAAAAAATAAAAGGATCACAAACAAACGCAAATAAAGGAACAGACAGCATAAAACCATGCCACATAACTTCTATATACACACATATTTACAATATAATATCTAGTGTTATTGTCCAATGAGGGCTTAGGTTCAGATGGCAGCACTGAGACGTCAGGTCCGGGCACCTGTCAAAAGTGTCAAAGCGCCTATACTTTCTTTAGTCGTCGACTGAATGATGAAAGTCTTCATATATTTTATATTCATTGTCGAAATGGAAGACCTCATGTCAAAGTGGCGCCAACTGGTGGCGTGAATTTTCATGAAAACCCTAATATGAACCCTTGTATGAAAGAAATATAATTAAGTATAAAAGCCTTCAAGTGAGTGGCTAGCGATCTCCTTGCTGCCAGCACGCGTAGCATGGCTACCGTAGAAACGGGTTTTGTCGACGGAAGAATAGAGAAAATGACAGATTATGATTGTTTAACTGTCACTTTCTCTATTCTTCCGTCGACAAAACTCGTTTCTACGGTGGTCATGCTACGCGTGCTGGTGTCTGCCTTGTTTCTACAACATGTAAAAAAAGCCCTGTCCGATCCGTGAGGGTGTTGATAGGTATCGTACTGAGAGTCTATTAATGTGGTAATTTTCTGGAAAAAAGAAAAAAAAAAGTCGTCTCATTTTTTTTATGGGGCATTTTAGCGGTTTATTACATGGGGCGCGATCGGCCATTGTTTAGCGGGTGTCTACTACAAGTCATAACTTATGACCCCTGTTGCAAATTTTTTAATGGATTTGGAATAATTTTGGTACGAAAACTGTTATTTTTTTATTTATAAGATTTTTTATTACTTTCTGGTACCTAATGTTATTGCAGTACCTGTGTGCCCCTTTTCGGATCGGTCAGGTTTTTTTTTACATATTGTATATTATAAGCTCAAGCCCTATTCAAGAACTGAAAGAAGTAAAAGTTCATTTTCTAGCAATATTTTATTTAAATTCGAACGCAAGTATTTTTTTTATAATTCAGTATATTTCCATCAAAAAGACAACAACACTAAATATCTTTGATATACAAGAATAACTGGAGTTTATATGCTGTAGATATATTCAATAAGCGAAATGCGGCGTCATTGTTTTGTTTCTACATAATGCCATTTACAACCCAAGGTCTCAACAAAAAGGGGTTGTTAACTCATCTGAAATAAAATGATACTTATTTCTATGAGTAGATCTTTTAAAGTCAAAGTCAAACAATTTATTTCAATTAGGCACACAAGAGGCACTTTTGAACGTCAATTTTACACAAAATATAATTGATTCTAGTCGACGTCTTAAGCGCTTTTAACATCAATGCTTAAATCAGTCAATATTTTAAAACTATAGTGCTCGCGTTATGAACCGAGTCGTCGGGCCATGTCAGTAGCAATAAGAATGTGCACCGCCTTGCGTCTTATCGATAGTTTGCTAACTGCTCCATAAGTGCGAGCGAGACAGACTAATAACAATGATTTATGACCTGGCGACTCAGTTCTTAACGTGGAGACTATAGATAGTAGGATACTATTTGTTAAAGTCTAACTAATATTAATTTAAATATTTCTAGTTCTCAGTTAGTTTTTCGAGAAACTGGAAAGTTTAAATAACTTTCAACAAAATTTTCAACCCACAGCATACACCTCCCATACAAAGTGTCATCATACTCACACAGTCGGAGTGATCCCTCAGGAACACCATGGCCTCGTCGAGCTGACGCTGCTCGGCCGGCGCGCCCTAACCAAGCGCATGTTACAGCGAGCAGCGGGGACACGCATAGACGTAAGGGTGGAAAGACGCGGTTATAGGGTGGAAAGACGCGGTTATTGGGTGGAAAGACGCGGTTATTGGGTGGAAAGACGCGGTTATTGGGTGGAAAGACGCGGTCACGAGGTGGACAGTTATTGTTTATGGTCCGGAAAGACGAAGTTAACGGTAAGAATAATACATTTTTCAAGAATATGACTTGATGGAGTTTATAATATGGAAAGGCGCGTTTTACGTTACGGAAAGTCACAGTTTATGTTGTGGAAAGATAATGTTAATGATATGGAAAGTCACAATTTGAGGTCCGGAAAGAGTGTATGAAGTCTATTTACTATTTTGTTGTAAAGTTAAATAACAGAAAAAAATCACTCAATATTCACGAAAATCGTAAAATTCTCTCTCACGAAATGATTATCATATTTACAAACCGTATTGCATTGATGTCTCTAAAAGTTGAAAAACTATTCATTCCTCAGCCAATGGACAAAAATCTACCAATGCAACTATTTTTTTAATAAAAACTACCAAACTACTAATCACTAGTACTAAAAACATAAAGAAAAGTCTATGGCACGAGTCCTCACTTCTCGCTGACTATTAAACACAACATAAAACACAAAAAAAAATGTACACAGAAAATGTAATACGAACTTATGTCCTGTTATTATTTAAATTTATTCGGCTGGCAACAGATTTAGCTTTTTTTGAGCTGGCCATTGTAATTTTACAGAATTTTATTGAAATAAGCCTTTCTTAAGTGCTTTTAAATATTAAATTTCTTAAAAACTCTATTTAATGTAATAATATTCATCAAACTTTCCATAAAGTTCGTAGTACATTCCGAATAATATTAATTCAGAAAACAAAAAGAAAAGAAAATCCAAAGCATCAATTATTCATTGAAAAAAAAAAACAAGTCAGTATCAAAATTATTGGGAAAATCGTAAAATTAGTTACATCCATGCGAAAAGGGGAACATGCTTAGAAAATATTTTTTACATAATAATATGGAATATCTCCGAATAAAAAAAATGACTAATTTTCAACATTTGCTTTGAAAGCTTACAGACATTCCAATTGACCCAATCTCCAATAGCGACCTAGCTCTCAATATAATAATAGAAATAAAGATATTTATGAACAATTGGAATTAATCATATGAACTTAGGTTGCATTTATTTAATAAAATCCGAAAACAATTGATTGTACTTACTGATCAAAAATTATCAGATAAAAGTGTAAACAAAACCGTTCAGGTTTTCTAATTTAGTCAAGTGACACTACGAATTGGCATCCACAGGTACATTTTCTAATCCGGTTGTTTACATTTTTATCAGATACTTTTGGAACAGAGATTAAGAGCGTTTATACAGAAAGTGGGCAACGTCACAAATAGCTGTCAAATATTTCGCTGTTTTGATTAATTTGGCAATATTTCTGTATGGAAATATGAAATGTGGCTAACAAGCGAACTAGAATATTGATTACGAAATGCAATAATTAATATGGTAACACCGAATATTAATACTTAGAAGTAAAAAATATATTTTGAAACGTTCCAATACCTTTTTTAATGCTTTTTCTCAAATTCATTGTTATAATTTGTAGTCCATTATTAATATTCTAGTTCACTAGTTAGCCATATTTCTTATTTCCATACAGTAATATTGCCTAATATTAATCAAAACATAAATATTTGACAGCTATTTGCGACGTTGCCAATTTTTTGGATGAACGCTCTTAAGGGTCCTGATGCCTTCCCAATGATTAAAAAAATAAGGGTCGACATTGCAATGTCTATAAGCTTTATAACTAAGATATAATACTTGTCGTACTTCCTTCAGCTCCATCGTTTTCGCGGGGCTAGTGTAAAATGCTGGCTAAACATCGTGGCAAGCAAATGTATCAAATTAGTTTAGATTTAAGAACGTTGTATTTACACGTTGTGGTGGCAATGTGACCTTTCAGTGATAACTACATTTATAAATGTTATTTTCTATTATAACAGCTTACCTTTTATTCTATAACTAATATTGTTGACTACTGGGAATCCACACTAATTGGCGACTGTCTAGAATTAACTATTTTTATTTTCTGACTGCCAAGTTTATCAAGTCTACTGATTTAGAGCTTTCAAAGTTTTATTTGAGACTCACAAATTTTGTTGTAATACAAGCGAAATTGGTATATTGTATACCAACTACCAATATTACGTTTTGGCACTCCTATTGAGATTTCCAAAGATTTCAATCGTAGATTTGCCCTTCCGCGTCAAAAGATAGTCGCGTTTCTGTTTCGTTTTGACACTTCTGAGACAGACAGTGTCGCAGAGACTTGACTTGGTTGTCATGGAAACGCCATTGTTAATGTGTGAGCTCGCTCCTCCTTGTGCGACTTAGTACATCTTTGGATATTTGACTTTCACCTGCCATATTGAGAACGTTCTGTCACAGACTTACAAGAATAAAACTGACACAAAACAAACGACCTAGATTCTCAACATATTTTCAAAGACATATCTTCAAAAAAAGTTACCACCAATTTTAGACTATTTAATTTATTGATTCAGGCATAACCTTGTGGAAATCCATTATAGAATACTATAAATATATTTAGTAACCTATTCCGTTTAAGAGTCATAAAGAAGCCTGTAAGAAATCGACACGTGTTTCACCTCTCAACGAGGCATCCTCCGGATGACGATTGACTTGTTGCGAACCCGACAAGGAATAGTTAAACGGAATAGGTTACTAAATATATCTACGTCTATTTAATTTATACTAGTTTCTACAGTATTACTGTTGTGTCGTCACATCCCCACCACAGCGCACCCTCACTCCCAGCGCGCAGTACAGCAGTGCCACTCACCATGTTGTTCCCCTGGAACACGGGCAGCGGCGCGTGGTGCCCGTTGGGCAGCACGGGCGCCGGCGCCAGCGCGTGCGGCGTGGACGCCGACGGCGGCGACGACACGCCCGACGACACCCAGTTCGATTGCTGGAACAGTACGAGAAAACTTGATAAGTTATAGTACTTAGTTAAGGCTGTAAACACTTTAGACCTCCTTCCAGTCATCATTTCGGCCGGAAGAAACGGTTCGTTTAAGATTTATGATAGTTATATTTAACATTAGGTCGTAATCTCTTCCACTTGCTTCCTGCAGCTCTTTTGAAGTAAAAGTGAGAAACGAGGATTGCCAAGACTTGTAAGAGATGGTGGATTTGTTACAACGTCTGACTCGATCCTCGGCTTCTCTTATGTTACGATCTCTGACGTTGCTCCAATTAGCCAGAAGTCGTCCAATTTTACTGTTGGAGATAAAGAAAAGAGATGTCAGCACCAACTGACGGGGTCCGGAAAGGCCAATGCCTGCCGGGGTTGCGAGTTTGTCCGAAAGGGATATCGCGACCCCGGCACACAGGCGACGGAAGGAACACGGGTGGGTTTTAGTCAGTAAAAGTGTGACACGCCCTGAAAGAAGAAAGAAGTTATTTGATAATTTCCCACCCTCAAACAAAAAAATGGCGTGTTACTGGCCTACCTGACCATTCCTCCTCTGACTGCCATACTATTGCAGATAGAGACTGAGGTACCTGCGTTTGCACAAATACTTGTGCAATAACGTCTGCGTAGTTGATATTAACTACCATCTCCATCATATATCTCCGTCCTACTCCTACCCTGTGTCGTGAGGTCCCGTTCAAAACCTCGGGCGACGCGAGACTTGCGTCACTTGTTCCCTTCACATGAGTAGCGTCGCGGTGACATGTGGCACGCTCAAAAGTTGTTGTGTCCGCAAGCGCTGTCGCAAGACACTTGTCGCTTAAGAGGGTTTATCCGTAGTTGGCAACGTCGCAAATAACTGTCAAATCTAACAAACAATATAACAATGAAACCAAAACAAGTGAGTGAGTGTCTATTTATTGTAATTATAACATTGAATTTGATGTTCTACCCGTTTTAGGTGTAAAAAAGCATTTGGAATCGTTCCAAATACTTTTTTTACATCTAAAACTAAATATTCGGTGTTACGATATTAATTATTGCATTCGATAATCAATATTCTAGTTCTCTAGTTAGCCACATTTCTTATTTCCATACAGCAATATTGCCAAATTAATCAGGTAAATATTTGACAGATATTTACGGATAAACGCTCTTAAACGTGTAGCTCGTGGCCCAAGAGGTTTTTGTCATCATCTATCTCCGTCCCGCTTCTACTCTTGTATCTTAGAACTACCATATATCTCCGTCCTGCTCCTACCTGTGCGTTGTGATGGTGGTGCTTGAGCGGCGGATAGAGGCGCGCGTGCAGCGGCGGCGGCGAGTGCACCGGCGTGGAGGGCGACGAGCCGTACGAAGACAGGCTGCCGGCTTCTGCCGCGACCACGCCCGGGGTGCTGGCTGAGCCGCCGTACATCTGCGGAGGCATGATTATTAGGGAACGAGGAACTAGTACGTGGTGAGTGGTGATCAATGCTCGTGCCTTCTTTGTATTTGAAGAGACTTTTGTCCCTGCCGTGGGACAGTAATAGGCTGGTGTTATTTAACCAGTTCGAACGACCACCAAAGACCACACATTGATGTGAGATCTTTGGTATTGTAGTACAGACTATTACAGATGGGAAACACCCCAAAATCATTTAAATAAAAAGCGACTCTTGAATCTTAATAAAGTGCAATTCAGGTCGCACAGCGCTAATCACCTACAGTTATATTCACCTAGAAGTTGCCTCTCTTTCTATCGTGACTCGTAGATCTTCTGACTACGTTACACTCACTGAATTGGCCCAGCAAGACGGGCCCGCCGTGTACTTGTAGCTTCATACCTAAACTGCGGGGTATCCCATCTGTGTTGATCTATGATAGTAGTCTTCTTCGACAATTACTAGACCTGACCAAGCAATGTGCTGTATATTTTTCAGAGGTGATTAAAAGTGTGCACATAATGTACCATCGAAGAAGTTCATATCTAACCACTCTTTTGTTTTGAAACTGGTTAGATATGAACTTCTTTGATAGTACAAATATCAATCTGATATAGAAGTGAATGAAACTAATTCAAATTATCATGAATGGTGGTTTGTACGCAAAAGCTGATAAATATTTTTTTGTTGCCACATTCACAAACTCTTCGATAAGATATCAATTAAAAATTGCTTAAATTTAGCTTCAAATCCTTCGAAAAGCACAGCTGCTTTGTTGTGGTGGTGTATCAATAAAAATCAGCAAATAAATGAGTTCATTATGACTCCAAACTCCAGCATCTTCTGGAAGGACCTTTAAAACAAAAGAGCAGCCTAACCATCAGCACTTACAGGTTGTAACGGCGGTTTAGCGACTAGCATGGGGTCTGTGGGTGAGTGGTGCGGCGCCGCAGCCCTGAACGAGGACATCGGCGGCAAGGGGAGCTCCGCCCCGCCGCCCCCCGCCTCGCCCACCGGAGCGCCCGCTATACCTGGAACATTGGAGAGGGAAGGTTAGATGTGGTAGAAGAGACTGTATAATGTACATGGTTGTCGGGACAGCTTACCTCTAGTTCCTATAAATCTCGGGCTTGGTTAGAGCTATCTGGTGTTAAATCGCAATAACAACAACATGAAAGGTAACTGATAAAGCTTGCACAAAACGGGAATAGAAATTTGCGTATCTTTAGACTTTTAGGTCTCAAGCAACGAGCATCATATTTATGATCATCCGTAGCTATCTTTGCGAAAGCATCATCCAACAAAACACGCAAGTTTCCAATAGCCAGAAGCAGCGGGTCGGTGTCTTCCGAGTTGCTGACTTTTATCCATTGTGTGTATTCTTTAGCTGGCAAGTTCGTTACCAAGTCCTCTTTATCAGAGTTACATCAAAAGCAAGTGCGTTGACGTTTGATACACAGTTTACTGAGAGCAGCCTAGATATATTTCTGAAATTGTTGATGTCCCATCCCAGTGGATTAGACTCAGTCTGCCGAAGGAGTATGGGGTCTTACCTGGCGACGTAGCATAGGGGTCGTGCTGGTAGGCCGGTGGCGGCTGGTAGTAGGGCGCGCCCCACTCCCCGCCGGCGTAGTACGCCTCCTGGTAGGGGGCGCCGGCGCCTGCGCCCTTGGGGGACGCGTATCGCGATGGGGAATCGTGCCCGAATTCATCGCTGCCGTACTGTGGAAGAAAGAGAAAAGATGGGGATTAGTTTTTGATGGTCAGATTATTTAGTTACGAGGATTACCATGCAATAATGCATGCATGGTGTGAATAAATTCCATGTAAAAAAACCTTTTTCATGTCCCTGACGGGGCACTGAGCCCAAGTTATACAGTAAATTTTGAGGTCTTGGCCCTGATATGGACCCAAAACGGGGCCATTTTCGTAAATTTTATTCAAGTAGTACAAATTTACCGTATTTGCGCCTTGCATTGTATAAAACACACGCGAGGATATCACCTGGGATTTATTAATAAATTCAATTTTGGACGTATTTCCTTATGAAACATGTAACAATCAACACGTCATTGGCAATTCAACCTGTAACTTTAAACATGTATGTGATGCAGTTTAAATATTTATTTATTTTTACCATTTGACAGCTTGAGAGGTAGACATCAATCAGAATTTCAAAGTAAATCTACTGCAACATTTATGAGTAGCTGTGTCTCCTGACATACGGAGTCTCCGATTTAAGAAACAGAGTTATATTAGAACTTTTAAAACGCAGTATAATGGATAGCACAGTGCGACTTGGTGGAACTCTTACAGTTTCCAATGGCAGAAACTTAGCAGTTCTACTTGCTGGAGTGTCCTAAGTGCCCGTTCACTTGCACTAACGAAGACCTAATGAACGCCACTGACGCCGCAATGAACGTGAGCACCTACTGAGCTCAAACAATATAAAAACAAAGTATAATCGATACGAAAAGACGACGTAGAAGCTGTGTATAATGATTCTGACACAGTTCTCCGACATTCGTTTCTCTACTTGCTGGAGTGTCCTAAGTGCCCGTTCACTTGCACTAAAGAAGACCTAATGAACGCCACTGACCTCGCAATCAACGTGAGCACCTTACTGAGCTCAAACAATATAAAAACAAAGTACAATCGATACAAAAAGAAGAAGTAGAGGCTGTGTATAAGGATTCTGACACAGTTCTCCGACATTCGTTTCTCCGATTAACGGTTCGCCGAAAAAACGATTCACTTTTCAGTGTTTCGCCGATAGAACTTTGCAACGACAAACAACTGTCACTGTAGAAACGGGTTTTGTCGACGGAAGAATAGACAAAATGACAGATTGTGATTGTTTAACTGTCACTTTATCTATTCTTCCGTCGACAAAACTTGATTCTACGGTGGTCATGCTACGCGTGCTGCAGTCAGTTCGTGTAACCTCTTCTATGTAAACAGTTGATACACAGCTTCTTGACGCTTTATTGTCACTACGACGCTTATTAAATTCATATATTCACATCATCAGCATGTGGACAAGTAGACTGCAAAATTTGATTCCTTAGAAGCAAATGTTTTTTATCATAAAATCAATAGCATAGAAATATATCGCTCTATCTGTTTACTTAACGCGAGTTTTTGTAAATGGTTAGTCTGTTAATAACAGCCGCAACGTCAGTCTGTGTATGGGTGACCATCTTTACATACGACCCCTCCGTGCCTCGGAAAGCACGTTAAGCCGTTGGGACCGGCTATCATTCTTAGATCTTTGACAGTCGTTACGGGTCGTCAGAAGCCCGAAAGTCTGACAGCCAGTCTTACTAAGGGGTATCGTATTACCCAGTAACTGGGTTGTGGAGGTCAGATAAGCAGTCACTCCATGTAAAATACTGGTATTTTCCCCGTCTACACATGGACCATTTTCGTTCTCAAATACTCCAGTTCTATTGCTTAATATCTACAGTGCATATTAGGACCGAGGCCCCGAGGCCGCCCCACTATTGTTCACTTTACTTTAAGTACAACATTAGCAGTTAGTCACCGACCGCGACTCGAAATAATTCACTGATTTAACTGACTAATAACAGTTATTGGAACTGATCTATATTCGGAATTTTGTGTTTGTTATAAACAGGGAAACATTAAGAGGTATTCATTCCTTACTTCGGTTCTTTAAATTAAAATATCTCTTATATTGAAATTATTCAGAGAATGAGTAACACACTTCAGCTTTTATAAGCCAGATCAAACTAACAAATCTGCGTAATTCATCATCGTCATCAGCAGCGTTGTTCCAGCCACTGCTAACCAAAAGGTCTCCTTTTGTGCCATGCTACCCTGGTCTTGAGGAGTCTCATCCAGGTCCTGTTGCGATTTGTCGACTAAAATATCAACAACCGGTCACTCATTTAAGCTGGTAATGGAACAGTAGATAAGAAAGCGATCTAGTCTAAGTAATCTGGGGGCACAGTAGTCTCTCCAATGATGGAAGGCACGGCCGCCGTAGGAAAGCCCAGAAACCAGGGACCACTCATAGACTCTAACTTCTAAAGCATCTACTTACTATCAGATATCATAACATCACGCTTATATTCCCAGAAGAGTTAGGCAGAGGTGTACCTATAGTACACCCATATTTCGCCAGTTATGTTTAAGTCCCATGGAATAGAGGGCGAGCCTATTGCCATCAACCGGGCACAACCGGGCAGACGAAACTCATTTCTGATAAGGGCTAGTCGCGCGTTTAATGCAGCTAGCCAGGAGATTGACATCGACATTAACTGTACTGGTGTTGCTAAGATTAAAAAAACGCTGAGCAAGAATTTCTTTGACAATGTATAGCTTATGTATGCACAACATTGTACACGCTAGATTTGATTTAAGTACCTGTTATTTAAGGTTACTACTGTCTTTGATATATTAACTACTTTTTTTTTTATCTGTGAAAGCTTGTAATTGGCCATCATTCAATCATTGTTTTAATTATTTTAAGTTTATAGCTGTAAGCATTCCAAAAGTGTAAAATAAATAAATAAATAAATCCAGACTCCGGGCTGCTACTGAGAAATTCCAGATGGAAAAACCCAATAACACTTTTCCTGATCCGGGGATCGAACTCAGGACCTCATGCTCAGCAGTAGCGCTTGCAACTACTAGACTAATGAGGCAGTCCAACCACATACTCTACAATAAAACTCTACCTAATTTACCATATACTTTCCAACCACCTGGCATGAGACCGGTCTATCTAAGTGTAGACACACACCATATCAGTCAGCGCAACAATAAGTCGCAAGTGTGCGCCATATCTGTGAGTTGCGACAGACGAGAAAGCTTTGTGATTGCGATTATTGTTAAGTCGTTTGTGGGAAGTGGACATCTCATTTGTATTTAGAGAATTTGTGGGTTTTTGGCTACACGTAAAACCGAAGATCAAAACTGAGGATCGTAGTATAAGAACCTACAATATTCACTCAATACTCAATATTTATTTGCATTTCTGTGAACTGAGATGGTAGGTTTTACAAAGACTTGATCATAGTGAACCCTGTCGGGCAAATAGGAGAGAGAAAGAGGGCTTTAAAATCTTTTAAATTTGTTGGTATATACTATGCATATATCCCTAATTGGCATATAAAGAAAAGAAAGAAAGAAAGAAAATACATTTATTTAGCACAGACTAAAAGGCACACAACACAACATATTGTACTACAAGTAAAAACCCGGTCTGACTGACCCCTGGTTTCTCAAAGGGTTTGAGAAACCAGAGGTCAGTCAGACAATCAGTGAATCTGTAAGGCCTTTGGTCAAGAAATACAAAGATCCTAACAGCTAACAGGAGATAAGACAGCAGAGGGGCACTTCCCGTATTTTTAAGAACGTCCGCTTTCTAATCTGTCTCACACCCGAATACTGAAACGCCACTCAAAACTTAAGCGTTACTTAAAACTAGTTTCAACCAATCAATAGGCTTTAAACGAGTCATAAGTAACGCTTAAGTTTTGAGTGGCGTTTCAGTATTCGGGTGTCAATCTGTCAGTAATAAAAAGTAAAAAATCGTTTATTTCAACATTCAAAATTATAATATCGAGATATTGTTGATGTCAAATTAGGTATAGCCTGTATTTTGGCCACCATTAAATTGCAAAATAATATCACAAATTTATCCACATTTTTGGCTACTTTTTACACATTTTGGCAACTCTTTACACATTTTGGCAACTTTTTGACATTGATTGTGGCTGAGAATGAGATGAGATTGTACCTAGATTTTGGATTGGACAATCAAATCCTTTGACATAAATTTTACCAAGTCTAATATCAGAAACCGAGGATTTGTTGAGCCATAGTGTTTACTGTACTGTAGTGCTTACAAATGTACAAATTCGTAGTCCTAAATTCTACACTTAATGCACAACTTATGTCCACATTTACCTTAACCAAACCACCTGGTTTCACCCCTTTGTTGCCTATCTACTTCTACTTCTCCATAACAGTCTGCATGGACCATAATCGTCACATTAACAATAGACGCAAGTGTGCGCTGGACCATATTTGTCACATTGCGAGATGTTGAAAGTTTATCGTGTGTAATTGTGATTATTGTAAGTCGTGTGTGTGCGGCCGAGTTTATTGGTAGAGTTAACACTACTGTAAGTTTTATTTTAACAACTAGCTGCCCGCCCCGGCTTCGCTCGAGTAGCACTAAGTACGTATCTACGGCGCACCTACCTGCCTACCCTACCTACCCTACCTACCCTACCGACCCTACCGACCCTACCTACCCGACCTACCCTACCTACCCTACCTACCCTACCTACCCTACCTACCCTACCTACCGTACCTACCGTACCTACCCTACCTACCCTACCTACCGTACCTACCCTACCTACCCTACCTACCCTACCTACCCTACCTACCCTACCTACCCTACCTACCCTACCTACCCTACCTACCCTACCTACCCTACCTACCCTACCTACCCTACCTACCCTACCTACCCTACCTACCCTACCTACCCTACCTACCCTACCTACCCTACCTACCCTACCTACCCTACCTACCCTACCTACCCTACCTACCCTACCTACCCTACCTACCCTACCTACCCTACCTACCCTACCTACCCTACCTACCCTACCTACCCTACCTACCCTACCTACCCTACCTACCCTACCTACCCTACCTACCCTACTAAAAAGTATCCTATGTCCGTCTCCTGGTTCTAAGCTACCTCCCCACCAATTTTCAGCCAAATCGGTTCAGCCGTTCTTGAGTTATAAGTGGTGTAACTAACACGACTTTCGACTTTCTTTTATATATATAGATTTTGCATTATAACCGACTTAAAAAAAAAAGAGATTATCAATTCTACATGGATGTATGTAATATTATTGGAACTGCAACATATTCACATAAGATAATCTATTACGGCTTCCAAACAAATATACAAAATTATGTATGTTTTCCACGTTTAATCGAATCGTGACCAGTTTTTATTAGCTGGGAACAATGAAAGTTTCATCAAAATCGGTTCAGTAGTTTTCAAGATATGGACTAATTAATACGTATAAGAGGAGAGATGACGGCCGGGACGGGAACTATCTCAAAACCTTGGTCAACCACAACTAAAAAGTGAAAAATAAAAAAACTTTTTACAAAACAAACAACCAACTTAAAAAAAACCTTAGTTTGGGAAATCGGTGGCAAAAAACGAAAATATAGATCCAAAGACAAGAAATTAAAGTTATTTTTCCTTTTTAGTGTTTTTTTTGGGTCAGACGTTTTTTTAATTGTAATAACTTAAAAAAAAAATAGTTTCTTTTGACGACCACCAGGGTATTTCCGTAACACAAATAAATTTGTAATTTATCGCTAATGCCTTTAATTTTGACAGTTCTGCCACGTTCATTGCGTTATTTACGTTGTTTAGCAGACGAATTTTTCAAACCCATTTAGGAATGAGGGGGGTAAGGGATTTCCTTCTAAACCCTCGGATTGTGATTGACAGTGTGTCACGCAATTACCGTGCAGGAATTCAGGAAGCAACCTAACAGAAAAGAGTCTGCTTGGCTATCAAGCATACCTCGCCATTGCCCATTCTTCTCCATACGAAAACTGCCTTTTGGAAGGGCCGACTAGAATCAATTCAATTTTTTGTAAACTTTGACGTTAAAAGTGCCTTACAAGGGCCTATTTGAAATAAATGATTTGACTTTGACTTTGACTTCGCTCTTAAAACGATGTATTGCATAGTGCTCGCAGATTTTAAGAAATGTTTTCATAATAATACGTCACTATCACCTAACCTTTTCTGAAGAGTGTGCAGGATTTTATTACAGACTAGCTGCCCGCTCCGGCTTCGCACGGGTAGCACTAAGTACTTATCTACGGCTACCTACCCTACCCGCCTACCCTACTTACCTACCTACCTTCCTACCTACCCTACCTATAACTTTGTCCTGTGAATAACGAACACAACAAAAAAAGAATTAGGTATCCAATTTGGTGCCGCCGTTCGCAAGTTATGGCGTGACCAAGGGAAATAGGGATTCATTTTTATATATATTATTACAGATAATCTCACACACAATCTGAAAATGTTGTGATATGTCAATGTAGTTCTAGGTCCTTAAAGAAAATTCACTAAACTCCACCCTTTGAGGGAATGTGAAAGTCCAAGCCGCGTCCCAAGTCCTAATGAACGTGGCCACGCTCCAACATTCTTATTAAACCGATGCATTATTAATTACCCGAGAACAGTTAACAACGGACCTAAGGACCATTGTGTTAGGAAACGGTACTTAGGAGACGCGTTTCGTCAAGGTCTTCTTTGCTGATATGAATTGCTTGTAAGATGATTTTCAAAAGTATTTTTTGCACCGAAAATCGTTCGAAACGACTTGACGAACTATGAATATTATCAGACTTGGCAATCTTAACATAATATAGTAAGAAAAACAGGCCAAGAGCGTGTCGGATCACGTATAATGAAGGGTACCGTGGTTGGATTCATCCCAAGGAGAATCTTAACATTGTAGTTGAAAAACATGTTCTCCCATACATTTCAACTGCAATTTGTTACTTTGTACGCAAAATATTGGGACATGTTATTTTAAGACCATAGACTTCTTATAGGTTTTCCTGTAATCTATAAGTATAGAACTATTATCTGTATTTTATTTTAAAAAATGGCTCAGTGGTTTCGGAGATAAGGGGGGGGCAATGATCAATTTTCATCTATTTCTTAAATACCTTTAAAAGCATTTATTTTAAAACTATAAAAAAAAAATTATACCTTCAAAACAAGCCATTTTATTTGATACGTCACACTGTACAGTTAGCAAAATTTATTTTTATAATTTTTCAATTTGACCCCGTAAAGTGACCCCTGTATTCAAAATTCATTTATTTTCGTTACTCGTTCGTGTTTGGGTCACATAAATTGATATGTGTACTAAGTTTCAACTTAATCGGTCCATTAGATTCGGAGAAAATTGGCGGTGACAGACACACAAGTGATCCTTTAAGGGTTTAGTTTTTTCCTTTTGAGGTACGGAACCCTAAAAAGGTGAAAATTATGATTCAGTAAGGTTTTGTGTAAAATTCCAAACTACGTACTGTGCCCGCGTGGTGGATTACTGCCCAGTGAACTCACAAAGAGGAGGCCTGTGTCCCAGTAGATTTTAGGCTGATTATGCAACGCAAAAGTAACAAAATCATTCAAAATCAAAAGTCATTTATTCAAACTAGAATCAGCACTTTTTGAACGTCAAAATTATATAAGACAGTCATCAAAACGCCCGTCCGTCACCATTTTCTAGTGCTTCAGCTGGGAATAAGAAGTGGCGCAAGAATTTCTCTTACTCCATAAAACTGCACGTACTGCAACCATGTAATAAACTTCTCAACAAGTGACAATGCACTCACCACAAAGCCCAGTCGATCTTTAACATCCGCA
This sequence comes from Agrochola circellaris, assembly GCA_914767755.1. Taxonomy (NCBI): domain Eukaryota; kingdom Metazoa; phylum Arthropoda; class Insecta; order Lepidoptera; family Noctuidae; genus Agrochola; species Agrochola circellaris. The sequence continues at coordinate 11,083,122 of OU611867.1, forward strand.
TTACTGAGATAACTTGTAAAAATAAACTAATTAATTAACAGTTCAGACGATGAGTCAATGCTAAATCATTGTTCCCACATCGTCGCGAGCTTCCTGCTGCATGTACTGGGTGCGTGTGGGGTAAGTTATTAACTGAGGGATTTACTATGGTAGCGTTTAGTGCTACAAGAATGTAGCCCACGTGTATGTCAAGATTAATGAGAGAGGATGACTCAAAAGAGCATTTGATCGTAACTACAAAAACTGACATTTAAATAAAAGAAACCTTTCTGTGGTCAGGATTGTCGCACTGCTCATGACGTACTGGGGCTGCAGTCTCGACATAGATAGCGATCGCTATACGACCGAATTCGCTCGCAGTCATAATGGCGTCTCTAGACGGTCAAAATTGTTTGACTAGCACGTTGCGCGCGTCTAGGGACGCCATTAGGATTTTGCGACCGAATCCGGTCGTATAGCAATCGCTATCTATGTCGAGACTGCAGGGCCAGGAATATTCTTTCTGCCCACATCGTAAAAGGTGTGTATTTCTGCAGGTATGAGTAGATGCTAAGATTTCGAATATACCAGAAAACGGGACTTGGTTCTGATAAGTATTTATTTATCTGATAATAAATTCATGACACTTTCTATGAATGGTCAACAGAAGAAAATCTAGTAAGGACCGGTAAATTACTTTACAAGAGTAGAGCTCTTTCAGTGAAACCGCGACCGCTCATGACTTGAATCTTATTATAACTACGTAATTCATATGAAATCATTTTTCATTATAAGAACGGGAACAGATTTAGAGTAGACTTTATACTCGTGGAGATGTTGTTAATGACTCATCATTTCATTCGGATAATCCAAACTGGATGTCTGGCTAAGTGCATTGTAATAGGAAGGAATTAAAACATACTGTACGCATTTCGTGTAATAACATCGAGTTTTAATTGATTAATGTATGCTTAATTTATTAAACATGTGGAGCAGGACTGACAAGTGTTTCGTTCATGAGGACCAAATTTTTTTGGACCTAGTTCTCGCGCCCTAAGACGGTAGAGTTCCTTCTCCATAGCCACATTACTCTTTCAATCCTAGTTTAATTTTCTGGACGTCCATACAATATGGTAGGTATCAGACTATCCTAACTAATATACGTTGTATTATAAATGCGAAAGTGAATTTGTTTGTTTATTTGGTACGTTTTCACGCTAAAACGGCTGAACAGATTTGGATTAAATTTGGCATATGGGTAGACCTTAACTTGGATGTTGTTCCTATGTTATAAGATTTGGTTTCTGCACTTAGTCCGGTAGGTGGACCATTGTGCGTGGGCCATAGCGGCCGTTTGGTGGTTATTTCAACCAGCCATATCTTGGATTAGAACATATGATACTTTTTATCTCAATATTTCTACGGGATCGAGATATATGCGGGTGAAACCATGGGGCGTAGCTAGGAGTCTATAGATACTTTTTACTGAAATTAATGTTTCTACCTACCCCCATGGGAAAAAGGCGTGAATTTATGTACGTATGTTTTGACTTGGACGCCTAAATTTTTCAACATATGGCAGATGCCAATTTTTTATCCCATTTTTATGCAACTTTTTTGTACAGATTTTTTATAGGTGCATTGACTCTATAAAATCATTTACCGCCCTAAGGGGCGTGCAAAATATATTGACGATTCAAGATGGCTGTCGCGTATCATATAACAGAAATCCATTAAGCAATGTCAAAAGTGGCGTCTAAAGGATATAGAATTACTGAATGGCGTTGAACAAAAAATACTGATTGTGGGCTTCCATTTTGGATAATAGAAGAAGATAACTTCTAAGGTGTTTGTAGCTTTGTATCTTCTGGTAATTTGTGTTACAATCAGCCCCGCTATCACCTTGCTGACTGGCTAATAGTATTTTTTTTAATGCTCGTATAGTTCGTGGTAAAATGAGAGAAGAGATCATTCTTGCCCATTCTTCTCCATATGAAAATAATTTTTGGATGGGACAACTAGAATCAATTCTATTATCTTGATAATTTTTGGCCTATTTGAATAAACGATGTCTTTGATATTTGACTTTAATTTATGTAGTGGTAATCAGTATTTAAACACAGAGAAATTCATCGACTGAAAGGCGATTCAAAATATTATCCCAAGGTTTGTAATTTGAATCTAATCAAAGGTTTTTTCAGATTGGCATAAGGTTGTTCAGATGGCCGATAAGGCCGATGACATTGTGAAGGCCCGAAGAAATCCGCTGGATGCGGAAGCACAGAATCGGTTGAAGAGGCAGTGCTTGGAGGAGGCCTATGACCAACATTGGACGTCTTTCGACTGAAATGATGATGAATGAACTTCCAGCATTTAGATCTTACATCACCAATACGCAGTAAGCAAGCGCGGTGATCTATATCCATGCTCCATGAAAAAACGAAGAAGGCTTTTCCCTGAAGTATGACAGTGCCAAGCTGGTTTTAAAACCCCCTTGTACACTTCACGTCTCTATGCAACGTCAATCGCTTAAATCTACACGAAGTAACTAGTGACCAGGAGTGATGATCTATGCTCGCTTCTTCTTTGCATATGAGAAGCTTTCCCCAAACAGTAAGATTGTTATAATTTTACGATAGCATAACCTAAAAGCACAAAGCACGTTAAGCATTTGGACCAGACCGTCATTCATAGATCTTTGACGTGTAGACAGAAGCCCGAAATTCTGACAACCAGTCTTGCCAAAGGGTATACTGTTACCCAGTAACTAGGTTGCGGTGGTCAGATAGGTAGTCTACCCATGTAAAACTCTTGTATTCAGCAGCATACGGCTAGACTGGAAGCTGACCCAGACATAATTGGGAAACGGTTAGGCAGATAATGGTGACGCATTACCTACTTCCTTTAATGCCACATTTCCTACACAGCATCAATCGCTCAAATCTATCCATCTTGAACATTATTTAATTTATATTTACAGCACTGTTTGTGTGTTTGTGACCAGTATAATTGACTGCTCCTAATTTTAGCCGGCGTGGGCTGCGGTATGATTATCTAATAGTACTAGAGATAGTACGCGCTTGCGCATGTGTGATGATGGATACTGAAATATGTACGACACGGTGAGTAATTACTGCTGAAATTATGTTTTTTGTTGTTTAATCATTGCCAAGAAACAAGAAGTGCTGTTTTTACTTAGTATTAATTGGCAGAAGCAAGACTTATTTTTTAAGCATGATGCAAAGTATTGGCGAAAGAGAGTATATTTTTATCTTCTAATCTTTTGGCGGTAGCAGTTCATCACCACACAGGGTATATCTACAATGTCAAAGTAGTACTTTTACTCTAGTATGATATTGTACGATGGTTATTAAGGAGCTAAATTGGATCATGTTTATAAATTAAGAGCTAAATTTGTTATTTAGTTCTTGGCATCTGTATGTTGAAACAGCTCTTCTCAAAAGTCATAATGATCACGAGGGGGTAATGCAGTCGCAGACGAAATGTCCAAGGTATTGTTGGATACTAGAATAACATAACATAGCATAACGCCTGTTTACCCAGAAGAGTAAGGCAGAGCTGTACCTTGTAGTACACCCACATTTCACCCGTCACCTTTGAGTCCCATGTATTAGGGGCGATCCTATTGCCATCAACCGGGCACAAATCACCGGGCACTAGAAAACATTGTAATAATCTGAAACCTCATTACAATCAAATGCAAGTCACCTAGATAATTCCAAGACAAGGAGACTGCTGCACGCGTAGCATGACAATCATAGAAACGGGTTATCTACGGGTTTTATCGACGGAAGAATAGACAAACTGACAGATTGTGATTAAAAACCCGTTTCTATTGTGATCATGCTAGGGGCCTGAAAAGAGTCCAGAATCCCTTTCGTTCCTGTAGAATTTAAATTATATACTAAAGATGTGTTGTCCACCAACTTACCCCACTCTCTTGACTAGTAGTCGGCGGAGGCTGCAAGCCATGCTCCTCATTATATCTTCTCCTCGCCCTATGCCTCAACAGAGCCGAGGCATCAGGCTGTCCAAACTGGAACACATGCTCCTCCTTCCCACTCAAGAACACTTTCTGCGCGTTCAACTCATAGTCTTTACCGTTAAAGTCTGTACTAACATATTCCGACCGAACACCGTCGAGGATCTCCGAGGATAACCGCAGACTGTCCGAGGTTTGCCGAAGATTGACATCGGAGTCAGTTCGGTAATTTTCGCATATTTGGTTGAATGTATTGAAGTATTCAGTTGCTAAGTCAGTCCGTGGTTCGTAGGTGATTTCTGAGATTGGTGGAGGTTCAGCGGGAAGTGAGAATGTGGAGTCCATGTTAGTGACGTCATGCCTGAGAGCCATTGTCGTCATGGAATCATTTGAATTTGAATTTCTTGCATTTGTTTGGACGCATCACTTTGTTTTATTTTGGTCACTGTTCTGTTTTTGTTGTCACTTGTTTTAGGTTAATTTTTCACTTTGTTTTGTTTAATTGTTTTTGGGTTACTTGGTTTATAACATCAGTGTGTTTGTGCCGTCATTTTGTGAAACTATAGAATAATATTCAAGTTATAATTTTTGTTGAGCACTAGGTAATAACTCGTAGTTCATGTCGTGCGGATCGTGTTTACACATAAAAGGAGAGCTCAAAACTATTGAAACTTGTCTAATTTTCTTTGCTCCTAGTAATAACATACAATCAGACTTCATTTCCTGTTGCAGCCAATCAATCTAAACAATCATTATGTTCACACTCCTAAACCAAACCCGACACAAAAATCATTTCCTTTCAAAATTGCCAAAAAACTGCAAAACCCAAAAAAAATAACTCAATTTTCAACATGACTAAATCTTCTCTAATTTGCAACACTTGAAATCGACCACCCTATAGAAGCAATCTAACCGCAAAACCGCCGTAGACAATACGGACCAAATACGAAAAAAAAAAAAATACAAAATTACATACGGTCTGTGATCCCTTAGAAATGTATTTAACACCTTGCTTTAAAACCCCTGGGAACGTACCGAAACACCAAAGGACCAATCGTTGAAATTTCATTTGGGAGAAAGGACCAGGTAAGATTCGGTTGTGTTTGTGAAAGGGTTCGTCAATTGTCATATTTTTTGACAAGTGCATTGAATATTTCGGTATATCAAAGTGGCAAGGTGTGGTCATTGTTATTCATTGTTGATTGTCACTTCATCGATCACCGATTGATGGCAAATCGTTTAGCTGTGATAGCCTAGTGGTGTGACCGTCGGACTGCCAAGTATGTCTCGACTTCGAACCCAAGGCACGGAGCTCTGGACTTTTCGTATTGTTGTGCATATTGTATAATTATCACTTGCTTCAAAAACGGTGAAGAAAAACATCGTGAGGAAACCAACATGCCTGAGAGATATTTCTCGACGGCATGTGGAGCCAAGTCAGAGGCCCATGGGCGGCTTTAAAACTCTGAAATCCGGTTAGTCACTAACCACACGAAAAGAAGAAGATGGCAAGCCTGGTAATTTTGCCATGACTGTTTTTTTTGGATAAGAGGACCACGTTTCGTAGTAATAAAATATTGCTTTTATGAGATTGACTTATAAAATTATATTGTTAGGACATTTAGATGATTTTTAAACCGTTTAAAAACCAATTTGATTACATAATTAAGTAACTTAATTAACGAAGATGACACTTTGACATTGGATTTATACTCCCAGGTGACTATCGATAAGATGATTAATATTTTACAAAACAAAAGTAATTTCCGTCTGTCAATTGACTGCTTTATAGGTAGGAATAATTTTCAACGATGATCTTTCATCTTCCAGCCCTTATTTCATTTATTGGAGCTGGAGCGGCACGATAAAAAAAAAAAATTCTCTTATTAAGCGGCGATATGTCCAGCGGTGGACATTTTATCGGCTGAAATTATGATAATCAAGGGACAAAAATTCTACCATGGCAAAAAGGCGCGTATGTGTGTAGAAGATCCCAACTGCACATTTTATGAAAAACAACTCAAAAAGTACATCTCTCAGGTCAGAAACCTCAAAAGTGAAACTCATATTCACATTTTTTGCTCCCAATTTCAGAGAACAATCTCCGCGTAATTGCTGACCATACTGTTTTTGTTACACAGCTGATTTGATGCAATCTAAGGTTTCTTCATATTTATCATTTTAAGTCAACTCTCAAGTAAGCTCACCAGATGACATATTTTTTGTCAATTGAAGATAGTATGGCTTCGAAGTATTCATGGTATTTAAAGGGCATACGCCAACGCAGTTTGATAAGTAGGTCTTGGAATCTCAGATCACAGTTGGTAACAGCATGTCTAGTTGAGAAGGTATGGTTCAGATTTATGCTAGTAAGGACCAGCCGGGTCTTTGCGTAACACATGGCTTTCATTTTGACAGTTCAACAATATTCATTACGTTGTCGAGCAGACAAATTTTTCGAACATATGAAGCAATCGATTAGCAATATCCTTCCTATAGATTTTGGTCCTAGGGTACATATATGGATCATTCTGCACTGTTTTAGTAGCGATGATGAGAAGTGTGCGTATTTGGTTAATTAGATTCAAATAGACAGTAATCACAGCACATTTAGGGCCTGCGCAAACTGGCAGACGGAACGGCAGAGGATTTTAAATTTATCAATTGAATTTATTACTTATACGATAGAAATAAGGTATATATTGCAATGCTCGCGAAAACTGCGCTGCGATGCTCCAAGCTCGATCACCGAGCGTTGAGATATATACCTTATTTCGATTGGATAAGTATTAAATTCAATAGATAAATTAAAAATTCTCTGCCGTCCCGAGCGCCAGTGTTCGCAGGTCATTTTTCGCCCACACATTTTGCTCAATGAATTGTGCTCTAAATACTAATCAAATCAAGTCATCTTCACTACTGTAGCAAATAAATTGCATCAAAATATTTATGAAACATGCAGAAACGTGGTAAAGTTTTGTTAAGTCGTATGCTGCATGCATCAACAATGGTTACTTTCCGAACATCTATCTCTACGGGAACTCGTCTCGCGCACTAGACAGCCACGACTCCACCCGGTCGTAGTCCGTGGTCCGTGTCCCGGTCTGTAGCTAGTTGGTCGTTGCGACCAGGTCGCTGCGACCACTGGTCGTGATCGTGGCCGATTAGTGCGCGAGATCCCTAAAACTGTATTATAGAATATAATTGAATGTGCTCGTATTCATAGAAAGGCTGTAATTTTGTTATTTTCAAGCCCTACAACACTGAAATTAATTCTTGCCAACAATATTGACCAACCCTTCTATACCCTACCACATGCACAAGACTCTCGCCACCTAACCCGCTGCCTGCTACACAATTATGCACGTAACCCTTCGCTTGCAGTCGCGGGTGGTCGCCACCGTGCTCGGCAACGCGACACCGAGTATATCAGCTGATTCTCACGTACTCATGCCCTGTGTACATCCTATTGTGTGCAAAGGTGTCATGTTGTCGCGAAATACGGGCTGATTATTAAGAGGGTGGCTATTGTTTTAAGATTTTTGGTCTTTTGGTATTAGGTTTAAGAACCTAGTTAGCAGTAGGTAATCAGAATGTTTTAAATACTGGTAAATATTACGAGTATGTGCAGTTTTATGATTGAATAGAGGCTAAGCATTGCGATACAACGTGGCAATGCCGCCAGTCTTTTGGGTACATTGCCAGTCGACAGCGATGCGGAGGAATTATTCGACGCCATATGTTAGTTTGTCAGTAGTTTTAGTTAGGTTATTATATTTTTATTTTAATAGTTTTTTAGTTAATTTAGTTTTTTCCAGTGTATATATCTTTATCCTGTAATTGTATTTGTATCCTGAAACAAAACGCATTCAACTGTCTCTTGGACTATTTGAGACCTTCGAGTGAGATGTAACCCGTAAAAGGGTACAATAAAACGTAGTTCATAGAGTAATTGAAAGGCCTATTCAAAGGATAAAATTAAAATATGTTTCTTGCTACTTAAGAAATATATTGTCGATTTAAATTTCAATCTAAAAGAAAGATGTAACCAGTCAAAGATTAGGACAATTTTTTTTTATAAAAGCGATGATGGCGGCATCTATATCGCCACATGCGAACTATGCATCTCACTAACGTCATGAAAAATCCTGCATCGCACAAGCAGGGTTTACCGCGCGACCAACATTATATACAACATCTCGACATTAATTGTCGGGCAGTTGCCAACCAGACACAACACCCGTATGCTAGGAGGGTCCTCCCTTTTCTATAGGGTATGAGTGAACTATACACCCTATTTCTAATACCTCTATAAGGTCATCTTAAACAATCCCAGATTATCATTCGGTTTAGTAAAACTGATACACAACTAAACAATAAAAACGCTCAAGTAAATTATACGTCTATTTAAAACCAAACCACTAATTTCCCCAGACCTAATAAAAAAGTTCAATACTAGAACAATTATTTCTTCGTCAGTTTCCTCCCTCCGTTACGTCTGTCACCCCGAGCGTTAGTATTACGTCACACACCCCTTCAAGACGACAATGACGTGGGTAGTATTAAGAAAAGTATTTATAAGTATTTCTAGAGTTTTCAGGACTGAATGAATGTGCGTGCGATGCGAGGTTGTCGGTGGAATGGTTCGAATGGATGCCTGAAAAGTGCACGAGGAGAATTTTAATGAAGGCAGTTGTATTTTTTTATATAGTTTTCGTCAATGGTCTATTGAAAGCTGAACCTAGCTGAAATAACTTTTCCTGAATCGAAAGTTACAGCATGCTGTTAGAACCGAAGTTTTTAGAATACAGTTTAAACTAGACTAATTTCAAACATTGTCAAAAAGTTGTAATTAATCACTACATATCATAAAACAAAGTCCCCCCTACCGCGTCTATCTGTCTGAACGCGATAAACTCAAAAACTTTCGAACTGATTTTCATACGGTTTTCATCAATGGACGGAGTGATTCATGTGAGTAGTATTTTTCCGTGGGATAATTTCCGACCGTAATTTCACGCGGGCGAAGCCTCAGGTAAAAGCTAGTAAGTTATAGTAACGATAGTCTATGGCCAGATTATGCTCTCATTATCTCAAACTTAACTTCATTTTAACTTTGAAACAAAGGACCAGCATAAAGTTAGCATACCAATGTCCTTAAAAGACCTCAAGTCAACAGGTCCTTGAATGCCATCCCTCAAAAAAAGTAAAAAAAATACGTGTGGCACTCGAGGACTGCCGCGGTAAAGCTATTGCATAGCATATATTCAAAAATAAGAAGATAATATTGTTGATTTAAAATATTTTTTTTAAAAAATACCCCTATACCCCTAAATCGCAGAATTTACACAACCGTCAATGACGTCTGCCCTCACGCGTCTGCCCGCGTTCGGGTCGCGCACTCGGCGATCGCGCGTCATTGCCTATCCCGCCCCTCCACCCTCGTTCTGCGCGCCCGCCGTCGACTCATCGCAGGTCATTCTTATCGTTCTAACTTTTAAAATATTAGTCCAAATTACTTAGTGTAAAAGACAAATTTTATCTACATTAAATACCGAAAGCGATGAAGGTATTTATTTTGATACGAATTAACTAAATACTCTAAAATATGCAACTTAAAAAAAGTATTCAATTTAAATGTATTTATAGCTCACTATTTTGGCTATAATGGCTTCCACATAAAAGGTAGATATATGCTGTCGCGGACTTTTATTTAGAACTCTTTAAGACAAACAACCCCACAATACATTCTTTTCATGTAACTCTAGCGGTTTAGGCAGCGCACGCAAAGATAGATCTCAGAGGGCAGGATTTTTTCCGACTTACTGGATACTTATCGTTATATTATGGCTAAATCACATAAAATCTTTATAAATTGTAGCCTATGTGTTATTCTGATATATAAGCCACATTACTGTAAAGTTTCATTAAAATCCGTTCGGTAGTTTTTGCGTGAAAGAGTAACAAACATCCATCCATCCATCCTCACAAACTTTCGCGTCAGGTTTTTTTTTCGTTACGGAATTTCTACATTCGGTCGCCGCGCTCAGAGTCTCCGATAAAAGCTATGCAATAGCTTAAAAAATAACGGTAATACAGACATTAGTATTTCAAAAAATGCAATAAAAACATATCGGCTCGGCCACCGAACCTGCGACCTTGACCTCGCACATCTGCCGACCCGACACCTGTCATATGGTGTCGATGTGCTATGCCGCTCACATACCAGTCTTGGAAAACACACTCCGTGTTTACTATAAATACTATGGTTGGTTCCCGTATTGAGTTAATGTGTGAACATTTGGTGGCAAACTTGGAAACAGCTGGTTTAGATTTCAGGAAAATGTTTTTTTCTGTAAGTAAGTACCTAAGCATAACATCACACGTTTTCCGCCAGTTTTGTGCATTTCCAGTTGTTGGCAATAAGGCTTCCTATGGCCAACAACTGGAAATGCACAAATCCAGACTCCGGGCTGCTACTGCTACTGAGAACTTCCTGGAAGAAAAACCCAATAAAACTTTTCCCGACCTGGGAATCCAACTCAGCAGTAAGTATCTATTTTTTTAAAACACTTTTGAAACATGTATTTCGCCATAAATGTAACAAAATGATGAGAGCGTAAATCTGAAAGATGTTAATTAGTAGATTTGAATGCAGAATACAGTCCAGTTTTAATTGACCGATAATAATTATCAAGAAAATTCCAATTACCTACAATTTCATGTCGTTGTAATATAGAAAAATTAAATATCAATATTCTGAAAGTCACACCCACACACCACACCCACCACATTACAGAAAATAAGCCACCACAATCTAAAATGCAAAGAAAATATAAAAAATACATCTTTGACGACACCCCTAATTTTATTATTCCACTACAGGGTGTGTACAAAACGTACATAGCAATCATGTCTTAAACACAGGCTGGTTGTATGTCGTGGTGCTTCCTCGATGGCTACGTTAACACTGACGTGTCTTGTCAATATTGAGGGGGTTGAATTATTAAAAAATAAAAATACTTGTCACCCCTTTATACCTCGAATACGTGTACTATTTGACACCCACATTTCACCGGTTTCGCTTGCGCTCCAATGAAACTGTTGGGGAGTTTGTTACGCCACTTCTTACCAGCACTAGGAAGTGGTGAAGGGCTGGCGTTTTAGGGGGACTGTCAGTAATTTTGACGTTCAAAAAGTGCTGATTCGCAGCCTAATTTGAATTAATGTCTTTTGATTCGGATTGAATAGGGCGATTGGTCTTTGGGTACGTAAAAGATAGTCGTACGGCTTCTATTGGTATTGTAAGAATAAGTTGGTGTGTTGTGGATACTATTGAACCAAGATCTCATGATTGCAGATGAATTCATAAACCTGAAAGCAGGAACTTGGAAAAGTTCTTGTCAATGAACCGCGACAAGTTAAATTAGAACGCCAGTTCTAAGGTATGAAAACAACAAGTTTTAAAAATGTATCTACATACAAAAATACTGCATGCATAACCTGCACTTTTATATAGTGGGTTAAAACCGATCCCTTCTACCCACCCTATCATACCCCTGCAAGAGATAGTTTAGCTCCAAAACTTACCCCATTAATAAGTAAAATATCCTTTACGACCTATATTTAAGTTAAAAGCTCTCAATGCCCAAATACATACTTAATGTAATAATTACCCACTATTAGCATACATTGAAAACACACCTGTTGCGTCCGTACAAAAGGACCGATTTCTTAAAGCTGACCGGTCTGCTCCTTTTCTTACTAATTGTAGAGGGAACGTGAATTTTGAAAGAAGTCACTGCCCTCATTTTGAAATCGGTAGTTCAGTTTTGAAAAGGAGAAAGGGATTGCCTGTAAATCTATTCATTTGAGTTCTTGTTTTTTGATTGGTCATTAATACCGTACTAGAGGCAGCAGAAGTTACGAAGAAAGGATTTAGGGTTCCTAACATGTTTTTTGGTAACCTTTAGCTACGGAATTCAACCAATAATTGAATAACCTTATATTCCAAGTTCTACTCTTTCTCAAAATTTGTTATCGGCTTTCCGTTGTTATTTGTTCAGGTGTTTTAGCTGTAAGTCTTCCATGCTCTAATAAATACAGAATGCCCGCAATAGAATTTGCGTGCATTCCCGCAAAAACAGTCCCCACTCTTTTGCATGCCAGGTTTTGTTTTAGCAACCCGGTTCTAAAGAAACTTACGATTTATTTTATGATTCCTTTCTTCAACAATGTTCTCCTAAAGCAACTCTACCACCGTTACATGTGAGCGAGCTTACGAACGAGCGACACCTGCCCATCGAGACCGGTCGGCGCGGGCGCACCTAACTTTACGATTATTTTGACCCGCTTACCGAATATTTTTGGTAGCTTTTCTAAAATCGAATGTACTTTGGTGGCCATGCATTGTGCAGGCTTGAAAAAACCGTTTGTGAGTTGCCTTTCTTGTCAAAGAATACTTATGTTTCGTATTCCTTTGTCTTTTTGGCGTTTCTTGATAAATAAGAGGCCAATATTTTCATAGCCGTAAAATGTGACTTAAAGACATTAAAGTAAACTAGAGCAGCTTTTACAAACTAAAGATGTGTTCCGCGGATGTCAGCCGCGGTATTTCCATATACAGACGACATTTCTGAGAAGTTTGCTGTCCCGGACAAAAACATATTGCACCAAAAATTTGTTCGCGGTGTCTGCTCTATTTTCTTTGAACCACATTGCTTAATGATTATGGAAGAAGAAACAAAGTACAATCAAAATCCATTTGCCAAACTTGTTAAAAAAAGCGGCCAAGTGCGAGTCGGACTCGCCCATGAAGGGTTCCGTAGCAGCAAGTTGATTGAATGAAAGGTAAATTGCGGTTTACGATTTATGACGTATTAAAAAAAAACTACTTACTAGATCTCGTTCAAACCAATTTTCGGTGGAAGTTTACATGGTAATGTACATCATATATTTTTTTGTTGTTTTATCATTCTCTTATTTTAGAAGCTACAGGGACACACACACACATTTTACCACTTTGGAAGGGAAGCAAAGAGCCACAAGCTCAACGTTGAAAAGTATCAAATCATGCTGAGAGCGTATTTCGAATGAAAATTAATCAAGTAATTATAATTACAGAAAATCTTAATTACTTATTATTACCCATCCGTTGACACCTTTTCACCTTAAGATAAGAAACTAATGAAGCATGCACTACCGATACCATTTCAACTTAAAGGGCTTATTCCACTAGGCTCAGTCGTCTACATGCTTTCGTTACAGAATTCAAACAAGTGTTATCGCATTCATTTTGCATACTATTGTACAGGATCAAGTAATTTTTTTTTTTCTAACTGAACAGACAGCAGTGCTGCTGGGGAGTTTGTTGCGCCACTTCTTCTTCCCAGCTAAAGCACTAGGAAGTGGTGAAGGGTGGGCGTTTTGGGGGACTGTCTTATGTAACTTTGACGTTCGAAAAGTGCTGATACTCAGCCTAGTTTGAATAAATGACTTTTGAATTTTGAATTCAGCAAGTTAGCCTCCTAAATAGTAACCTAATAGTACCCAACCTGGTAAAATGCGGCAATGTTGCCAGCCTTTTGGGCAGTTTTCCTGTTGACAGCGATGCGCGCGAATTTTTGGGTGCCCTATGATTCTGTCGCACTTTAATCTGCAGACGGATTCAGTAACCAACTCAGTGTGTACAGGTTTCTAAATATCCCTCTCTTCCTCAAAATACGAATAAATTGTTTTGTATATTTATCGTTTACAAGCCGTGTGCCCAATGGGGTTTTGGCAAAAATTACGAACTTCCATCCGCAATTTAACCCCTTTGGTCTACTGCTCAACTGCTCTTTATATAAAGAGCAGTTGTGCGAAATGCTTCTAAACCCAGCGGTTTGTGCTTTCTCTGTCAGTGAATTTAAAATTTTAATGAAGTAGAAAATTGTTTCCCAAAAATATTACACATAAAAGTAATCAGTATTACCACACAGCCAAATAATTATTCGGCAAATTCAGGCGACTGAATTCAGTCAAGTGGAACAGGCCCTTTACAACAAACTACGCATCACGAATCACTTGACATAATTACTATCTACATACGTTTTCCCTATCAAAGTACTGCGCATAAAATCACGCGTTAGACCGGTATGCGCGGGCGCAGACCGCGCGCCGCCGGCTGACGTAGCACGGATGTGCCAGTAACGTATGCTGATAGATTCGTGATAGCACCTTCTATTGTAGATAGGATTTGTAATGTTCTCTCTGGTTTTAGATATGCAATATGGAAATTCTGGTGTATGAATCTAATTAAATGGTCTACCAAAAGTTCCAAGTCTGATTTTCGACTGAACTTAAAAATTTTGGTATTTTTTTTAAATTATCTAATTGTTTGCAATAATGTTAGGGGTTAAGCTTTCAAGTTAAAGCAGATGCAACTGAATATCAAATCTCAAAAAGATTTAAACCTTTCAGGCTGAAAAATGCATAGCATAATCAGCCTATAATGACCCCACTGCTGGGACACAGGCCTCCTCTCTTCGAGAGGGAGTGGGCTGTAATCCACCACGCGGGCCCAGTGCGGGTTGGTAGATGTCACATGTCTCCGAATTTTTGGTTCTAGGACATGCCGGTTTCCTCACGATGTTTTCCGTCACCGTTTTGAGAGTAGTGGTGATGAAATTATTTACACAAAGTAAAGCGCCTGCGTGGGTTCGACCTACAACTCGTAAGTCGGGGCCGTTATCATTGGGGTACCAATGCTCTCCAAAAGTGCACAGTTGCGGTACTGACCAATACTGGCTGTACATAGACAAACTCAGATTGACCATGCATTACTACGCACTGTCAATGAACAATTCTTTAGTGTCCACAATCAGACATAGGTCTCAGAAAAAACGGTACAGGAAGATTGCTGTTCAGCTACCCATTTTCTTCAAACAATGCTTTATTAAGAACCAAGATAAGATAGAAAGTTACATTCGCCACCGACACAATATTTGCTCAAACACCATCAGTAATAGCGTGACTTAGCACTCTCGAAGGTGTCAGGTTCGACTCCCGAACCCGGTAACGTGACACTCTTGCCGGGAACTACTTCCGTTAGCTTTCACATCCGGTTGAACTTTATAGATATTGTAGCGATATTCGGATATTTTTTGTGGAGATATTGTTAAGAGCGTGTGACAGTGTTGAGATGATAATATTACTTGACATGCAATGTCTTTGACGGATGTCAAGACAGGGTCAAAATCAGTGACAAAGGTGAACTCAGTCCCACGCTGATTTACTTTTGTCGTTTGAATATGTGACAGACTACCTGATCAACTCTGTATATTTTAAAGGGTCCTATAACCAATGGAATTCCTTGTAGGACGTGGTCTAAGTATTAACGCAAACTGCACTCAGTCACAAAGTGTCAAGTGCCTTTCGTTTTATTTATTTATTTATATCAGCACCTCTTCAACCAGGACATAACAATGCTTTCCTGGATGAAGAGATCACCAAGCTTCCGTAATTCCCTTCGATCAACAATAGGTAATTCCTAAACACAACGCACGATGACAACGCGGCAGGCCGAGGCGAAGATGGCAGGACGAGCTTGACTCCCATCGAAAGGACTGGCAAAAGACAGAATTGTGTGAAATGGGGGATCCCAGGCCTTTGTTCTGCAGTGGAACAATACTGTCTAGTTAGATTAGATTAAATACGTTTTGGAATGTTCTTGCAGTTGAATATTTTGAGAACTTTGGCAAGCATTTTGACGTCTTGTGTCTGAGCTGTCACTCTAAGCAAAACTGAAATGACATTAACTAAAAACTAACTTAAAGAAATACGACCCTGGATTAATTGAGATATCTCAACAAAACTTAAGGTAAACCTCGTGTGTCTTCAACCAACTCTCAGAAGAAGCCACGGAGCGTATTATCAATATTTTTATTATGTCCGCTCGTATGATCGACTTAGCACCACGAACGTGTATTGAATATTTATGAATTCGTTTGTGTTTAGTGTTTGCCTAGATACAAGGAGGCCCTGTGGGTACTTGAGGAAGTATAATCGCGATTGGACGCGTAAGGGTTTGGTTTAAAGCTTTTGAAAGGGATTCAGAATTTGGTCCTTAAAGTCAAAAACTACGTAGAGAAAATTCGGGGAGAAACAGAAATTTATCAGGAGAAAATTGCTGTAGGTTTGCTATTTAAGGAGCATACAGACTAGATTTTTGGTCTTTACAATTAAAAAACCCTTCATGCTTCGAAGAGCACGTAACGTTGTTTGGTTTTGATTTGAATACATATTTTGAGTCGTTATAGGCAATTACAATACCTGATAGTCCAATAATCGGCATAACTTTAAAATATTCCTATTTTTTTGTAAAGTATGTCAGTAGAAGTCGACAATTGCATCTTGAGAAATTCTGATAGTTAGCTGCATGAGGTTATTCTGAAAGCCGTCCCAACATAGGGACGGACAAAGGAGACACGCGGTTTTCGTTAAAAAAAATTGCCAGTCAGCGTCAGTTGTTAGAAATGCGGACTGTTCCGAGTACTGCGGAAGTATCGATACTCGTGGCGGCATTAAATTATAGTAATAATATAATAAGAGCCTCCGTTACTTCACCCACGACCTCATTTCTCCCCCACCTACACTTATCCCATAAAAAATGCATGCCAGGCGACACCATCCTCTAATTATGCCATAACTGTATCAAGCAATCGATTTTATTCGCGACCACGCATCAAATATTCAGCTGCAAAGATGACGTGGTGCTTCATGAGTGGCACAGCCCTGGAAACTTGGCACTGGCTAGTAATTTTCTAGCATTATATGCGAGTAATTAGGGCTGTGAAGAATGGTAGGCTTCACAGCATTTGTGGTAGTTAAGGGCTGTAATGGTGGTTGAGGGTGTAATTTGTAACTGTTGCAAATAGTACTGAAGAAAGCAGAGGTATTTACATATGTGAGAAATTGGTGTAAGGATTTTAAAATTACGAGCGAATTCAGATTTCAATCGATGCCACTCCTAAATATGCCTATTCAAAAATATCGTTATTACTTTGACCAAGCCAGTGGTGCCCAAGTACCGAAAGTGAACAGCCACATTAGACCTAGCCGGATTTTGAAAAGTAAAAAGAAAAAGTTAGTGTTTAAAAGTTTAAGGAACTAAACTTTTAAACTAGTTTAAGGAACTTAGGAAAAGTTTTCAATCACGACAGGACTTCTAATTAAATTGGACAAATTAAGGATTAGAGCAGTGGTGATCCAGTGGTAACGGCCGCGATTTACAAATTGTAGATCGTGGGTTCGAACCCACTGCCACTAGGCACTTTACTTTGTGTAAATTATTTCATCATCTCTGCTCTCAAATCGGTGGAGGAAAACATCGTGAGGAAACCGCCATGTCCTAGGACCAAAAATTCGAAGACATGTGACATCCGCCAACCCGCACTGGGCCCGCGTGGGTGATTACGGCCCACTCCCTCTCACAGTGAGGAGGCCTGTGTCCCAGCAGTGGGAACATTATAGGCTGATTACGCTTATGCTAAGCTTTAAAACAAAGATGCTCACTCATTCCAGACGCAGGACGGCCATCTTTAGAATAACTTGAGTAAGGTAAAAAAGCATAATTATGTTATACAAAATGACATAATTGTTATTGTTTTAAACGTTAGTCGTACGGATGGAAGGTCACGCGTGCATCGCCAGGGTTAGGCGATGGTGCTCAAGGTTTGAAATAAAGATGGGTAACCAAATTTTTTATATCTTACTTAATTGCCTTTTTATATTTTATTTTCTAATTATTATATTTTTTCGATAAGTCTATGATTACAGCTGAACATATACAAATAGGAAAAAAAAAATGTTCCTACCGCGGAACAAGGGACCGCATGGTCTAAGAATAAGAAGGTTATTTTATTTCCCTTCCGCTATGAGATGGATTGGTATGAAGAATTAGTGTTACCTGTAATATAGGCATTTAAATCATTTTAAAAGACCAACGGCCTGCGTTACGCCAAAAACGAGGAACTCAGTCAGATAACTCAGATAATTTTAATTTTTTTACACCCGTTCTTTTGGGAGATCCTTGAATTTCTTTTTTTATTATTATAATTATGCTTAGGTTGCAGCCACTCTTGTGGTTTTACTCAATAGAAATCCGACATAAGACATGCTCACTCCAGCATCCCAGGACAAAGAGGTTTCATAAGAATTTTATTGTGACCCGAAAAAAAAAGGGAGAGAGTTAATCATTTCAATAAAATAATCTACATATTTTGCTTAAAAAAGATAAGATTTGAATCTTCAAGAGTGTCTGCCTCAGATAAATTAGCTAGACTCGTTGAACAACACAATAACTTAAAACTTTGGTATTCTAAACTTAGATTGGCTTTTAAACTAAATTGTTGAAAAGTTTTCTGAAAGCACTGAAATTATTATCATAAGTAACTCACGAATGATTAGAATTTATAAACTTTACCGACTTCAAAACTCCGTTTGCAATTCACCATTTAAACAAATCCATTCGTAAACACTTTTACACATCGGCATTCGAAACGTCTTAAGAAAATAACAAAAATCACCATCTTCTTTTCAAAAATGGAACAAAAAGAAAACTCCTTTGTCACCGGTCAATTCCAAATTCGCAACATCCAAACCATACTGCACTATTTAAAAAAAAACATCATCACAATTCAATTTTCGAATCTAAGATCCGCGCGCCACGACGAAAAACTCGAAGGAAATTGTAGAAGAAGAAAAAATAGCACTATCGCGCTCTTACCGATGGCAGAACAATCATATGAAAACGTAAACACACGAGACAATGCTAGCACTAACGTCAACACTAGATAACACAGCCACTTTGTTACATCACAGAAACTTTGTACGTGTTTCGTCGCGCGACGCCGTACGTCCGAGCGGCGAGGCGGCGGGGCTACTACTGAATAGCCATGGCCGCTTGCCGCTCACTTAGCTGGCGGTGTTACCATCGACGGCGAATGAATTTCCCTGATAGGGCAATCGTTTTGTAAGGAGTAAACTTTTTGAACTAAGTTTTTGGAGTATCTTGATGATTTTGTGTCGTTTCTGTTAGACAATCTAGCGAGAATACCAAAGCCTAATGAAAGACAAGCCATGTCATGACATTTCATGTCACAAGAAATCTTGAGGAATTTGAAAGACAGATTAAATAATAGCAATTATTAATCTTACAATAAAATCATCGACACAAAATGTTAAAATCTCAACTCTTTACTAAATTCGTTCACATATAAAAATTTGTAGGTCCAATTGAGTTGCTCAATTGCCAAACTATTTACAAATCCATTTACTGCACCATGAAAACACATTCCATTTCTCGAATCACACCAATTCTTACAACACAACTCCAAAACCGATATCACTAGAGGTTTAGCTCTAATCTCCCTGAAACGTACCAACGAAAGCTCCCATTACTCTGACAACCCGCTACAAAAAGCGACGTTGCCAATTCTCCAGAGGGGCGCGGGGCGGCGCGAACGTAACAATAAATGAGGTTAAAGTTTCCGAGCACAACTTTACAAGAGTACTTTTTTTCGAATTTCGAACTCCAAAAACGGTTTCGTTCATTAAAAATTTGTTTTGTTTTTAATTGTTTCGTGTTGTTCGATGATAGTTTGAAAGTAATGGGTGAAGTTTCAAAGTCAGAAACATTTTTCTTTGAATAAGTTAATAGTGGTTCATAACTTGTCAACGACAGTTGTTAGAACTATAAGTTTAGTTTTAAACTTTATAGGTCATAGTGTTGTGTAGTATCTAGGTCTATTCAATATTGCCATCCCATCACTTTCTGTGCGTCTTGGTATCGTATGAGGCGATTATAGGGTTATAAAGAAGTCATGTCATGTCTACTACAATTCTAGCAAATCAATTTCATTTCATTTCAAAAATGTTTTCCCTTCTTTGTATGAGAAGAGGTACTTGTGGAAAAAGTAGATTAGAATCCAAGGCCGAAATGATGAGATGAGAGCTAAATCCAAGGAAAAAACGCATAAGGCCGTGCGCACGTTAGACGTATTTTCGTACGAATTTTACTCGTGCGAACACATACGAACACGCACGAACGGTCCCGACAAGTACCAAGGGAGCTCGTAGACTGACTGCGAGTTAGTCGTACGTATAGTTCCGACGTCCGAAAGCAATCCGAACTTGTTAGAACTCTACCAATTTGACGGAGAAAAATGTATTCAGTGTGCGCACGATCATACGTTTACTTACGACACAAATTCGTGTCCAAAGTACGCGCGGCCTAAGGATATCAGTATAGCAGCAGTAATTGTTGGAACGACTGTCCTATAGATTTTTTCTATTTTCATCTGGGAGTTTAGGAAAATGGCAAAAAGCATTAACAAGAATGGCGTTAATCAGGGAAGATCTCCAAAAGCAATAGACCAAACAGATCATGTCCAACATTATTTTAATTGTCAAGAAGTTTAGCTGCCAGGGCCAAGATTCTTATCGCGAAGGGACAAGTTATTCCTTATATGGTTGGTCACATTATTTTCATAACAAAATCTGTTGTGTAATCATGTTTGCAAGAGAGCCACAGAGACCTACAGATGTTCAACCTCCAATCACTCTTAAAACACATGTGGACTAAAGAGTTATCAACGACATTATGCTTTCAGATAACAGTTGCTAAGGCCCCTGATAATAACAATTAGATTAGTAACATCATCGACACCATTAGAAAAGAATAATTTACTAGATAAGAAAGAATTAAGATTTGCCTATCACCAAATGTCTGTGATTTATTCAAGTCATTGTTAGAAGTCATGATTTTGGCAAGGACGTTGTAAAGCTAGGAATATTATCAGAAGGCATTTTGTTAAATAAACATAGACGACTGCTTTTCAGCTAGGATAGCTACGAAATAATAATTACCTTGTGAAGGATTTTAAGGATATTGTTAACAGACAAGCAAAACTGGCTTCCGATGTTGATACATTTTTACGTTTACCGATAAATTAAGTTCATTGTCTAGTGAACGTTATTCAAATATTCCGATATGACAAATACATCTGGGAAGCTAGTGGAAAAGTAGTCAGGTCAGCTCTTAAGCATTCAAAGCTAAACTCTAATTTCGAAATAACTGCTGGAATTAGTGCATCACTGCATCAGTCTCCACCACCAGCCACCAGCATTGGAGTTGGTATTAGCAGATATGATCGTAAGATCGAAGGCGACAAAGTAATGTTTGTCGCCTTTTGCGATACAGACACAGTTCAGCTACTCTGTTCTGCTCAGAGAGCATGCGACTAAGAGGATTGTAACATAATTCGCCGGAAACCACACGAAAGACCAAAAATGTTTCAATTTTAAAAGAAATAAGCCATAAAATTCTAAAAAGATTTTCTATCGAAGTGGATTTACATCACTAGGTCATCAAACATAAATAAGTTAAGTTTATAGTTGTTCCACAGACAATAAAACTGATGGAATTAGATACTCGTTTAATCTGCTCTCTGGTATCCAGACGATAAATAAACAAATGAATTTGTCTTTGAGTACTTTTCCGATATTAACTTTTGTTCTAGTCTTCGGTTTTCGTTTTTAGTTAAGACTATTAGGTTGTTTTTAGGGCCAACGTGAGAGTATTTTCATTAATGTATTCAGCAGTAAGATAAGCCTAATTCTCCCAACATTTGCAACTATGAAAATAAGTGAATTACAATACCATGTATATTCATAACATCAGTCAGAAACTGTAAAAACTCCGAGAAAAAGCTTCTTCTCATACAGTCAAAGAACGACCTTTGATCACTAAACTTGTTCACTGTGGCTTTAAGTTCAATGTCTTCCTTCACTGTAACCCAGTAGTATATTAGATCAGTAGTTGATCTTACTTTCAAACTTCATGTCGCATTGAAAGTCCACCATGATACAACTGCAATAAGCATTCATTTATGTGGATACAATTTTCCTTATACCAGTTCTCATTACTCTTAAAGCAAGATTTCTCGGTATCCAAATTTATTGTTATCATCCCAATTATAAAATATTGTTTACATGTAAAGTTTGTGAGTTACGCGTAAAATTATAGCCGGTCAGTGACGAACAGGTAGTCATTTACTACAGTGTAATGGTTGATAATTTTGTGATTGAGTCTGCGAATTTCAATCGCGGGCCGCATCACGCCTGTAATCCCCGGTTAGGTAAGGATAATTCGAGATCATTAATTATTATTAAGGACGCCAATCAATATGGCGGTAAAGAAGCTAGAGGCATATACGTCTAGCAAGTCAGTTAAAATGTAGGAATTATTTTCTTCTTAGATGAACCAAGATTTCCTCAATAGGTGAGCTGAGTGGTGATATTCAGCCACATTCAAGAAATGGTTAGAAAAACAATGGTAAAAATAAAATACATTATCAAGATAGCAAAGGTAATGCATGATTATAAAAATGACGCAGAGGTGAAGTATCTTGCTTGTAACTTGGGGGCGTTTTGGGATTCCCGTATGAAATCATATTGTGAAATCTACTTATATTAAATTGATAGCATTTATAAGGCGTGTTCATGTTCGCGTTTAGAAAAGTGTTATTTTTACTTTGGTCAATTTTGAATCAATATTATCTTGATTTAACTTACAATTTACATATATCCTCTACACTTTCATATATGACTTAGGATCTTTGAAAGTAGATCGAAATCCTACCATCTTAACTTTGACATCTACTCTCTCGAATCCTATTTCTGTAGGTATCTACTTGTAACACCTGTTGTTATTACACCTCGGTGTACCGCTACCTTTTCGCGATTTCCTCTCTAGAACATTACGTCACAACATGTCACATGTCTCTGACAGACATGTCCTGACGAAGGGACCCTACATCTGCCACTAGCATATCATAGGCGGGAGTTAATGTAAATATATTACTCTTTATTTTGTTGTTACCTAGATTTGTGTGACTGTCGATTGTGTACGTAATCATTTCAAGCTTGATTGAGTCTCTAAGAACTTTTCTAATGCCAGTTGTTGTCATTGGTCAAGCAAAATAACAACGACCTTATCATATGAATTGACATGAGATTTAGCAACATCAAACATTAGAAAACGGGTCTGAATTATATCTTTGTACTGAAATAAAAATGGCAAAACCTACATGGGCACTTATAAAACGTCAGACAAAAGTTAGGTGCACGGTTTCAATTGATCGTTTTATATGTATCCAATTGGTCGTTTCATATAGTGAAGAGCCGGCATGAAAGTCCACGGTTACTCTTCTAAAAATAATTGGCTTATACAATATTTCTCAATTACAGTGTTAATAGGTAATGGAGGACAGTGTAGCCCTGCCAAAAAGTACTTCCTTATGGAGACCATCACGTGAAAACCTGGTCTTTAGAATCTGAAACCTATAACACGTAGGGAGCAAGCGTGGTAATATCAATGCTTGTTCCTCCTTTGCATGGGAAGATGCGTTTAAAGCCCTACAGTGTGACAATAGATTTACAGCGGATTTTGTTATTGAAGAAGACGTTACTGATTTCCTATACTTAACAGTTATAACACAGTCGCTTTATCGTCATCCAAGCACTCATTGCTTACTGGCCATTCATTTATTTATTCAAACGATTATCATCAACATTGGTTAAAGACATAATTACAAACACAAGATACATACGCTCACTAAATAGTCACATCCCAAAAATTAGGACAAATTCCAATTGACCTAAAAAACGAATAGAAACAAAATCCAAGTCAAACATTTATTCAAAATCCTGTTCCTCTTGATAATAATGTATAATAACAAAATTAAATAAAACACAATCGTTATCACAGCAGATTATGTCGGTGACATCATCAGTACTATCATGCAGATATTTCTAATTATTCATATTAGTCGATAGCTTATCAACTGTTCATAGTTTCGTCAACGTTGTTGAAGCGTGGTCTGCGGATTTTATTTTTATTTGATAAGAACTGTTCCGTATTACTGAGACTGAGATTAGCTTGCATTCACGAGTTCCTACTAAGAGCAGCGGTGGCCCAGTATCACCACTGCTCTCAAAACGGTGAAGTAAAACATCGCGAGGAAACCAAACTGTCCGGTGTCCTAGAACCAAAACTTCGAAGGCGTGTGACATGGCCCGCGTGGTGGATTACAGCCTACTCCCTCTCATAGAGCGCAGGCCTGTGTCCCAGCAGTGGGAACATTATAGACTGATTATGCACTACCCGATGATATTATAAAGGCGACGAGGAATACATGGCTCACTTGAGCTGACCAAGATTATGGGACTTTAAAAGATTGTCACCTCTGTGTTTATTTCGGCGTTTCTTGTCACAGTAGTCGGATAGGAAATACAGAGTTCATCTAGTCTTTTCTTAATATGTCATTGACGTGAAAAAGTTTTTGTGTGATATAAAACTACTGGCATAAATAATTCATCAATAGTTACTAAAGTCTATAATGGTCCTTTCTGCGTACCAAAAGCTCATTGGTCCTTCGATTCTTTACGCAATTGTACCTACATACCTATCTGTAAACACTTCTACAAGGATACAGGGTTTCCTACAATGTTATGAAAATTAGCTTTGTTCTGAAGATGAGAAAGGACCAGTTTTAATCAATATTAGAGAAACGGTAAGACGTTGTCTTGGTATCAGAGATTATATCAAGAAAATAGGCAGTAGCGTCCTCCTGTCTGCTTAAAAACAAACCGAGATCAGCAATACATCTGCCAAGAGTACTGATTATGACTATATCTCTTTTGACCATTCATTTGAAGGTTCCCTTAGGATGTTCACAGGCTAAATTAATACCGTTTTAGACCAAAACAATGCGCATGTTTACATCCCAACATATTCACGCCCACCTATCAAAAAAGACTAAACAAAACCACAACTTTAGAATCTTATTCCACGATGCCTACAAAGAATCTCGTCTAACAAAATTGTTTACAATATAAAATTGTTCTAAGTGGATTATTAGCCATTACACGTCTATTGTCTATATAAAGATAACACGAACAAATTACAAAGTCTCTCAAACGTGCGTAACGTTCAACGACTGAATGACTTTTGAACTTTATCGGATGTTACTTGCTTGAGTCACGGCGCGACGTTGCCAGATCTCTCCCCCCGCTTTGTAGAGAGAGACGGGAATATTAGAGGGAGATAGTGCAAGGAGTAAGGGAGCTTTACGATTACAGAGGATAATGTAAGAAAAAGTTTTGTATGGTGAATTATTTAGATGTGTTTGTAAGTGAATGTTGGAGGAAAGGAAAACGTGATGATTATGAAATTATTCTTTGATATAATATTTTGTTTACATGAATTTTTCTTGGGGATTACATTGATAATGATAAGGTATAGTGACGTCAAAATGAATAATATGTGTTATTACTATACAAGAGCCTAATCGCTATCTGCAAGCATGTTTTGAGATTTAGTAGCTCACACAGCACTAAAGTAGACACGCTAAGACAGATCAGACTTATGACAATAGTTAACTTAGGTAAATCTGACAATAAACTGGAACCAACGAAGGTCTGTTCATCGATTGAAGAGGACTATGGAATGGAAGAAGAGCTACAAGTAGAAACAGATAATTACCCCGGCAAGATAGGCAAGAATGCAAGTACTTAATCGTTTATTGCATTCCATAATGTGTACATAGATGAAATTAAAAATTTATGAGATCATTATGGACCCGGTCGGGCCCAGCAAAATAGTAAGAAACAGGAAGCTTTGAAAACTTATCAGTCTCCTGAACGAAATCTATGTTCTCTCTCATCAATGTTTCGCATTTTCAGATATATAACACCCCTTCTTCCCGAAGGTAGTCAGAGATATAAGTATAGACAACAAACATTTGTGAAGACAATACCAGACTCTCGGGCTGATACTGAGAATTCCCAAATGGAAAACTTAATAATACTTTGTCCGGATCTAAGACCGTTGCGACAATAGGCAAAAGCAATTATTTTAAAACCTCAAACGGCGCAAATATAACAACCTTATTGGTAGCTATATTTTTGAGCCGTTTGGGGTTGAAACACTAGGACGTGGGGTCCGAGTGCTCATCGAGTATTTCGGGATATCGCCAAGCGGTTGGTCGACTCTTCACGTGACTAGAAGGCTGGCCAATTTTTAGGTCAAAGAATCAGCATTGCCATCCAACGTGGCAATGCTGCCAGCCTTTTAGGCACTTTTCCCACTGACAGCGATGCCGACGAATTTTTTGATGCCCAATGAGCTCTTCCTTTATTTATTTTTTTCGTCTTTATACTTGTTTATAATTTAAATATTTTAGTGTTAGTTGTATATTAGATCTAAGATTGTGTATATATTTTGAACCACAAATTAAACAAACCTCATGAATTTGAAGGCAAGACGGTTGATGTTTCTTAAACTAGCCCCTTGCCCACACCGTTAGTAGGTAAGTGTCCTGAATATGAGGTAATGTAATAAAAAATGCAAGAGCTATCATGTTGCATAGGGCTCACCGACTTGAAAACTTTCGCGTACGAACTTTGTAACATGCGAAGCTACCCGTGGTACCCCATTCGGTAACGCGATGGCAAGTGGAGGCTATCTGGCTATGGCTATTAGCCTTAGTTTTTAGCATGATTATTTTGCTGTTGATAAACGTCTTCTTTGAGAGCTTGTTGTAATTTCTTTGCCTATGATAATCGTGGAAGCTATTCCTTCCTCTTCTTTTTGAATCGATGATACAACATTCGTCTTGTTAACTAGATTACTTTTGCCCAGTCGGTGCTCACATTGGGCTTCAGTAGCATTATTACATTAAAAAAAAAAATCTTCTTTCAAAGTCCAATGCAAGTTTATGTAGCAACATCAAAATGCTGTTCATAAACACACTATTGTTCCTGCAATTGCCACAATTTCAGAAGACACAGCATTTAGTCAGGACAGAGTTCTGCAGTATATTTACAAGTTCATAAATACTTTTACAGATATCTCAACGACCAATACTGTCAATGAAATACCGACCACTCAATTCTTCGTAGGCGTAGCTTGACCAACAGCTTCCTACGCAAAGATGAGTATGCTCTATTTTAAGGTTTACACGTAAACGTTGGAAACACACACGGTTTATTAATTAAACCATGACCAATTATAGGGAAGCCATTGGGCCTTAATATCATTCAGAATTTATTTACAATATACAATAATTCTTTATTGGCATAAAAAATGAATACAAACGTGATACTCTGACTCCTGCGCTAGGTAAAAACACCTGTGTTACACAGGAGCCAGAGGAGTAGGATTTAATAGTCGAACTCTAGAATTTGAGCAAAATCAGGATCTTGAATTCTTGTTTGTACCAGCAGAGTTCTATTAATCGAAAAGCCCTTGATTTCCCGTCAAAGTTCAACACTTATCATGCGCTTATATCAGATCAATAGTGATTTATTTAATCAGCCTATAATATTCTCAATACGCGGGCCAACTGCGGGTTGGTGGACATAAATGTCTTTGAATTTTTGTGTGAATGTTTGTTCTCTGGCGATTGTTTCCGTCACCGTTTTTATTTGATTGGCTGTTCTTATTTCCGCTAACCAATCAAAATCAGAGTCATCCACTAAAAGAATATTATCATCAGATCACTTGATCTGGCTTTCAGAAACCGTGTCTAAGATTTGTAAAGGCAAGACAATGACAATCTCCTTCATCACACGTATTAGCACCTCCTGAAACCGTAGTTGGCAACATCGATTGAACTCGCTAAGTGGTGAAACTTAGTTCCAAACTGTTTCAGCTTCGTGCTGCGACTTTTACTACATTTCATTTACTGTGCTTTGACATGTCCTAGTCTCTGTTTTTTTAATTAGTAAATAATTTTTCTACTTTGATATTGGATTGGAGTATAAGCTTTTAAAAACTTTGAAGTACTTAGTTTTGTTTGTTTAAAGAATTCTTATATTTGGTCTTACTTTGGAGTTGACTTTTTTAACAACAACAGATATTTTATTTTGCTGTCTTGTCAACAATGACTAAAGGAAATTAAAGGCAAAATAACAGGAAGATAACCGTGATGGAAATTATGAGCATGAATATGGCTGGCTATAAGAGTAGGGGAAGAACCAAAGAAACGATGGATGGACTGTGTGGAAGATGATATGGCTGGAAAGGGGCTGTGACTACCGAAATGACGACTGATAGAGAAGTATGGGAGAAAAAGACACGTTGCGCCGACCACTAATAAATT
Source organism: Agrochola circellaris (assembly GCA_914767755.1). Taxonomy (NCBI): domain Eukaryota; kingdom Metazoa; phylum Arthropoda; class Insecta; order Lepidoptera; family Noctuidae; genus Agrochola; species Agrochola circellaris. The sequence continues at coordinate 11,111,310 of OU611867.1, forward strand.
GGAAAGAGGACAATGAACAGGAACACAACCAAAGAATAGACGTTCACAGATTTGGATTGTATTGACAAATATTGTTATAATTTACACTACCCAATGCAAGGCACCGTAACAATAGATGTGTTGCTAGATCTACCTATCACAGATCACAAAAGGTCCGTGATGAGAATTTCTCCGAAACTAAAACACATAAACTAACACCGGTGGGCCTTATGGAGGGACTTATGTCCCTTGGTGGAGGTGATGCAACCATCACCTCCACCAAGGGAACTCAACCACCGCCAACCATTAATAAAACAAACGTTAATAATATAAGATATACTAAGCCAGGTCATCGGTCTAGATGCCTAACCCCGTGAGCCCCGTGAGCAAGAATTAAACATTCAGCTAACAATTACGTGGCTATTTCAACTGTATTAGCGATTCCACGATATGGAGGAAAGGGCTGGTTCAGACTTGGGCAGTAGATGAACTCTTGGGGTTAGTTAACTTAATTTACCATGCTCGTATTTTAAACTTAATGCAACACCATCGTCTGTCTAGCCTTTTCCCCACTATATTAGCGTCGGCTTCCTATCTAACCGGATGCAGCTGAATACCAGTATTTTACATGGAGCGACGGCCTATCTGACCTCCACAACCCAGTTACTGGGTAATACGATATCCCTAGGTAAGACTGGTTGTCAGACTTTCTGGACTATGTCCTTTAGTGTTCCTTTCATTAGGGTCTGTAATGAATGAGACTTAATGATTATACAGTTTGGCGGTTTAGTTATGAAGATTTGAAATACCAATACTATTTGCAATCTATAAATAGTACTAGCTGCCCGCCCCGGCTTCGTACGGGTAGCACTAAGTACTTATCTACGGCGCACGTACCTACCTATCTATGTACCTACCCTGACCTACCTTTCTACCTACCCTATCCTACCTATTCACCCTAACTACCTACAGTACTAATATCGCTATTCAAAAATAGGGGTTGGTCGTAGAAGGGTGAAAATTTAGGCATGTATGTATTTTTAAAGCCGAATAAAAAAAATTGTCTAAAAAATTGTCCAAAAAATAAAAAATATTTTTTTGGGTTGGACCACCCTTATCACTTAGGGGTATGAAAATTAGTTTACGTCCTATTCTCAGAACTACTGAATATACACACAAAATTTCATAAGAATCGGTCAAGCCGTTTCGGAGGAGTTTTGTTACAAACACTGTGCTACGAGAATTTTATATAAAAGCAAGTCGATTGTCGTGTCTGTCAGTCTCACTGCTAAGGTCTTCTTAACTACACAACGGATTATGATGCGGTTATCACCAGCATTTATAAAATTTAACTTAGATATATAGAAACCTTGATATTTTGACATGTCGCCACTGCACCCGAGCGAAGTAAAGGCGGGTCGCTAGTTACATTATTAGTAGTGGATGTAAGAGTAATGGCTGATTCCAAAAATACGGACCGTTATTGGTTAAAATGAACACTCTTGTATACGAGTATTTACCAATAATGGAGCAAGGACCTAAGCTCGAGAAGCTCGTGGCTAAGTAATAACAGCCACGCGGGTTGATCCATCAGGTTAAGCTACGCTTGCCGGGGTTGGTCCGTGGATGGGTGTCCATGGGTCAGAAGTCATCGGGGCAGAAGCCCGAAAGTCTGACAACCAGTTTTACCAAGGGGTATCGTTTACCCAGTTACTGGGTTGTGGAGTTCAGATAGGTAGTCGCTCCAAGTAAAATACTGGTATTCAGCCGCATCCGGTTAGGCTGGAAGCCGACCTCAACATAGTTGGGAAAAGGCTAGGCAGATTGAATGAAGCAACCTCATAGCTATGTATTGTAGAAGACCCTCCCATGTGGACGATTCGTTATTGTTTATAGGAACCTAGCATAAGTCTGCCCGAATGAAGGCTAGACTATTCATTCTAGCAGTTATTATACAAGTAGAAATAGATAGCAACTCGCCCAGTGTGAACCCGCCACGAAATTAACGATGAACAGTGATATTTAGTTCTTTGATTGCCTCCTTCGCCGATCGGAATTCGATTAGTAAGCTCTTTTAGACAGAAAATCGGTTTGTCTTGTACTATTCTAGGGGTAGGTAGAGATACAGGTCACATTCAGGTTAATTATTTATTAGTTCATCACCTATTTGAATTAGATTAACTACCATAAAGGCATGAATTTCGTTTACTTATTGACAGTGTCTGGGGGCCTACTCCCTAAGCATGAATTCCGTAGTTTCGGCTGAAATTAGGGGCTTTTCCAAATCCGTAGCACTTACGCTCATAAGGTTAGTTCGGTTTCTGAACTAAGAATCAATGACAACACTATTTGACAGTTCTACAGTGGGCTCCAGAAAAACCTCACCCCCTAGCAATGTAAAAAAAACAATGCAAGGGGTTGAGGTTTCTCAAGAGCCCACTGTAATGTGTTTGTACATGTCCGATTAATTTAATTTGACACCATGTTTTAACGGATCAACTACTTTCGGACGGTCCCGTACGTTTTTTGACGGACTTAGTGAGTGGAAACCCCCCCCCCCCTCCTCGTGGACCCTGAAACGGAATGGTGATCTGCTATATTCTGTTGTGTAATCAGAAGAAGGCTTCATTATCACATCACCAGTGTGATAATACAGGTCTCAGAAATCTTTTTTTTTTTTTTATCTTCTAGCATATAAAGGTTTTAATGGATCATTATCATGGAAATGAACAGTAGCATTCGTTTGTCTGCTTCAAAATGTAATTAATGGTAATACCTTTTACGTATTATTATTAGGAGATTCACAATAGTATGATAATGATATTTGATCATCACCAGATCACAACATATATAACTTACTAAGCTGTATTCCCGTATTCCTAAGAGCCATTTGAAGCTAAACCACCCACAAGCCTCAAAATCATGACCATCCCTCAACAACTAAGTGAATCAAGGCTCACACCAATAAATCTAACGTGATATTACGCGTGCTCGTGACGTCACAGCCTCCCTGTGAGGAGGCGGGGTCGCTGGGGTAGGGGGGTGCAGACCCCATTGTGAGCCGTGATGTACGGAGCGATTTAGATAATATAATGACTGGGGATGAAGTCAAATTGAGGAGTGTAATGTGTCTCATGTTGGGGGTAAGTGATTATGTGGATTGGTGATGTACTTTTATGGCTTTACAAAATGGTATACCTAGTCGCTGTTGAGACCAGGACTCTTCTTGTACAAAGAGGGGAAGAATTAAATTCACCATATAGGCTATCAACATTAAACCATTGTCAATCTGCTATCTAATTACGCAACACATTTTCGTTGACAATTCCGACTAATCAATTTGACAGGTCAACAACATTCATTGTCTTATTTACAGAGAGCTGTTGTGCAGATTTTTTTTCGAACGTACGAAGCAATGGATTTGCAATCTGTTTCAAAACGATTCAGATTCTGATTGATTGTGTATTACGTAATTAGGGTACTGGTGGTTGAAATCAGAATTACAAGATAAGCTACATTTGGGTTGACGTTAACACTAATAATAATTAATAGTTTAAAAAACACAAAAAAACACGCTTTCCAGTTCATATCTTCCGGCTTCATCATCAGATCAGCTCGACAGTACCATGTTATTGTATTGTCATCAAAATCACATACAACTGCCAATTTTCATAATGCTACGATCTTTAGAAGATGGTTAAATTAGTTTTCTTAGATTTGATTACATAGTTACATACATACAGGTCGACCTAATAAAAGCGTGTTAAAAACGGTGAACACTTAAATTGGGAAGTTAATTCATTAGGGGAAAGATTCAATTCCTCTAAATGAAAAGCTCCCATTCTCATTACGACTTGCATCAAGACTAAATCTACCAGGTCGAGATATATTTTGAGACTAGACTCAGTAGCGGTAGCTATAGCTAGCAGCAGAAAGCTACACTTATATAGAATGAATAGCAAATAATTATAGTTAATTGTTTCAAGGAATTCCAATAAAAACTATAGCAATTTAATCCACCCTTATGAAACCTTCGTGTCAAGTTAAACTTTATAAGTGCATCAAGGTCGGGGGCTTCGTAGTGCCTATTAATTATGTTATAGCCATGTCCATGATTGAAGCGCAGTGGGGCTCAAACTATGACACGAACGAATGCAGTGTCATGACGCATTCATATTATCCTATAATTTAAACGAGCAATATTTGTATATATATATTTATATATATTTGTAATCACGTTCTCGAAAACGGCTCTAACGATTTCGATGAAAGTTGCAATATAGGGGTTTACGGGGGCGAAAAATCGATTTAGCTAGGTGTCATATCTTGGAAAATTCGTTTTCTCCGTATTTTCACCCGAGCAGAGTTCGGTCGCCCCGAGAAGTTTAGAACAAGATGGCTACCTTCTTTAATTTTCTTTTTCGTGTGGTTAGTGACTAACCTGGTGTCAGAGTTTTTATGCCGACCATGGGCCTCTGACATGGCTTCACATGCCGTCGAGAAATATCTATCAGACATCGTCAGGAAACCGGCATTTCCTCACGATGTTTTTTTTTTTTCACCTTTTTTGAAGCAAGTGATAATTATTTAATAATGACTTGGCAGTCCGACGGTCACAATACTAGGTTATCACTCCTGTTTGCTGTCTCTAATATGACAATAATTTTGAGGTCCAAAATATATGGCTGCATCTCCAGAATGAATGCGCGAGGTAGGTAAGCGTTGAGCGACGTTCAAGTTATAAGCTATCCGATCCTGTTGGTTGATATCATATACATCTATTGCTACGTCGGACTGTGGATCGAAAAAAGGCTCTCGAAGAAGTGTCGGTTTTTTGCTTACAATTATCTAGATTCTGTGTACTAGCAGGAGTGTAACAATAAAAACAGTTGCAGAAATGCTTCGTATTACGAGTCGAGCAAAACAGCAAAATCTTTGAGTGCCATATAACTTCAGGCCATTTCAGGCTTACAAGCCAAGCCTATGGTTTATCAATTTGTCGCTAGCCTGTAATCAGACAATTTCAAAGGAAACGCTGAAACATGCACGACTTTAACTAAGATTTATGTCTATCAATGGGTTATAGGCAGTTATGGCTTCTATTTCTGCCTATGTGGGCTGTAAGCGGGGAGAATGATTGATTTGAAATTGTGGCATAGAATTGAAACGAATGTAGGGATGGAACTTGGAACTTTGCAATATTAACAGCATCAATATAAAAGTAACGCTCAAATGCGTGAGGTTGTGTGTGACTTTTTCAATTCATATGTACTTTCTGATTTTATCTTGGACATTACTGACAACGGTGAAGGAGAATCATCTCGTGCGGAAACCTGGACTTTTAGTTAATACAATGTCGCCCATGGGCATGTGACCGCTCGTATTTTTCTGAATATTCACATGTTATATTATCGAAAATTAACTTTAAAAACATCTTTAAATTTTTATGTTATGCAGTTTTTTGAGTAGAGTTTGCCATATCTCCGATGTTATTGGCTCGATTTGAATTATGTTTATTATTTTATGAGTTATTTTATCGGATTAACAAACAATTTTTCGACTATGAAAAAAAAAATGGGTCCAGAGACAAATGAAAGATGCAAATAGACATATAGCGTTACTACAGTTTAATAGATCTTTTTAAGAGGAATAATTCCTTAATCCATTTTTTCATATAACTCTATTGGTGTACGCGGCGCACGCCAGTAAAGCTCCCAGTCGGCATGATTTTTTCCGACATTTTCAGCAATCATCGTCTCATTCCAGCCAATTTTACACAAAACCTTAATTAATTATACACCTAAACCCTTCTCAGGAATCACTCCGTCTATAGGTGAAAACCGTTTGAAAATCCGTTCAGTAGTTTTTGAGTTGACTGACGCCGCGGCCCCTTGTTTTATATATGTAGTGATTATTCATTTCTTTTTTGTGTAGGTAAACTATGTCCTGTACTATATTAATTAATAATTTTTCATCTTTATTTAATAGGCGTTTTTAGTTAAATTACATACCAGTCAATGCTAATATCTCCGTTTAACATAAAAGGCGGAAGATCTTTAACCACGTGATTTGATTTTGCATATACCGAGTTCGTATAAAACCAGCTTCACATTCAAATGTTTATGACCTGAATCAAGGTGATATCCTAAGGTTAACAACCTCAACACAACCCTTAAACAAACTTCAAGAGAAACTCCATGATAGGTCCATAATCAAACAAAGTACCTTTGATTCGTTAAAAAAAATCTTATCAAAAATGTCCCTACAGTTATGTAAGGTCATCGACACATACAAACATATAAAAATTCTTTCATACATATTCCCCCACTTTTCTACCCTACGCACCACCTGTACAAATCTTCGGACATACAGGTTCGGATCGACGCACGCGCCGCGACAGATGTTCGCGTTCGGGGTTCTTCGGAGCGCTTCGGGCGCCTTCGGGTTTACGATTAAAGGAATTTTAAGGGTGTTTTTGTTCGAAAGTTGAGGTTTTAAGTGGGGCAGTTATTTTACTTTGTATTTGACAGATTAATTGCGATCCTGTAGTATTTATGAAGGAAGTTTTGCAAGGAAGCAATGACAAGAGTGATTTGTTAAGAGTAATGATAGATTAACATTGAAGGGGACAAATGTTAGGTTTTAAAAGACAAAAGGAAAATAATTATATACTTCGGTAGACAAATTCTTTGGAAATATTTTTGAATAGGGTTATAAACTTAACTCTGAGGCCTTGGAGCTGCCAGAGTGAAGGTTTAGCAAACTGATCAGTGAAATGCTCATTTCGTCATAGTTTTCTTTCGAATCCCACGCACATATTAAAACAGTGATACCTACTGATAACAGTTACGCAAATTGCGTAAATAATAAATAGGTTATATTTAAGGTGTGGGAGGCTACCTTACCAGTTACTATGCAACGCTTAGCTCGTGAGGAAATGATTACCAATGTATTGGCAATGTAACATACATATGAATGTTAGTCCTGAAAGGGGTCTAAAAGAAGAGAAAGCTTCTTGTGAAGAAGTACATTGAGGAAAGTTCTACTATAACATCTTTTTTTGTTTTCAAACATTGCTGTGTTACTTCAAGAGATTCGGGATTCATGTGCGTATTGTATAGTTATCGCTTCAAGATCGGTGGAGGAAACCGGCAGGCCGGAGATATTTTTCGACGGCATGTGAAGCCAACTAACCACACAAAAAAAAGAAGTTCAAGACGTGGAGAGGTGAAATTACAGGCTCATGATAGATTCCAACGCAAGGCATGCATTAAAATAGACTCTCTAGAAGTAGAACTAGCATTCTTCATCTTCAGCAGGATGCTAGTGGGACCGCGGAGCCCGTACGTACCATTGAAGAAGTTCATATCTAACCACCGTAAGGACTATTCTTGCTTGCAGCGCTCGGCGACTATAGAACCGGGCCGGTAACAGATGTGGTCATCGTGTTCACGGGATTTTGTTTTGAAACTGGTTAGATATGAACTTCTTTGATGGTACTATAGATTAAGCTTAGGTAAAGCAGTAAGCAAGGTTAGGACAGAGATGGCCAGGCCACCCGTAAGAAGAGAAGAACAGTATCTTCTGCAAGAAATATAAATTATTTTCCTAAATATTCTTATTATCTTGGTCAATTCAAAAGTATAACCATATCTTCGTATCAAAATGTTCCCCCTTTTTATACCATACGACAAAATAATATCTACCAGCGCTCCTCCCCGATATAGCGGCGCGCGCGCAGGGTTCTTAAACACTATTCGCTATTCAAACGGACCCCTCGCGTCTTTTTTGTGTCACGGTCGTTCAACTTCGCCTTTCATGGGATTACCATTCAAATTATCGTGTTGGGGACCCGTGGGGTTTGCCGGTGACTAGTTTTGTGGGATCACCAACTTTGAGAATTACTTTTGATGAATCTAGTGTAAGATTCTCATCGGTTGAATGGGCTAAAAATGAATTAAAACCTAAGGAGAACTCGGGGTAAATTAATAATTATGCTGATGACTTTATAAAGAATTTTGGAAGGGTCTATGGTCAGGAATTGATTGCGATAAGATCTTAGCTCAACTGTCGCGACACTCTAATGTATAAAAGTATGAAACAAGATCTTGATTAAAAGTTTTTAGAGCGTGATTTTGTAGTAATCGGGTTTTAGTTTTTGAACTTACTTTTTATTTAAATTATTTGTGGGTTATAATTTCGTGATAAAGTATTTGCAGGGCTGCTTTATTTTTTTTTTGTTCAGGTTTTATTGTATAATAGGTATTAATTTTACAGCCGCTTCCACCGCTTCCACTTTTGCTTGTTTTTAAACATTTTAACATTTATTTACTTAGACAATATGATATATATATATACATTTGTAATGTGCTCGTCAAGCAAGCCCTTTCATTTGATACACAAGATGGCAAAATTAGAAAAAAAAATGGTTGCCTGTAAAGTCGGTTTTACGGGCGAAGATTTTACGTGACAACGTCTTTTTATCGGCGGTGACTCATCGTAACAGACGTGAGCGGGCGTTACACTTTTTCATGAGTGACTCCGAGCCGCAACCTAATTTAAGACGTTGTCACGTCAAAAATTGTTTTGTCCTCTGGAGGGCGCCATATTGAATTTAATGACAAATCACATAGCCTATAACCAGCGGACGATAAAGACGTTTCTAACGATACCTCATTTGTCAAATTATGATAGAAGTTATGAGGTAACAAATGAACATACATACATATCGGTCATAATCATAACCCTCATTTTTGCTTCGCCGTAGTCGAGTAAAAACTAAGGAAAGTAGTACAAACGAAGGCTGCTCCAACGTATGGAACCCAGCAATCAGTTAAAATTAAAATCATGGAATAAAAGGGTTGCATTACGCTTTCAAATCAAAAACCGTAGTTAATCCAACATCGACTTTATTTGAATAGTCATAAAGATTACTTTTACGTTTATACATATAATGCCGTACATTTGCTTTGTAAATAATTTCAATATGAATGCGAAGTACTAACATTACGAGACGAGATATAAGTAGGTATGTATTAATATATATTAATAAATAGTGTTTTCAACGACTGATGATCAGCGTAGTTCAATAAAAACCCCCTAGAAAGACGATACTACTGACGTTCCCTATAGGTATGCAGGTACAATTACTGGCTAAGGTAATCTTGTTGACTAATCAGCTGGTAGTCTTTCCACAGTCATTATCCCCTTACAGCAACCCAATAGCAACCTTATTGCAACAAGAATAAATATCACTGTGACTTTGACAGTTATGCAAAATCAGAGGTAAGATAATTGTGCAAGGACTGTAGTGTTTTTGCACGACACGAGCTATTCCACACACGTCTGTCCACTGCCACGTGTGTGCAAAAGGGAAAGGGAGGCCTTTGCCCACCAGTGGGACATTACTTGCTAAACATATACATAGATAGACGACCTATCCACATATAGCTTGAGCTGGTACCAGAGTCGATGACTGAAGAGACAGAGCTTCATTTTTACGAAAATCGTTTTTAAATCCCTTTTTAATCGACTTCCAAAAACACTACAGTGATATCCACGACTTCCGAAATTAAAGTTATTTTTAAATTTTCTTTGAAGTCGGTTGTTTTTATTTTTAAATAGTTTTTTCCCTCATAAAATTAGACATTTCCACGTTTTTTTTAAACACGTCCAAATACCTCTAATACCGGCTAACAATAACATGTAAAACCTTGCCCGCGTCTTAATCCACTCCCGCGCAACTCGCACAGAAACAGGATTCAGTTAGCGCACCTGCCGCCCCAACCAATCACCGTGTTATGTGCCTTTATTTAGTTTCACTTATGCTTATCACGCTTCGTGGCTTTGGGGAGACGGCAGGGAGCTTGAATCGTAATTTCTGCATGGTAGAGTTAAAACTTAATGAAAGAAAGAAAGAAAATATATTTATTTAGCACAGACTAAAAGGCACACATATTATGGAAAATAAAAATATTTGAAAAATCCAAAAGTAACGCTCATAACGCTCATTCAAAAATTTTACCCATCAACATGGGTAAAATTTTTCACCTCGCAATCTTTAAGTACTGTCAAAGACTATTTAGGTTTGCCTTGCGTTGTAGGTTGTTAGGTAAAGGAAGGGAAAGTATATAAAAAAAAAAAAAAAATTGTTTTCAGGTTTCATAATTGATTGACGGGATTTTTTTTACGCTGCATTAAATCTTTTTTTAAGAAGTACAGTACTATCTCCATTAAATTATCTATACAATGGTATATAAATTAAGTAGCTTCTGTGTACTAGCAGGAGTGTAACAATAAAAACAGTTGCAGAAAGGAGGAAAAACAATTTTTTCGCATTTTTCTCTAAAAGAAAGAAAGAAAGAAAAAGAAAGACAAATTGTTTATTCTGCACAAACAAAACGCACATATAAAGACAAAAAGACAAACTCCAATGCTTCGCATTATGAGTCGTGCAATAAAATGTGTGCTCTATTTTAAGTTATTAGCAGTAGTGTGTGTGGGATTGATTTGGTATAAGTATGACGCCAATTCAGAGGCCCATGGAAGACATTAAAACTCTGACACCAGGTAAGTCACCAGCCACACGCAAAAGAAGGAGTATGAAGTTTAGGGTTAAGAGAGGACTATGCCTAAAATCGTCTCTCTCTTTTTTTATTATAAACTAGCTGCCCGCCCCGGCTTCGCACGGGTAGCACTAAGTACTTATCTACGGCACACCTACCTACCTACCTACCCTATCTACCCTACCTACCCTACCTACCCCGATAAACCTCACGGAGCCCGAGACCTTTCCAACGAATGCAAAACCGTGGAAATCGGTTCGTGCGTTCTGGAGTTATAGCGTCAGGAAGGAAAACCCGACTTATTTTTATATAGTATAAGAAGATTTTTCTCATTTAACAACCGTTCTACTACACTTTTACATAATGCAAAACCACAAAAAGCTTTGACGTCAGAAAAAAGAAAATAAAAATTCGATCTTTCTTGGAAAATATACTTAAAATCGAAGAAAAAGACGTTAAAATACCCACCCAACAGCATTAAAAAGTCTAAAACATACGGTAAACCTGTCCAACTCGACATTTCCTATCAGAGGTCGACTTAAGAAAAACTTGAAGACAAATAGCTTAAAAGTGTAAATCAGTGTTGTTGAATAAAAATTTAAATAAATGGGGCCAAAAAAATGCATTTAGATTATTTTTTTTGTCATCTTCTGCTCATCTGGACATGTTTTGTATTCAATAACAGCAATTTGCAATTCTGCAGTGAAATGATTGCGTAGACATGGATTCTAAACAAAAGATTTCAAACTACCAAAAATTAATTTTTGGCTTCAATAAAGCCAGCTACTAAGTGTCCGTTTGCAGGCTTCTTCAATCATCAGTTCAATAAGACCAGATGATGCTAGCACCATGCTAGTGACCTCTACAAGCCAGTTTCTGGACAACCCCGAAAATATACGGAGAGAGCAGTTGGCCGAGTTATTATTCAGTAGCTGCTGCTCGCGGCTTCGGCCGCAGCGACCCTAATTCTATTTACAAAATAAAAGTAGCCTCAGTTACTCCTTATAACATCAGCTATCTGCCATTGAAAGTTCCGTCAAAATCGGTCCAGCCGTTTCGGAGATTAGCCGGAACAATCAGACAATTTTTTTTTTCTCATATATACCGTATATACTTTCATTATGCATTTAGTAAAAAGCTGTTATTTTGACGTTACAAACAGACACTCGAATTTTATTTATTTGTCAAGATAACGACTAGCAAAGTATATCAGTGGTTTGCTCCCAAGGCCCTGTCTTGGTTCGTCTCAAGCCCACCGACCATCCTCGTGCCCTTATCACAATTAATTTGTGGTCGGCTTAGGAAGTCTTCTACTTCCATACATCTGTATCAGCCATTCTCCTAGTCATCTTTTCAGCCGAAAGACGTCCACTGCAGGACTTAAGCGTCCTCCAGTAGTAATCCCCTTTCTAGCCACATCATCCCACTAATATTATAAACGCGAAAATTTGTGAGGATGGATGAAGGAGTGGATGTTTGTTACTCTTTCACGCAAAAGCTACAGAACGGATTCGGACGCGGACCGGCACACAGATACTTTATAACCTGGATGAACAGATAGGATACTTTTTATCCCGATATTCTCACGGGATCGAGACTTATGCGGGTGAAACCGCGGGGCACTGCCAGTGTTTCATATCAACCTATTGTCGCTTACCAACCACGGTAACCACCCCCTAAATGCTACCTTTTAAGGTAACCAGCCACATACCTCAGGGTATTCTAGTCAAAACAGGGTTGGTTTATAAACCGGATGTATTGTTATAAAGCTTAGCATTACTGAGCGCGGTACATCTCAATCGAGTTGACTGTCAGGTTTTGAAACATCTGCCTGGCATAGTGGCGAGATGTATGTAGATTGATTTAGGTATATGTCGATTTAATTTGTAGTAGTCAAGTAGTGTGATATCGTATCAATAAACAAGTAAGTACTACTTTTCAGAGAAATTAGTAAGCGGCGGGTCATAAAAACTCCTACATGTGGTTTCAGAAGAGAAATTCCTTCTTTCTCTGTTCATGAGAGTCATATAGGGCGAGAAGTATGTAGGAACCAGTAAAGGGGGCTGTTTCCGTGGCTGTTCTTTTGGAATTTGGACGTTCTAAAAGTCACCTTATTTTGTCTGAGCATAATACTGATAGAGGCACCAGAGCGTCCTGAGAGTAGTGGTGGCCTAGTGGTAGCGACCGCGACTTTCGTGTTGCAGGTCGTAGATGCGAACCCAGACAGGCGCTTTACTTTACATGTGTAGATTATTTCATGAAGAAAAAAAATTGTGAGGAAATCGGCATATCCTAGAACCAAAAATTCGAAGACATGTGACATCTACCAATACCAACCCGCACTGGGCTCGCGTGGTGGATTACAGCCCACTCCCTCTCGACGAGAGGAGGCCTGTGTCCTAGCAGTGGGAACATTGTAGACTGATTATGGACCAGCGTCCTCCCGGACAGAAACTGGGGAATTTCTCCGAAAAAGAGGAGGGTTTGTCTAATAATGCTTTACAACATAAGCCTGTATAAAGTTGTCAGGGGGGCTGACTGCCATGCAGGCCTTATAGCATACTTTATATAATACATATTTTCCGACTGACATTGTCACGAACTCTCTGCCCTAGAACTCTGCCTACCTCCTGAGCAGAGAAGACGTCGCCACGTGACCGGTATAATTAGCCAGCCGTCGGGACGAGCCACCTGGCCGAAATATTTGCATACCGATACCGTTGCGTCGTGAATTTTGCGCTCTGAGGTGCTACCATATGTTTTTGGGAGGTTGTGGAGAATAGGTTAAAATACTACTAATCATCTCAATTTTTAATAATCCTAGACTTTCCTAACTTTTCAGGAAAATATTGAAATCATCAGAGTCGAAAATGATAAGGTAAAAACAAGGTTTTTAAAACGTAACAAAGCCCTCGGCCAGTGAAGCTGCGGTTAAATTAGAACTTACGAAGGTCCAAGGAAGTAACTGTGTATAAATGCACCATTTGAAAGGAATGGAAGGGAGAAAGAAAGTTTATTAGGACTCAGTTCGTGAAACTCAAAATACAAATAACAAAAAAAAATATGAAAATATTTTATTAACAAAAATAGCGTCACGGCCGCGCCAAAAGGCGACTCCCTAACCCAAAAAGGGCTGAGAACGATGAGGAACCAAAGAGCATTTACTAAAGCTTGAGAGTTCAAGAGGTGCACCCTGGGCAGTTAGGCACGCTACCAATTCCGCTGACTGGATCATTTATTTATTTAACTTTATGCAACAACAAAAGGGTCGCAGGCGCATTTAATGCCTTTTGTTCTTAAGGCATTCTTAACCAGTCAACCAAGGGTGGTGGAGAGATAGCGTGGCAGGTGGCATCATGTTCTTCACCAAAGTATAAGCGATCGTCATAAAACTCACCTCGACACGAAGAAAAACTCGCCTAGACCTCTCTCGGCTTCTAAACTCGAGAACCAATAGTACAGTCTCATGATCATTGTCAAGCAATATATTCGCCCAGCTATTATAATGATCACATTTATATTCTATCGCCAGCTATCAGGATATCATGTTTCTATACGCACCGCCGTGAGATGGTTGTGTAACATCATTATACATATATTGGCAACTTGAAGCTAGAAGTTCAAGGTGTCATCTTTATTTTTGAGAGTTTTCCCCGTGTAACTTTTTTCTGGTTGATTTTTTTGCTTTGCCTAACTTTACTATCTGTCGTCGCTTCGAGCTAGCGCACTGTACTTATCTGTCGCCGCTTCGAACTAGCGCACTGCACTTATCTCTCTTCGCTTCGAGCTAGCGCACTGCACTTATCTCTCTTCGCTTCGAGCTATCACACTGCACTTATCTCTGTTCGCTTCGAGCCATCACACTGCACTGCTGGACTAAATACTTGATCTAAAGTTAGTTCTTTCTACTTCTTTCTTTCTATTGCTTTTCATGCTTCTATAATATTTCTTCATTGTCTCTCTTACTCTGTTTCTAGCTTTAGTCTTACACGCACACATAACATAACATCACGCCTGTAATCCCCACAGGGCTAGGCAGAAGTGTACCTATAGAACACCTACATTTCATCAGTTACCTACATTTCATCAGTTATGTTTAAGTCTCATGTAATAACCATGCGTTTAGTTCTACGTGTTGTAAATTTTCTGACAACACTTCATTCAGTTTGTAGCTCGTCTTCAGCTTTTAGGAGAGCAGTGGTGGCCTGGTGACCCAGTGGTAACGGCCCCAACTTACGAGTTGTAGTTCATGGGTTCGAACCCAAGCAGGCGTTTTACTTTGTGTAAATAATTGCATCACCACTGCTCTCAAAACAACGTGGGGAAACCGGCATGTCCTAGAAGCAAAAAATCGAAGACATGTGACATCTAACAACCCGCAATGGACCCACGTGGTAGTAGATTACAGCCCATTTCCTCTCGAAGAGAAGAGGCCTGTGTCCCAGCAGTGGGAACATTATAGGCTAATTATGCTTCAACTTTGCATTCTAGTCCAATAAATTTAACATAAGTGTTAAAGGTTAATTTGTAAATAAGTAATAATTTCGATACAATTTTTTGTATTTTTCATTGTTTCTTAATTAATGAACTAATTTACACGCTACCGTGACATTTACAATAAATACTGCCCGTCATTGTCATCTTCACGTATTTGCGTCAGAGAAGACAATGCAAAATCTATTTCTACAAGATATTAGATTTTCGATCGGTCTAATAACTTCTAATGAATATTAATACTGTGCAAGAGATTGGGTTCGGTGCCTGAGTGTCATCCGGGTAATAAGTGTTATTGAGAAATTCTCAATAGCAGCCAAGAAGAAAATATATAGATTTGTGCACGGTTAATAAGCAAAAGGCTCGCCCCCTATTATAAGGGAGTTGAAACAGAGATTTCACCCCTTTCAGACTGTATCTTCTTTCAATCCATGGTTTCTTTGGTGTTCCCTCTACTCTGAGGTCGAGATAAACAAAGCATTGATAAGCCTAACTATATTATTATTTATTCTTTGGAAAAAAAATGTTTCCGTTTCAGTCTTTGTCTTGGGTTTTGAAAGTTGCGAGACAAGGATACTGCATAGCCATAGCATGTGTTTGGTCTATTTTTCTCAGTATCGTAGAGACCTGAAACTTGGAGGGTGTGTTCTTTGTATGACGTAGGCATCCGATAAGAAAGGATTTTCCGCTACCCCTAAGGGGGTGAAAAAGGGGGGTAAAGTTTATATACAACGTGATTCCTTGAGTTAATAAACTTGTAACTTGGCACAAAAAGTACTAGGCTTGCATGAATTCAAGATAGTATTTCAATCATTACACGTTGTGCACAATTTCTGAGTAATAACCTAACAAAAAGTACTAGGCTAGCATGAATTCACGATAGTATTCAATCATTATGTTATGCTACTAATATGATTTTGATGAGACAGATAAGGGATAGGGGGATTTGGGTGTTCATAAGTTGGATTAACACATAGGATACTTTTTATCCCGGTAGTACGTTTCCATGGGATAATTTCCGACTTCCACGCGAGCTAAGCCGCGGGAAAAAGCTAGTATACAATAAAATTGAAGCAACAAGTTACTTGCACCGTCTAAACGCTGTTTAGATGATGCAACATGTAATAACAACGGATCTCTCAATAAAAATCAATTTCACAAGTTCCACCAATACCTCGGCTCCTGGTCACCTACCGATACTACATTACTATCTTATCGACACGTGCTAAGTGAGTCAGTGCTAATATTTGACCATCTTGTTTACTTGTGATTACAGTTACTCATGTTACCTATGGGGTTTTTCATTGAAAGGTTATGGGGAAAAGACGTTCCAACCTTTGATAGAGTTTAGAATACGATCCGGGTGGTAACGATTCCTTGTGAATTGATTTCAGTAGATTTTAGACGGACTTATATAAAGGAGATAGTAGTAAAGGTGAATTGAATAGAGTTTTTGGATGTATCCCTGATTCGGATGAGTGTATTTAAAATATTTACGTGTAAAATCAGTTACATTTGAATTAATTTTTTTATGACGAAGACATTTAATCTGCAAAAATATGTCATGACATATTTTCGACATCTTTTTGGAGTTGTAAGATCCAAAAAGATTCGTCAGGTACTATTTAATTAATCACTCATCAAATTTTTAAATTAACCTAGCTAGTATTTTGAACTTAGGTGCAACAAAACAATTGAAACCGTGCACCTAGCTTCTGACGTTTCATAAGTGCCCGTGTAGGTTTATCTATAATATAAAAATGAATCGCAAAATGTGTTGGTAAGCGCATAACTCAACAACGCCTGGACCAATTAGGCCAATTCTTTTTTTTAAATGTTCGTTGAAGTTCAAGGATGGTTTTTACGGCGAGAAAAATTTGAATAATTTCCGGAAAAACCGTAAAAACAGCCCTTTTCTTTTTCTCATACAAACGTTTTCTTACTAAAACGTTGAGTCAATTTGAGCTCTATTGCTATTGTATAAAGTTCATATCAAATTCTACAGGGTAGGTAGGGTAGGTAGGTAGGGTAGGTAGGGTAGGTAGGTAGGGTAGGTAGGGTAGGTAGGGTAGGTAGGGTAGGTAGGGTAGGTAGGGTAGGTAGGGTAGGTAAGTAGGTAGGTGAGCCGTGAGATAAGTACATAGTGCTACCCGTGCGAAGCCGGGGCGGGCAGCTAGTGTGAAATAAAATAGTTTGAATTTTGTTTTTTTTAATTGACATCTCATGTCATCCATCCAATTAAAAGAAATACATATGAAGGTCCTTTGAAGTGGAGAAGTATTTATCGATAAAACTCCACTAAATTCCTTTGATTAAGTTGAATTCAAGTGGCTTATAACATCCAGGAACATCTGCCTCCCGAGCGTGATCTGCAGTGTCCTTTAAGGAATGCTCTCAATCGATTGCGTACCGAAGTAGGCCGCTACAGACACATTTTTTTCGAAATAGTGGATTACTGACCCATGCAACGCCCAGTCCGAGTGCGGTGCTCCTGATCAGACCATGCCCTACTTGCTGGAGTGTCCGAAGTACCCGTTCACCTGCACCTCGGATGACTTAGAGAAAGGCACTGATGCCGCAATCAACATGGCCACGTACTGTGCTCAAACTATATGAAAACAACTATAAAGAAGACCATTGATACGAAAAGAAGAAGAATTGGCTTATATTTTCCTAACTCCAGCCTTAAACACAGTTCACCCCGCCACTCAGGCGCAGCACTAAAAACAAAGAGATCTCGCCATTCATTCGGATCGCGTGCCCCGTCTATACATGTGTGTGTGCGCATGTAATGTATCAAGCGCACACCAACACCCGAGTCGTTTCGTAAACATGGAACCGAGTTTGTGTGGGAACGACAGAACTTACTGATTGGCTAAGCTAGTGTGCTTACAGCCCCTTTATAGTTTTGTGCGGCTTAAAATCAGGGTCAGATAGACCATAGTGTAATGCTAAAGAGGACCTGATATCCCATTTGGTACAGGTGTTTGAATATCTGTTGAAGATCCTCTTTGATTTTTATATCGGCTTGTTACGGTTTTCTTAAGAGCGCACCGAGCTTATTGCGTTCGTTTGATCCCTTGCTGCATCGTTATTACTTAACCTTTAGTTATGCAATTAATATATAAGATATTTAAGGATTCATTCTATACACCACACAGTTTAGAAACACGATTACTTGTCCTCTATAGAAAAAAAAACAAAGTAATCTCAAAAAAACCACAGGAACCCATAGTACGGCGTAAATACTTCACGGAAGGTCATCCATTTTTAAAATAAATAATAACAAAACTACATGTTTTCGATAACATATAATACATTTTACATTTTCAAAATGTGTATTTGTCTTCATAATACGAAGGGAATACCTAAATTAGCGGGCGAACCGACCGTTCTTTATCCCGCTCTATCCCATTCATTAGCGGCAAAAGCTCGGTGCGCCCTTAAATCATCCAATATTTCACGAATGCATGTTTGCATTCTAACCCTTTAGTCATTATCCTAGATTTGTGATTATAGTTTTTCTCACTCCAGCGCATCAAGAACAACAAAGCGCGCACACACACACAAGCACTCGTTGCGCACACGCATACGCGCAGAGTGAGCGAATTTTTCGCGCAGGTTCTTGACCGGGGCTATTTCCGGCACGGGGAATCGAAACGGCGTTTTATCGCCCCGAGCGCCAGTGTATCGGAATGGGGCGCAAGGTGTGAGCTACAACGGAGTTTTAATGAAGATGTCAATATGGTAAAAAGGATTGTTTTGATACTGATGACGTGTCTTAATTGCCTGCGTGTTTATTTGAGATCATAACTCGTTTATCTGCAGGCTAAATGTAGTAAGTACTCACGATCAGGCAGTATCGCTTTTAGTTTCTCAATTTAACACCTTTCTGTGTTGTTTTCAAATTTAATAATTTACTTAGCATTTAAATTGAAAGCTATTGATGTCATGAGTTACTCAATCAATACCTAATCATTTATTGCAGTCCACAACGTGTGATCTGTTGAGTAGGAGAGGGGAAGCTTTAGCTTAGTTTCTTTAGTCAGTTTCGGGTTCTTTTGTGTTTACCTGATCGGAAGTTTATGCCGGTTTAAAGTAAAAATTAATACTTCACAATACAACTAATCATCCAATATCGCTTCTGCTGATACCTTGGTCTTCTCCACCGGATATATTAAGCATACCCAGCTTTTAAGTCACAGGACAGCCGTTCGCGTTTATTGCCGATCACCAATAAACACTGTCATAATAGATTTACTAAAAGGAGACACAGAGAGACGCCCTAAGAAGGAGCCAGTTCTTAGCAGTTTTTGAAGTGAAAACTTCTTTAGGCGCGTTGAGCACTTTTTGGGTGAACAAAAATCATGGAACTCGCGTCATCGACACCGCACGCTTCCCATGAGCTATATGTATACTGTGTATATGTACATAGATATACAATTCACAAGTTACTTAGTTTTCACTTCTATTGGCACTCCCCTAAGACTGCCCCGCATGTGTTTTTTTAATGATTAAATGATTGCAAAATACTTACGAAGAATCGTCAGCTTTTTTTGGAGTAAAATTTTATTTACTGGTCGTAGGCTGCCTGTCCACTGGAGCGGGGAATAGAGGAGAGGATCGGAGCTGTGCCAATATTAACCAATATAATCTAAACTCTGCTCCAGACTTGAGATTCTATTGGTTAATATTGGCACAGATCCGCTCCTCTCCCCTCTTCTCCGCTGCAGTGGACAGGCAGCTTTACTTTGGGTGTTATGTTTTAACTTATGAGATAAACGCGAATGGTATTCGAACCTATATCCCAAGACTACGAGACTACGTGCCATGATAATAATCATGGATATAATTCGACATTAGTAATAAAATCGACGCAATGGAAAAATAATATCATCTCTTTTCAAAAACTCAAAGAGGCAACGAAAACCGCTCGTAAAAATGTTAAAACAAATTCTAAAAACATTTTCATTATTTTACCTAATTCATTTTACCTTTTGGAAGATGGCGCGGTCCGCGGAGCAATAAACTCGCTTCCTCCTATAACTTACACAGCACCACCGGATGTTCTAACAGTAGTATCGCAATACGTCTGCCTGCATCCTTACGACTACAGCTTAATGATACCATACCTTAGAGAATTAACGATTGACGACTTACCTGAAAGAACAAAAAAATAATATTAGTAATTTTTCACATTAACTCGAAAAGTTGATCGACTCGAAAGGTGCCATAAAGCCAACTGGGCGTGCCAATAACAATTTGACATTAACAGTGCCCTTATCACAAAACAATAGTGGTCGTTTTCGTAGTTCTGACGTGCGATTGACCCTACTACAATGACGTAAGCAAAGAAAAAAGCTATTGCATAGCATATATTCAAAAATAAGAAGATAATATTGTTGATTTAAAATATTTTTTTTAAAAAATACCCCTATACCCCCCCCCTAAATCGCAGAATTTACACAACCGTCAATGACGTCTGCCCTCACGCGTCTGCCCGCGTTCGGGTCGCGCACTCGGCGATCGCGCGTCATTGCCTATCCCGCCCCTCCACCCTCGTTCTGCGCGCCCGCCGTCGACTCATCGCAGGTCATTCTTATCGTTCTAACTTTTAAAATATTAGTCCAAATTACTTAGTGTAAAAGACAAATTTTATCTACATTAAATACCGAAAGCGATGAAGGTATTTATTTTGATACGAATTAACTAAATACTCTAAAATATGCAACTTAAAAAAAGTATTCAATTTAAATGTATTTATAGCTCACTATTTTGGCTATAATGGCTTCCACATAAAAGGTAGATATATGCTGTCGCGGACTTTTATTTAGAACTCTTTAAGACAAACAACCCCACAATACATTCTTTTCATGTAACTCCAGCGGTTTAGGCAGCGCACGCAAAGATAGATCTCAGAGGGCAGGATTTTTTCCGACTTACTGGATACTTATCGTTATATTATGGCTAAATCACATAAAATCTTTATAAATTGTAGCCTATGTGTTATTCTGATATATAAGCCACATTACTGTAAAGTTTCATTAAAATCCGTTCGGTAGTTTTTGCGTGAAAGAGTAACAAACATCCATCCATCCATCCTCACAAACTTTCGCGTCAGGTTTTTTTTTTCGTTACGGAATTTCTACATTCGGTCGCCGCGCTCAGAGTCTCCGATAAAAGCTATGCAATAGCTTAAAAACAACTGTGTGGTAAAAGCGATAAAAACCTTGTGCAAAGATGATAATGATAATTAAAAATTGATAAATTATAGGAATGTTTATTATTACAGTCACAAGCTTGGTTTGAAATGAGTTCAGTCAGTGATAAAACTAGTGAACCATCAAATGAGGCTGATGATTTCAGGTTGAAATGAACCGACACACGTTGCCAAGCTTACCGTACATATGCAAAGTTATGCTCGCTTTAGGGCACATTTGTATTAATACAATGGTCGCTACAAATTTGCCTACCTAAAGCGCAAGTGGCAGAAAAAAAAATTCCGACAATTATATGAAATGCAAAACAGAGGAGAGACAGAAAGGAGAGTACGTCTTTGCGGTGTTGTAGGACAAATATAAGCTTATAAAAATGTTTAATGTGCCCTACATAAGCTGCGACATATAATGCAACTTATACCCACCCGCCCTAGTGCGGTCTAAGCTTAAAGCACTTTGTCAACACACATTTCTCGTATAGCAGCTTTATTCCAGTCTATCTCATGTACCAGATCACTCTAGCTAGGTCCTATGTACAGGAATATATGCTAGATATCTCTATAGCGGCCGTAGCATCACTCAGCTCTGCCCTCTTGCTGCCTGGCTAAAGACAGGTTTATACGAACCCAGTAATGTGACAGTACAGTAACTCAGTCCAGCGCCGACTTCGCGCCCTCAAGTCAGTTTAGTTGACTAACCTACTGTCGATCTCGTCTACATGAACCCACTGACTGTATTTGAAATTCCGAGTCACTGGGTCCATTCACTGCCATCGTATAAACCAGGCATAATATTTTAACCACGGCAGGATTTATTCTCATATACAGGGTGTAAAAAGACACATCACAAAGCCGTAAACTACGCATACTGTACGTATAGCTAAGTAGCTTTGCGCAAAAATTATTGCTGGGAACCGTAATTTTTTTTTTTTTAATAAAAAAAAACAAGTTTTTATTGCGCGCAATGTAACGCGAACCCACGCTTGAATGAACGGATTCAGTGTTAGTTAAGCTCCGCCCCTACGCTACGTAGGTAGGTACTTGTTGTTCATTGCGTTTTTGTAACTTCAAATGCGTAATCTGTTAAGATAAATCTAAAATTCAGGTAATGTTTGTTTGGAAAAAAGTTTCGTATTATCGCATAGAATTCATTTTCGTGAAAAAGTAAAAAAAAAAAATGCGACTTTGACCTTCAATATCTCCAGAACCAGTAGATTCCCAGGTATGGTCTAGTGGAAAAAAATGATGCAAATAATGGGTAGAATATGTGGCTTTCGGCTTCGGAAAGTGTCTTTTTACACCCGATATAGTTCGTTCCAATACGAGAGAAGGTAAAGCAATTTATATAAGTTTTTGGCTAGATCCTACCTACGACCGCCATCTTTAGCCTTTGCGTTTTGTAAAGAATGTTAATAGCTCTCTCAGACATTGCGTGCTAAGTTAAGATTGATACCCTAATTGTATAAAATTGCTGTTAGCTTCGATTGAATGTCTTTTGTTAGCCAACCTGTCTTTGATGTTTTATGTACAGCTTTCTACTGAAGCTAAAATATCTTTTGGTTTGTAAATACTATTATTATAAGCCTTGTGGTGGGCCTGGAGATTCTTAAAAAATCTAAAGTACTTCTATGGTTTAGGTAAAATAAAAGCTTTGATTTGACTAATACATTCGCTAGGCATGATGTCATGCATCAAAGTCCAGCAAATACCAATTTGCCTTATTTAATTGGTTTATTTGAAACTAGCTGCCCGCCCCGGCTTCGCTCGAGTAGCACTAAGTACGTATCTACGGCGCACCTACCTGCCTACCCTACCTACCCTACCGACCCTACCGACCCTACCGACCCTACCTACCCTACCTACCCTACCTACCCTACCCTACCTACCCTACCTACCCTACCTACCCTACCTACCCTACCTACCCTACCTACCCTACCTACCCTACCTACCCTACTAAAAAGTATCCTATGTCCGTCTCCTGGTTCTAAGCTACCTCCCCACCAATTTTCAGCCAAATCGGTTCAGCCGTTCTTGAGTTATAAGTGGTGTAACTAACACGACTTTCTTTTATATATATAGATAAAAGATAAATGCTTTGATTTTGAGTTAGAAAGTTAAGCTGAAACTGAAAGAAGTTGATAAATTACTTTTAGTTTTCTAAAGATTTACTAAGTTTGGAAGAATCATCAAGATCCTTTGCCACAATTTCTACCTACAACCACATAATTAAACAAGCCAGTACCTACCATCTTTATAAAATCAATAATTTGAATTCGGAAACGGAACGAGAACGGCGCGGGCGCATTTGATTTTTTTCCTCAATCCTAGGGCGCTTTGTTAGCTCCGCTTCTTTCACTCTGCCACATACGCCTGTCTCATGTCGAGGGTGGGTATAGAGGGTGTTGAGCGCCAGATGTTTTGGAGATTCTCTTTTTTTTCTTTACGGTCTTAACAATGGGGGCGAGCTTAAGATTTGAGCATATGGTCCGTGAACAGGTATTGATAGGCGAAATCTTCAATTTTTTTCGTCCGGCTATATCGTTTTTGAGTATTTGATTTTTGGAGTTTATATTTTTGCTGAGGTAATGAGAATTTGAGTTGTTTCGTTTTTTGTTGAGTATTTCTTTGCCGTTATGATGCGTTAGTAACTTAATGCACATTGTTTGGTTATAAGCTTGGTGGAGATAAAAAGAGGTTTACTAATTAAGATAAACCGGTACTTTTTGTCACATAGGTATGTCATAAATATTATAGGTTTATGAAATCCTAACGGTATTTTTGGTCTTATGAGTGCATAGTGCAAACTCGTACTATAAAGCTTTTGCCAATCAGTAGGTGCAATATTCAATACTATTGATATTAAAAAAGATATACATATTTGAGGTGGCATGCCCGCGACGTCACCCGCGTTGATTTCGGAAATTAAACCACGGGAACATACTACGAGGATGAGAAGTATCCAACATCCTAACCTAAGTTATGGTCTACCCATGTACCAAAATCCGTTCAGCCATTTTAGCTTGAAAGCGTAACAAACAAACTCACTTTCGCATTTACAATATCAGTTAGGATTTCAACGTCATCAGATAATTAGTCACTAAGCTATATATCAATACTTGCCCCTCTTATCCAAACGACAGTTACCCAAAACTACAAAGCTTCTTTATTAAACTTGAAACAAAAGACAACCTTGTCGAATAAGCTTGTGTTTTCCTATTCCTAGGTGCAAAAGTCATAAACGGTAATAGTCAGTACTAATAGCCATCAATATTGTTTTGCGAAAACATCTGCTGCTATTGTAAGGAGGTGCTAAATGTAAACAGACAATAAACGTGAAATCTGTGGGAGATTCTTTCCCATGATGACGAATTGTGACGTTTTATGATGTTAGATCAAGTGTATGAGAAGATTAGGAATGCAACAGGCGGGATGGGAAGCTGTTAGTGAAAGAGCCTTGAATTTTGGAAAAGAAGCTAGTCGTATCACCACGAGTTAAACGTTTGAAGACTAACCAGTTGTCAAGGACTTTAGGCATTATCTGGTGATTCATCAGAAGCTGGTATGGATTCGAAACACTAAATCAATCAATCTGCCTAGCCTTTGCCCAACTATGTTGGGCTCGGCTTCCAGTCTAACCGGATGCAGCTGAATACCAGTATTTTACATGGAGTGACTGCCTATCTGACCTCCACAACCCAGTTCTTGGGTAATATGATACCTCTTGGTAAGACTGGTTGTCAGACTTTCGGGCTTCTGACGACCCGTAACGACAGTCAATGATCCACGAATGACAGCCGGGACCAACGGCTTAACGAGCTTTCCGAGGCACGGAGAGGTCTTGGTATGTAAAGATGCTCACCCATCCTCGGTACAACCCCAGCAAGCGTAGCTTACCCGTGCGGCTGTTATTACTTAGTTAGCCAATATGTAGGGAAATAAGCGGCAACTATGTAGATCACGTGCATGACTTGGCCAGTGATCTTCACAAGCCTTTTAATTCTTCTACTGACTGACCATCAGACATCAACGTTATACCAATTCAGAAGTTTAGTCTACACGATCTAAAAGACAAATCTTTCAATACAACAAGAAACCCCAACATCCCTTTCTGTCCCAATGGGATCTTTAACCTCATAACTTCTACCCACATTTCTTTACAATACCTCTAGGTGTCTACCTGGTCTTCGTCCTGATCGTGCTAACCCATAAATAGTCATATAGCTTGGTAGAATGTCACGGAGTCATAGTAAGGAGATAGTTCCCACGAACACAGGAAGTGATGGGTAGATAGAGTGAGCCGAGGTGCGACTGAGAGCGGGGATCTAATACTACCCGCGAACCGGTGAAGGTGTGGATTTAAGAGACTGTGGGGCAGCAGTCATGTTTGTTATTAGTGTGTCGCAGTGGAAATCTTACTGTGTTATGTTAGATTTAGCTGTGGAGGTCGTTCGCAACATAAATGGAATGTCAATGGAACCCGCTTTGATAACGTAGTCATTTATAACAAATTTCCAGACATGGAAAGAGCTTCCACTTTCATTGTTTAAAAAGACATTCCGAAGCTTTTTAGTGGCGAAAGTATATTACAATATTAAGGAGTTCCTAATTGAGAAAGAATTTTTAAGCTGTGTACATATATTTTGTACTTAGTTCATTGTGTAATATTTTAGAATTGTATTGAATTATTTAGTTACAAGTTGAATGTTTTAAATCCTTTGCATGTCTACGTGGTAAAATATGGCTGAACTCTATATTTTTTGTCATCATTTACTGTTACCCATATTTGCAAAATAAAATAATCTTTAACGTTTTTGACTACTACGAGTATGCATGTTGTCTGTTGTTCAAGGACGGTGCGTTTGACGATAATGGACACTTTCTCAGAAGACACCGGACTCTTCACGAAGATAACCCTTTTCACACCGAAAACCCGCCGGGAATGAAGGAGGTATTCTTACTTATAATTTCCATTGAGGAAACGATCAGTATTAGTTTTCATAAAACCAGCATTGATTGCCATTCAGCACATTCCGCTTCCCCACTGCGTCATGCGAATTAGCCATTTCTAACTTCTTACTATGTCCAATCAAAATCGCTTCCGCCACAAGCGGACCCACCCGCTCCCCGCTAACAATACACCCACACAAAAAAAAAAACGCTCTCCCGCATACAAAGCGAATACTTTCCGAACATCTGTCAGCATGGGGGGCGTCTTCCATCCCTCTCTGGCGCTACACAGTGGTATATTTCCGTCTCTACCTATAAGTTGGCAGGTAGACAACCTGAGTTTCGCGAGTCATGTTCAGGACTCAAAGATCATTGGGTTACTAGTACATGTATGTATACCGTGATTATGATGGTTCTAAGGGGTAATATGCATATTATAGAACTTACAAGCTTTGTTTAGAAAGGGGTGAAATTACTGTACTATTTTGTGTGCTTAGATTTTACAAGGTCTTCCTGGGCAATAGAAAAAAATGCGGGCCAGTCTTTGGGGACTGCTGATAGAAGTGAAAACTAAGTAACTTGTGAATTGTATATCAATGTACATATATACACAGTATACATATAGCTCATGGGAAGCGTGCGGGGACGATGACTCGAGTTCCATTATTTTTGTTCACCCAAAAAGTGCTCAACGCGCCTACAGAAGTTTTCACTTCAAAAACCTTTATTGACATCGACACGCTAAGAAGTAGAAGATTTCGCTTGGTTGGAACGTTTTAATGCTATAAATGCTGATTGTGAAAATTGTGAATTGATGAGAAATAGGTAACATTAGAAGTCGTAAGATTCACTAACTCTAGAACAGATGCCAAGACCCTCAGGAAAATTCGTCTTCATATTAAAAGCTACTTTACTCATGGCAAATGGGACAATTCGCAAAATCATTCATTTAAAACCGGCCAGGTGCGTGGCGGACCACGCACAATGAAGGATTCCGTAGTTGCACTTTAAAGCTTAATATTTCGCAAACGGATTCCTGAATTGAAGAATGATTTTCACACACCCACAATATTTTTGAACGACCTTCCCAAATATACTCCACGCTATGGGACAGACGAGAAAAAAAACATCCCCAATTTACGTGTAGGGGAGGTACCCTAAATAAATATATTTTTCTTGTTTTTATTTTACACTTTGTGCCAAATTACAGCTTTCTAGTAGGTACTAACCGTCTCTGAGCTAAGCCGCGGACAGACACGACAGACAGACGGACATGGCGAAACTTTAAGGGTTCCTTGTTTACTACGGAACCCTAAAAAGCGACTCTTGCTACGACACAATAAAGTGCAATTCAGGTCGCACAGCGCTAATCACCTACAGTTATATTCACGTAAAGTTGCCTCCCTTCCTATCGCGTGACTCTTAGATCTTCTGACTACGTTACACTCACTGAATTGGCCCGACAAGACGGGCCCGCCGCGTACTTGAAGCTTCATACCTAAACTGCGGAGTGTCCCATATGTATTAATCTGTGCTATTGGGTCAAATTCCAAACTAATACCTACGAAAAGCTATGATAATATCTTCTTCTCTTCTAAAAAATAATAATAATAATCTGTATGAATATCTCATACAGATAATTTTCTCTATCTACGCATGAAAGTGCATATTCAAACCCCAGTAGATACCAAGTCAATAAGGTCACTGCAATAACACCATAAAATAAAATGCACCATGCATCGCACCCCATAGCCACGGTGCATTACACTGCAACGCAAAGGGTCGCGGGCGCACCCTCGCTAACATCCCTCTGTCTCTCTCACTCGTATTATTAGAAGGGAGTTAGATAGTGTCATCTCGCCCGCTCGCAGTGGTAGGTGCGGGAGTAATGTGCTTTTTTTTTGTTCACGGTTATGGATGTTGAAGTACGGTGTTTTTGGGGGTGGGCAGGATTTTAAAGGCATGACGTGCTTGATCTTATCAGCTAGTGGTAATAGAATTAACTAATAAGATACCGTTAACATTACAGCCTAAACTCAACCTCTTTTCAGGTCGATTTTCAGTCGTAACGATGCAACTGCAGTCCTTAAGGATTTTCTACTTAAGAAATAATTAAGTTCGACAACGTTTTGAGCGAAAAGATGAATTTGTTCGGCTATAATATAATAATAGAGGTAGACCAAAGAAAATATGATGGATTGTCCGATAGAGTACATAACATAACATCACGCCTGTAGTCCCCGAAGGGATAGGCAGAGGTGTACCTATAGTACAACCACATTTCGACAGTTATGTTTAAGTCCCATGTAATGGGGGCGAGCCTATCGTCATCAACCGAGCACAAATCCAGACTCCGGGCTGCTACTGAGAAATTCCAGGTGGAAAACCCAATACCTCATACTCAGCAGTAGCACTTTCGACTACTAGACCAAAGAGGCAGTATATTTACAATGCAGAAGCATAAAAATGTGAAGAGCCTGTCTGATCAATTCACACTTTTAGATTGACCAAAAAAACTAACACAAGGCCTTCGAAAAATGCGAAACTGCAGCAGTATAGAAATTAATAAATAAATGATTGCAAAATTAATTAGTCCGCAAACTAGATAACAATATAAATAGCGAACCAATTAGTCGTTAGTTCAATAAAATAAAACTGCATAGCTGGCGTCACCTGTCGGTAATCTCGAGATAAGCGCTGAATACAATGACTAGGTTAGTTTTTTAAAACTTTTTTGTGGCACAGAATGTAGTAATAAACGCTTGATTGAGGACTTGTAATTGGCTAGATAGGAGGCAG
This sequence comes from Agrochola circellaris, assembly GCA_914767755.1. Lineage (NCBI taxonomy): Eukaryota > Metazoa > Arthropoda > Insecta > Lepidoptera > Noctuidae > Agrochola > Agrochola circellaris. The sequence goes on from OU611867.1 coordinate 11,140,311, forward strand.
AACACCTAACCAGTTCTTCTATTCGTTTTTAACATATCCGCACGAACTACTAAGAATAGGGACGTCATACCACCCATCCGGCTCATCCTGGCCAGTTAGCTCCGCTTGTATTCTAACTGACTTGTAAATCTTTTTACCAAGTCCTGAGCTTGATGGTGGAGTTTCTTGCCGGCTCTTCTCCATAGGAAGTGACCAATTGGGACCGTGCACCTAGCTTCTGAAGTTTCATAAATGCCCATGTAGGTTTATGTGAAATAAAATATTTTGATGAAGATGAATGTGACATTGAACCAGATTTCGCCACGGACCGGCTGAACTAAAAAAAAATCTTGTTTGAGATTGATTTCTCTTACTAGTTTAAAATGTAAAATTTTCATGAAAAACTCCTGATTCTTTAACAATGGTTTCTCAGATAGAGAAACCATTGTTAAAGAATCAGGAGTTAGGGTTTTTTAATCAAAGTGCTGACACGAGGAAAACGTTGCAAGTAGTCTTGTCTTTAAAAAAAACACTGCCAAATCTATATTTTTCTAGAAATCCAAAACGCTTTGAAAGAGATCTTCATTTGACTAGGCTCTCTGATAAGGGAACCTCCCAGTTTGATTCTCGTTGCTTTTCTTCCTATCTTTCATAACTTAACATGGTTCCTACATGACATCAAAGTAGTACTATACACACCCACACACACACACACATAGGTGGTTACTACGCCAGGGTGAGCGCGCACGCGATTGGCGTCGCACGCGCCAGGTGCGCAGGAGTCGCTCTGTCGGGCCCTTACACTCCCCTCTGTCCCCCTCCCGCAACACCCCCGTTTAAGGGGAAATGGGATTTTATGAGAATTAGGGATGGGGTGAAATAGGGTAATGGTTATCGATAATTTTTTTATCTAAAGAGCATGGATATTGATTGCGGGGCCTCTATATTTGGATGATTTTATAGATGAATAGAGAAATCTTACTGTTATATTTATTATTTCGTTCTACAATGCTAAGATGATTTAAATTTAAGCAAAGATGGTGAAATTAATGTCACTTCTATAGACTATACATTACATAATGAACGACGGGGTCGCGCAGCTGTTTAACGTGTCGTATTTTATTGACAAATAGATCAAGTTTTAATTGATATAGTGATAACAATATCTTTGTTGATTTTCAATCATCTAAATATTATGGTTGAGCACTTTCAATTCGCTAGTTTTTTTTTGTTATATTCGTCCAAATTCTTAACTTGTGGAATGAGCGATTTATACCGAACTTAAAAACACAATATTTATATAGTTTGGATTATTTATATTAACTTTACATGATAACAAGAAACCACTTCATCCAGGACGATTACAAGCCAGCCTTCCATTCACACAGATAGGCAAAAAATCATTTAAATTGTTTTCTCATTACCACATTTGTATAAACAAAAAATATATCACCACTCATTATGTCAATAAGGTAAATTATGGACCACACACGACGAAGGACTACATTATATTTAACCTGACTTGTTCATAAATATTTATATTGGATCTTGTAGTTTACTTGATAAGTTGAGAATTTAATACTCTATATTTGGTAATAATGTTTTTATGGTCAAATAATGATAGGCAGGGATTTAAAAAGAAACCCTGACTGGCCCTAAACGGTGAGGTAAAAATGAGTGTGGATGGATTTTGATGTGTATTGCGAATTCATTCGTCAAAAGTCAAAGCTGATGATAATGGTACTATTGATAGTACAAAATTTAGATCTTTCTTATTCAAGAGAACGCAGCTGTCAGCACCATTTTCGAAAATAAAGCAAACATTTAACATACTAGTATCCTAAACCAATACATTACCCTATCGATATCACAATTCATCGACACTATCACATCTCTAGGGTAACAAAAAAATGGTACGTGCCCATGTCCACAGGTATAAATGACAAAAATAGGTGGATATAGATCATAATCTATAGTTCTATAGAAATGTGACGCTTGCGCTGTTTATTGCTAACGGCGTAAGCAGGCCACGCGGTAGTATATACAATAATAGAGAGAGCGTATTTTGTAAGTTTCTATATACAGGATGGCAGGGACATCGACGCGCAAAATTTCAACGCAAGAGGTGAATCCATGGTATCAGTTTTCGCGTCGATGTCCCTGACACCCTGTATATGTGAAGGGCAATCTCCGGAACCACAGCTCCTTTTTGAAAAATTCTTTCACCATTTAAAAGGAACGTTATTCCAGATGGACATTATATATACAAAAAGAAGTTCATATAATACAAATAAAGTACTATCTTGAATTAAAGCAAGCCTAGTACTTTTTGTTAGATGTTGCTCAGAACTTGTGCACAACGTGTCGTGAACAGAATATTGTCTTCACATGTAAATAGCGACCCGCCCCGGCTTCGCATGGTGCAACCATGCGAAGCCGGGGCGGGTCGCTAGTCCAATATAATAAATGCGAAAGTGACTTTGTTTGTTTCGCTTTCACGCTAAAACGGCTGAACGGATTTGGATGAAATTTGGCACAGGGGTAGACCTTGACCTGGAGAAGGACATAGGCTACTTTTTATCCTGGATCGCAGACGAATCTGCGGGCAACAGCTAGTAAGGAATAAAAGTAGGTATCATTGCTTGATGATAATTATTTTAAAGATTGTATGATTTTGTTAGAAATAGTAAGAAGTTTCTGTGGTCCCGAGCAGAAAAAGGGTGATATTAAAGTAATTAATTAAGAGGGGCTTATAAGAAAGATATCCCTTATTATTGTTTCTTAATATTAATGGTTATTTCAAAGGTATAGGCAGAAAGAAATACTTTACACTTCACTTTTCTGACGTTCGAAAAGTGCTGATTCTCAGCCTAGTTTGAATAAATGACATTTGAATTTACAATTATCGAAAATCTGGCTAGGTTATTTGCATCCAGTGGATTCTCTAAATAGAGAGGAGCTCGTGGCTAAGTAATAATAGCCGCACGGCTCAATCCATCAGGTTAAGCTACGCTTGCCGGGGTTGGTCCGTGGATGGGTGACAACTTTACATACCGAGACTCCTCCATGCCTCGGAAAGCACGTTAAGCCGTTGGTCGCGGCTGTCATTCGTGGATCTTTGACTGTCGTTATGAGTCGTCAGAAGCCCGAAAGTCTGACAACCAGTCTTACTAAAGGGTATTAGATTAAGGGGTATTAGGTATATAGATTGCAAATAGTATTGGTATTTCAAAACTTCATAACTAAACCGCCAAACTGTATAATCATAAAGTCATATTAATTACAGACCCTAATGAAAGGAACACTAAAGGACATAGTCCAAAAAGTCTGACAACCAGTCTTACCTAGGGATATCGTATTACCCAGTAACTGGGTTGTGGAGGTCAGATAAGCAGGAGCTCCATGTAAAATACTGGTACTCAGCTGCATCCGGTTAGACTGGAAGCTGACCCCAACATAGGGAAAAGGCAGATAGGGCAAAGGCTAGGCAGATTGATTGGATTCTCTAAACAATCTTTGTAGCGATGCTTGGGGGGGGCGTATATCCAGCAGTGGACGTGATGGAGATGGTGATGTTGACGGCTTAGTTTCAGATGCGTTTTGGAACTTCTTTCTTCTTCAATAATCCCTCCTATGTTTTAGATTAATTAAATATTAGGACCTGTTTAAGGGGGATGCGCCAAGGTAGCCCGCGAGATACAAATTTCCTCCTTACTTTTTTGCAAATTACAGGTCAGTGTCAAGTTGTGCCTTGATTAAAATACAATATTCACGACCGTAACAAATATGTCTTTACAGAATTATAATCATTAGAACCAGCAATACAACTCCTAATGTTAGAATAATCCTAAAATGTCATGATTTCATGAAATAGTCGTTCAATAGGATTATATGAACTTATAAAGTTGTATTGATGATTTTTATATTTATAATTCTTGAAATAAATATTTGATGCGGCCGCGAATCATATTTAGATTAACATACAACATGATACTGACCTGCAAATTGCAAAAAAACGTAAGGAATGTTTCATTTCGCAGGTTACCCTGACGCTTTCACCTTAAATAGTTATTTAATACCTGTCAAATTAACAGCCCTCGAAACTTGTTTAGCGATTAGTATCTCATGAAGTCATGATTGCTACATATCAAGGAAACCTACATTCAGGTAAAACCCAAAAGCCTAACTATATAAAAAATATAAAAAATTTTACTTATAAGAGAATGGGCACGTGTACAAAGACATGTGGTTTACACATTCAGAAACAAGTGACAAACGGACATACATTGCGAAATATTGCAAGAAGGTACTTCAATGAAATTGATTGCGTTTGGAGGGTGGGACCACGTTTTTGGTAGAATGGTCTACTTTTTTTTTGTGTAATGTAGGCTGATAAGAAGTTTTTGTTAAATATAACATGTTTAAAGTTTATTAACAAGGTCGGCTTTGAATAATTTAATTTCAAACGTTACTCAATTGTATTTCGTTTAATCGAAATTCTATTTAGACGCGTCCCTTTTTCAGTGGGGTAAGTTTACTTTTGACTTGCATCATGTAAACAGCAACTTGAATGATTACTAAGTAATAAACTGATTGATCACTTTTAAAAGGCAGAACCTAAGAACTTATCTTTCGTATTTTATGACTGGTTTATACGATGGCAGTGACTGAATCCAGTGGCTTGGAATTTCGGACCCAGGCAGAGGGTTCATGTAGACGAGAACGGCAGTAAGTCAGGCGGGGGAAGCTACTAGGCCCGATAATATACGGGTAGGTTAGTAAACTGGACTGACGTGAGGGCGCGAAGTTAGCACTGGACTGGGTTGAAACTAGTGTCTACACGAGCCCAGTTGCAAGTCAGCGCTGGACTGACATATGCACGGTTTGCCTATAAATAAAACGAATCGTTTAGCTTACCAATGCTAGCATATTTTATTACCAAATTGGGCATATAAATAGATTAGGAAGCGAGTTTTATGTGATAGCTACTTCCATAAAGGAGGGTCTACTATACAAAGCTATGGGGTCTTTGCTTCAATATTGGTAAAGATACAAGTCTTAATTTTAACTAAAACGGTCCGTAAATTATAAGAATCGGCCAGTACTGTATTGTCACATTAGTGAGTTCGTATAAACTTGTCTGTAAGATTGGAAGATGTGCAAATGCAGAAATATCAAAGCGTCCTCTATGAGACTACTACGAGAATCGGGTAACACAGTAACCTAGATAAGAGAAGAAAGATTGTGTGAAAGGTAATATTGCAAGAAAGGGGGTGACTACTAAGATGGCGGTTCATAGAGATATGAAGACATAGGACATTACTGTTGCGGCCTGCAACAGGGGCATTGATGGACGGGAGTAAATGTGGGCCGAGGCGAAGCCGAGACACAAATACGTGAGTCCATCAAAGTTACCTCCTAAGTTTCTAAATAACACCACAGATATAAGTTTTCATAGTAATTTATTTGGCCGTTAAACACAACAGATATGGCGCTCGCATATATTCGACCAGTACCGCATTTTCGATTTATGTCGACGAAGTTTGTCAAAATAATGCTGGAATTTCCAAGATGTTGGAGAAAAGGGCATATAAAGCACCCAAGAATAGGGGATAATGGCTGGAGTATGATGGTGACCATACAACCCTGAAGAATAAGCAGCCTATAAAGTCCCCACTGCTGGGACACAGGCCTCCTCTATTCGAGAGGAAGTGTAAACTACCACACGAACCCAATGTGGGTTGGCAGATGTCACATGTCACCGAATTTTTTTGGTTGTGATGTTTTCCTACACCGTTTTGAGAGCAGTGGTGATGAAATTATTAACAAAAAGTAAAGCGCCTGCCTGGGTTCGAACCTGTAAGTCCAGGCCGTTACCACTAAGCCACCACTACCCTTGAATCGTGACATCGAAATATTCTTCAAACGTCATTCTCACGAATCCAAAATAGGTACAAACATAAAGAAGATTTAGCAATAACATAAAGTGTATTACTTTTAAGACAGATAAAGCACGTACGTACATACGTCCATGATATATATGTGAGTACATCAGTATTGTTTAATTAATGCACTTTGTTTCCGATGATTAATATTTTTACACGTGGATTTGATGACCTTCGAATTGAGATTGTTTTTGGAAGGATTTCCCTCCCCCGCCACTTCTCCTCACATACTCTTGTTGATGCTTTGGGGAGGCCAATGTTCAGCAGTGGACGCGTATCGGCTGAAATATGTGTTATTTCCTAATTGGAGGATACTGCTGCCCATTCTCCTGATACAATCTCTTAGTAGGAAAGGTTATCCGCAAGTTTGACCGAAGTCCTGGTGAAGATTAAGGAAATCCAATGGATGTGGACAACGAAGGACCGGTGGTCATGGGAAATTGGCGACATAGCTTGGAGAATCCTACATAATATATGTCTAGCAGTTTTCGTATTTAGCTGTTATTGTGTGAAGATGATGAATTCCTAATAGCTTATTTAGAAATTCAATAAGGAAATAGACAACTGGCACATTTCATATAGGCATGAGGGAATGATACAAACCAGGACTTCAGAGTCAACTAGTAATTTAACAGACCCGTGTAAGCAGGACTCGATCTTATAATAAGTAAACCGAAGTATCATAATTTAAACTAAATTATTATTAGACAAAAACAAAATGACTCATCAGTTTAACTCAAAAACAAGCGGAACATTATGGTTATTACGTCAAAGAGAGTTCGATAAAATAATAAACAATATTATTGGACAACACGACGACGTGTTCGAACACACCCAGAACGCGTGTCGAATTACACACACATCTATGAAACTAGTGTTAAAGATATGGAAGAAAAAATTTGTTACATTATTATAATAGTGTTACTTTACCTTTCTTCGGTCTGGACGAATAAGAAAATAATACTTACTAAAAGCTCTAGTAAGCAAAATACAACAGTTTTATTTGCATTCTTAAAAATGCACACCGTAATTCAAGAACCGTCTGCGTTTTGAGACGATGAGGACGACGAAAAATTTAAGGGATACAGTTTTCAAAAATCTGAATTTCGTGCTACAACACAACATAAGATTAAACAGTGCGGAATAAAAAAGGTGACATGTGTATAAGCAAAAAAAAAGTGTTAAAGCCAACTATCTCACAAGTGCTTAAATACAACACATTGACAACACACAACATCTCAAAGGCGATGACAATGACAATTACATTGAAACTGGATCTAAACATTGATTTACGGAACAATAATTACAACTAAGTTAGATTAACACTACAGTGTGTAATAAAGTAAAATAGGGTGATATCACAAATAACATAAAAGTGTAAAAGCCAACAACAAGTGCTAAACGACACATAAATCTAAACACAAAACACAGGACAACAACAAAAAGCCAACAAAGACACGTGCTAAAACCAACAGATATACATATACAACAACAGCACGTGCTAAAACCAACACAGATACAACAACGGCCGTCTCACCCATTGTGGTGGCACGTCTGCATGTTGATGGTGCTGGTGGTGGTGGTGATGGCGTCTGTCGGGCTGGTGGTGGCCGTTGGATGCTGCGCAGGAGGTTGCCGCCACACCGTACTGGTGCAGAAATAGGGGGTGAACGGTGCTGTTTGTGGTTATATTTTGGAAAGTGATGAAGATTTGCTGGTAAAAGATTGTGGTAGACATATTGAAAAGTTTTCGTAAAAATCTACAGATACATTTTGCAGTATTGTGGAAGATACATTGAAAAGTGACTTATCGACAGATGTGTTAAACATAAATAAATGCGTTACAATAAGTTTGTGTTTTTAATGGAGAAACAATTTCTTTAAATCTAATGCGTTTTTAGGGTTCCGTACCTCAAAAGGAAAAAAACGGAACCCTTATAGGATCACTCGTGATGATTATAAACGCACATGGCATGATACTTTATTACTCAAACAAAGACCTCTTATCAATTATAGCCGTATCTCCGGTTACCTGAAACTGTCATTTCCTTAACCCTATTCCACGACCTATTTCAATATGGGTAAATCGATTACGTCACTCTGACCCGATAGCTATCAACGTTTTATTTTAAATTAAAAAGAACTTTCAAGAGCTAGAATTTGAATTTTTATATAGATGGCTGGAAATCTTTGAGATTAGCCTTGGTTTCTTAAAGTCGCTTCAAAATTTGTTGCCAAATGTCAATGATTTCATTGGATGTTGTTGCTTCGGTCAACTGGGCATAATCTTAATCATAGACATAACATGGTTTGTCAGCAGATTAGCTGATCAAGTGTTTTGATGAAACTTTTAAAAGTCAGGGGTTAAGCATCGTTACGTTTGATTAAACAAGCTGTACAGACAAAAGCTGTAAATACCTTATAGTTACGTAACATTGTGGCTAAGTCATAACAGCCGCACGGGTGGATCCATCAGGTCAAGCTACGCTTGCCGCGATTGGTCCGTGGATGGGTGGGTGGATCTTTTCATAACAAGACTCCTCCGTGCCTCGGAAAGCACGTCAAGCCGATGATCCCGGCTGTCATACGTGGATCTTTGACAGTCGTTACGGGTCGTCAGAAGCCCGAAAGTATGACAACCAGTCTTACCAAGGGGTACCGTATTACCCAGTTACTGGGTTGTGGAGGTCACATAGGCAGTCGCTCCATGTAAAATACTGGTATTCAGCTGCATCCGGTTAGACTGGAAGCCGACCCCAACATAGTTGATAAAAGGCTAGGCATATTGATTAAGTTAGGCAAAATTCAAAAGTGTTTACCTAGTGATATAAAAGTTACAACTTTGATAAAATACCTATTGCATAATAGTACGGTTTCGATAATAATATGTTCATAAAATATCTGTCAATACTTTAGAAGAAAATCGCTTTTGTTTGTTGCGTAAGTGTAACATATTTAAGCACGTGACTGTACGTACATGTCCACAAAGGGTTAGTCTGGTTCCCAGTAACTCGGAATTGTGGACCCAGTCATAGGGTTCATGTAGACGAGATCGGCAGTAAGTCAGGTGGAATCACGGACTGCGTCCGAAATTGTCTCGGCTTCGTCTCGGCCCACAATTTCATTTTCGTCCATCAATGCCCCTGTTGCAGGCCGCGACCGTAATCTATTATTTTTGTAACTAGTTTCACTGAAATCATCCTAAAAACTGATTTCACTTACTAAAAACATCATTTTATTCAATTACACACCTCACCCCAGTTCAACTCTAACGAGCCAACTCCCGTACGCTGCCATCAACTATCAAATCAACTAATCTCACGGAGGCAAGGGCCAGGGGGTGTAACAGTAAAACTTAGTAATGGTATCGGAGAGGTTCGGAGGTCCGGGCCCTTTTAGCGACGTTTACTGTAAACGGTATATAGGGATTAGCTCTTTGACTATTCGTGAACCGTCTTGTTATTTAGTAGGCGAGGAGCTTGGGATAGTTTCTTTCTGGAACGAAGTTACTTTAACGCGACTAGTGGGAGGAGTTGACTGGTAGAAATCGTCACGTAAGGGAAAAGCGTTATGCCCCATGCGAGTATCGTGTAAGGAACTTCGTTCCAGTCGGGGGTCTCCCAACGGCATACAATTTTTGTTCCAGATATAATTGCTTTGAGCACTGGGCCACCAGTGGTAACGGCCGCGATTTACAAGTTGTTCGAACCTTGACAGGCGCTTAACTTTGTGTAATTTATTTCGTCACCACTGCTCTCAAAACGGTGAAGAAAACAATCGTGAGGAAACCGGCATGTCCTAGAAGCTAACATTGGAGGACATGTGACTTCTACCAACCCGCATTGGGCCAGCGTGGTGGATTACGGGCCACTTCCTTTCACAAAGCGGAGGCCTGTGTCCCAGCAGTGGGAACATTATAGGTTAATTAAGCTACGAGTATACTTGATTTTGAAAGAGGTATGAGGTTTGGTATGCTCGAGACACAGTGCTGGCTCTCCGTGTCACTTAAGGTTACACGGAGTTAAGGGATCTGCAGTTGTAGTACAACTGAGGATCGATCTTAATCGAATCCCCGATTTTAAAGAAAAGAAAGAAAAATATTACCAGAGAGTCCAGAGACGCACACAGAATTTTCTTGAAAAGAAATATATTTTCATCCACACCTCAGTCAGGGGAGGAACTCGTGGCTAAGCAATAACAGCCGCACGGGTCGATCCATCAGGTTAAGCTACGCTTGCCGGGGTTGGTCCGCGGATGGGTGACCATCTTTACATACCGAGACTCCTCCGTGCCTCGGAAAGCACGTTAAGCCGTTGGTTCCGGCTGTCATTCGAGGATCTTTGACAGTGTTCAGAAGCCCGTAAGTCTGACAACCAGTCTTACCAAGGGGTATAGTATTACCCAGTTACTGGGTTGTGGAGGTCAGATAGGCAGGCGCTCCAGGTAAAATAGTGGTGTTCGCATTTGTGATGTATTAGCTGCATCCGGTTAGACTGGAAGTACCGACCCGAACATAATTGGGAAAAGGCTAGACAGATGAGTCATAGTCATATACGATTGATACAACTCCTGCAAATGGACTTCCGGTGTTTAGGGGGGCTAATTTGTTTGGGCCGCAATGTATCGGCAATTAACTTGAAGTTGCTGTCAACAAGGGGGTCACCAATAGGGATGTTGACTAAAACATTTTTTCTTTGTCCGTCATGTAGATTATTAAAATATATTAGACACGTATATTTTCTTTTTTTAATTAGTAAAAGATTACGGCAATACAAGAGACAAACGACGACGACGACGACGACGACGACGGCGTTGAGTAGACAATGCGTTAAAATGTGGCATGACGTCACTGGCCGGTAGATTTTATACCGACTTTTGACGTAGTGAGCCCCCACTCCCCAACTTTAATGCGTTTTATCTGAACCAAAAATAAAAAATACGTGTCAAATATTTAATTATTATCTGACTGACGGACTAAATAGTTTTTTTGAACGAAAAACTTCTTTAGGCGCGTTGAGCACTTTTTGGGTGAACAAAAATCATGGAACTCGCGTCATCGTCCCCGCACGCTTCCCATGAGCTATATGTATACTGTGTATATGTACATAGATATACAATTCACAAGTTACTTAGTTTTCACTTCTATCGGCAGTCCCCAAAGACTGCCCCGCATGTTTTTTTTGTTTCCATACAACATCCCTATTTCTATACCTCCTTGAGGTATTGCTCAATCTTTTTCATCAATCGAAACCTGATTGGATTGTGTTAATCGCAACCATGCCATTAAACAAGATCTTCTTTATATCTAGTAAACCTAAAGCCCGCTATATTCTGGGTCCCAAAAGTTCTTAGTACAGCTATCAGGTAGTACTATACTCTCCCACACGCGTCTATAAACATAAATGTACTAGCGCCAGCCACTCGGCCGAGTTGCTGCTTCACTTTTATAGCCGGACGACTGTCTTACAGTACTGTCGCGTACAGAAGTGTAGTTAGTAGAAAAAGAAATACAATTATTTGTTTTGTGATTATTATTGCTTATTTTACCACAGTTACAATGCTGCTAAGATATTTGAATGCCAAATAATTGTGCGTCAGAAATTACGGATCATAAAAAAATGTTAGTTGTTAAAAATTACGTTTTATTTTTTGTGTAGTGTTTAAGAGTTTTCTTTCTAAAACATGTAACTATTCTGATTTTTTATTGAAAAATATGTTCTACTAAATACTTCTGAGGAGGGAATTATATTTTTTTTCTAGGAAAAGTAAAAACAGAAAATTAAGTTCGATTAGAATAATGATCGCTCTGATTAGTGATTAGGAAGTAAAGTATAAACTCGAGTACATACAAAAACAACATTGCATTGAAGACGCGTGTTGAGCAATTGCTAACCAAATGAGAACGACTAAATACACTGGTCATCAAAAAAATCGACCCACCCAGTTTTTGTTTAATATTAGTAGATTATTTCACCGATAAGCTATTTCACAAGTTTGTTTTTTGTTTTGAGGGTCGATAAGATGATTGACGTCTTGTTTGCCATAAATCTTATTGCACTTGAAGGTACTCAACATTTTTTTAATACAGAAATACTGTTTTGTGTTGATTTGACGGTTTTACATCGGAACAAATGGACTCTTTCTTCCAGTCAGAAACAGACCTTTCTAGGGATTTCATGTGCATATCGTTAAGTTTAGTTGCTGAGGCTGTAGTTTAGATTAATTCTGTTTAAAAACAATGGACACTACTGAAGCTGAGGCGGCCCAAGTTGTGGCTTTGCTACAACAAGGTTTAAGTCAACGTGTCGTGGCCAGGAGGTTAAATCTCAGCCGTTCTGCAGTTCGGCGAGTTTACCAAAGGTTTTTGGAGACTGGGCAGTATCGAAGAAGATCTGGATCTGGAAGACATAGGGTGACAACTCAAAGGGATGATCGTTTCATTATGGTATCAGCTTTACGAAATCAACACCTTTCTGGTGTTGATCTCCAGCGACGCTTACGTGAAGATCGGGGTGTGGCTATAAGTGACAGTACTGTAAGAAGGAGAGTGCGTGACCAGAATTTTAGACCACACAAGCCAGCAACGGGGCCACAATTGACCACAGCTCATCGACAAGCGAGACTACAATTTGCGCAGAATCACGTCAATTGGACTATAGGCCAATGGGAGTCAGTTCTTTTTAGTGGTGAGAGTCGGATGACTTTATACGGTTCTGATGGACGCCGTAATGTCATGGGACGGCCAGGTCAACGTTAGTCCAGTGTTGCATAAGAGAAACAGTCAGTTATGGTGGGGGCTCTGTAATGTTTTGGGCTGGGATATCTTTGACTGGACGCACGGAGCTGGTATTTGTAAGAAGTGGTGCTTTAACTGCGGTACGCTACATCACAGAGATCCTGGAAGACTATGTGGTGCCATATGCCGGCTATATTGGAGAAAATTTTGAACTAATGCATGATAATGCACGGCTACACGTAGCACGCATTGTCACCGATTACCTTGAAGAGGTCGGCATTCGAGTTATGTCGTGGCCAGCAAGAAGCCCTGATCTTAACCCTATAGAGCACATGTGGGTCACCCTTAAACAAAAGGTTAGAGCTCGTAATCTAGCCCCTACATCCTTAAGAGACCTGGAAACCGCTATCAGGGAAGAATGGAACCTAATCCCTCAAGAGACCATCAAAACCTTGATTAGGTCGCTAAAACGGCGAATGCAGGCCGTCATTCCAGCGAGAGGGGGGAATACTCAATATTAAACTGCAACAATTGTGTTCATAACACTTAAGACTGAAAAATTAGAAAGTGTTTAAAATTAAGACAAAAAAGGGTAAAATTATTCTTTTTAATTTTCTAAACGTATTTTTTTTTTTTTTATGTTTTTTTTGTTTATATTGTGCTACAATGGGTGTAAATTAACAAGTCAAATTAAACATATCAATACTAAATCATTTTGTTTTGTTTCGCTAAACAAAAAAACGTGATTTGCGGTAAAACTGCAGGTGGGCCGATTTTTTGATGACCAGTGTATTATCATACGATAAAAATATCATAGTAGACGATGACCTCCAATTTTTTTATTAATCTTCGTAATAAAATTGGGATTCCAAAATCGGAAAAACGCGCAATGCGCAATGGTTGTGACCAATGTTCGTTATTTTTGCATAAGAGAAAAGCCTCCTTTTGCTTAAGAGATTATTAACCTGTAATTTTTCGACTGATAAAGCTTTCGTTATCAGTCAGAAAATTACAGGCTTCTATATAAAACACGTACATTGCTTCACTAAGAATTTCATAATTTTGAATCTATTGATTCAAAATTATGAAAGCTACAAAATATGGAAAAATAAAATAGTAAAAAAAAACCTACATAATAAACATTAAGTAGTTTCTAGTACTTCTGTACCCAACAGTACGTCTTCAAACTAAGAGGCAACAAAGACAATGCGGCGAATTAAAAGCAACTTACCCTTCCCCCGCTTCACCCCCGTATTTATACCCCCCGGCCAAATTTCATCCCCTTTTATTGCCTTTCACCGTCGCTATAAATAGATACGTTGTGTTGTATTTATGGGGTGTAGTTGGAGGCTGTGTATTTAAAGGTTGTAAGCAGAATTTGTCTGTGTGTACGTTTTTATGACTAGTTTAGTCATAAAAACATACACAGAGACAAATTAATTGTATATAGTAATTATTCAGACGAATTTTCGCAGAGGTTAAAATTTTTGGTTACAAAAAAACAAAACACCGGCAACGTGCGAGTTGGGACTCGTGCGCCGAGGGTTCCGTACCTTGGAAGGTTTTTAAAATATTTTTTAAGTATTTATTTGTTTTTTTATATTAAACAATTACATTTCAATTGTGAATATGTACAAGTATATAAGAAAGGGGTGGGGGGGGGACAATCATAGGGCATCAAAAAATTCGTCCGCATCGCTGTCAACAGGAAAAGTAAGTTAGTTTATAGTTAATTTTTAATTTCATGGGACCACTTAACTGTTAGTTTGTACCCCCCGCTCGATTTTTTCCCCTTTTTATTGCCTTTCACCGTAGCTATAAATACTATCTATTTATTAGTTGTGTTGTATTTATGTAGGCTTTGTTTCACATGTGCCCGTTTAAGTCTGTAAGTAGAATTTCTCTGTGTGTACTATATATAGCTAAACTACTGAAATAATTTTGATGCATTTTTGCAGAGCTTTAATATTTTTGGTTTTAACACAGAAAAACAACCGGCAAAGAGCGAGTCACACTCGCGCACCGAGGGTTCTGTGCCTTGGAAGGATTTTTAAATCGTTGTAATGTAGACAGGTTGTCAGACTTTCGGGTTTCTGACGACCCGTAACGATTGTCAAAGATCGAAGAATGATAGCCGGGACCAACGGCAGGCACGGCATTTTTCGGTATGTAAAGATGGTCACCCAGCCACGGATCGACCGCGGCAAGCATAGCTTAACCTGATCGATCAACCCGTGCGTCGTACTTAGCCACGAGCCCCTGCCTGACCACAACATAAACCGGTAAAAGAATGCAGCGTATGAGCAGATGTTTTGTGTTCCAACTGTGTTTACAAGGAGCACGAGCATCTTACTTATTGAGAAGCTAGCTATTACCGCGGTTTTGTTTAAGTAAATATGACACATCGAGCTTTAGAAAGAGACAGTTCACAGGTATGAGTGACAGAGTAGACGCTCTACATAGCCAAACTATTCCTAAAATTAGATCAGCCACTTAAATCTATATCAATTTTTTTTTTTCACTTTCCTCTATGTAATGTACCTTATGTCTTTTTGCTAGTACTCAACTACAGTAACTCATGTATTTTTGCTAGTACTCAACTACAGTAACTTATGTATTTTTGCTAGTACTCAACTACAGTACAGTACGACACAACTTAGACATAGCATCGGCAAAATTCGTAAAACCGATCACCATCTGAACTGAGTGCGCCTTCAAAATCACCAATATTTATTACTGCTTTAGGTGAAAATGATCTTGATGACGCAAACGCAATAACTTGTTAAGTCATATAACCAAATACCTTCGTAAAATTGAAATTAATGTATGCAAAATCTAAGTTGTGTCATACTGTACTTCTTCTTTTTGCTAGTACTCAACTACGGTAGCTTTTGTCTTTTTGCTAGTACTCGACTATCTTTGCATTACATAGCATCACACTTTTTTTCTCAGGTCCATGACGTAATAAAGGCTTCATAACCGATGAAAATTTATTTGATAGTAGTTGATAGGATGAAATTGGAAATTCTAAGTGATGCCCAGTATCGGTAAGTCTTCAATTTACTGTTCAAAAAATCTTAAGTTAGCTTCAAATTGTGATTGGTTAACGAAAATAACAACAATAAATAGGATCATAATGTCATGAGATCTGACGAGATTCCAAGGCTTTCAAATACCGGTGGATTGTCAGTCCTACCTCATGCGCCTTATGTGGCAACTAGCACAAACAATTTGCCTACCCCGGTTAAAAGAAATACCTTGAATATAATTAAGAGTCCACGAAACGATCAATAAAATACTTTTATTGGTCATAAGCGGCCATTAATATTTCTCTTTCAATAATTAGTGTTTAAGATCGTCCGATATGATAATTAGTAGTATATTCACGCTGTAAAGCCACAGGGGGTAAGCATCAAGGTGAATTCATTTAATTAATGTCATACCTGTGTCATTTTGTTAATACCTAGGTATTTCTTTTTTTAATAAGGGTTCCGTGTCGAAAATGATCTAATCATGTTTTTTTTTAATTCTCGTTTTGGCGATAGTTGCTTTCTGTAAAGAGTGCAAGTTCTATGTCTCGCACTCGCGAGTAATTTTGAAATGTTCTGGATTTATTTAAATCAACCCCATCTATGCGATAGTTATGAAACTAAGCTATTATAATATATAAAGGATGTCGTCTAGCAGTCTAGCTGGTCCATTTGTCCTAGACATTTAGACAATAGTACAAAACTAAATAAGCGAGTTTTACGTGTTTTATAATTAAGCAATTTACACACAATGTGTCTAGAAGACTCTCCAACTATTTGTGGGCCTTACAATTATTTCCGTATGGCAATATAAAAAGGCACGCCAAATATGCAGAAAGTCAGGCTTGCCATAACTGGGCCTATCGTTGTGTTTTGACGTAGTGGAAAGGAGTGCTATACTCTAGGAAACATCATTAAAACTTTGAAAAATATATGTTTATTTCTGTAAATAGATCTTTTATAATGTCAATTTTTGGTTCAATATTTTAAAACCAGATAACGCCGACATTTCCTAGCTCGCTGATCCCCGTGCAGAAATACCAAAACTACCTCAGAAGTCTTAACAGACAATTTGTCAGAAAAGAGGTTACTTGTTTACAAGTATAGAGAAGGAAGGTGAGCAACAGACACCTCGTCCTAATACCGTACGCGTTATTGCATCAACAATGTAAGTGGTAATAGTAAAAAAAATAATAAACATTGTATACGAAATCTTTAAAACTGGACCAATTTTCTCTATTGTAGTTACGGGTCACGGGGACCTGAACCGGCCTCATGTTAATTTAGAGATACTAAGTAAAATACACGTTTCTCTGTCGACGTCACAGTAGGTATATCTACGGACCACCTGTCCGTTCGTCCGGACAATTCAGATGGACCGGTTCCGACATACTGTCGCAGAGTATGTAGTAAATGGAGACATCATTCGCAAACGAAGTCACGTGACGGGAACGCTATGTTTGTAGTGAGAGTGTCAACTCAAACTATTTATTTCAATTTAAACATTTACAGGCATTTTTGAATTGTGAAGGAGGCGGTCAGTCAGAAAGATGAAGCTAGTTGCCCATTCCAAAGCGTAGTAGGTTCCTATGGAGAAGAACGGACGAGAAACGCTATAAATGTAATAAATAAAATTGTGGCTGGCACACAGGGCGAACGGCTACCTAATGAAAAGAGGTCAGTTTTGTCTATAGACTTAGTAACACCATGGGAATATCAGATATTTTGTCAATATTGGAACTGGAAGGTACTGCAACACAGCCAACGCTGTTTGGCAGGACAAAGATATAAGGTATACTAAAAGTAAGTTTACTGGGTAAACTCAAATATTTAGACCTGTATTGATAAGTCTAAACATTAGAATTTGCCCATTGGATTTTTGTAGTAAACATGTCAACAATGACATACTGTGAAACAAAACGGCGTAAAGAAACCTGTACTTAATGGCTTGAAATCGTCGTCAACAAGCAGTGAGCATAGAAAAAGTATATTTTAAAGCTTAATAACTTCAAAACTTTGTGAACATTCCATTTACTCATGAATCCAAGAAACTAATACATAAACATATAAATACCAATGATGTGTATATTATAGTTGGCTAATTAAATATAGATGGTTGTCGCCCGAGAATTAATTTGTATATCATTATTATATTATTTTGTATTGTTAAAATTGAAAATATCGGCGAAAAGGAGTCTAGTTGTTGTTGCCGTATTTATAATAGATATTGAGTCATCTTGGTAAAAAATGGTCATGTTATTATTTAATACGGACTACTCAAGTACCAAATGTGCAATGGCTAACGCAGATTCTTTAGACATCCAATCGACCAGTCTTTTACTACCACCTATTTTTTTAAAGAAATATAAAAGAAATTGGATGATTTGGAAACTTTTAATAACTATCTTCTGCACAGCTATCTCTTCACATCTTTGGCCATCGTACAGTTTCAGGATGGAAACCAATTCACTAAGCTAATCTGAGGTTAAGGGGGGTTTATTTATAAACGTTGCTTAAAGTTTAGTAATGATTAGCGACTGTTTAAACATACATATTTGACGTTTGAACGTCACTTAAGTTTAAGCAACGTTTAGAATAGAATAGAATATATTTATTTGCATTAAACATTGTACAATAATGGTCTTAATAATAGGGTTATGATCTACATGTCTCGCCATGGACTGGACTTTATAAATAAACACCAAAAGTCCGTACGTTTATGATTTCATAATAGACTCAAAAAGATACTTACGAAATTGAACCAATCTTTTCTAAAACTACCCTCAACAAAACTATCATTTTCTGCAACCCCAAAAATAAATATACCCTGAATCGTTCACAAATCTGATTTATTCGATTCCTGCGCAGCCCTTTTTGCTGTACGGTCAGCAAAACATATAGCGTAACCTCCATATCTTGGATTTGCATTTGTATCCTTTTCTTGCTGACGTATGTGAAGTTATAAATATTATATCTTTGCTAGTTTTTTGGGATAGTCTATTTTTGTGTTATTACGCATATTTGGTTTATAACTAGTTTAACTTAAAGAAACTTTTTAAAGAAGGCGCGTTCACATAATTAGCATGCTTATCAATCCAATCAAATCAGTTTATTGGAAACATGTTAATAAAAATCTTGATAAGTAATTAATGATTATTCCGGTTTGCCGGTTCATATAGTATTTTTTTAAATATATCACTCACAACTTTTTCTTTGTAAAAATATTGCTAAATATAAAACTTACAGAGAGGGGAAAAAATAGGATTTTTCTCTTCAATTCTCGTAACTAAATATAATCTCCTAAAAAACGATTAGTCGAGTCCTAATAAACTCAACAGCCAGCAGTATTACAGTTAAGAAAAAAAACATATAGTCTGTAGCCAGTTGGTTTTTAGACCACAAAGTACATAAGTCACCTCTGCCTAAGCCTTCGACGTACACAGGCGTGATGTTACGTTTCTGTTAGTACATAAGCAACTATGTTAGTTTGGCAAGGTTATCGCCTAAGGTAACAACAATAATTACATATTCATCTCACTAATTTCCATTCGAGATGGTAAGCAGCTGACACAGTCTTAGTTTTTGCTTGAATTCTAACATAACGATGAGCAGAACAATAAAAATACGCTGGCCTACGGCTACGAGGCAAGAATGTGGTTTCATGAACCAGTACGTCACATTATAGGATATCTAAAAAGGACGGTTAGTAATTAGTTAGTATACATCATATATCTTCCTAAGTGCTAACATTATATGAAAGAACGAAAATATAATAGTATTATTACCTAAGTTTAATGGAAATAAAACAATAAGGTAAGATAAAATCAAGTTCTGAAAGACAACACTAAATGATCTTAGAAGAACTTACATCTAAATTGTATTATGGACTAACAAAAATTAAAGCACACAAAATAGCACATAAAACATGATAGTTTTGCAATAAAGAAACGAAAAAAAAAAAACTCACCATTCCATTGTCCATGCCCCCATATGGCGATTGGTATCCCGCCTTTTCTGTGACTGCAAGAGATAATTGATATGCACATTATTTATCTATACTTTAAATATACTGTTTGAATATATTTCTGTAGCCTCTTGCGTTCGTCGAACAAAGATGTGAAGTGTTTCGGTTTACGTGTTACACCATTTTTACTACCTATGCGTTTTTTCGTCTAATCACTTACAATATAGCCGAAAGATAGAAACGAGAAACAAGAAATATTTTGTATTAATAAATAAGCTACCTACTACTAAAAACAAAATCATACAATTTGGCGCCCGACATGGGGCATTTAATATCGTTATTGCTTTTATGATAAAGGAAAGGAATAGTTGGGAATAGGTTAGGCAGGTCATTATCAAGGAAAAGAAAGACAACTAATGATGAAACAAACATGTAGAACAACTCCAATAAATAAATTCTTAATTACACTCGAAACACATATTGGCGCCCAACAT
This sequence comes from Agrochola circellaris, assembly GCA_914767755.1. Lineage (NCBI taxonomy): Eukaryota > Metazoa > Arthropoda > Insecta > Lepidoptera > Noctuidae > Agrochola > Agrochola circellaris. The sequence goes on from OU611867.1 coordinate 11,160,458, forward strand.
GGGACCGCAAAGAATAAAATTATTTAACGTATTGAGAATTAACAGTTCGGAAAGCAATATAAAATGCACCAGTATAATCGTATTACTTCAAACCTAACAATAACATTATAATAATAAAAACTCTTCCCTAAGCCTCACACAATAAAATACGAATTTAAATCGTACCATTTTGATAAACCCATTAAAAAATCTTTTGTAAACTTGGTCAAATAGGGTTCCGAGTTCATGTTGACAGTCGGTTAAAAAAGGGTTAAGCTGTAGAGTTTGTGTTACTGAATGATATATTGGCAATGTGGGTTTATTATTTGTCTATAATACCGAAGTTTATTTAGGGTTAAAACAAAACATCGTTGAAATACGACGTCGTAAATAACTTAAAATATTTTAACTATTAAACCAGACACATTAAAAGAAATGAAGAAAGAGCAAACTAATATTTCCAAACCGTGATAATTGAACCATGACAACAGCACTTTAAGGATGTTTTATTAAAGTTATATTAAAAAGGCTGATTTTCTTCAGAAAACCATGTGTTGTAAATAAAGCAGAAAAAAAACCAGCCAGTGCGTGTAGGACCACGCACAATGGGTTCCGTAGATGGGATGAATATTTATTCCTAGAACAAACTTAACAGAATATATGGGAGATCATGTTTTTTCAACTGCAAATGTAAGTTGGTCGATTATTACTCGTTATCTTGTAGAGCCTACTTAGCTGTGATAGCTTTCCATTTAATTTCGTTATTTATGTACTACTGCTGTGAATTTTTCCACATTTCCACAACCAACCATTTAGCTGGCAGAGGAGGGGGACACTTGACTCTTAACAAAAACTAGCACTTAAAGTTTAATATTTCGCAAGCGGATCCCTGAATCAAAAATGATTTGCACACACGCACATATTTTTCAACGACCTTTCCAATGACCCCACACCCCACATCATGGGATAGACGAGAAAAATAAAACATCCCCACTTTACGTGCAGGGCAGGTAACACAAAAATCAATTTTATTTTTTCATGATTTTATTTTTCCTACAAAGCCAATACACCCATGCCAAATTACAGCTTTCTAGTAATAACAGTTTCTGGGCTAAGCCGCGGACAGACAGACGGACATGGCGGACTATATGGGTTCCTTGTTGACTACGGAACCTTATAAAAGATGAACCCAAAAAGCAAAAGTCTGTTTCCATCTACCCTCAAAATTAAGCAAAGACGTTGCTCAGAATTATTCAAATTAATTCTATAATTGTGGAGCATTAACGCCTACAGTGAGGGTAGATATTTATTAAACAAAACTCATTAATTACAGTTATGGCGATCATCATCCTTTGTTTACTTAGAGTAAAGCCTTTAGGAGTAATGAGATTTGTGGCGCTGACTGTACTTGTGTAGGAGAAATAATGTGGAGACAACCGTTTTAGTTATTTTTGAATAAATAAGATGAATCTGTTAAAAAGAATTTGCAAAATATCATAGAAAAATAACTAATATTTTTAATGAAGTTATTACGTTCTTCCATATTTACAAACATAATCTTTCGAACATCGATCATTCGACATTATCAGGAAAAAGTTAGGAGACATCGTGGTTAAAGGGATCGATCCCGCCATTTTAGCCCGGGGAATTTACGCCGAATTTTAGGCTAACTTTGCATTAATTTGAAAACAGTGTTTTTTTTTCATTTAACGTGTAGGGTATGGACAAGGGAGTATGTTAAAATGTATGCCGCGATAAGTTCACACCAGAGTGTACGTTTTTTATTTTTTATTTTAAGAAAACGTTTAATTTCGATATTACGTGGTAGAAAAAAGTATTAACAGACATTTTTGTGTTTGTCGAAGTGATTAGGTATCCTAAGTAGGCAAAAAAAAGACATTTTCGCGGACGGAAATTTCGATTAAAATATTTTTTTTTATTGTGCATCAAGCAAAAATGTTACAGCAGTTTTTTTTGCATTAAATTACTTAATTAAATATTTTTAATACGTTATTCAACATAACTAAACATATTGTACTAGCGCAAGATATTAATCAAAGCTTTTTTGCAATAGCGGTTCACGCAAAAATTTAACAGTTATTTTTTTTTTTTATAGTTAAAAAATCTATGTTAATTTTTTTATTTATAAGCTCTATCTCACCTAATTACAAGAAAATAAACACAGTCAAGTATTTTTTATTTTTATAAATACGTATATAAAACGTCACTTTAACGCGTTTAATTTTCTTGTAATGTTTAATTGTGAAATAATATATTAGTTTTACCAATTTTTTTACATAATATATCCAAAATTTTCCTGTTTACTATTTTGTCTCAATTTTTCCTCCTGCTTTTAATTTTTTTATATTATTTGAAGACCCAAGTTCAAAAACACGATTCAAGAAAATAATCGCTGTTAGGATTTAGTGCAAGGTTCAAACCTAATTTCCCCGGCCTATTTGTTCTGGGTGAAAATCAGACCAAGTGCAAGCAAAGAAAGGCATGGATACGACATTAAACTTGTCGAAAGCTTTCGACACATATTGCTACAGAATGTCTCATGTCAAACTCAAATATTTTATTACACTCACGTGGTAAGTAAATGTTACATTGAAGGGGTCCAGCACTAGACATGAATCCAGTAAGGGTGTCTTCCACCTAATGATTAAACCGAGTAATTTAGTGATTTAAGAAAATATAATATTCCAATAGGAACCACAATTCTTTGGTACTGCACGAAACTAGATGGCATTTTTTTTTCAATTTTATCCCCCATATTATTATAACACTATCATTTTGAATAGCTGTCACCTACCCTCAAACGGATGACGTAATTTCTCTGACACAATAGTACCCTCCGTTACAAAGCGAATGGTTAATCCAAATTATACAGTGAGCGAACAGGGGTAGGCAGAACGAGAGCCCTGATTGTTAGTTACGATTTGTGATGTTTTTTTTTTGGGTTTATCGATCGCATTTTGAGAGATAGGGCCTAGGGGAGCATTTTAATAATATATGTGGATTAATTTAATACGAAGAGCAAGAATTCATTAATTAACTTTATTCATTAACTAGTCTATCATTTTATCGGAGACGGAAGAAAGTGGTGCACATTGAACTGAAGCGGTACATTTTTATTGATGAGAAAAGTAATTGGATAACCAAGTTTACATCAAGATAAAATCATCTGCCCTGATCAAGAACTACAAGACCTTAAACATTACATTATTAACTATCATTTCCTGCGCTTCGTTCATTAACAATCTCTATGAAACCAACATTCTATCGTAGATTTTCAGATATGTAAATCTTATTTATCTTATACTTATTAAAAGCATTTTAGGCATATCCTATACGATTAAACGAGCAATATTTGTATATGTATATTTGTAATCTCGTTCTGGAAAACGGCTGTAACGATTTCGATGAAAGTTGCTATAAGGGTTTACGGGGGCAAAAATCAACCTAGCTAGGTCTCATATCTGGGAAAATACATTCTCTCCGTATTTTCACCCAAACAGAGGTAGGTCGCCCAAACTTTAGAACAAGACCTCTCAAGAATGTGTTTACATGGCAGCATGGAATTAGTAAGTACCTATCAACATGGCAGCATGGAATTAGTATGAACTATCCTGTACTATTAAATGAGCATTCTCTATTTTCACCAGAGCAGAGCTTGGTCGCCCAGGTACTTTTTAATAAAAACGTAAATAAGAATTAATAATTGTAGTAAAAGTGACCATAACGTTTTCTCGCACCATTGTCAGTGTCACTCGTGCCAACTTTCCGCTTGGTTAATAAAAGAGGGGTGCTGTATTTCGCTGTTACAAATTACACGGTACCGAACTGTATCTAGGATAGGGTGACTTTCCGACGACACGCTAATTATTTTATTTTATGTACAGGGTTAGAACTTAAGCCAGTACGTAAGCCATAGCGTTACTGATTTGGTTTAAAGCATCAGCCTTTATTTGCTGAGGCCGTATGTCCTAATGTCCACGCTAAATAAATATTTGAATGGTTTTTGAATATGTAATTATTATGAGTCAAACAAGAGAGAAATAGCCACTAGTGCTGACCAATTCGTTATTATTTAAAGTTAAGTATATATCTTTAACAGCCCTAAAGTCTGACAACCAGTCTTACCAAAGGGCATCGTATTGCTCGCAAGCCATTTACTGGCTTGTGGAGGTTAAATAGGCAGTAGCTCCATGTAAAATACTGGTATTCAGCTGCATTCGGTTAGACTGGAAGCCAAGCCGACTCCAATGTAGTTGGGAACAGGTAGATAATCTACCTTCTCCCAAATACATTGGAGTCGGCATCGAACTAGGAAATATTTACAGAAACAGTGCAAGCATGATGTTCATGTCATCATCATCAGCCTATAGCAGTCCACTGATAGACCTCTCCTATTGCACGCCATTCAGGTCGATTCTCGGCATCTCTCATCCAGCTGCTACCAGCCACCCTACGAAGATCGTCGCTTCACCTAGCCTGAGGGCGTTCTAACTTACGTTCGCAGATTCGCGGTCTCCACTCTAGACACGTCTGCCCAAACGGTCATCGGTTTTACGGCTAATATGGCCGTCCTATTGCCAATTCATCTTGCTTATTCTGTGAGCTATGTCGACAACTTTGGTTCTTTCACCGATTCCACTTCGCATGATATTATAAGAACCACAAGCGCCACTTCAGGTAGTAATACTTTATAGCTTCGATAACTTACGGCGCAAATTGAAAGCTCACAGCTCAGCTTACAAATTATATCCTGTTCATAACAACAGTATTGATTGTGTGGTACAAATTAGAAGAACCAGCGGAATAAATCGACGGGTCTTACTCGTGTAGTTGTACAAGTTACGGACGCTAGACTCTCTTCACCAGTGCTTTGCACTTGCAAGTAAGATTCGTTGCAAAAGCATTGTTTATGATAATGTTTCTTATCCTTACCTAGTAATAATCCTGATAAGTTCATGAGCGAAATGATACTAAATTATTTAGAGCTTTGTTTGAAGAGCACAACTAGTTTGAAGCAAAAGTTGTTTCATACACTCGAAATTCGTATTCGGATTTAATCTAGAACGGGTCTTAAAATAAAACGACTTCAGTTAAAAAATGAAGACATAAAAGCAAGCTATTGTGCCAACAATCTGCGATTATCGGTTCTTACTTAGACCACTCTTACAAAGAAATCGATAGCAAATTGCACCTTTACAGTGTAATGATAAATACAAACTTCACGGCAAGTCTATTGGCTGGCAAAGCGCAATAGAAAAGAAAATATTAATCAGTAATTTTCAGAACAATTACAAGAAATAGAAAAAAAAGCAGTTTTTTTTAAAAGGAAGGTAGTTTTAAAATACTTACAACCGGTTTCTGAATTTAGAATTTGAAGTTGAGAAATTATCAAATTCCATTTTAGCATTAAGATATAAATAAGCCTGCGAAATTCTAACCCCTTCACCACTTCCTCGTGCTTAAGCTGGGAAGAAGTGTCGCAACAAACTCCCCAACAGCACAGCTGTCTGTTCAGTTGGAAAAACTTGATTCTAATTCTATTCGAAAATAATTTACATTATCACAAATTGCAATACAACTCATAAAATAAAAACATTTTAATGAGTAGATTATGTCAATAATAAATGAAAATAAAATTAAAATAAATTGTCTTAGCCAGTAATTGTAGGGTAGTTGACAATTTCTAGTTATTCTATTCGCGTGCGGACTGTCGCTAGAATATTAGATGAACTGCAATGTTTAGTAAAATTGATAAATTATTGACCTGAACGCTTACCAAAGCCATGTCATATTGAGGGTAATTATAGTTTCTTGTTGAATAATTCCTTTATCATCAATAATAATTTATGTCTGTTACCTTTTGACATCTAAAACACAGAACCGATCGTTATGAAATTTGAAAGATAGGACCTGTAGAAGGGTAGCCTGTGACCTAGAGAAGGACAGATAACTTTCATCTTGGATATTTGTTTTCAAAAGACACGCAGACGAAGTCGCAGGCAACAGCTAGTAATTTCGTATTTTTTATTTTAGTTCTTGAGTATTTCAAATAACCGGCACGCGTGTATTGTCCAGATGTATGAATGTTGACAAATCGTAGCACGAGGCGTTATATCTAGTGCTTACCCTTATGGGAGAGGTGTGTTGTGACTTTACACATTGTATTTAATAATGTAACAGTAATTCTTCATAAGGCGACGACAACCGCCTTTTAATGATTTTATACTGAAGATCACGTCTAAACGAGTAGTGTTAATGATTTGGAAAAAATATATGTTAAATTAGACAATTTTCTTAATAACTTAATATATGAATATTTTAGATTACGTTTATATTACATAGTGAAATTAATTTGTAAAGATATGTCTAACGCGGATAAAATACTGAGAACCACGCAAAATCTATAAAGAGTATTTTTCTTAAACCTTCACCGTTTTAAAGATAATTTCATTATTTATCTTCAAGTGTACGTATTTTATTAAAATACCTTTTGTTTTTTGTATAATAAATTAATAATGCGTCTAATTTGGCACAGCGCTCATTGATGGCAAGTATTAATGGCTGGACGTACGACGCGTGGCGTGAGCTCAGTACAGAACACGCAAGCTAACCACTCAAGGTCACTGGCATATATCTGCGTCTTAAGACAAATGATCGAAAAGGAAGTAAGATTAGGCCATAAATATTTACAATGAACAGAAACATGTGGAAATTATGACTTTTTAATTATCATTCATACGATATACAAAATTTGTAGGCCAAAAACCTTTTCGAACAATTAATAATTCAAAAGCTGATTTAAAAAAACACTAAATTCACACCGCATCAAAAGGCTTACAAGTACCCTCGAACTAAGGATGCTTAGTAAATTATAGTGACATACGAACACTTAAAATGGCGCCCGACCGCCACGTGGCGGCGGTCAATTTGTTGGCGCGCGTAATTGTCAATATGTCACATTAAATGTTTGACTAGCTTTTGCCCGCCGTTTTGAGTAGAAAGGGGTTTAGATAGGAATTATTTTGATTAGTGTGAATAGGTTATATTAATACTGAATATTCCATCTCTCACATCAATATGTAGAGCTTAGGAATAAAGACAATCGATCTGCCTAGCCTTTTTCAAAACTATGTTGGGGTCGGCTTCCAGTCTAACCAGACGTATAACAGTATTTTACATGGAGCGACTGCCTATCTGACCTACACTACCCAGTTTACTGGGTACCACGAAACCCTTGGTGAGACTAGTTGTCAGACTTTTAGGCTTCTGACTGTGTAACGACTGTCAAGGATCTGCGAATGACAGCCGAGACCAACGGCTTAACATGCATTCAGAGACACGGAGGGATGATCACCCATCCACGAAACGACCTCGGCAAGCTTAGATATTAACCTCTGATCGACCCATGCGTCTGTTATCATTTAGCCACGAGCCCCTTTGGACACAAGACAAATTCGTCATCGTCGCAATTTACTGACAGACACACGCACAGCCAAAACAACTGTTGATAGAAACATGTAATTTACAAATACAAGCTGTGTGCCCGATGAAAAGCACAGAGGATGCAATTCCATACAAACTTTCATCCCCTGTTTAACCCGTTTAGGGAAGGATTTTTCAAAAATCCTTCTGGAGATCTCATCAGCTTTAAAAAAGGAACTTCTCTGCAAAATTTCATACTTCTAGAACCAGCGGTTTAGGCTGTGCGTTGTCTGTCAGTGAATTAAGGATTTTTATTAAGTAGACGAGGAAAATATTTTTGAGGTTGAAGAGATGCACGATACTTCAAAACTTTAATTAAGTAATCATACGATGGGAGCGAGACGTAGACAGCCGATAATTGTGTATTCTTAGTAAGAATAATTTTCAAATTAACTGTGAAATCTAATTGGTTTACTTCAAAGAGAACTATATAATTGAATCATTTTGGTATTTAACTTTGATATCGAGCGAAACAGAATTGCTTTTGTTTGAAACATTGATACAAGTTGAATTACTACCTATATTTTATTAACTATTTATGTTAACTGTAACATATTCAGGGTCTAGTAGGTACCCTTCATTCTAAGACTCGAAGAATCTACAGACACTACTGAAGGTATATAACATTATATAACATGGGTGCAAAAGTAACTCTTCTTTTTCTATTACATCGGCCCACTTAGCATAACCACAATAGAACCGGGTTTTGTCGACGGAAGAATAGACAAAATGACAGATAAACAATCACAATCTGTCATTTTGTCTATTCTTCCGTCGACAAAACCCGTAGAGAGCCCGTTTCTATGCTACGCGTGCAGGACGAACGCTATGAGAATAGCTTATGGCCGTAGTAAAAGAATTAGCTAGTCGGAAAGGTAGTGACACAGAATAAATAAGTACCAGTATTATACTTAGCTGTGACCTTGAAATAATTGCCTACGGTAGCTCGGTAGATAAACCTTCCGCGTCTGAGCGTAACTGCCGCGCACTCGATGCTGATGTGTACTGTGATTTCGAAGTGGGTCGTTTTGGCAGTTTTCTATGAAGATAGAAAACTGTACTTATTTATACTGTGGTGGTGGCGAGGCTGACAGACCTAGTGGCGCCGGACGTTTAGTCGACCTCGCAAAAACCACATTTGACAACAATTTCTAGTAAATTTAAACTTCAGTAAAGGCAGGTTTATACGAACTCGGTAATGTGACAGTACGTTAACTCAGTCAGCGCTGACTTTCAACTGGGCTCGTGAAGACCCAGTCAGCACTGGACTGGGTTGCGACCCAACTTTCAACCCAGTCCAGTGCTGACTTCGCGCCCTCAAGTCAGACCAGTTGACTAACCTACTTGTCTTTTTTCGGTAACAATCTCATCTAGATAACAAAAATTAAAGGTTGATAACGAACAAAGTCGCGACCAAAAGCTAGTAATTAATATAATAAAACGCATCAATTAAAAAATAAATACCAACCATACAATAACTACAAAATTCACCCCCGAGATGATCCCTAAATCATCCCCTATGGACAGATATGAATCTGTACAGGGTCGTAACTCATCCCCATCGTTTCACGGTGGATTGGTCAGGAAAGAATCTGGTTTATTACAAGCAACCCCTTTATTTATTACTTGGAGGGTAATGATATTAGATGTTGTGTTACGTGGAGGGTAGTTGGAAAATAATAAAGAAAAAATACGTAAAATTGAAATACGACGGCATAAATTATGTTTGTAAAACATATCGACCAGCTTCGATGTGTTTACAATCCAATCCAGTTGTTTTCAGTTGAAAATTTTGTCAGAGCGATAACTTAAGATATGGAGTCGACCACCGACCACCCCAAGAAATAATGCAATTTTTTTGCACGACTCTTTATGTGAAGCTTTAGAGAGCCTTGCGATCGAAAAATTTGTTTTGCCTCCTTATTGCAACTCTTTTTGTTGTTACAATCCTGCTAGTACACAGAACCTACTTATACCATTGTATAGATAATTTAATGAAGATTACTTCTGTACTTTTCAAAACTTTGATTTAATGGAGCAGAAACGAAAAGAAACATCGAAATAGTTTAAAAATAAAACCCCGTCTATCAAGTGTGAAACCTGAAAACATCGCTTGCGAAAAAATCAATTAATTAAGTATTTTTTTTCTTAATAAATTCTTTTCACCGGTATGGTGAAAAGGAATCCTATTGAAAATGGCTCTTTTTTTTCAAAGTAGTTTTTTTTTATACGATCACATGAGCATTATGAGTCGTGCACTTTTGGATTTTCCATTTTTTTTTATAATTAACTGCTGCTAGTTAGATAAAACAGGGATAATATTAATGTACTTTTATACTGCTTGCTATTAGTTTACTCTTATGCTGGGGCCGCATCTGCATCTCGAAGCAATGCGTGCCGAAACTTCGTATGTTTTGAACGCTAAAAAGTTATCGCGCTAATGCGGTGGTCACATTAGCGGCTTCATAATTTTAACGATTTATCATGCAATAATCCAAGATGGCCTTTCCAAATGTCATTTGACCAGAGAAGAGAAAATCACTGGGTTATTTTGACAATGGACAACGACTTACGTTACTTCGACATGTGTGTTAATTATTACGTCATGCACTTATTGAAAACTAAAAAGAATACTCGTCTACTCAGTCCGGAAACAGCAGTCAAAATTAATAATGCTAGTCCGACCACGGACCAGGCTAATTAGCGCGCTAAAACCCTTTAATGTACCACCACTTGGGCGATAAGCGCTACGCAGCCCGAACCATCGCGACGATAGACAATGGTAGGTCACATCTGCGTGTATCGTATTGTGTGTGCGAAGGTTCATCACGATAGACGCAAATGCGGCTCCAGCTTTACTCTCTTAAAACACTAGTTTGGTACGACAACAGATTTTTCTTCTTCTCACCTTGAATTCACGTCCGTTCCGTCTCTTATCACGTACTTCCAAAAAATTTGGAATTCATTCAAAAATATCAATACAAGTATATGATATAATAAATATAATTGCACGCAAATCAACGTGCAACACGATCGCACGCTTCGACTACGTTAACTGACATTACGTCACGCGTGACACGCAATGCGTAAAGGGGAGGAAAATCAGAAGATTCAATTGAAAATAATATTTTAAAATGCATTTGAATTGATAAAGTTTCGCCTACAAAAGCCTCTTTCTCTGTGAAATATTTGCCACGGAAGCCGTACCGTACGGTTGCTGAATCTCTCTTTCTTTTAGCAGATCGGTAAATGACTATTACAGATACAGTCCCCGTCACGAGAAGCTATAATTTTTGTAAACAAAGAACTTCTACTAAGTTATGTAACAAAACAAATAATCCCAAATTCAATCAACTCAAAGCGACGTTCGTGTAATATGAAATTAACGAGCAATTTCACTTGGTCGGGTTATATTTTAGCGATATAAAGCGCTGTTGTCTAATGTTTTGTGGTACTGGAACACGTATGTTGCTAGCTTCTCGTGGCGGGGACTTTAGGTACCTAATTGGCAAATAAATAATCAAAACTCAATGAGTTTTTCTCACCTTTTTCGTTATCACTGTTCATGTTTGTGTTGAAGTACTCTCGGGAAGAAAACTGTTCTGAATTTTAATTTACTACAAAATATCTAAAATTAAGTTTAGTGAAGCTTCTGTTATTCACTTTGTACAGTGAACAAGGGTATGGGTAATAGTAAAAAGTCGGTCCCCCCCCTGAAGTACAGTCGGCGTGTTTTTGTCGTTAATGTAACAAATATTGTCGACCGTGAACTGAAGCGATCGAGAGGGGTGCGCGGGCCGTATTCATAGTGCGGTGACATTTCTGGATACCACTTTAATGTGACACGTCGAACAGCGCGTTCAAAAGGATTTTTGTTATTTCTTAAGATCTAATAAGACTTGGGAAAAATGGCGTACTTAATAACTAAGAAATTTATGTAAATAAATTCTTGTAATAATTGCTTGCAAGTATGATTAATTGGAACAAGTTCTACTGATTATTAATAAGTATCTATAATTAATAATAGAACACCATTTTATGTACACTAATGTAGTACTAACATGCAGCAGATTTAATTTCCACATCCTTTTTGAAATTCCGTCTTAAGTCTCGTGCAGACTAGCGCGACGCGACTCGAACAATACGATTTCTAAGAAAACTTCACGGTATAACAATAACCGATGTCGTGTCGCGCTGTCTAGTCTGCACGAAGATTCATTTATAATTTCCCGAAAAGCAAAATCAAGTCATGACTGTGAATACGATTCACAGTACGAAGTACCCTCCCGCGTCTAATATGATTAATCGCTAGAATTTAACGCTTTAGTACTCCACTGTACTCAATAAGAACGATGCTAGGATTATATGCACTTTTGTTCGGCTGTACAGTGAGGAAGAAAAGTGTTTTGGAAAGCTATGATTTTAGTATTGACGGTGGGGGATTCTGGATGTTCTGCGACAGGCTTTTCGACATAACTGTACAAATTGATAGGTAACTTTATAACTTTGTTGTTGAGTACAGTGATACAGTAGTCAAGAAAAGTGTTTTTAAAAGCGAAAAAAGTTCCAGTTGAAAAAGGAAAGTGGGTCGCCCTCGCCGCACGAGTTTATAAAAACAAACTAATCACTTACAACTTAATTTACTTAAGTGCAACAGTTAAGAAAAGTTATTCAGGCCAAAACCATATAAAAACCAAAAACTTGAATTAACTATGCTTGATTTTATATTTTCATAACACAGAAGACAAGTGCCAGCAAATTGCCTGAATTTCTTCCCATTACCCAAAAATCAACTAACACCAGAAGAAGCTACATATAAAAATCATTAAGTCTCTTAATAAATAGAGCTCAGTGCTCAATTAAACCCTCTTATGTGCCGAGGGTAAACAGAAGCACCGGTCAGAGGGTAGGCAATGTTTGAGGGACAAACAAAGGGAGTGTGGCTGTTTTTTTTGTGACTCAATCTATTTACTGCCCGGTCTCGTTTTAAATAGTGCGTCTATGTTTACGAGTGAATGAGGAGATTCAGAAGTGGTTTTCATCAATGTAATGGATCTAAAAGTACAGGCCATTTAACCGAATAATGATACAATTAGTAGATCAAAATCTACGCATCACAGATTTTTATTTACTGCCAAAATTACGACAGAACAGGGATAATGACTAAAAAAATATTTTTGTCCGTCTTGTAGATTATTAAAAAATATTGGACACATATTTTTTTTTTGTTTACGTTATTAAAAGATTACGGCGATACATTGAGTTAAAATGTGCCATGACGTCACGAGTATGTAGACTTTATACTTACATGTGACGTACCGACCCCTACTCCCCAACTTTAATGCGTTTTATTCAGTCATTCAAGTCATTCTTTATGAATAATAATAAAAATAAAACTTTTTAATTCAGACTACGACATTTTTATTTTGACTTTTTTTCTATATGATGAAGCAAAAATTAAGTATCTAATATTTTTTATTATCTGACTGACGGACTAAATAGAATTTCTTTTTAGTGACCCAGGCATCATCCCTATTAAAGACATAATGTAGATATTATATCTAAATGTAAGTATATGTACTGTATATCTATTTCTATTACATTTTGTTCTATAGGTACTCCTCTGCCTTAACTTTCAGGAAAAACACAACATATGTGGGTTATGTTAGATATAATCCTAACTATATTATTTTGTTTTTTAATTTTATTTTCTCAGGTTACTAGAACCAGCAGTGCTATTCTGTAACCATCTCACCGAGAAAACTTAGGTGAAGTGAGCGTGGAGTGAGCTGTCATTCCACAGGGATTGACACTATTGACAGCTCACTTCACCCAAGTTTTCACGATGAGATATTTACAGAATGGCATGGCCGGTATTTTATTAAAATCTCACGGGTGTAAACCAAGGTGAGATTTTAAGTTTGAGTAGATAGATTAGGGTTATGTACTGCATTGAAATTATTGTCTAAATCTAATTGTAGGAATTTCCGTACTATGCGACATGTGTTTAATATAGATGCTTTCTGTAGTGTAAGATATGTAATTTGGAGAGATTGATTGTATTTAAACTGATAAATAGTTGTTTCGGGATAATACCAGTTATTATTATTATAAATGCGAAATTGAGTTTGTTTGTTTGTTACGCTTTCACGCTAAAACGGCTGAGCGGCTTTGGATGAAATTTGGCACATGTGTAGACCGTAACCTGGGTTAGGATACTCTTTATCCCTATATTTCCAGGGGATTAAGACTAATGCGGGTGAAACCGCGAGCGCAGCTAGTATTTAATATTCAGTGTGAACTTTTGGACAAAATTTCAGTCATAACACTTGGGACTTCAATCAAGGGATTAGAAAATACTGATCAAGTCTTTAATCATAAAATCTCCTGTCCCATCTCATGTTAGTTGTTGTTTTTTGGCTGAACGAAATAACATCAAGTTGAAATGAAGTTTTGGAATAAATTGCTCGGCTTTAAAAAGGTTATAAATTGTACATGACGGATTTTAAAACTAGCAAAAGCTAACAAACACCTGTTTAGTATTTTCTTGAATTCCCATCATATATTAACTTTAATTCACCATTAAACAGTAGGACAGAGTAAATAAGTATTAGTTACAAGCCAAAGATCTATGTAAATGTGATAAAAAATAGACGTATGCGCATCATGCATGTAGCAACGCGCGAAAGGCTGTGTTGCTAATACTAATTATTTTGTTCTTTTTCAGTTATGAGTCTTGTTTTTATAGAAATAAGGTTCTAAATAATAAGAGAGTTTGTTTTTGATTAAAAATGGTGTGGTTTATTCCGATTTGTTTCTTTTTGAATTGACTTATAAATTTCGTTCGTAGATGAAGGTGAAAAGATAAAAAAAAAAAAAAACTTCAAATTAAATTACGAAAGTAACAAATATAGCCTCAAATCGAATATGTGAGGCTTTAAAGAAAAATAAAAAAGCAAATCGCGTAAGACACTCAAATTCCAACACGAAAATACCATGAAATAACATGAAAGTAAATCCATCCAATCCAATCCAATAATGAGAATAACGAATAACGGAGAACTCTGGAAACACATCAGGTCAAAAGAAACATGAATAGTTGGGTTCAAAATATAGAATCAATCGTGTTTAAATCATCATCATTTTCTACCCCTTGTCTCACGTTACGTGGGGTCGGCGCAACAAGTTTTCTTCTGTCACTCTCCCCTGTCAACCGTCACGCTATCATTGACTCCCTCTTCTTTCATATCATTCCTCACACAATCCATTCATCTTTGACCTAAATCATTCTCCCACAAGGTGGACCGCTGACCTTGTGAAGGCCGCAGGAATCCGCTGATACGAGAAGCTCTGAACCTGTCAAAGTGGCGGTGCTTGGGGGAGGCCTATGTCCAGCAGTGGAAATTTTTCGGCTGAAATTATGATGATGAAATCGAGCTAGAATAAATAAATCGCTACATTTTAATTAAATCTTAGGTCTTAAACAGAAAGACCTTAGATTTAGACGTAATTAATCGTATGTGTGAAAACAAGTGACGTTCACCATATCGGGAGATCAGACTTAATTGTCATGTAGAAAAAACGCTTGACGTTTTCATAATATATTAGCTAGGTTGTTAGTAATCGTATAATAATAAGTGACCACTCATTAGTTGGAACTCCTGCTGTACACTGCAGTTTTAATTGGGATCTAATTGTTCAGAAAATGGGACGATTTTTTATTTAAATTAAATTATATTGATACGGCTGCCGAGTGATTGGTAATATGATAAATAAGTTAAATTACTTAATTAAAGTCATGCAACAGATGCAACTCATAAATAATTAGCACTATTTTCCGGAGCGCTTTTTTCCGCGACAGTACTTTGCAAGTTTTTTTTTACAAAATGCTCAAGTCACTACTACTCAATTTAACGATAATGCGTGCATCAGAGCATAGGTAAGATCTGACCAAGATTATGTCTGGACTTTAAAAGAGACAGAGTAGTCAGATAGGAAAAGTCGACCTCATAGTTTAAAAAAAAATACGATTGTCGTGTAAGAGTTTGTACAAATACAAACCTACTGACAGAAAATAAAACCATTCCATTTCATCATCTTTTTCTAGAAAATTCTGATAAACTGAAAAATAAAAATTATTGGCAAGCCAGGACAATTTGCAGTTCCGTTTAAGAGCTCAACCAATAAAAACGTCATGGAACCTAAGCAGGACCATCGACCAGCACTCAATACCCATTAACAGTCGTTAGTTACTCAGAAATCAAATAGCTGACCCACTCGGCTGATGACGAGGCTAGCAATCGACATAACAAACAGTTTTATCGGAAAGGGGACGCCCAATCATTGGGATACTGTTACCATTTTGTCATTGATCTGTTTTTAAATGATAAGTACTTCAAATGTAGGTATATTACATTTATATTCTATAGGTAGGTATGTCAATGATGATGCAGCGAGAAAAAAAAGTGTTTACTTTAGACTGTATCAAGACTTCAAGACCAATTCTAAAGTCAGAGAGCATATTTTACTTTAAGTCGCTTAATGCCAGTGTTAGCTTGCGTGTTCTGTGCTGAGCTCACGCAACGCGTCGTAACGTCCAGCTAGGACTCGCCCATCGAGGAGGGCTGTCCCAAATTAGACGCATTATGAATTTATTGTACATAAAACAAAAGGTATTTTAATAAATCACGTATAATAATTAATAATTAAATTCTCTTTAAAATGGTGAAGGTTTCGGAAAAATACGCTTCATTGTTTTTACATGATTTTCAGTTTTTTCTCCGAGTTAGACAAAACTTTAAAAAATAATTACACTATGTAATATAAACATAATCTTAAATATTCACAGATTAAGTTATTAAAAAAATGCTCTATTTTAAAATATATTTTTCCCAAATCATTAACACTACTCATTTAGACGTGATCTTCAGTATAAAATCATTAAAAGTCGGTTATTATCGCCTTAACTATTAAGAAAGGCATGAAATTAAATGTGGAATGAAATCGTTTATCCTGTTAATAAGATATTGGAATCAAATTAAATTAAAATTAAATACGTCAAACAAAAAAAAACAAACAAGCGACAAAAAATATGGAGTCGACATTTCCTATCTGACTACCTCTAGAGAAATGGCGAAACAAACTCAGTAGACATGGGCGTTTTTGAATTTTTGCGCAAGCGGTTAAATATCCCATTTCAGATTTTGAAATCGTTTCCAAGCATGTTTTTAGAAATCGTATTCAGCCATGCTATTCAGTAAACATCTCACCGTGAAATCTTGGGTGAAGTAAGCTGTCAATAGTGTCAATCCCTGTGAAATGACAGCTCACACCACGCTCACTTCACCTAAGTTTTCACGGTGATATGGTTACAGAATAGCACTGCTGGCTGGAGCGGCTCCGTCGCCTAGGGCTTGCAGTTTCGATCGTCTGGAGTAATATTATTCGGTTGTAAACGGATTGATCAAAACTATCCAAACAAACAAATACAGGCTTACGCAAATCTACTCTTGCCGTGGTTTTGTGAAATCGGTTTGTCTAGTTCGGATTATCGATACATCCGATTTGTGACTGATATCAGATTTTAGATACATTTTGATCTATCCACTGCATGACTAAAACTCAGGTGTCAAAGTCTCCTTTCAGGCAGTCAGGCATCCTCAAGTCTGGTCACCGAACTTGGAATAAGGACTACTTTTCTATTAGGTCTTTACCTATGAAATTGCCGTTCTGCAGTACTGGCCATTTCAAATCAAAATAATTTTTGTTCGGCTAAGAATTCTAATTTCAAATTAATTTTATTTTAAAAACATGGATTTTTTTTTCCAAAAGTATCAAGTCATTTGTTTATTGATTAGTGTTACATTTTCATCGCATTTCAATCTTTTTCGTCATCGTGGATACGTTAAAAATTCGAGTAATTATGGAATATGAGTACTGTCGTGGCAGCAACGCGGCACAAGCGGCACGCAACATCAACGACGTTTACGGAGCTAACACTACAAACCAACGAACAGGTGGTGCGTTGGTTTGTAGTGTTAGCTCCGTAAACGTCGTTGATGGTCATTGTCGATTGGTTTGCTCGCTTCCGTTCTGGAAATTTCGACCTGAAAAATGAACCTCGCGGTCGTCCGAAGACTTTGGTCGACAATGACGAATTAAAGGCGATTGTGGAAGCTGATGATACACAATCTACGGCTGAATTAGCAGCAGATTTCGACGTTAGCGTCAAAACAATATTGGTCCATTTGCGTCAAATTGGCAAGGTAAAAAAGCTTGACAAATGGGTGCCCCACGAACTCAATGATCGCCAGCGCAAAGTACGCGTCGAGACGTGCCTTGCACTGCTCAACAGACACACAAATGAAGGAATTTAGAACCGCATTGTTACCTGCGATGAAAAATGGATTCTGTTTGATAACCGCAAGCGCTCTGCAAGTTGGTTGGATCCTGGTTCAGCACCTAAACAATGCCCTAAACGAAAACTTACCCCTAGAAAAGTGATGGTCACTGTTTGGTGGTCTAGCGCCGGTGTGATTCATCACAGCTTCTTAACAAAAGGGGTGAGCATTACTGCAGATGTGTACTGTGAAGAACTGAACACAATGATGGAGAAGCTGGTACATCTCCAACCAGCATTGGTCAATCGCTCGTCTCCGCTGCTACTGCACGACAACGCGCGACCTCATACTGCACAGCAGACGGTCTCCAAGTTGCAAGAACTGGGGTTGGAGGCTCTCCGTCATCCGCTCTACTCACCAGACCTTGTGCCTACAGACTACTACTTTTTCCAGAATTTGGATAACTTCTTGGCGGGAAAAAAATTCAATACCCGAGAGGCAGTACAAAATGCCTTTGAAGAATTAGTTGCCTCCCGTCCAGCTGATTTCTTTAAGAAGGGCATCAATAAACTGCCACTGCGTTGGCAAAGATGCATTGATTGCATGGGTGATTACTTCGATTAATACAAATAAAAAATACATGAAAAAAATTCGTTTAAATTTTTTCATACAAAACGGCAATTTCATAGGTAAAGACCTATTACTACACAGTAACTTAGCTATTTTTTTCGCAAATAAGAAAATCTTACCTTCTACCTAGAGGCTTGGCTCAGATTGCAAAAGAGAAAAATTTGAAGAACGAAGGGAGGCCTTTGACCTGCAGTAGCAAATGCTTCCCTTCCACAACAGGCTCAATAATAATAAAAGAATACCTACCTATCTTTACTTACACATAAATAATTTATTGAATAAATCATCCCTTTCTATCAAGAAAATTAACGCTGTGGTATTCAACAATTTTCTAATGGCCGAACCCAATAACCTATCTATCACCAGCTTTGGCATACTATAAAGATAGAAAACCTATCTATCTATGGTTTTAACGTCTCAATAATCTGTCAGAGAATAAGGACCTTACGGAATTGTGGGACGACATTCAATGACAGATAGAATTAGACTGCCTACATAGCGATCTGTCTTTTACTGAAAATAGGTTATTGGGTGGTTTTTGCGATCTAATAAAATTATTCGAGAAGGTAAAAATAAATAAAAATCCTCATCAAAAACATAAATACTTAACCGCGTATAGTTCTCGCGTCATTACAACCTAATTCATATCGTATCCGTGTATTTGCTCAGCTGCGCCCGCGCCGAGCCCCTATTGGTCAGCGCAGCCGCCAATCGCAAGCGAGCGAATTTCGAAATTTTATTTCGTTTTGATTAATTTGTTTCATGAATGCGTTTTTAATGAAGACATGAAAATATTGAATTATAAAATTGTTTTTTCATTGAACTAGGATCTTAGATGACTCATATTCTTGAATTACAAAACTTTCATAGCATTTGGAAACACTTCTATGAAATTGTGAATCCTGATTTTTGTCAACATTTCAGCCTATAGAAATTAGTGACCTCAGGAAATTGAAAATCCTGAAAAAACAAGGTTTATTTCTTTCTTGATACTCCTTTGAATTTTCTGATAAGTAAATCTTCTGTGCAATAGCATGTTTACTTACTGTGTTGTGATTGGTTGGTCAAAATAACTAGATAATCATAATCATTTATTTGTCCAAATATGGATAATTATATGGTCTATGGTATCAACCAAATTATATGCTAACATGACAGATGTAGTTACAGAAACAAAAGATTATCTTCGAATGTCTTTTCTTCCTTTTTAGAGCAGTTCTATATTCAGCATTCGGAACCTAAATATTTCAGTCTAAATTAGCTCACAAGTATTCTCAGACAGACTGGCACAAGTTATCACCACTTAGTGAAACAATAACTTTGTACTATCAAAACATAAATCATAATTACCGCTTGACTTACACGTCTTCGATAACCTGACTTCGCATAGACTTGGGTCGGGAGTCAGCGAGTCAAATGTCGGAGATAAGAGCTATCGAAGTTCCTTTGTTTGTGAAAGATTGAGAGAGATAATAAGTTGTTTGACGAAACATTATTTACCCCATTTTGTATTAAAATAGTGCCGATGTCAACTTGCTGACTGATTAATATTTTACTAACACATGAGCTATTTTTTTGTTTGTGAGACGAACTAGACTTCTTAGACGGGATTGGATCACAACGGAAAATTGCCGAGCCGTGAGAAATAGAAATAGTGAAGGGTGGCAGTTGCCCAGCAGTGTGCCAGTATGGGCTGATAAAATGATAATACACTAAGCTAAGGAGCTATTCAAGAGAGACTAAGATTTTAT
Organism: Agrochola circellaris; assembly: GCA_914767755.1. Taxonomy (NCBI): domain Eukaryota; kingdom Metazoa; phylum Arthropoda; class Insecta; order Lepidoptera; family Noctuidae; genus Agrochola; species Agrochola circellaris. Next base: position 11,180,661 of record OU611867.1, read on the forward strand.
AGGATGGCGAAAATGCCGTCGGTCGGGTGGAAAGTGCTAACAGTCACGTTTCAAAACATCTGCAACATCAAGAGGTTTGCCGATGCGTTGTTGACCTTAGAGAATAAACCGGAATAATGCAATGGTGGTTGACGGCCAAAATAGGTATGGTGTTAGTACTCTTGTTTGAAGAGCCTTGTCACAAAATGTTGGTACTGTAACCAATTTCATACTCGGTGTCCATCTTAACCAGATGGTTGTAGTTGTCTTTGAACTAAGTACGTGCGGATCATGTAGTTCCTGGCTTTATAAATGGCACTACTCTCTTCTCATAGGTGTTGAAACATGCGGCTTAGGGATTTCAAGAGGATAGCCTTGTGCTAATTAATAAAAAAAAATACTGTTATCGGTTTGATATGCGTGATGTTTTTGACAATATCCCATACAACCTTGATTCAAGGTATCATTGGGATGATCATGTTTCGCAAATATTTCATTGACAATTACAGGCATTTTGATCAACGTTGGTGTAACGTTTTTAGCAAATCACAGTACTGTTTTACGTTGTATGTTGAGCAAAACTTAATACGCAGCAATTTTGATAAAATTATTACTAAATTATACATACACAAACTACATAACAAATTATAATCATTTAAAATTATTTATCCAGCTCTCGAAATTATATAACTTGCTGCAAATAAATCTTTTTACACAGGAGAATCAATGTCTGCGCAGATAAAGAAAACTAATTAGTTAGCACATTGTAATTACAAAATAATAAAAGTCAAGTGTCACTCGTAAACAAGAGATAGCTGGTTTGAACCTCGGTCGATAATAATTCAATTACACGACATTAATTTTATTACGATTAAATTTAATTACGCACTTGACATTTATTTTGAGTAAATTAAAAATGTCATCTGAGAAAATCATCTAATTGGTTGGCTTTATTTATAACAATCAGTACCCTAATTCCGTAATACACGATCAATCAGAATCTGAATCGTTTTGAAACAGATTGCTAATCCATTGCTTCATAAGTTTGAAAAAAAAAAATCTGCTCAACAACGTAAATTTAGTTGAACTGTCAAAATGAAACAGGATAGTCCTAATCGTTTACGAAAATATGTTACGTAATTAGATAACAGGTCGAAATTGTAAATCATTTTTGCAATTTAGGTTTTCTAAAAATGATCACGTTTCCGAACACTTTACTGAATTAAATAAAGGGTGGTTCTATTTTCGGATAAAATTTCTATTTGGGGCAGAATATAATGTTGTTCTTTAGTTTCTTGATAATTTTATACTTGTATTAGAATTCGTAATCTGTCTACATGGTGGTTACCAATTTCACTTCTGAAAAGTAAGCTCTGCGAAAGGCATATTTATAGGGTTTTATACTAAAGGAGTGCCAACGGTAACAGTGCCATATCGCTAAACCTAGGAGCCTGCTTACTCGAAACCGTATCAGTGCACAAATCCCTGTAACTCGCACTTGGCCTGCTTAATCTCTACTCAAGAATCTCATCCATAGGCCTCATTTACAACCACTGGACTAAAGAGGCAGTCCAGCAAATGAGCAGCCTAAAGAGTGCCGTCACCGCACGACAGGCGTCCAAAAATGATTAATGCCCTCCGTGTAACGCTTTAGAATAAACATACGTGACACTCCCTATTTGGTCGGGTTGTTTCTACAGTGTGATGTTTTTGTATCTGAGAGGATGACTTTTTGCCTGGTTTTTATCTGCTGTTCCATGGAGAAGAAACGAAAGCGAACAAAATAAACCTCCAAATAATTGCTCCATGTTCAAAAGGGAGCTATTCTATTGGTGGATTTTTTTCTCACCGCTCCGAAGCTTCGTGCGTAGGTCTGGTGAAAAGCTAGGTCTAAGTCAAGGGCTCAGCAGTGTAATGTTTCATGGAAGATAGAATAGACTTTGATAGAGTGCACGGGTTACGCTAAGACACGGGTGGCGCACTGGCTACTTGCGTGTGCGGATCCGATTCGGGAATCATGTCCTACAGTTTTGGACTAAGATTATTAAGGGGTTCACGCAAACTATCAGCATATAAATGCAAACGAGAGTTTACCCACTAACATGGAATTAGGCAGTGAGGCAACTTAATGCCAGAAGAACATAGTTAAAGCTTCATTAGAGATGCAGATGCAAGATGGAGCAGAGTAGTAAAACATAACAATTAATTTCTGCAGAAGATGGAAAACTACAAGTAATATATTACGCACGCAAATACATGGAGATATAATAATATGCAAATGATTTGTCGTACATAGCATATTAATCAGAGATACCTAGTGCGCATGAGTTGAATTCTTTTTACCGACACTTATAACGAGCCGTCAATGTTTGTTCAGTGGATTCAGTGCACAGTAAGATCACCGAAATTAAATTGTGACGTTAATAAGTTGTAAGTTATTGTGAAGTTAATAATTGTAAGTGTACGTGATAGCGTTCGATTGTTCGGAGAAGGCAACGCAAAGGGAACAGTGGAATGCTATGGGGAGACCACTGCCCAAAAACGGGTCAGATTGAAAAAAAAAAACATAACACGGAAATGGAGTGGTAATTGCGTGGCACATTGATAGTAGAAAGGATGGAACCTGGGGCAAAGGCTAGACGGACGACGGCCGAGGGATCTACCTCTCTTCTTTCAATAAAGAATGTAGATATTGGTCTTAGATATGGTAGGATGCAAAGCATAGCAAAGTCAACGCTGTTCAGGCCCTCGTTTTTTTTTCTGATATCTCGCAATTTTCACACCCTGTATAAGCTCGTCAATGGTACACAACTAACTCAATGTAACATAGTAATGCGGTACATTAATTCATACAGGTACTGCATTATCCAATGTGTACTGGTGTGAGGCATAAGCAAGAGCGACTACTCGAAAAACACGCACTGAAAATATTACACAATATATACAGAATTCAGTGCAGAAAGGCTTCGGCCTGATCATCATTTACCGTCAGGAGAGATGCAGGCCAAGAGCCTTTCCGTAGTAGACAAAAAAAAATACATATTTAAAAATACGTGGACAAGCCACCTGTGATCACCACGCGATCTTTAGTGTCTTCATGAACGTTAAAACGGGGATTTGGCTTGAACCACCCCCAACAAAGAACATTTCGCCTGCTGCTAAGTCTATTTGATTTATAGCTGTCCCTTTTAAAATGCACCATGCACACGAATTTCGCTTTTTAATCGCAAGCCCATTCCTTTAACTAAATTACACTAGGACGTGGTGAAGGGCGGGCCTTTTGGGGGGCTGTTTTATGGAGTATTGTCGTTCAAAAAGCGATGATTCCCAGCCTAGTTTGAATAATAGATTCTTTAATTATTATTTTTTTAATCATGATTAAAGACCACAGGCCTTACGAAAATCGCTAAACGTTATCACTGTCATATCAACGTGCCTCTCAACGCTCCCGCCCCCGCTTCTACCTTACCTCATACCCACATAACGGGTACAATCATAAGCCTGCACCTAATACGGCAAGATAGTTCAATGACGATTGTCCAAAGCATTTGATTGATTGGCTCAGTAAACATTACTTTATCGCATGTTCTACGTATAGATGTCTAAGATAAAGTCGTGGGAATTGAGGAAAATTGGTGATAAACTAGCTACTTCGAAGATTTTGACCGAATCAGTTTAAATTTTCTCGGTGTTGAAATGTAGCATGTCTTGCTGCAAAGAACGAGTTAACTAGTTCATGCTGTAAAAGTACCAGACGGGACAAACAAATGGACTTTCATAGATTTTATCATGGGTACTCTAATATATCACAGATTTTTTCGAAAAGGGTACGTCGCATTTAAATAATAACGCAGTATTTCCCACTAGAAAGGTCGACGTTGCTAAAAGATTCTAAAAGTAACGTCAATTTATAATGCAAAGTTCAATTCATGACAGTTCTGAGACATGCAAAGTTTGTATTGTAAGTTTTCAAAGGCCAATCACTACCGAATACGGTGAGGTAGATCAGTAACTATTGTTAATACATTAGTTTGATTGATTTTTGGCATGCAATAGGTATGGATGGACCAATGACCTGAAGAAGTGGGTAAGCTGGTTGGACCCAACGTTATGGTGGATTTTGCGAGACTTATATCAAGCGGTGGACTTTCAACCACACAATGTTTCTTCTCGCAGAGATAGACAAGATTGTGTGGCTAGATGAAAAAGAAACATACTATCCCACTGTGGAGCAAAGGCCTCTAGAGAAGATGATGCGTAAACCACTTACTACCACTACCTGCTTCAGACAGTTGAGAAATACGATGCTTTTTTTAACCGAATGGCTACAGTACCGTGGTAACAGTTACTGTGATCAGGTGAATCTTTGAAAGCAGAGCAAGTTTTGCTAACATTTTCATTCATAAAACATAGCTTTTAACAACGCAAACATCCCACAAAGTCAAACAGCCCATAACCTCTGAAACCTATAACGAAAAAAAGTTACATTTTACCTAAAAATTTACACAAAGTAAGAGAAATAACCAATATAATATACTTCACCAAAATAGATGTAGTCTGCAGATAGTAAATCAATTTAACGGGACACGGCGCACGTTAAATTGTGCCGGCAGAAAAAATATATCGATACATCGAATAGGTAGGATCGATTCGGCGATTATGCAATATAGAGTATTTTCTGAATATTTTTGGGAGTTTGACAACAAGGGAAAACTGGGAACTTATACGTATAAAAATAGCCTCCCCTAAATGGTGGTTGAAAGGCGGTTAAGTACGTCGGAAACGTGATTAGTTAGGCATCACGAATGATTTTGGAAACAAGTATTTTAAATAGGATCAAATTCACGACCTTTATCTCGTCATTCGAGATGGGCGATGTTGATACCATCGAGGGTAGAACCTGGATGAGGCTGGCACTGGAGTGTTGGGATTGGCAGAAGAAAAGAGAGGACTTTGCCCAGCTGTGGGTGAAGGGGTGAAGTCAGGCTGTGGATAATGATGATGATTGTCATTTTTCTTCGCTCGTCTATTTTTCACGAGTAGTAATTTTACTTTTAATTCGTGATTGGCGATATTGTTACCATCGCGGATAGAACCCGGATGAGGCTGGCACAGGAGTGTTGAGATTGGCAGAAGAAAAGAGAGGACTTTGCCCAGCTGTGGGTGAAGGGGTGAAGTCGATGATAATTGTCATTTTTCTTCGCTTGTCATGGATGGCAAGCTTTTACTAAACAGTGAATCCACCGCAAAAAAACTCATTTCAAAACATACAGGACCGTGAATTCCATAAAACCAAAACCTGTATAAGTTAATCAGGATGCAACAAATTATAACGTGCTAAACGGTAAACAATAACATCTGCTCGATTCCACAGGAAGTCGATTTCAATTTGAAAATCGCCTAACCAGGTTATGAGCATAAATTAGTTTTTTTTAAGTGTTCTTTATTGTCTGTGACCGGTTTGTTAGAAATTAAAGTTAGTGGTCAAACACGAGCCTACCACCAATTATTATTTTTAAAAAATAACTGGTTCGTTCGTGCGATTAAATTAACGAGTCCTAATTCTCAATAAGCCTAATTTTCAATGTTAATGGGGGTTTCTAATTCCACGCGTATTTTCCATCATATCGAAATTACATGTCCTTGACGGGAACATACAAGGGAAGAAGCCTTGATGAGTTCAGACAAGCTTATCATTCTGTTTGAACTGAAGCTAAATAGGAGCCTTGAGTTCTTCTGATGACATCTGGACATGGCGTTCTCCAGAAACGGCGGACTAATAATATTAGTGAGCTAAGCAAAGGCGGGATGTCCGTTCCCTTGCATTTGAAATAGGAATTTGGAATTGAAAGTAAGATGGTACTTTCGTAGTAGCATTTTCATTTGCAATAACGCCAAGAAAGCTTCATCTCCTGGATTTACGGGAACATAGACGCTTCTGGGTTTTTCCAGACTATTCCAGAGGATTACCGATAAAAACCGACTGTTGTCAGTCAGGTATCCATGCTCTTAAAACCGGAACACATACTGATTGGCAGCAAAAATACGTACCGGAGCAGAAATGGATGATTTCTTCCAATTTTATACATCAAAACAACGTCAATTATACACGCAAATAAATCACAATTTCACAATTCACAGACATAACTGTGAGGAACGTATTAATTGATATAATATGACCGTTGACTCACTAGTCACACTAAAAATATAGCTAATAGGCGTTTCTAGGTCGCATGGATGATTCAAACGTTTTATTGCTATCGATGTGTTTGTGTCGTGTATCAACAAATCTCGGGAACTGATGGGTTAGTGTTGATGGGGTTTTTTGTTATTGGGAAGATAACATTTGGCGGGAATCGAGTTGGAAGACATTTTGTTTCATTATACTACCAGCTTCTGCCCGCGACTTCATCCGCGGAAAATGTCGTTTTAATTTTAACATAAGATTACACTCGGCAATACTGTATCTTCCCATTAGTGAAAGAGTTTTTGGAATCGGATCTGTAGTTCCGAAGATTACCGAAGTGCTCTTGTCTGCTCAAGGTTAGTCCCTTAGTCGCCTTTTACGGCACCCTCGGGTTGTAATGGTGCGATGTTTTATGTATTTTTAATCCGTCACAACACGGATACTAATAAAATTATATGCTATACTATATAAAAAATACAAACCATCAATTGCTATATAAAATTTAAGTTAGGTACCTATTTAATTTAAAGCTTCCGTTCAGCGCTAGATTCTCGAGCACGGGCCAGCGATGTTATCACATTTTGGCTAGCGAGCCGCTGCGAGCGCTCAGCGCTAGTCTGGGATATCCCTTGTTTCACAGACATGCTGCCTTAAATCAGAGAGACGCTGCGCACGTTCAGCGCCAGTTTCCCGAGCACGGGCCCGCGATGCTCTCACATTTTGGCTAGCGAGCCGCTGTGAGCGCTCGGAGCTAAATTCTCTAAGGCGTGCTGGCGAAATATATTCTCTATTTCTCGAGAGGCGTTCAATTTTAAGCAACTGTTTAGGCAGCGCATGCAAATAATTCTGTTTTATGAGGAATTTATTTCCGACTTGCTAGACAAAAGTTGTGATAGCTCGGTTAATGTACATGTTATAATTTATAGCGTATAGCACTCAGGAATAATGTAGCTTTCTACCAGTGAACAAATTTTTAGAATTGGATCATAAGTTCCAGAGATTACCCCCTACATACAAACTTACAAACTGTACCTCTTTATAATATTAGTATAGATTGTATAGAATTAAATTATTCTAAATTAACAAGACAGCTCTGCTGCTGCGGAGTTTGGCTCCACTTCTTCTTCCCAGCTAAAGAACTAGGAAGTGGTGAAGGGCGGGCGTTTCGGGCTGTCTTTGTAATTTTAACGTTCAAAAAGTGCTGATTATCTATCTGCCTAATTTAATAAATGACTTTTGATTTTGAACAAAAGTGCACAAACAGGCGCTTTCTGAGCAGGCTTTTGAGAGCTTTCCGACTGCTGTGCGAAAAATCTTGCATAGTTGACTCCTCATTGCCTGTTGCTGCTAACGTTTAGTTCTTAGAGACTTCAGGTAATATAGATAGCAATTAGTAAAAAGTTTTGATACGACGAGAGGTTTGTCTCAGATTATAGGGGGAAGGAAAGCACCAACTATTGACATGGTGCAATCAAAGGGCGAGTGGAGATTCTCGAAATGAGATACTTTTTAAGTTAATTTAAAATAGGTACGTGAGTGGCAAGTTCGGGCCTCAGAGTAGATAGGTACGCCACAAAAGTGCCCAGTGGGCAGACAAACACTGTAAGGCAACTCATTTCATCGCAAAAAAAAAACCGAACAGGATGGTTAAACGTTGTAACTTTTATAGGGTTTTAACGCTGATTGACGCAGTGTTGGTTAGTCCTCGACTTTTTGATCGAAGGGCAGAGCGTTCGAATCTTAGAGCGGGATTTTTTGGCCTAGAAAAATTGGGAGTAAGTTAGTTCAATTCAATACCTATATACGCGCGCGCGTATATATTGAATTGAATATTTCGTATTTTTAACGCGTTACATATTTTCCCTCAACTTTTTTCTTTTTCATTTTGTGTTCTTTCTTAGCGTCATGTTTACTGCAAATAAACATATTTTCTGTCTTTTTCTCATTTATTACTTCATATTTGAAACAATTATTCGAATTTCCGTTAAAGTTTAATCCAATAACACTATTTTTCCGTCTTTCGGAAACCTCATAGACAATTACATTACATGCTAGAGTACTCTATTAAATCTGTATTCTATTGACAACTTTATTTCCACACAATTAAGATATATTTCCTAATGTAATTTTCTAGTTATTTACTTTGTAAGAATATTATTTACACAAGTGTGTTCTGCTAATAACAAATTCAAAATCCATAATGATTTAAACATGGTTTTCATAGATATGGATATTTTAGCCCATAAAAAGAGAGAAAAGTTTATGATATTACTGAATTTTTTCTACAGATTTCTCTGTACAAATGAAATCTCGCTTATGAAATCCCGAAGGCGAGCAGATTTGGAAAATTGATTGAAACAATATATTAGTACTTACCATTCTTATTGCTGAGATAACAATCTTTGGTTAACTTATCTTTCTGGATTTAAATTATATTTTTCCTGGGGAGTTAATTTTATTTATGCCATAGAATTGCAAATAATCTGGCGGCCTACTAGTTTCGCCACTGTTTCTACCCTCCATCACACACATGCTTAAACTAGGAAGAAGGGAAGGGTGTGAGCGTTTTGAGAGCTGACTTGCCTGGCTTATGAAGCGTATGATGACCTTGAAAAGTGCAAGGATTGTGAATTTTACAGCCCAGCCTGTAACGCAGTCAGAAATTAGGCGTGTATTTTAAACAAGGCGCCAATTTTAAATATAAGTAAAACAGTCGATCCATTCTGTAAACATCTCACCGTGAAGAGTGAGGTGAAGTGAGCATGAAGTGAGCTGTCAATAGTGTCAATTCCTAGCTTCAGCTGCAATGACAACTCACATCAAGCTCACTTCACCCAAGTTATCACGGTGAGATGTTTGCAGAATAGCACAGTAGGTATTTAATCATTATTCTTTTTTTTTTATATACTGGCACAACTCATACATAGATTTGACATTTCATTGATAGAATCTTGCCCCATGGTAACTGCACAAACAAGAATTTACAAATAGTTCAGAAACAATGGTTGAGTACAGAAAGAGTGTAATCTAGATTTTAGTACCTCGGTATGTTGAATAGGAAAACAATGTCTTTAAACTTTATCTTTTTGGAGAATTTTCAGTATTGACATTTAGCCTAGCAGTTCATTCAGCCATTCAAATAAATACATTTGTAACCAACATAAATAAAGAAAATTACATCAAAGAAAAAAAAATCATGATTGAACTTTTGATTGTCAAAGCTTCAATGAAAATGCAAGTCTTGTACACAATGTTTTATGAATGAGTTACAGAGTTGAGATAAATATTTGAGCTACACAGAAGTAGCTCAGCTCCCCATCAGCCAGTCATTCTAGATGATTGATGTAAATAGTGTAAAAAAATATCTGTTAGTATTGGATTTTCTTGAGTATGATTTTTCAACATTCGAGATACTTAGATATAGACACAACTATGGTACAGAAAAATCTTTATGTAAAGCAATAAAATTAACAGCCAAAATGTAATATTATGGTTATGACCTATGGTTGTTTTACAAACAGTTGGTCTAACTAATTATAAACCTGTCTGACTATTTGTCGGTTTTGGTTTGCATAATTAATATTCTAACTCATATTTTCTTATAAGGATTTCAGCTAAATTACACTGAACAAAACAAATATAACCTTTAAGAGTAATGTAGTTTGGTAGTGACTAATCAGCAATATAAATAAAAGAAATGTCTTAAAATTAAATAGAAATCAGTACTTAATTAAGACAAAAAGCAAACAACAGAACTTTGTTCATTCATAGTGTTAATGATTCACAATTATTTCAAATGAATGATGAAACTGAATCATAGCATTATGCGTTTAGATCAATATCAAATTATTCAAATGGAACAGAGAAACATGGTGTGGCAGATATATCATGCGTATACATTCAGCAATATTATTCCATAGCAGAAAATTCCTAACATACTTCCAAGGTAGTTACTTTTTTTTATAGTGCATGCATATCGCACATAGTCGATTCCATAGACGCTCGAAGTCCGCGCCTAACGTGTGTAAATAAACAAAAAAAATTACGCTGTAAACATTGGCACAAAGAGAACATAAAAACAACGATTCGCAAACTAAATACCCGTGTACACCTCTACAGAGCAGGCTGACAACGTTGTGTCCATTGAAACTTGCGAACGAGAAAAAAAAATGCATCAAGAAACTTGCATACGACAAGACCACTTCTTTCTTGAGATAAATCTCCGAAAATTATCGTTTTACATTTTGAAAACGATAGGTTTACCTTATCCATTCGTGAGCGCAGACGTCTAAGCAAATAAATCCCGTGAAACAATTCAGATTCGCACTGAAATCGTTGTAGCACAATGGTACAGGCACATTTGGTGTCGTAGTATACGATCAAAACATAGCCTTTGTACGTCTAAAAAGCGTTCTTATGGCATCCTACATAATTAAAACGCATACGTTAATGATTGCAGAAGGTTAACCACTGCTTTAGGTACGCGTAGGTTGTATATTACGAACGTATTTTGAAAAAATGCTGTTGCTTTTCAACACAGTAATGGCATAACACGCAAACACTGAGACTGATATTCACAATGAAACACTTCACAGAACCGCGATAGTTTGTTCGAGGAACGCGAGACGAGCCACGGTACGCATTTTCTCACTCACCTTGTTGTTTATTAGCTATTTTATTGAAACAGTTTTGAAAAACTTCATATAAATGCATAGGCTCGTCATCGCTTGTCGCCATTTTGGATTCTACTGTCCAAATAAAGCATAGACAAAGTAGAGCATAACTTAAATGACTGACTGTTCGAAAACTATGAAGTGAAAAATGAGTGAATAATAATTTTATTCAAAATGATAATGAACGTGTTGTTAGACAAATGTTTAACCTATTGTTAATAATAATTTTCAGTACTGGAAATATATACCGTTGTCCATATTTTAGGAACTTTTGTTTTAATTAATACAATCAGTTTACAACGTTTTTCGGTGTGGGACATTTTTTGATAATGCTTATAATAACATCATGCTAAACCAAGCTTAGAAATTGCTTCCATCATTTTTAAATAAGCTAATTAATGCATTTTTTCAAGAAGATTACGAACATTGCTCTTATTTTTATACCTCATGTTTTAATGTTTTATTCTCAGAAATCACCACCATAGACACTTAAATAGTTACGTTTTCTTTTTCTTAGTAGATTTTCAAACCAACTCGACTCACTTATCAATTTAATTGATTTCAAAGTCAAAGATTTCAAACTGATTTAACAACAAGAAGCTTCTGAAAATCTGTCTGTTCACTTTCTTTGGAATTGTTAATTCCGCGTAGCAAAAGTCAAAAGGAATCATGAATTCATCATAATAATTCCGTTTATCCAATTAGTAACTTTAACTGACTCTGTGGTAGTTCAAATATTCATGGGAAAGCCCAACACTACACCCATTTTTTTTCACTGCGAAAATTAAGTTTGACACTTTGACGTGAGAAAGAGCCTACAAAATTTTCGATTCGAGTGCACACCAATGAAAAAAACACTCAACAACAACCACCTACATGTAACATGTTCTCATTGAATTCAATAAACACCCAAAACCAGGTAAATAAACAGATAATCACCTAAAGTGATAAAACAATCATTTTTTGTGTAAAATGAAAACTGTTTTGTCATTAAATATAACCTTTTGTCATTGCAGATTTTAGTTAGTTTTAGCCAATTGTCTTCAAGATATTCAAGTGTTTTCCGTCATCGGAAGAACCACAGCGGGAAAAATAAAAATGTGAGGAGGCAAGAGGCTTCCGTGGCAGTTTATGACGCAATAGTTTGTCAGGAGAGTCTTGAAGAAACTATCAGGAACTTTGATAGGAATGTCTTGAAGTATGTATAGTTGGCCGACAAGGCTGAATATGTTTATACTATTGCTAGTTATGTACAAGTTCTGTAGTTCTTTGTGGTATTTGATAACAAGCCATACTTTTTGTTATTGGCTTAAAAAATGATTATTTAAGAGCTATTAGTAAAAACATAATAAAGAGCATAGTATTATGTAAGAAAGGTTATGTTATTAGTATTAACACTCAATGTTTTCATTGGAGTTGTTTCCAATTGTAAACAAATTCTGTTGGTTTACTTGGCATGTTCTCAAGGCATGTTCTCAATTTAAAAATAATTTCAAACCATTTGAATGTAAGCAATAGTACTTCTTCATACAATAAACATGTTGAAGAACTATGGGTTGATGGGTCGAGTTCTCTCAATGAAATTATGTTTGTTGTTCATAAACAAATAATTGTTTACTAAACTAAATCATCATAATAAGATGTTGCAAGATGAGTTTCTTGAGCAATCACGTGTTGAATTTTCTTCATGTATATATAAAAATGAAATGCTGTTAGTCGGTCAGGGCTTGAGAATGACTGAACTGATTTGAATATTTTTGGTTTATCATCGTCCGTCGGGGCACCTAGTAAAACACACTCGCAGCTAATTAGCTGATGCGTGTGTACCTATTAAATAGTTTGGAGATGTTTAATGTGTCAAGTCGATTCTTGAACTTATGCAAATAGCTTTAGTGAGTCGCCTTACTGTTCATGAAAACTGAATATGAAATGTAGTATTACATAATGTATTACTATTAACATTAGTTTAATAAAAGGTCCCAAAGAGCATTGACCCTGTCTGACTGCTTTAATGCGAATATAAACAAAAAAAACTGGCCAAGTGCGATTTGGACTCGCACACGAACAGCTCTTTACTGTATTAACATAGACCACCATTTTTAACGCCGAAAAAAAACACGTTTCTTGGATGAAGACACCTTGTAATTATTAACTTTATTTAATTTTCATTATTTGTTGTTAAATCAGAAATAGAAATACACAATCTGTGAAAATTTAAACTTTTTACCTATTACTGTTCATGGGATACAGCCTGCTGACAGACAGGGGCGGCTAACTAATAGGGTTCCGTTTGACACCCTTCAGGTACGGAACAATAAAAAGTATGTACTTAAAAATATTCCCTGTTATCTCGGAAGGAATATTGTACCGATAGTACACCCACATTTCTCCAGTTATGTTTCAGTCCCATGTAATAGAGGTGGGTCAGTAGGGCTTGCAACTTCTAGTCAAACAAGGCAGTTTTAAAGTATTTATAGAAAAGACGACTACCATTTATTATTTGAATTATTAATAAACTTAATTCAACAAAAATGATACAAGACCGACTTAATGCCTTAGGCATTCTTGAATTACTTCTTATTGATAGATTACATTTTTATTAGATTTAATTTTATTTCAAAATTACACTCTTAGTATTAAAATGTTGAATGATTAAAAACCTCTTTCATACCATTTACTTTATTATGGTTCCATACCCAAAGGCTACCAACAGAACCCTAGTAGTAATAGGGCTCCGCTGTCTGTCTGTCGGTGTGTCACAGGGCTGTATGAAATTTTTATAGAGTGTGTACTACTATGGCCGCTATATCAAGTAAAAATGGGTTACATTACATAACATAAATAACATGTATTTTTTTGTTAAATATTGTATGAAATGAAATGAAATAGTTTATTCTGTAAATAGGATATTGGAATCACTATTACACGTCATATTAAAAAAGTATTCAAATTAGCTAGGATCGTTTGGCGTTTCCTATCTGACTACTCTGAGAAGAAAGTCCGAAACAAACTCAGAGGTTGCAGTCGGTTTTAAAGGCCAGACATAATCTTGGTCAGGCCATGTGAGGACTATGTAGATTAGGGTCTGAAATGATCTTTTGAGAAAAGAACCACACAGATTTGAGTGGATCTGTCCAGTCAGTGCAAGCTAAGTATGCTGGTGCGAGTGGTAGTGCGGTAGTGGGAGTCAGACTTGCACACGAAGGGTTCCCCTTCGTGTGCAAGTCTGACTCCCACTTGGCCGCATTATGACCTCATTGACATCAATGAATTGTTTTTGGAAATAACAATTCAATGATGTCAAACAATGACATTGTCTATTGCTTACTTTATTTCAAGAATCTTGATTATGTGTACAAAGATGATGAAAGCCAACAATTGTATTGTATACTTATGAACCTGAATGCTGGTTTGTTTGTAAACTACATTACAAGGCCTAATTTTATGTGTCTTTTGATAAGAAAGAAGTTCAAAACTAGTAGCCATTCTTAAATAAACTTTAATCGTTTTTTATAAAGTTGACATTTGTTTAAGTCTCATAGACTGCTTATTGTTGTTTACAAGCTTTAATCTTCGAAATTTCACGGATATACTTTTTGATTTATTTTAGTTAGATTTTTAGATCATATTCTTTATGGCACGTATTTAGGTCATGAGCTATCCGAATATCAAAAAATATATTTATAATATTTGGCCTAGGTAACAAATGTAACTTGGAGAGATGTATTAATGATTCCAATGATTATAATTCTGTTAATACATATCTGATCTATATCAGGTATTTAATTACAGAATTTATAAGTGCGATATATTATCACGAATCATATTTGACGACCTGCAAATTACAAAAAAAACGTAAGAAAATTTGAATTTCGCGGGCTACCACTGCGGATTCAACTTAAGGGGAAAGCATGAAAATTGATTCGCTTGGTTTCGTGTGGTGGATTATGGCCCACTCCCTCTCACAGAGAGAAGGCCTATATATTCTTATGCATAGTAATTATAGACGACTTCTGGGTAACAGGCGCCCGGGTCGGTTGAAGGTTGAGATACGCGCTGCGGTCAGTTTGCGGATGAGTGATGCTCCAACCATTACATACCAAGACCCCCCCGTCATTCTAAAAGCGACTATACTAACACTGGTAAAGTTAGTATTTGTTTATGTGAACTTTACGTTATTTTTTTTGTAATTTCAGTGAGATGAAATCTATTCCGCTTCGTACATTAAGGACGAAGCCATGTGTTCCTCATCTACGAGATCTGGCCTCTGTTAGAAAAGTATCTCATATCTCGTCCGACAGCTTCGAAAACAACAAGAATGGCTGGACTAAACTACCCACTGTTACTGTCGACTTTACGGGGAGGAATACCAGGTATGGGACTGTTGATTGATTTACATGTTTACTCCAGTTAGTTTACAGGTTGACGTCGATTTCAAATCGCATTAATTTACACGTTAACTTAAATTAATTTACATGATATCCAAAATTTATTTACATGATATCCAAAATTTATTTACATGTTAACTTAATTTAATTTACTTGTCAACTTTAACAAAATTACTTGTAAGTATACTCCAATTAATTTATGTAGTTACATGTGTAAGTATTTCAATTATCTACATATTTTTCTTGCACAACATCAATTTATTAAATGTTAACTTAAATTAATGTGGTAGTTTATTTTGACTTCTTCGAATTTACTAGTGAATTTCGATTAATTTAAATTTGACTTCAGTTAGTTTACATGTTACAGTTAGTTGACTTTAACTTGACAACTGAAATTAGTTTACGTGACATCTTGAAAACATTTACATGTCAACTGGAATTCATTTACATGTTGCCACACCATTTAATTTACATGTCAACTCGAATTCATTTACATGGCGACTCATTTAATTTACATGTCAATTACACTACCAACGCATTAACCCCCACCCTCTCCCCAGGTTCAGTTTCACAGATAACTTCGCAGGCCTTCTGGCGGGAGGCATGGACAGCACCTTCAAGTATGCTGTACAGGTCCGAGGGTTCAAGACTGAGCGCGGGGTCCATGCAGACATGAAACGTAACCCTAATCTTATAAACAGACTGCGTAAGTGTTTTGGTATGTATTGTGGTCAAGGGCTTTGTTGTGGACCGGTCTCAGGGGTGGAAGTAGGGTTTAGTGGCAGTTTAAAGAAAGAAAGAAAAAGTATTTATTGGGACTCGCACAGGAAATCACACATTAAACTAAAAACACACTAAACATAAATAAAAAACAAAGTAACATTAAAATTTAAAGAATGAAGTCCCGTACGAGGCCAAAGGGCTCCTATCTCAGCATGATGCCGCGACATAAAAAATAAAAAATAAATGTCGCAGCGCTGGTAGTGGCAGTTTGATGTTTGCTGATAAATATCTTGGCCGCTCTGAGCATGTCAGAGTCAATTGTATATTAAACAATGTCACGCACTCTAATTGCGTAACTCACGATCAATCACAATCCGTTTCATTTTGACAGTTCAACAACTTTCATTGCGTTATTTACGTTGTTGAGCAGACAAATATTTCGAGCATATGAAGCAATGGATTAGCAATATCCTTCAGGGTGTGATTGATTGTGTTTTACGCAATTAGTGTGCTGGTTTTGTCACGAATATACTTCATCTATTTAATACTCTTTTATTTCCCCATATTAGCTTCTTTTTTCACAGAAATCATCGTCATTCTGTATATTATTTACGCGTACGCCAATAACGCATTGTAGTAACTTTGGCGCATGTGTGTTTACCACAATATGCGTGCATACTATGCGTAGTATGCATGCGTCCAAATCTACATTTGAATGTTGTACTACCCGTGCGCGATAAGTTGAGACCCGCGTGGAATGCGACACTCCTCCCCCATCCCCGCGCACCTACCCGCGGCCGCCCGCGGTGTACAGTTGAAGCCACATTTTTTATCTATTAGTTTCGTACTGGCTTACGTCACGTATCGACGCGCTCCGAATAAGTTGTTAGTTTTGTTATAATAGTCCGTGTTAAGTTTATTTGTTATTGCTCCTGTTACGTTTTTTTATTGTTAAAGTTTCTGTTACGTTTTTTGACTGTTTTATTGTTATTATTTTTTTAATAACAAGCATTGTAATGACGAAAATAATAAATCTATAGTCTGACAATTACGATTAATTATTGTTATAAAATAACTTAATATTGTAAATAATTTCACTATGGAAGATGACTACCTAAAATTCGCAGATACCGCCGCATGCGGAAGCTAGTTACATTTTTTGTTTGAACTGTACTTGTCAGTGACGTCACCGCGCTCAGGTCTCAACTTATCGCGCACGGGTAGTACTCCCCGTATTATCTTTTAACGTGTTGCACATATTATGTGCTAACTTCAGAGCAGTTGAGAACTTTTCTGTCAGTCAAATGTACTGTGTTCAGCAATCAACTTTTGAATTAGAATTTACGTCGCTGTCTACAATCCGACCGTTGACAGAATGCGTTCCTGACACCTGCCAGTTGGACAATTTCTATTAGTAATAAAGATCAAATTCGCAAAACACATATTCGTTAGTATGAAACTGACAGGTGTCAAGAACGCAGTCTGTCGACGGCTGGACTGTACCTCATTATATTTAGATTCTCGTAAAGAATATTTTTCCTAAAGCGCCTTATTGAGAACGGTTTATTCACATGGGTCCTAAATGCTTTGCTATTTGTTTTTGCTGATGTTTTTTAATGTATCACTTATATTTTTGCTTTAAGTATTCAGATATTAAAGTAAACTGTTTTGTTGCTGTGGTATTGTTAAAAACCAAACTGGGCGTATCATACGCCTTAACACTCTTATAACACCTCCATTTTGAACATGTTCGTAGTTGCTCTTGCTATGTTTTGTCTCGGCAGACTGATAGAAAACGGCTGTAGAAATGTACTGCTGTGGTCTCTTTCATGCCACGCTTTCTTGTACGTCACATTCAAACGCTGTTACGTGTCTATTTATTTCGAACCATTGCAGCGTCAGGTCGTGTCGAGTGTCACACGAGCACTAGCGAGCTACGACTGAAGCGTCTTCTTCCTCTACGGATGTATTGACCGCTGATGCTGTGCGTTGTGTTCAGACGTCAATCGGAACGTCGACGCTGAAGTCGGAAATCGCATATACCATAAAATAGAGACCAAAGCCTAACGCATTAAGTCCGCATTTGTACGCTAATTTCTACTTGTGCATAAAGTTTTCTTAACTATTCTATAGTTAAGAGGAACAGGGTAAAAAGTTTACTCATCCTCCATAGAAAAGGGAGGATCCTCCGACCTGACGGGTGTTGTGTCTGTCCCGACAATTAATTTCGGGACGTTGTATATTATGCTATTCGCGCGATAAACCCTGCTTGCGCGATGCAGAATTTTGTCGTGGCGTTAGTGTGATGCGTACTAACATGTGGCGATGTAGATGGCGCCACACTAAAATATTATAAAGATGTAAAATTGTTTGTATGTAAGAAATCTCTGGAAGTAGTGACCCGATTACAAAAAAATGTTAGGTAACTGATTGAAAGTTACACTATTGCTGGGTGCTATAGGATATTTTTTATGGTATAGGTAACTTCCACGCGGATGAAGTCACGGGCAGGACCTTGTCAACCACTTATTATTTATCGTACATCTTCAAGGCGTATGATACACCCAATTTTCCGTCTTACACTAAATATTAATATTATTTATCTTACTGTGGTACCCAGTAGCCATTACAATAACCCTCCTATTCTCCAGGACTAAGCGCCACAGACCCAACAGAAAAACAACAGGGTCCAGAAGTGGCGCCGCGGCTGGAGAAGCTGCTCAACGTAGACGCCAACCACCTCACTCACCAGCAGAAGGACAAGATCAAGATAGCGTTCGCTGAGGGGTATCTAGCAGGTAAGGGGTGCTACACACATAATTTTACATTTAATTTAGCCGCCCGGCTGTGCCGCCGAATCACGACTAAGATAAAAACAAAAGCCTTACATTAGTCGCATTTGATGTCTAACATCTGACATCTTGGCTGACAGAATATATAATTATGAACAATATTCATCATCATAGTCGTCATCATATGATATCATAATGTGTTGGTACCATCTGACGGCCAACTCCAGCAACGCGCGCTCGTTGGTCAAAACAAATAGCGCACACTTCCCCGGCTTCCTGTTACATACTTCCGTCCCTTTTCACGAAATCACTGATGTTACACATAATTAAATAAACATTCTATGGGACCCAATTAAGAATAATAAAAACAGTCATGGGGACTGCCCACAGAAGTGAAAACTTAAAACTGGTATTAGCGCCATCTATATTCTAAAGTAGAGTACTACGGCGCGAGCGGTGACGCGAATCCATAAGTTTAACCCCCTACCAAAAATCGCTCAACGCGCCTAAAGAAGTTTTCACTAAACATCATGGAAAAAGGTATTTAAATAATACCACGCCTGCATTTCGTAAAGAGGTAGGTAGATGTACAGCGCACTAACATTTCGCCAGTTATGTTTAAGGTAGCGGCACAATATGAATACGGACAGTATGGAAACTGGGCCTGTTTGGTGAAATAATTACCTACGCTCTATTTTTAAAAACATCGCGACGACCAGTCGTCTCGACAACTGACAGCACCGCGACAATCGCTTGGGGTCTCGTCAATGAGCGCGTCTGTGTGAGTGTGCCGTTGCGAACGGTTACTACGTAGTTTCTGTACTGTCCATATTTATACTGTGGTTGGGGGCACCAAACCGGGCGACGAGGAGCGTTGGCCGATCTTAAGTCCCATGAAGTAGAAAACGAGGCCTCACTGCTAATGACAATTTTTTGATCTTAACAATAACAAAAAGGCTTTTTTTCACCAATCCAAAACAAAAGTTGCTCAATAAATGTTTTTGAGTTACTGTAAACATGCTACAATCAATCTGCCTAGCCTTTTCCCAACTATATTGGGGTCGGCTTCCAGTCTAACCGGATGCAGCTGAATACCAGTATTTTACATGGAGCGACTGCCTATCTGACCTCAACAACACAGTAACTGGGTAATACGATACCCCTTGGGTAAAACTGGTTGTCAGACTTTCGGGCTTCTGACGGCCCGTAACGACTGTCAAAGATCCACGAATGCCAGCCGGGACCAACTGCTTAACGTGCTTTCTGAGGCTCGGAGGAGTAATGGTATGTAAAGATGGTCCAACCGCGGCAAGCGTAGATTAACTTGATAGATCGACCCGTGCGACTGTTAAGCAAACTAAAAACTAAGCTTTTAAACTACGTTGTGTGATATTTAAAGCATTACGTTTCTGTCACCCCAGGTTCCCACCCCGACAATGTCCGCGGCACGAAAGCGTCCAAATACCTGAAATTGGTACAACAGCTGCTAACGATTGTGCTGTTCCTGGCTATCTTCGTGAGTCTCATGGCGTCAGTCAGCGGGACTGTCTTCAGGTATGTACGTGGTTGCCAAAAAAAAAAAAATTATATTGATCACCCTTCATCTGACTGGCTTAGCTCAGGAGTGTATTTGCACTGAGCGTATGTCAAGCGTCTAAATTAAAAACGTTTAAAGTAAATTTCGCTAAATAGAAATTCATCGTTTTATAAAATGCAACGTATATTACGCGACTCAAAACACGCAACTCTCAAAATTATGCTAGATTCGTATCATCTTAAATGCCTATTAATGACGCGATGCAGTCAACGTCTACGCTACGTATACGTGCGGACGAACGCTCTAAGCCACAGATTTTAGATATGAAGCTAAACTACAATTACGCGGCTGGCCCGTCTTGTCGGGCCAATTCAGTAAGTGTTACAGAAGATATAAGAGTCACGCTATAGAAAGAGAGGCAACTTCTAGGTGAATATAACTGTAGGTAATTAGCGCTGTGCGACCTGAATTGCACTTTATTGTGTCGTAGCAAGAGTCGCTTTTTATTTAAATTATTTTGCAGAATGAAACATCTGTATTAATGTGCGCCTATGCGCAGAAACTCCTAGCACACGCGCTAACTCAAGACAGGCATAAAAGAACTCAACACCATCTTTTTCCTGCCCATAAACCAATTAATAGTGTTAACAACATGTCCCTTTCTCCCATACTTCTCTATCAGTCGTCATCTCGGTAGTCACCCCCTTTCCACCCATATCATCTTTCAAACAGTCCATCCATCATTATTTTGGTCTTCCCGTACTCTTATCCACATTCATACTCAAAACTCTCCTCACGACATTTCCCTCATTCAAAATTCAAAATATTTTATTTCACATAAACCTACAAGGGCACTTATGAAACGTCAGAAGCTAGGTGCACGGTTCCAATTGGTCGTTTCCTATGGAGAAGAGCCGGCAAGAAACTCCACGGTTACTCTTTTAAAAGTAAATGTTATTACAATGTTTCCAAATTGCAGTGTTAAAAGGTATGAGAGGACAGTGTAGGCCCATCAACAAGTACCAGGTACTTAGCAAAATATAAAATGGTCCACAGATCTACAGTCTGTTATTTCTACAATGTTCTCTCATTCACAAAATTTAAAAGAAAATAATCAATATAAAAGATATTGAAATAATAAAAATAAAAACCTATTTAAACCATTCCTCCGCATCACATGCCCATACCATGACAACCGATTTCCACACAACGTTTCAGTCACCGGTGTCTATGTTCTATGTTATGGGGTTTGGTTTCCGCACTTGTCCTTCAGTGGACCATTGTGCGTGAGCCATAGCGGCCGTTGGTGGTTATTCCAACCAGCCCACCTCCCTCCAAAAGTCACCGGTGTCACTTTCACGAACTAAATTAGAAAGAAAAAAATAAACAAACATGTGTTTTGTTGACAGAATCCAGCTGGGCAACCAAGTGGAAGTAGACCCCGAGGACATATCCGTCACCTTCGACGATGTGAAAGGCGCTGATGAGGCCAAGCAAGAGCTGAAAGATGTTGTGAGTAACCATAGCTCCTCGATAAAACTCTATAATAGTCCCACTGCTAGGGGTCTCTCACGACCCAACTCTCCGTTTTCTGCATTAGCTATCTAATTACGCAACACATTTTCGTTGACAATTCCGACTAATCTGTTTCAATTTGACAGGTCAACAACATTAATTGTGTTATTTACGTTGTTGAGCAGATTTTTTTTTCGAACGTACGAAGCGATGGATTAGCAATCTGTTTCAAAACGATTCAGATTCTGATTGATCGTGTATTACGTAATTAGGGTACAGGTCAGTTTAAAGCCGCTTGTAGACGCACGTTTTTTCCATCGGACCACGGACCGTGTTTTACATATTTGTATGAGTTGGCCACCGGTCCGGCGTCCGATGCATGTGCACACATTCATTATAAACCATACACCACCGCGAATCCGGTAAAAAAAACGTTCCGTTGTCCGGTGAAAATAACGGACGTATACAAGCGGCCTCAGTCGCCGCGCCGGTTTAGGGTCGTGGGTCATCTAACTGGGAGCTTCAAACGCTACTCTTCAATTATTTTCCTACATTATATTTTTATTTATTAAAGAAAAAAAAAACTTGTTGACCGGACAGACGTTGCCCTGTCCTAAGGTCTTGAGTTCTTATAAAACTACTGAAATATTTCTAATTTCTCTTTCTATTAAAACCTAATCCGAAATACGACAATCATTTAAAAATTAAATGCCAAGTCGGTCCAGCCGCACTCAAGTGTACGCTTACCAACAAGCATTTCATTTTTATTTACAAATATTTCTGTCACATAATCACAATCACTAAGTAGAGATATAATAATTATTGGGGTACGATAAAGTAATGAGGAATGAAGGAGGAGCTCGTGGCTAATAAATAACTGCCGCACTGGTCGATCCATCAGGTTAAGCTGCGCTTGCCGGGGTTGGTCTGTGGATGGATGACCATCTCTACATACCGAGACTCTTCCGTCCCTCGGATAACACGTTAGGCCGCTGGTCCCGGCTGTCATTCGTGGATCTTTGACAGTCGTTACGGGTCGTCAGAAGCCCGAAAGTCTGACAACCAGTCTTACCAAGGGGTATCGTATTAGCCAGTTACTGGGTTGTGGAGGTCAGATAGGCAGTCGCTCCATGTAAAATACTGATATTCAGCTGCATCCGGTTAGACTGGAAGCCGACCCCAATATAGTTGGGAAAAGGCTAGGCAGATTGATTGGGGTACGATAAAGTAATATTGCTTATTAGTTTATATAACAAAAGAGTTATTGAGACGCAAAAGCCTATCGAAAGATTTATATTACACTTTATCTAAGTCAAAAGACAAATAGATAAGCTATAGCGATTGTCCGTTATTAATGATTCATCGATAAACTGATTGATGATTGAGTGTTATTTATTCAAATATCTACATTTTGAAATGAATGAATGAATCAGTGAATGTCGTGATGGCCCAGTGGTTAAGACCTCGCCTCTCAAGCACGAGGTTGTGTTTTCAAATCTGGGCAAGTACCAGTGTGACTTTTTCAATTAATATGTACTTTCTGAGTTTATCCTGGACATTACTGACATCGGTGATGGAAAACACCGTGAGGAAACCTGGACTTATAGTTAATACTAGCTTTTGCCCGCGACTTCGTCCGCGTTTCCGTCGTTTTTCGTAAAAAAGTACCATATGTACTTCCTCACGGTTCAGTGGTTTTGATGTAACAGACAGATTAACTTTCGTATTTTAGTAGGGAAATATAATATGTCAATCCACAATACTGTTGAAAAATATCGCAATAAGGAACCGCGGAATATTATTATTAATAGCTGTGCCCGCGACTCCGTCAGCGTGTAACTCCTTGTATGTTATTAAGTTAATGTATTGGTAATATTGTTTAGATCACTTTCACATGAGGCACGAAAATACTTCAGCGCAAAGCTTCCGGGTAAACTATGTTTAATTAGGCATGAGTGAGAGTATTATAAACGTAAGAGTAAACAAAATAATCAGAAAGCTCCGAACTTCTAAGCTATCGGGAGTTACACGTGTTATTGTGAGTCAACCATAAAAGATAGACATATGCTGTTCTGGGATATTTTTTAGATATTTTTATGTAGAACATTTCCGTCATAAATGATTTCTATGTAGCTTTAACCATTAAGGCTTCACACGCAACGGAAGCTTAAAAAATGGAGCAACTTCTCCCGTTTTCCCAACATTTCCCTTCACTGCTCTGCTCCTATTGATTGTAGCGTGATGAAAAGTATACTATAACCTCCCCAGGAGTATGAAAAATAATTGTACCAAGTTTCGTTAAAATCCGTCGAGTAGTTTTTGGTTCTATAAGGAACATACAGACAGACAGACAGACAGACAAAAATTATACTGATTGCATTTTTGGCATCAGTATCGATCACTAATTACCCCCTGATAGTTATTTTGAAAATATATATCATGTACAGAATTGACCTCTCTACAGATTTATTATAAGTATAGATATAGATAAGTCTGAAATCGGTAACCCGTCTTGAGCAAGCGTGGTGATCAATGTTCGTGCCTTCTCTGTATGAGAAGAGGCCTTTGCCCAGCAGTGGGACAGTAACAGGCTGGTATTATTATCTACATTTGGATTATGTAGGATAGATAGATAGATAGAATATTCTTTATTATGTACACCATACAAATTACCATACAATTACAGTCTACCTCCTTGGGAAGGTGGCGTGAGTTTATGTGTGTGTGTTTATCTTTATTTGTGTTCCATAATGTGAACAAGAGCTAACAATGGCTTAAAGCTAATGTACAATTATTACGGATCCTTGATGGCACAGCAAAAGTAACAAGCGAAATTATATTCAAATTAAAAAAAACCCCGACATCAATATTTCCTCGTTTCTCTTTCCTACTCCATCACCAGAACCTGTTCATCATCTATCTATAACCTAATCATTGAGACCAAACACGATACCTGTGCTGTAAGTTGGTAAGGGAGTTGGATATCCTGCAAATTCCAGGTGATGCTGCAGCTTCAGTTCAAGGTTACTATGTTCTTCTAATATCATTGAAGTAACAGAATACCAAATTTCAAATCGATCAGACCTGTGGAAGTCGCTCACATCCATTCATCAACTAGAAATTAGCTGATAATATTCAAACGGCTGAACCGATTTTGATAAAACATGTCTAAGAACCGTCGCTAGAAAACCTGCTTTCAAATAAAAAAAACCGCATTCAAAGCAGTTTACCCGTTTAAGAGCTACGGTGCCACAGACAGACACACATAGCGGTCAAACTTATAACACCACTCTTTTTGTGTCGGGGGCTAAAAAATAAGTTCCGGAAATAAATAAAGTTAGGAACAATTCCTAAATATGAATCAATCAATCAGTTTATTTGCATAATATGGGTTTACAAAGATGTTACACGAGTACGGTTTCACCATATTCAGCTTGTTAGCATGCAAATTATAATATAGTGTAATATGTAAACAATTAGATCATATCCTTAAAAAATATAAATTATACATTGATAGTCAATCCATTACAAATAGTCATCATGATATTAAAATAAAAGGTCAAATTCAATAAGAGCAAAATTATTTAGATTAATTTAAGAATTATGCTGGGTAGATTACAATTTTTTCAAACGACAAAACATTTTTGGATTACCATCAATTAATTATTAACAATGATTTCGTTACATTTTATCTTCGAGGTACTCGTTAACTGAATAGTAAGCCTCATCTATAAGTAGAGCTTGAAGTTTATTTTTAAATAGATTTACATTTCTTGAGCTGCGTATAATTAAGGGTAGTTTATTATATATTTTAGGGCCCAAGCAAACAAAGCTTTTAGAAAGGAGTGCAGTTTTCCCTGGTGGAACGCATAGTTTACCTGCGTGACGCGCTCTTGTGCGATACTCAAACAGTTCTAGATTGCAATGGATAAATAGTGCTGTCTCATAGATGTAGATGCTGGGCAGTGTCAATATTTTAATGAATAGTTATTAACATTTATTTCGTAAATTGTAACACTTATTTACCACATCGATCGAGTATTTGAAACATAGACTTAACGTCAGTATGTTTGCACCTTAGAACTAACTTGTATTTTCATCCCCCAACAGGTGGAGTTCCTAAAATCCCCCGAGAAATTCTCAACCCTAGGCGGCAAGCTGCCCAAAGGCGTCCTCCTAGTGGGCCCCCCGGGGACCGGCAAGACGTTGCTGGCGCGGGCCGTCGCGGGCGAGGCGAGGGTGCCGTTCTTCCACGCCGCGGGGCCCGAGTTCGACGAGATTCTGGTCGGCCAGGGGGCCCGGCGGGTGCGAGACCTGTTCAGTAAGTTATACAATCACAAATTATATAAACAATGTGAAATTTAATTCGTTTGTATCCTCTTAAGGGGTCATTCTACTCATCATTACGAACAACTTTCACTATGGGAAAAAAAAATCAGCTGTTCCATACATTTATGTTCGCATAGCTCGTTACAATGTAGGGAACAGCTGATTTTTTTTTCGCGATTTCAAGCTTGGCCCCAAAACAAAAAATAAACAACCGGCTTCCAAAAAATACACTACGAAGTGAAAAATAACTTGTAAGTCGGTGGCAAAAAACGAAAATTGAAAACCAAAGACACCGACTTCCGAAATTAAAGTTATTTTTCACTTTGTAGTGTATTTTTTTTTGGATGTCTGTTGTTTTTTTTCTGTACTTAAAAAGCTTTTATTTTCTAAATGATTTTGCGGTGAACCACCTGTAGTAATCTGTGTAAGAAGTTAATTTGTCTTTGTTCCTCGGCATCACGCCCTTTCCATTCATAATTCTTCACCAATCGATATCTATACAACCAAATAAATACAATTGAAGTCTGTTCAAAATAACAGCTTTTTACTAAATGCATATCTATACATACTATAAGACAAAGTGGCCTTTCGCGTTTGTCTGTATGTCCGCATTGTTCTTCTAAACCACGCAACCGATTGTGATGAGGTTTTCACCATCGTTTAGAGAATTTATTCCGGAATATTTATGTCTAGAAAACGTTACTATTAAAGTTACGTAAAACTAAGAAATCTCGAAGTTTTGTCAAGTTGTAAAAACCGTGCGAGGCAGGAGCGGGTCGTTACTGAAAGTATATAAGGTACTTCAAACAAAAAACTTTTATTTTATTTTTTGGCGTAACGGCGTGACTGATTTTGACGGGACCTTCGCTGACAGATAGCTGATGTTTTATGGAGTAATTTATGTTTTTATTTTAGAAAAAGAAGTAAAGTCTACGCGGACAGCAACTAGTAAATAATTGATTGTTTACTTACAGAGGCAGCCAAAGAACGCGCTCCGTGCGTGATATTCATAGATGAGATTGACTCCGTCGGCGCCAAGCGAACCAACAGTGTGCTACACCCTTATGCTAACCAGGTGAGCCGAACATTTATTTTATTTAGACTATTCATAGGCATTTTTGTGCTGCCAAGAAATATGTCAACATGTCAAAAATTTCGTAAGTTAATTGCCTCTTACAAAGCGGAATGGGCAAAAACGAAGTGACATAAATGTTACTGATGTATAATAAAAAATAAAAAAAAGTTTAACCCCAAACTATTAAACCATTGTTTAGTTTGGTCTGGCATTCAAAAACCAGAACAAATTTATTGCATAACTTGATCATGATTCCTACAAAAATGGTTTTGCTTTGCATCTTAACCTTAGTAATAAGCTTATTTTATTCACTGTTTTCAGTGAATAAAAAGCACTTTTAATCACACTATTTTGGTGTTTGAATTTAGAACACATCTATATGCGACCTCCATCTCAATGCAGTATGTTTTCGCAAGGAGGTTGTATAAACCTCCTTGCGAAACATACTCGATACACAGTAAATAAATATCGCTTCACAAGTTGACCATCCTAATAACAATAATAAGAAAATAACTAATAATTTAATAACAATAATCCTAATAACAATAATTTAATTTTAGTAATTGTTCCAATTTTAATGTGCATTTTAATTAATTCAACCTTCCGTTTTTCTTCATTAAATGTCTATTTTCGCTTAAATCTTTCCTTTTCTCGTAGTCATGGTATAAAGTATAGTATGCAACTCTTGAATAAAACGGATTTATATCGAGGGCCATGAATTACTCGCGTCGCTCAGGATTCTAAAACTTCGTCATGAATCACTCCCTACGGTCGATCGTGATTCAGTCCTTAGAATCCTTCACTTGCTCGTGATTCATCTATGGCCCTCGCTTTAAATCCGTCCTTTATTCACTAATTGCATAATATACTATTATTGTATTATTTTGTTAGAGAAAAAGGGTTTTAAATTTCGGTACTGGTTTATAATGTACCTCAATATAAACTCGTTTTGAAGTTTATAATTCGAATATTACGATATGAGAGTAGATAAAATGAAATTATAACATTACACAGAGTATTTATTGGTTTTATCATTGTGTACTATATTGAGTGTATTTAAATTGTTATTTTTCTCTCTATATTTATTTAGGACAGCCTCGTTGGTCTAGTGCTTCCAAGCGCTACTGCTGAGCATGAGATCCTGGGTTCGATTCCCGAGTTGGGCTTAGTGTTATTGGGTTTTTCCACCTGGAAATGCTCAGTAGCAGCCCGGAGTCTGGATTTGTGCCCGGTTGATGGCGATAGGCTCGCCCTCTATTACATGGGACTTAAACATAACTGGCGAAATGTGGGTTTACTATAGGTACACCATTGACCTACTCTTCAGAAATACAGCCGTTATGTTATGTGTTTATTTAGGTTTTTGAAATGATTATTGTATATTTGTTACATATTAGATCTCTTTCGTTCCAGACCATCAACCAGCTACTATCAGAGATGGACGGCTTCCATCAGAACGAAGGAGTTATCGTGCTGGGAGCCACGAACAGGCGTGACGACCTGGACCAGGCGCTGCTCAGACCTGGCCGGTTCGACGTGGAGGTAATATATACACGTCGACAGTACGCGTGTCACATAAAACGAAGGAGTTATATTATGACCCAAAAAAGAAAACAATCAACTTTTAAAAACGGCAGTCGGTAGCAAAAAACGAAAATTCAAAATCATAGACGTTTACTTTCGAAATTAATTTTTCACTCTGTAGAGTGTTTTTTTAAATAGTATCTGTTTTTAGTTGTTTTTTAAGCTATTGCATAGCTTTTATCGGAGACTCTGAGCGCGGCGACCGAATGTAGAAATTCCGTAACGAAAAAAAAACCTGACGCGAAAGTTTGTGAGGATGGATGGATGGATGTTTGTTACTCTTTCACGCAAAAACTACCGAACGGATTTTAATGAAACTTTACAGTAATGTGGCTTATATATCAGAATAACACATAGGCTACAATTTATAAAGATTTTATGTGATTTAGCCATAATATAACGATAAGTATCCAGTAAGTCGGAAAAAATCCTGCCCTCTGAGATCTATCTTTGCGTGCGCTGCCTAAACCGCTGGAGTTACATGAAAAGAATGTATTGTGGGGTTGTTTGTCTTAAAGAGTTCTAAATAAAAGTCCGCGACAGCATATATCTACCTTTTATGTGGAAGCCATTATAGCCAAAATAGTGAGCTATAAATACATTTAAATTGAATACTTTTTTTAAGTTGCATATTTTAGAGTATTTAGTTAATTCGTATCAAAATAAATACCTTCATCGCTTTCGGTATTTAATGTAGATAAAATTTGTCTTTTACACTAAGTAATTTGGACTAATATTTTAAAAGTTAGAACGATAAGAATGACCTGCGATGAGTCGACGGCGGGCGCGCAGAACGAGGGTGGAGGGGCGGGGGATAGGCAATGACGCGCGATCGCCGAGTGCGCGACCCGAACGCGGGCAGACGCGTGAGGGCAGACGTCATTGACGGTTGTGTAAATTCTGCGATTTAGGGGGGGGGTATAGGGGTATTTTTTAAAAAAAATATTTTAAATCAACAATATTATCTTCTTATTTTTGAATATATGCTATGCAATAGCTTTACCGCGGCAGTCCTCGAGTGCCACACGTATTTTTTTTTTTTTTCGCTTTTTATTCGTGGTACCTACTCCATACAATTCGAATACCGTTATCTGATATATAAATAACAGTGACAGGAAGTTACTAATAACATAATTCACATAGGCTAAGTGGAAAAAATTATGTAGAGAGAGAACGGAAGAGTTTTTAAAACTTTCCACAATAGATGAAAATATCGACAAGCATACAAAAAAAACATGCAGATGAACCATAGAACCTCCTCCTTTTTGGATATCGGTTAAAAAAGAGTATCCGTTGCCGAGCTAGATTTGATTGGTGATGTTGTAATTCGTTGTGCCTGGGGCTCACGTGGCAGTGCATGCCTCGCAGGGTCAGCACGCGGTGACTTTGAACTGTTCGCCAGGTGACGGTGCCGACGCCGGACTACGGCGGGCGGCGCGACATCCTGGCGCTGTACCTGGCGCGCGTGCGCGCGGGCGGGGACGTGGACTGCGACGTGCTGGCGCGCGGGACCACGGGCTTCACCGGCGCCGACCTCGAGAACATGGTCAACCAGGCCGCGCTCAAGTGCGTACACGACACTAGTCAACATTATATGTAACATGAGAGCAGTGTGACCTGGGGGTAACAGCCCCGACTTACGAATTGTAAGTCGTAGATTGAAACCCAGGCAGGCGCTTTACTTTGTGTAAATCATTTCATCACCACTGCTCTCAAAACGGTGAAGGAAAACATCGTGAGGGAACCGGCATGTCCTAGAACCAAAAATTAAAAATATGTGACTTCTATCATCCCGTACTGGGCCCGCGTGGTAGACTGCCCACCTGCTCTCGAAGAAAGGAGGCCTGTGGGACACAGGCCTCCTTTCTCTCTCTCCTCCTCCTTTAACAGTGGGAATAGGCTGATTATACTACTAAAATATGAAACAGAGAGGGAATGAGCAACGACTGCCATGTTTGCTCAATATTCATACACGCTACAAAGCTACATACAACATTGGGTTCGATGCTTTGCGACATATATAACATCGATAATCCTGAAAATAGACAAACAAAGACTGGCCGAGATCCTGAAACTATTTATATGCAGCCTAATATAGACGACACAAAAAAAAATTGACACTTCACCCTTATTGCTGCTGACTAATTTTTTTTAATAATATTAAATAATTAGACGAGAATTTTAGAGAGACATGTCACGGACGCGTCACGTTTTTTGGCACATTTCGTTACATGAGAGAGAAGAAAAATATAACTCTCTCTGTCTCCCACACGAAAGCTCTCTTATTCTTTATTATTTTAATTTGAAGTTTCACTTCTATCACGTGTTTAACCCTAATTTGATGTTTAAATAACGATACCATGGGACCCATGATTCTTGCAAATAATAATACGAGTACTAATTTTAAATTACAATTTTCCAGGGCCGCGATAGACGGCGCGAAGAACGTCTCAATGAAATACCTAGAAGATGCCAGAGACAAGGTGCTGATGGGTCCGGAGAGAAGGTCGCGACTACCTGATGAAGAAGCCAACACTATTACCGCGTACCACGAAGGGGGTCACGCCATTGTCGCGTACTTCACTAAGGTAACATACTCTCAAAGTCAAAGATTTATTTTCAGATAAATATGGTTACAAAACTTCTTACAATGGTAGTATAATAGTAGCTTAACATATTTAATCATAACATAATGACATGCAAATTTTTGGCATACAATTACATTTATTTTAATTTATACTGAAGGAATTCTGTCATAGTATTGAAGGAATTCTCAATTAACCAACTGCGTAAGGTTCTGAAGCGGACCATTGGAAGTTCTTTGATTTGGTTAGGAATCTTGTTATATATCTGGATACACATAGGATAGCAACTTCGCCCATATAGTTCCGTTTTAATTCTAGGAATAATTAAACTATTGGGATATCTAGTTTTGAACTTACATTTATCTCACACTGCTTTCTTCCCCAAATTCATACGGTTCCCCAATCTGAAGTTGTCAGATGCCCAATCTCTCTCCGTAAGCTTAATGTCACGCCCCTCTCCCTCTTCTTTCGGTCTGTCAGCCAAGATATGGATTTAAAACCATATAAAATACAATAGACGGCGTATATTTAGTAACCTAATCCGCTTAACTGTTCTTAAAGAGTCCTAAAGAACCCTGTAAGAAATGACACGTGTTTCACCTCTCAACGAGACAGCCTCGGGATGATTGACTTGTCGCGAACCCGGACACGACGTGTTGCCACGTCAAGCGACGAGTGCAGTGTGAAGCGGATTAAGTTACTAAATATACGTCGTCAATTGTATTTTATAATGGATGGCCGTAAAGTCACGCCTGAGTCATATCAATTAACTAAAACAATATAGTTGGTCGATTCTTCTACGTCTCTGTTCCGCTCGTCTCCACTTCAGAAGAATCGCATCCTAATAAATTGAGAAATGATATTGATTTGAGGGGTAAAAAAAAACTAAGAACTCCATTCTTTATCTATTTATTAGAACTAGCTGCCCGCCCCGGCTTGGATCGAGTAGCACTAAGTACTTATCTACGGCGAACCTACCTGCCTACCCTACCTACCCTCCCTAATACCTAAAGCCCCTACCCACCCTACCTACCCACCCTACCTACCCACCCTACCCACTCTAGCTAACCTACCTACCCTACCTACCCACCCTAATACCTACCCTACCCACCCTACCTACCCACCCTACCCACTCTAGCTACCCTACCTACCCACCCTACCTACCCTACCTATCCACCCTACCCACTCTACCTACCCTACCTACCCACCCTACCCACACTACCTACCCTACTAAAAACCTATGTCCGTCTCCTGGTTCTAAGCTACCTCCCCACCAATTTTCAGCCAAATTGGTTCAGCCGTTCTTGAGTTATAAATGGTGTAACCAACACGACTTTCTTTTATATATACGTCATCATCATTTTAGTAGAAAGACGTCCACTGCTGGACATAGGCCTCCCTCAAGCGTCGCCAAACCTACCCATAAAGAATAATGTACTATTGAAGAACTTCATATGTAAGCAGTTTGAAAACAAAATCCCGTGAACACGATGACCACATCTGTTACCGGCCCCGTGCTATAGCCGCCGAGCGCTGCAAGCAAAAATAGTCGTTACGGTGTATACAGGGTGGCAGAGACATCGACGCGAAGCCGGTTACCATGGATTCAGTACATAATTCTGAGCCCCCCTTTTACTGACTAAAACCCACCCGTGTTCCTTCCGTTGCCTGTGTGCCGCTGAGTTGAAATTTTACGTCGGTTATTTTAAAAAAAAATTGCTGTTTCATAGAAAAGTGCAATACCTACGCGGTCAA
This sequence comes from Agrochola circellaris, assembly GCA_914767755.1. Taxonomy (NCBI): domain Eukaryota; kingdom Metazoa; phylum Arthropoda; class Insecta; order Lepidoptera; family Noctuidae; genus Agrochola; species Agrochola circellaris. The sequence goes on from OU611867.1 coordinate 11,213,783, forward strand.
AATGTATGCAATAGCTGATTTTTTTTTTATTAACCGGGGAAAAATTTCAACTCGGGGGGTTCAGAATTATGTACTGAATCCATGGTAACCGGCTTCGCGTCGATGTCTCTGTCACCCTGTAGTTATGAACTTCTTCGATGGTACAGTGTCATAATATATTTCTATCTGCAGGACTCACATCCGCTACACAAGGTGACGATAATGCCGCGCGGGCCGTCACTAGGACACACCGCCTATATACCCGCGAAAGAAAGGTAAATTACAAAAAAATAAGCAAGGAGTTTAATCTCTCGATAAACCAGAAGCTTTTAAGCTTTTTTTTTAATTGTGGTCGTTTGTCTGTGAGCCATGTGTGTGCCAGGAACATCTACAAAATTATAATGGCTTGCGACGACGGCTTTACGTTGACCATTTTTGTACTTGTCTTGATTTCTGTCTGAAATATTTTCTTGTTTCCTACTTTTATTTTTCCTTAGTCTGGTTACAGTTTTTGATGTGTAACATCTTTCCTGTCGCTTTCCTGTAATCTGTGGGAGTGATTTCGTAAAAAGGGACGGAAGTGTATTACAGCCGGGGAAGCGCGCGCCATTTGATTTGACCAATGAGTGCGCGCGGTGTTAGACTTGGCCGTCAGAAACGACCTTAACGAGTCCAAAATGTTGGTTACTATCAAGGTGAGAAGTCGGATGTTACGCATTATATGCGAAGGTATGTCCAAACATTGAGCGGCAATCGCGCGCGCTGTGTTTGTACGACTGCCGCGCGCGAACACCTCTGTCTACCTGCCGGGCACAAGAATTTTTAGGAAACATTCGTCACTAATTGTGTCTGGACTTATTAAAGGCTAGGCTGATTGATATTGCCAACTGAAGTGCGCGGCGTGTCTCGGATGTGCCGCAGTATGGCCGCGCAAACATTCGTCGGTTTAGTCCTAACTAGAGCGCGGCAGAAATGTGTCCTGCAAACGCCGCGTGTTGCTTTTTTTTACGAATATTGGAGATACATTACATGGTTTTGTTATACAGATATCACGTAACAAAACAACAGTTACTAGCAATGATGGACACAATGATGGGCGGCCGCGCTGCCGAGGAGCTGGTGTTCGGGCCCGAGAAGATCACCTCAGGTTTGTGACATTCGTTCAATTAAGGGGACGTTGAACGCTTCGTCGATGTTTATTCAAAAAATTCAAAAGTTATTTATTCAAACTAGGCTGATAATCAGCACTTTTCGAACGTCAAAATTACATAAGACAGTCTCCCAAAACGCCCACCCTTCACCACTTCCTAGTGCTTGAGCTGGGAAGAAGAAGTGGCGCAACAAACTGTCCAGCAGCACAGCTGTCTGTTCAATAGAAAGATTTTTTTTAATTCTATATAACAACAACAACAACAACAAATAATTAACCTAATTTAAATTATTATCCATATGTTAGCTAGCACACGCCAATATACCAAACAAAATCATCGAGAACTATACTCGGGCAGAAATAAAAACTAAACGTAAACAAAATGTAACGTCTTAATAAAAGCCTCCAGGCATAAAGGGCGTGCCCGCTTACATAAAGCTGTAACTGGAAGAGTTATAAATGATAAACTAGGACCATCGAGGTAAAATAAATAAAAAGTTAATTACTAACAACAATAAATAATATGATCTATTGTCGAGGTCACTAGTTACATATTGCAATACAACTCAAAAAAAAAAAAAAACATTGTAATGAGTAGATTATGTCAACAGAGATTATGTTTGTCTTTAAAACCGGCCAAGTGCGTGTCGGGCCACGCACAGTGAAGGGTTCCGTCGTTGGATGAATATTTATGCAAGCACAGCATTGATTTTATTGAACGCATCTTGAAAAAATTTTGAACAACTTAGTTATTGCTGCAGTTGTAACCAAAAATATCCCACAACTGTAAATTCTTTGACTTAAAAAATAAAAAAGTTACTTTGAAACATCATTCACTATCTTTACAATTCTCCCTCTGGGGAGAGACACCGCTAATAGCCATATGCATGTTTATTTTACAAAGACGGTAATATAAGTATTAAAAGTTAAGAGGGCTTATCCTAAAAGTAGCAACGTCACAAATAGCTGTCAAATATTTACCTGTTTTTATTCATTTGACAATATTACTGTATGGAAATAAGAAATGTGGCTAACTAGTGAACTAAAATATTGATTATGAAATACAATAATTAATATCAAAACACCCAATATTTCGTTTTAGATGTAAAAAAAGTATTTGGAAATTTGCCAAAATGCCGTTGTTATACCTAAAACGGTTACAACATCAAATTCAGAGTAATTGTAATTCATTATTAATATTCTAGCTATTAGAACACTGAATTTGATGTTGGTACAACATCAAATTCAGTGTTATAATAGCAATTCTTCATTATTAATATTCTAGTTCGCTAGTTAGCCACATTTCTTATTTCCATACAGTAATACTGCTCAATTTTTTTAATGAAACTCCAACAGTTTTTTACTACAGTTGAAACGTCAATTTCTGTCGCAGTCAGGATGTCACGTCATTTGGCACGTTACTGCGTTATTTACATCTGTTTTTTAAGGTTTTTTTAGTTCCAAATCAAATAAATTAAATTGTTTTTGTTCTTTATTCAATCTCAAATCGCAACTACAAACCTACCTTAGTAAGAATTCAAGCAGTATGCTAAGAAAAAATATATATTCACACGACTTTTGAGGTCACTTCCGGGATTTTCGAAGACGATGCGCTTCGAGTTTGCGTTCTGTTCCACCAAAAAAACATAACATAAAATAATTAATTGTAAAATAAGTATAGCATAAAAAAAAATAAGAATACAATAGGAATTTGTTTCTCGAGTGTAAAATCGCGAAAAAACAGCTGTCCTATACAGTTTAACACAGTAGGTAATATGAAACAGCAGATTAATTTTTCGAGATTTCTAAGTTGGTCGCTAGTAAAAGTTATTCTTCGATAGATCATTTTTAACACTGTATATGACAACTATTTCTCTTTTGAACTCCAGGCGCTTCATCAGATTTAAAGCAAGCCACTTCAATAGCATGCCACATGGTCCGCGAGTGGGGCATGAGCGAGAAAGTAGGTCTCCGCACCATGGAGTCCTCGCGCAACACGCTGCAGCAGCAGGAGCAGCTGGGGCCGTACACCAACGAACTGGTCAGTTATGTTGCATCAACTTAATCAGCCTGTAATGTTCCCACTGCTGGGACACAGGCCTCCTCTCTGTGATAGCGAGTGGGCGTATTCCACCACGCGGGCCCAGTGCGGGCTAGCGAAAAGAAAAAAAAAATGCTTAATTTCCATTTTAAGTTTTCCTTGTTGTAAGAGCAGTGATGAAGAATATTGCACAACGTTAATATCAAAATCTAAATATTTCATGTCACATAAACCTACAAGGGCACTTATGAAACGTCAGAAGCTAGGTGCACGGTTCCAATTAAATTTGGTCGCTTCGAGCACCATTAAAATACCATTCTGTATTATTTTACCAAGCAATCGTATTGCAAAATAATGTTCAAATCTTGCAAAGGAGCGTCTCTGTGGTCTAGTGGTTAGACCACCTGTCTTAGACCTAGACGTCCCGAGTTCGATTCCCAGTAGAGGCCAAATTTTCTGCTCGGTTTAGTTGGTGGTAAGGCTTGTACTAAGTCTGCCTGGCTAGCTAGAGCTACATATATAATATGTATATCTTTGAATTTAATTTTTGTATTGTATGCTATTTGAATGCTTATTTTATTTTAATTTTTATAATTCTATGTTAATTAATGTAATTGGACCTGTGCCGTTTTAATAAACTATAAATAAATACACCATCTTATCTAATACAATAGTGTAGCCATAACAATAATGTTTACAGCATGTCGGCGCTTGCATGTCGGTGACGTGAACCCATAAGTTTACCACCTACCAAAAATCGCTCAACGCGCCTAAAGAAGATTTCACTTCAAAAAAAATATCTTAAATAGGGACCCCGGAGAAAAAAACAACGGCATAAGTAGATTTTCAAATAGTACTTCGCTAGATAAATGAAACGAATTTCATAAAAAAAAATCGTGACCTAATTTTTTTTACGAAATTAACACCATTCTGCATTGTTATTTTAAAAGACAGAGTTGCAAACAAGAATCACACAACCGGTAAAAAAAATGGAAGTGTCAAAACTTTTTCATTGTTCAGTAGAAAAGTTACAAAAATTATGTTTCTTCATCTTAAGAGTGTTCATCCAAAAAGTTGGCAACGTCGCAAATATAATTTGGCAATGTTACTGTATGGAAATAAGAAATATGGCTAACTAGCTAGAATATTAATAATGAATTACAATTATAACTCTGCATTTGATGTTGTAACCGTTTTAGGTGTAAAAAAGGCATTTGGGAAGTTTCCAAATACTTTTTTTACATCTAAATCTAAATATTCGATGTTACAATATTAATTAATGCATTTCATAATAAATATTTTAGCTCACTAGTTAGCAATATTTCATATTTCCATACAGTAATATCAAAATAGCGAAATATTTGACAGCTATTTGCGACGTTGCTCACTTTCTGTATAAACTCTTAAATATTTAAAATCCCTTTTTTGTTCTCATTGTTGTCGACTTTTCGTCATTTCAGCTGCTATGATAGAATGCCTAAACTTAACTAAAATAATGATGGCTGTTTGCAGGTGGACGGTGAGATAAAGAAGATTCTGTCAGACAGCTACGACCGCGCTAAGGTGATCCTGCGGAACCACGCCAAAGAACACAAGGCTCTAGCCGAAGCCTTACTCAAGTGAGTGACTTGTACTACATCATAACCAGAAATTGGATAATCGGATGCACATTTACCTAAAGTCAATTTTTGGCTAAGTAATTCCGGAAGCTCTTCTTATTTTTTTTTTCTCTTAAAAAAATCCCGGAATTCCAGAAAATCCGGAAATGAACAACGAATCGGATACTTGGTATGGAAATGAATTATCTACACTCTTTTGTAGGTTACTTTCGCGGTGTTAATATACTGAACTTTTTTTAACGAAACTGAAGGCTGTTTGTCACTAAGTGCTGTGCCAGTTTGGCAACCTGCTTTACAACATTAGCTAGCATAGTCAAATTTATCAATTAGGAATCGCGAGATTTTTACGACGATACAAAAATGCTTTCCATATTAGACAACACCTGAACGTAAGTAAATATACAGTCGATTCTATAATCGGAAATCTAAATTTGTCGATTCCGGAATCCCGGGATTTTTTTGATACAAAAGTGCATTCCATAATAGTCAACACCTCAATTTTAGGTAAATATGCATTCGAATATCCGATCACTAATCAGAATACTATGTAAACCACTGTCCACTGAGCCACAGTTTTCAAAGACTGCTCTTCACAATCAAGTCATTTATTCAAACTAGGCTGAGAATCAGCACTTTTCGACCGTCAAAATGACATAAGACAGTCCCCTTGCGCGCCCGCCCGTCACCACTTCCTAGTGCTGTAGCTAGGAACAAGAAGTGGCGCAACAAACTGCCCATCTACCTGGATTTTCTCAACGATTTTGGGGTCGGCTGTCAGGCTAAACAGATGCTGCTAAATACCAGTATTTAAAATACAATAGACGTAGATATATTTAGTAACCTATTCCGTTTAACTATTCCTAAAGAGTCATAAAGAACCCTGTAAGATATCGACACGTGTTTCACCTCTCAACGAGGCATCCTCAGGATGACGATTGACTTGTCGAGAACCTGAACACGGCGTGTTGCCACGCCGAGCGCCGGACGCAGAGTCAAGAGTCGTTAGGTTACTAAATATATGTCAATTGTATTTTATAAAAGATTTCCGTAAGATGATGAATCAATTAACTACCAGTATTTAACATGCAGCGATTGCCTATCTGACCTCTATAACACAGTTCCTGGGTCAAAGTCCAATGAAATATTTCCTAAAGAAAATAGGAAACATTACCAAAAATTAACCCACTGCCTACTTATTTTTTTTCGTCACTCAATCGAAATCGAACAAAAAAATCTGCTGCTCCACGCAAAAGTGCTGTACTAACTAAAGAATCAAAATTTATGGAACAGCTGATTATTATTTTCTTATTTCAGAGCTGTTCCTTTAGTAAAATATGTTAATTTTCATGAGTACTACACTCCCTTAATAGCGTTTATTCTGAAAGTTGGCAACATCGCAAATAGCTGTCAAATATTTACCTGTTTTGATTAATTTGGGAATATTACTGTATGGAAATTAGAAATGTGGCTAACTAGCGAACTAGAATATTAATAATGAATTGCTATTATAACATTGAATTTGATGTTGTAACAAACGTTTTGAGTGTAAAAAAAATCCAAATACCATTTTTACATCTCATCTTTCGGTGTTACGATATTAATTATTGCATTTCATAATCAATATTCTAGTTCGCCAGTTAGCCACATTTCTTATTTCCATACAGTAATATTCCCAAATTAATCAAAACAGGTAAATATTTGACAGCTATTTGCGATGTTGCCAACTTTCAGAATAAACGCTATTAAGGCACATTTCTTATTTCCGTAAAGTAATATTCCCAAATTAATCAAAACAGCGAAATATTTGACATCTATTTGCGACGTTGCCCACTTTCAGAATAACCGCTCTTAAAGTGTGTCCCTTCTTTTATCTTATAAACTGTGACGGCATAAAAAAAAAAAGTGAAAAACTCATTTAGCATAAACCCAGAAAACAACCAGTAATGAACCTCACCATCTCTCCCACAGATACGAAACCCTTGATGCAGAAGACATAAAAGCTATAATGAATGGTGAAAAGCTGAAGATGGAGCACCTCGGACGCCCCAACAAGGACCCGTCGGCCAGCCCCGCCAGCCCCGCGGCCCCTGCGGGCCCCTCGGCCCCCGCCAGCTCGCCGGGGCTCCTAGGGTCCCCGCACCCGGCCCCTGCGTAGTACTTGCCCCATACCAAACGCTCTAAACTCAGTGCAAATTGAAAATTTTGCAGGCACACTTGTAAAGATTTGAAATAAAAATAAGTAAAACATGCTACGATTTAGTCTGAGTTTGATTGTAGCTAGATGTTGTGTTGGGTTGGGGATGTATTATGAAGTGTGTGTGTCTTCACGTCTAGCTTAGACCTCGCGTAAACACTGCGTAGACGTCGCTTAAACACTGCGTAGACGTCGCGTAAACACTACGTAAACATTTCGTGGATGTCGCGTAAGCATTGCGTAGATGTCGCGTAAACACTGCATAGATGTCGCGAAGACGTCGCGTAAGCACTGCGTAGACGCCGCATAAAAACTGCGTGGACGTTGCGTAAAGTCAGGAATATTATATTTTAAGCAAAAGCGACTACCAACGTAAATTGTTCGTATGTATTTTTGACAGATTTATAAAATGGCTATAACACTGAAAATTGACGTAGTGTGTCAATTTGCTTAACAATTAATTACCCGGACTGTACATACACTGCGTTACGAGTCGCATAGACGTGATTGAATACGTTTGACGAACGCCATATGCGAAGACACAAAAGCCATCAGCCATCATTCTGTTGCAAAAAAGAGACAACGCTATACATCCTGTATAGCTCCATCTCTTTCAACAATGGTTGTGCGATCACCTCATAGTACGACCCCAGAGTCTTCTGAGAACACGACGGATCAGCAGAAGGAAGCTACAAACTATTTGTAATTTTAAAAGTTAAAACTAGCTACATTCTATTAAATAATTTAGTAAAAGTTGTAACACATAGTATGATTTGATAAGTGTATTAATATTAGATGAAAAATAGGCAAAATGACACAGAGCACCTCGGCGGCACTTATTGTCTACACTTTCTCCATAAAAACCTACCGTATCACCGTTTCCTACGACCCAAATGACGACTAGAAACTTGAAGTTGTGCGTTATTAGTACTGCCACAGTATAAACAAGTAACAGTATTCTATCTTCATAGAAAACGGCTGAAACAACGCGCTTTGAAATCTCAGTGTACGCAACAGTATCGAGTGCGCGACAGTTACGCACGGACACGCAAGGTCTACCCAGCGGCCGTAGGTAATTTCAAGGTTACTGCCGAGATATATTACTGCTACTTTGTCTGTGGTACTGCCGTCTTTGCCGGAGCGGTGATTCCGTGGTGGAATCAAAGTCCTTCCCCGAGTAATGTCAACCCAGTGGTACCCCTCTATATGACATTTCTTGTATTCATAGTCTACGTCCTATATAAAAGCGATCGACGTACTCATATTATTAAGACACTGTTCGGTAACCGCGTGGTCGCGCCGACAGAGGGCGTTTTCCAGTTTTCCGAACAAAAGTGACATGCCCGTGACCGGGGATGGGTATATTAGTAATCTGTGTTCGCATAATTTGGTTATGGACTGACAGTAATCTCGCTGTCTCTGTTTGCAACTAACTAGGGCTTCGAGTCGAAATAGGCTGTTTATAAATTGTGTTTATATGCCAAATAAAATATTTATTCCTGCTTAGAACATGGCACAGACGAAGAACTTCAGAATATGATCTGCGAAAGTTCTGAAAACATTGAATAATACATTCTATCATTAGTGACATAAAGTGCAAACTTGTTCGAACATCAACCGCGCTAAATATAATAAAAACAGACATTCGGAAAGTTATTTTTAAACTGACTATAAGTGCATGAAGCAACTTTCTATATTGATGATACATATGTTACAACTTTTACCTTACCACAGCGCCAGATATAGCTCCAAACACATGAACACCTACCCAAAAAGCTTCGCCCACGAATGTGAATATTATTTGTATAAGGTTAACGTTCATATTCGAATAAATCTTTTCCTCACACTCGCTTTTACGAATATGAACATTAAACACATACAAAATAAGATTCATATTCGTATGGAATACTTCTTATCTTAGCCCCTTACAGTTTCCAAATGTTTGAAGTTATATTTGGCGCCGGCTTTTTGTACTCCAGTTTAATTTGTTATCGCGAGTTATGGAAAAAGCAATACAATAAAAGTAAATAGTCATAGTCTATTTAGTCTCGAAGATATTTTGTGTATTTGTAAACGAAGAAAAACCAATAAAAATGTAAAACTGGAATATGTTTTTGATTTATGCTTCTTTATAGAAACCTCGATTCCTCAATCTAGCGAATACTGGCCATGCGGAACTCCGTGTTTATACAACTACAAGCTTAGTTTTTGTTTCCCTAATGTACTCATAATTATGAACAAGTTTTACAATGGGTGTAGTGTATGGGATCAACATTGAAAGATAGAAAATAAAAATAAACGAAAATCGACAAAAAATATACAGAAAAGCTGTATTCTAAAATAATTTTAAAGGATACGGAAGGCCCATGGACAGGCTCACTCTTGTGTGAGGGTGTTTAGATAAATAATAATAATAAACATTTATTTCAGACTAGGTCCATATTCTTGTTAGGAACAATATACTTAAAAACTAATGATAGTACTCATACACAACACAAATTAATTAAATTGCGACAAATTAGATGTGCAAAAAAAAAACACATTTTCTTCTGTCACGAAATGCAACTTATTATATTGCATTTAGTTTACCCTGGATAAGTTTTTCGACTTAATTAGTATGCTAATTAGATAATTATTCAATGCCATTGCCGCATTTAGTCCCATTTTACGTATTTTGATAGTTGAAAAATTGAATTTATTTCAATGTTCTATTGAACCTAATTAAATTGTATAAAAGAAACATAATACCATCGATCTTTTATTAGTGATCGATGCATACCACAAACCATAACTTAAAAGATAGTGCAGACTAGCGCGACTTGTCGCGCAACGCGACATATTATTATTGTTCTACTTTAAATTTTATTACTATTATTTTATTATTTTGGTTATTATTCTACCGTAAAGGTTCCTTAGAAATTGTTTTGTTAGTCGCGTCGCGCCAGTCTGCACCAGGCTTAACGTGACTATCCGCGCCAGTTTGAACCCCTCCAAATTAGTTGAACCAATTGGTGCGAGAGAATTTCTCGTCCCGCGCGGGATTCGCCTCAGTTTGGCCAGAGCTTTAACCTCATATAACATACGAGTACCTACCTAATATTAATAAATATTAATTTCAGGCTACAGGGCCATATTGCCCTGCTAACCCGAAAAGCAGGATCTCTGAGATACGCCCTTTTAGTTTTTTTTTCCTATTCAATAGCTATAATAATTTCGCATCTAATGGTATAAGCCACATACCGCTATCTAATTTAAAACATTTAAAAAAACCACGGAGAAGTTCTTTATATCCTTATGTTTCCTTAAATTACAATTTACAAAGAGTCAATTTTCTCAAAACTTACTCCGATTGAGATACCGCCTTTCGGCTTAGCAGGGCAGTATAGTAGTATAGCCTATAGACATACCTATACCTTACAAACTACCTAACATAGTAACATACAGGGTGGCGGGACATCGACGCGAAAACTGTTACCATGGATTCAGTACTTACACTATTCTGAACGCCCCTACGTTGAAATTTTTTGTCGGTTATAAAAAAAAAACTGCTCTCCCATACATTTTGACCGCGTAGGTATTGCACTTTTCTATGAAACAGCAGATTTTTTATTTAGTAACCCATCGGAAAATTACAACGCTGGGGATTTCAGAATCATGTATTGCCGTCCTGAATAAAGTCTAAAGGCCTTAACACACTGGTGATTATCGGGGGTCTCCATGGCAACGAGGCGATTGTTTAACACGCTCGCTGCGCGTCCGCCGTGAGTGTACAAGAAACAGCGAGACGAGCGAGAGTACAATATTGTGAAAACTTTGAGAACATGACACGTAGTCGCGGCTACTTCACTTTCGCACCCGCGGAGAGCACGTTCACAAATCGCTTCGCTGGAAACACGTTGGCAAATCGTCAGTACGATTAGTGATAACGCCCTAAACTAGTGGCTCCCAACCTTTTAACATACGTGTCCCCCTAACTTTCATTTAAAATCACTACGCCCCTGAGTTACTTTGTCGCCAGAAGCAGAAAAGCGCAAGAAAGTAAAGCGAGCGAAAGTGAGGTCCAAAATGCTTACACACTTTCGCTTTCGTTCGCTTTGATAGGTTAGATTTTCTTTTGATAATTCAAACTGAAAAGAGAGTTACTTTGTCGACTTATGCAGAAAGGTTGAAGAATCAACAGAATATAATGTAGAATGGAACAGCGAACGAAGCGAGCTCGAAAATTGTAGCAAGCTGCCTCGGTTAGGTTCGGCTTTCTTTAGTCCATTCATACAGAAATAGAAAGACTTATTTTGTCGACTTATGCAGAAAAGCTGAACCTCATTTTACAACACCTAAGTAAGAAACGTTTGGGTTTTGGAAACTAGTCTTAACGTTTTCTAGGGTACTAGAAAACAAAAAAAAATAAACTAATATAAGTAAATAAAAAATAAAAAAACAAAATTAAACGAATTAAACTTTATTACTAATAAAACTTACTTACTTTATTTACTAATAACATTTTATGTTCTTGGTAAAGAACATAAAATTTAATAAATCTATCCTTTATTATCGGAGCCGCCGCGCCCCCCCGTTGGTCACTCTACGCCCCCGAGGGTGGCGCGCTCCACCGGTTGGGAATCCCTCTTCTTGTGTTTGCTTAATAAGTACCTAAATAAGACTTAAAACTATGTTAGTAGAAGTTCACTTTGCACAAGCTTATCTATATTGAGCAGTGATCAAATAATTTAATTTAACCAAATATCCAAGTAGGTACTTTTTCTATCTATCTGAGTAAGTATTTTATATTTCTACCCCAGTCAGAACCAACAAAGCCACTTAGAATATTTTTGTAATCATTTCGTGTCAAAGTTAACTTGAGATTCAGTGTAAATAACGCAAGACCCTTTTTAAGTGTGACCATAATGAATGGTTGTTTTTGTTTGCAAATCGAAAAGGTCAGGGTGTCAGGTTGAGTGCACAGCGTGATATATATCAAACACCCGATAAGATTTCTTAAAGGAGCACTTGTTATTTCACACAATTTTAATGCTTCGTAATCAGCTAGTTTATTTTCAAGGAATGTAGTGACAGAATTACAATCACTTATGTTGAACTTCTCAAGAATAATTGTTTATGTTTTCCTGATAGAAACTGACTTGGTTATTTTTACTCCCAGAAATCATTTGATCTCTTATAACTTTATAAGTCTATCATCAATTCATGAGCGTACCCAGCTTTTGTCCCAGGGGGGGGGGGGGCAAATCAGAAATTTCAAGTCCGCGAAATTCAACTTCTTACGTTTTTTGCAATTTGCAAGTCAGTGTCAGATTGAATCTTGATCAAAATATGATTCGCGATCACAACAAATATGTATATCAGAATTATAATCTTTAGAATCATTATCTCTCAAAGTTAGATTTGTTCTGAAATGGCATGATTTCATGAAAAAGTCATTCAATGGAACACATCTAATGAGAGATGTTTGTTGTATGATCGGGAATCATATTTTGATCCAGATACAACCTAACAGTGACCAAAGACTGACAGAGCGAAGCCGTGATAGAGCAAAGCCCATTTAACCTGTCTTTGACCATTGTTGATCTCAGCCATGTTTTCACGCGTCTGAGTGTACTGAATGACAATTCAATTTTAGCCGTAGAATAAGGCATTGCAAATAAATTTAAACCGCCGCGCAGCGTACTTCCCAACTAGCACAAACTGTTGCTTAAGAGCTTTGGAGCTAATCCGATTATTCCCAAAGGCGCCAAGCTCAAGCGCCAGAGCGTACACTGCAGACCTTATGCAGCCGCTTTGGAGCCAAAGGGGCACAACTTTTTGCAATCTATAGTTCCATTAGAACTTCATAATACTGGCATAAAAGCGCTAGAGGAGCTGCAACTAATAGTTAACACCACACTAAAGCTCTTGTGGCGCTTATTGAATGAATGACAGGTTTAACTGAACGAATAAAGGATCACTGATCATTCACCTTGTCTTTCATTTATTAAATACATCTGTTGTTCCTGAGTTAGACATTCTGAATAGAAATAAATAATAAGTGAAGTGAAAGTAAGTGTTTTTGAGTTATATTTTGTACTAGCTTTTGCCCGCGACTTCGTCCGCGTTTCCGTCGTTTTTCATAAAAAAGTACCATATGTCCTTCCTCACGGTTCAGTGGTTTTAATGTACCTAACAGACAGATTAACTTTCGTATTTTAGTAGGGAAATATAATAAGTATGTCAATCCACAATACTGTTGAAAAATATCGCAATAAGGAACCGCAGAATATTATTATTAATAGCTGTGCCCGCGACTCCGTCAGCGTGTAACTCCTTGTATGTTATTAAGTTAATGTATTAGTAATATTGTTTAGATCACTTTCACATGAGGCTTAAGTACCTACCTATAGAACGAAAATACTTCAGTGCAAAGCTTCCGGGTAAACTATGTTGAAAGTTGACCCGTCCGGCACGTGAACATAAAGATTTCTAGAACTGCTAACCCGGGAAAGAGCGACATATAACTGACCATGCGAGAAACAACTGACACCGAGATCTACTCCAGCAACACGAAAAGTCTGCCCTTGAGCCTTATTAATTGTCATTGCATAACACACCAATACTGGGAATTGCGTTATTTTAAATTGGAATGGAAAATTATTTGGTATTATGGGAATTCTGGGAATAAAGACGGTCTCTCCTGCACCGCAGCCTGTTAAAGTTTGAGCCTCGATTACATTTTGTTGCAACTGGGTTACTTTTAGCCGAGTTCCCTACCTATACCTACTTCACTTAAAAATAAATACCTATAACTACTATAATTAATAAAAGTATCCACGCTTTTACCTACTTATACAAAAATAAAATTGAACATAAATTAGCCAAAACTTACCTTACGCTATCTAAAAATCTATGCGTACTACTTCTACTTCTACTACTACTTCACCTAAAAAGAAATAAAATGCAAACTATTAATAATTTGTAATTTGAACGAATATTTAAACACTACCAAAACAACTAATACCTATTTTATAAAATAACAACAAAAGAAATTCAAATAAACTATTTAAAGACTAAAAGTCGCGCTGATAAGCACGGTTTGTTAATATCAATTATTGTCTGTCAATAAGGTCGAACGCTCTGAACGCATCAACAGCCAAATATTGAATGATGAAGCATGAAGCTCGCGCTCGGACCTCCCGCCTTTTTATACCCTACCGCCACGACCCGCGTCGAGCGTGGCAACCGTTACACAAAAATAATCCTTATGGCATGATTCAGTATTCACGCGGGACGGCGCGATGGCTTATTAGCGTATTTCATGTATAAGTTTGGTGTTTCTATACCGATTACTATAATTCTTTTTTTATTGAATAGGTAATAATATTAACTTCTTTTAATTAGGGATGAGTGAGAGTATTATAAACGTAAGAGTAAACAAATATAATCAGAAAGCTCCGAACTGCTAAGCTATCGGGAGTTACACGTGTTATTGTGAGACAACCATAAAAGATAGACATATGCTGTTGTTGGATATTTTTTAGATAATTTTATGTAGAACATTTCCGTCATAAATGATTTCTATGTAGCTTTAACCATTAAGGCTTCACACGCGACGGAAGCTTAAAAAATGGAGCAACTTCTCCCGTTTTCCCAACATTTCCCTTCACTGCTCTGCTCCTATTGATTGTAGCGTGATGAAAAGTATACTATAACCTCCCCAGGAGTATGAAGAATAATTGTACCAAGTTTCAATAAAATCCGTCGAGTAGTTTTTGTTTCTATAAGGAACATACAGACAGACAGACAGACAGACAGACAGACAGACAGACAGACAGACAGACAAAAATTTTACTCATTGCATTTTTGGCATCAGTATCGATCACTAATTACCCCCTGATAGTTATTTTGAAAATATATATCACGTACAGAATTGACCTCTCTACAGATTTATTATAAGTATAGATAGATTATATGCAAGTGGCTACAAACGCAGATCAGTTTATCGTGCATATAGTTGATATTATTGGAGTATTTTTAACGCGCCTCAATAATTACCTCGGAATATCGTAAAATATTATTATATAAATATTTTTATATCACATACCTACACGATATTGAAATTACATACTTGACTACATTTGTATTTAGTAAGTTGCTGGTTCTATATTTAGTTATATTTTACTACAAATTGCGATAAAAACCTATAGTTTTCTCAAGTAATGTTAAATAATTGTCTTGTAAACATGTCTATGAGAAGCAGCTTTAACTTGCAACTTCAACCTTAATACTTCCTCTCTGCGCGTCAAAGCGCTAAGTTTCACTCTTCTGAAGGTCCAAGTAATACCTGTACCACTAATGCAGTTCAAGTCTTTACAATCACTTTTATTTCGTACTTACTGCAGATATCGAATCACACTAATGGTTATTTGTTTAGAGATCCGTAGAACTCGTTGATAACCCTAAAATACGATGATCATTTGTAGCTGCTTTTATATTTTTCGTTCTTTCAATTGTTTAACACTTACTATGTCTTACCATGTTTTCAGAATGCCTTTCAAAATAATTCAAACGTATAATGAACAACAAAGAACTTTGCATCTGTACATCTAAGTGGGAAAAACATGGACTGTTACACTGGCCGTACAAAAAAAGTAAAAAATTATGTAAAATAGAAGATTCAACTCCACAATCAAACTGGACTAAAATAAACTGCATTGTTAAAAGGAAAAATTCTATTATGTCGTACGAAATTGCTGACAAGCAGTTGACATAAATGTTAGATTGTTCGACAATAGAACAACTAGAACAAGAAGCCACAGAACTCTTACCAGCGCTCTCGCCACACCTTATCGGACCAACCAACGAACTTACGTGTTATTTAATATTTCAATTACAGAATTCTCGTAAACAGTTGCCCTTTTTAATTTCTGCATATTTTGATAAACTCTCCGTACTTTCTTGCGATATCCACCAGTTCTTTGTTTGAACTTCCATGCTTTCAGATCCATATTTCTTTTAAACTGGCTTAAATATTTTATAAAATTGATTTCTCCAATAAAAATAGCAGAATTTTATATATTAATAAATTTTATATTTTAATAGTTACATCATTCATGTTGAAATTATACATGTGAGAACAATGTAGAAAGACGTGCACGTTAGAAGCGTCTGTAATAAAAAGATAAAACAAAGAACAATACAAAAATCTAAATCAGCCATGGCCGCTAAGAGTTGACCAGTCCCAACTGACGGCGCCCGTTCACGAACATGACGTATGGATCAGCACCATTCAGCACAACCATTTTGAAGGGAGGTAAATGATCCAACACACGCGCCACCATCAGCGAGACATCTGAGTGAGCATGACATAATCACAGCCGCCAGGGCACATTCAAGTCAATAAAAGACGTAAGTATTACCTGGTAAATGGTAGTTCTTTAGTACATAGTACTCACACCTGTGCTCTGCAATTATATAATACAAAGGAGATTGATTTTATACAATGCAAAGAGGGTCTTAAAATCTTCAGCAGCTCCAACAGTATTTTCAAATGTTAATCAATTAGTTGTGGTTGTGGAGCAGGACCAGCATTGAGCCAAGCATTTTTATCAGTGATGTAATCCCCCAACTTATAATATGCCTGCCTGCATAGTGTGCGTTTTATACAAGACTTGAATTTCGTCTCATTCAGTTGAAGTATGTGGGGAGGAATTTTATTGTAACATTTTAAACAGTACCCCATGAAAGATGAGTCCACTTTAGCCAGTCTGAAACCTGGTTGAACTAATAGGTCCCTATTTCTTGTACTATAATTATGTCTATCACCTCTTTTACTAAAAAGATGTAAGTTTTTTCTTACGTACATGATGTTTTCATAGATTATATTGACAAGGTACCGTCATGATGTTAATATCCTTAAATAGTTCCCTTAGAGAGTCACGCCTGCGGAGATAATATATGGCTTTGATCGCTCTTTTCTGCAGAATAAAAATAGACTCGATGTCTGCAGCCCGCCCCCACAGTAAAATAACGTAAAACATGATACTATGAAAGTATCAATATTTCTGGAATGGATCACCAGGCCACTTCAGATAAACGTTAACTCAAATGTTAGAAAAAGGTGTCGTGTCGATAGAGATGTATAATAAATAATTGCAATCGGTGACACGGCTAACTAAATAATTAATAAGTACAAGAGGTTAGAAACAGCTTAGGGTGTCGAGTGATTCACTGCTATGGGAACTAAATCGTGGTATGCATAACTACATGGTAAACAGTAGATATCATAAGTACTGCCCTCATCATTTTCGTTAATACCTAGGCATGTTTTGGATCCTACTACTTCGTCACAAATGGTGTATATATTTCATTTTTCTTTGCTACATGATATGAAGATCCTGTTTCGCTGACAGACGAAAAGTGAGCCGCACTGTCTTTGACATTGTTCACGCAGCGTAAGCCCTATGTTACCAACTGTACTAGTCAGCCTGTTGTTATTCATATAAAGTATACCTACTACTAGCTTCTACCCACGACTTCGTTCCCATGGAAGTCGGAAAATACGCAATATACTAAAATAACAGCCATGTTTTTATAAACCTCCCTTGGCCCCCGTCCCACCCTGTCGCATCGCATCGCCGGCCGCGCTGTGACTCTGTTTTCGCTGAGCGTTCTATCTATTTTTTTTTCTTTTTGTTCGGCTCCTAAGGGTCATAGTGTGATATAAAATAACTTATAACCAAAAGAATTGGGGTATCAAATGCAAAAATAATTTTTCAAATCCAATTGTTAGATCCTGAGATTTGCGCAGTCAAACAAAACAAAAAAAATCAGCTTTGTTATTTCGCTAGCGAAACTTTGCAGACGTAATGGGTATCGATCGATATCTAAATAAGATACAATAACAACAAAAAACCGGCCAAGTGCATGTCGGACCACGCACAATGAAGGGTCATCATCACATCAGTCAAAGTCATCCCAACTACGGAAGTTGGGATTAAGCCCTAGTCCGCCCTAGCAAAGTCAAATAAATTCTATACAGGGTGGCAGGGACATCGACGCGAAAACTGATACCTACCATGGATTCGGTACATGCATCAGAAGTTCAGAACCACATACATTTTGACCGCTTAGGTATTGCACTTTTGTATGAAGCAGCAGATTTTTTTATAATAACCGACGAAAAATTTCAACACACGGAGGGTTCAGAATCATGTTCTGAATCCATGGTATCAGTTTTCGCGTCGATGTCCCTGCCACCCTGTATAGGTAGGTACGTTAATTGAATTCGCTATAGGTATCTTTTCACGAAAGTTTTTCATTTGAACTTATGCATTATAAAAGCTATGGATAAATTTGTGAGTAAGGGAGATAAGTAAAGAAAATAAGTAAGTACGTTTATTAGCAAAGAAAAATCACAAATACAAAGAAGTCGGTTAAAAAGAAACAGTTGGTGAAAATATGAGTCACATCCGCGCAAAACGGCCATCGCTGAGCATAATGCTGTGACCCTATGCGAAACGAAACAGTTTATAGTAACCGACCAGTTTCGTTTTCGGCCATTTTCAGCCAAAAAATCATATGATACGGCCATATTTTCGTTTTCGGCCGTAAACCAGCAGAAGCTTTGGCAGCCGAAAATCAGATGTTCTTGAATTGTCGAGCGTCATTCGGCCTACTTCTTAAGAGGCTTACAACAGCTAAAGTGCGGTCACTGTCGGACTGCATAGAAATGAAAGAGAAGCGCGATGACACGACACAGGTAATTTATTGCAAAATATAAAGCAGTTAGCGATTTACAGAAAATCTATTGATTGGACTGGAAAATTAAAACACTATTATGCTAATATGTAGCTTGTAGAATAATCTGACAAAAAATCAGAATGATTGCATGTAAATTAATATGATTATTAATCGTTAAAAGAAATTTTTAGAGGTATCTTCATGATTTTTTTCTATCGTATCAAATTAGTTGTATTATGTTTTCAACACACTATCATACTAGCATATATCCTGAAGAATATCATATATTTTTCTGATTTTGTTTACTGCAGTGGATCATATTCTTTTAGGCATTATAAAACTTGCGTTTAGGCACGTTTAGGTCCTGTAGTCCCCTTAAAGCTCGGTAATATCAGGTAAATCAATACAACAGTAAATACACGTTGTATCCTCTTGGAATTATCGTGTTGTATTTCTTTTCAAGCTTACATTCGCTCTTTCTCTCCCAAGGTGTAAAAAAAAACAAGTGTTCAGCGAAAATATTAATATTTTTTAATGTCTACTTAAGTAAATCATTTTCGTTTTCGTTTTCGGCTGATAATAAGACTAAAGCCGAAGATTCTATTTTCGTTTTCGGTGACGACGACTGTGGCTGATTGAATCACTTGCACTCAATCCAATGACATGAGTCACGCATATAATTTCCACACATTAAGATTGACGGGCGCCCAGAAACTTCGATGTTTTGGCGTATAGAGTCTAGACTAGTGTAAGTACCTATAGTAAAATATTGCGCAGTAAATACTGCCGACCTATCCTGTTAAAGGTCAACGTATAAACGTAAGTCAAGTGAGGTTTCAATTACATTACTTATAGTTAATAAATTACAGTTCAAGTTCAATAGACTATTCCAAAATGTTATTACCTATAATACGAAATCGCGTAGTACTGTGGTATATGTTACTTTGAATCAAACTCTTTAAGTAATAATTTTTTCGTTCTGATTATTTTAGTCTAGACTGGTACTATCGTTTAAATTGGATGTCTTTAAGGGGGATGCGCTAAGGTAGCCCGCGAGATTCAAATTTTCTTGAGTTTTTTCCATTTTGCAGGTCAGCGTCATGTTGTAGATACCTATGTTGATTAAAATATGATTCGCGACCGTAACAAATATGGCTTTACATAATTATAATCATTACAATCAGCAATACGACTCCATAAGTTAACTTAATTGTCAAATGTCATGATTTCATGAAATAGTCATTCAATGGGATTACATGAACTTAGAGAGCTGTATTGATCATTTTTATGATTATAATTCTAAAATTAAACATTTGATAGGGCCGCGAATCATAATTAGATTAACATAGAACATGATGCTGACCTGCAAATTGCAAAAAACATAAGAAAATTTGAATTTCGCGGGCTACCTTGATGCTTTCGCCTTAAGGGTAACATTTCTACGTAAGCGGGATGAACAACTATTAGTACCTACTCAATTTCTTTAAATTCTGTCTGAGAGAATGAAGTTTTATAATAAGTATCAGACATTGTCAAAATCCACCTTTTCAAACGCTTAATCTAACTGTTCCCCTAGGGTATTCTTGGAGAAACGTCCGCCACGTTCTTCTGACAAGCTTTTAATATCGATAAAATCAGAGTAACACATTGGATTAACTTTAAGGCTTGTGCAGACCATCGCGACAAGACGACGCGACGCAACTCGAACAATAGAAGTTCTAAGAAAACTTAATGTAGTCATCAGGTACGTAAGTTCATAGGACCTGAACGTAAATGTTTTTTTCCCGCTTTTTCGATGACTGAATGAACTGAATAATTTTCGTTCTGCGTATGCCCACTAATTAGAAACTTATGCGTAATAGACTTAATTTTATAAGCTGATACGGCCTACAATACATCGGAAACATAAATTGTTTTTTTGCTGGCCGCAACTGTGGTCTAGCGCTAGGTAGCGTTGCCAGGTATCCCGATTTCCGCGGGTCGTCCGGATTTTCAGGGGTCTGGGGACGTGTCCCGATTTGCACATGATCAATAAATTTATTAAAAACCATTATAGTTACAGCAAAAATAAATAAATTACACATCACTATGTGTATGAGTGCGATAAAGCGCTAGTAGTGAAGGCAGCAGTGCGAAACAAAGACTTGACGCCGCTCCAAAAATGGCATAAATTATTATAGACAATCAAGACTTTGCAAATCTTCAAAAATCTTCTTTTATGTCTTCAATACCGGTATCAAAAGCGGCAACGAAAGGGTATTTTCCCAGGCTAAGGGGCGAAACGAGAACGCGAGGTTTGGTCTGAGAGGCGAAACCGTTTGAAGGCTCGTGCATGCTAGCGACACCGGTAATTTTTCTACCGTGAAGTTTTCTTAGAAATTGTTTTGTTAGAGTCGTGTCGCGCTGTCGCGTCGCGCCGGTCTGCATGACGCTTGTTACTCGCATGTCAAAGCAGAAATTCAATTAAAACTAACTTTAACATGACGTCCAGTGAATTTTATAACTACGTCATAAAAACAAGGCAATCCTAAAGGCAGCAAAATGTAACGAAAAATATCATTTCAATCAAAAATAAATTAAATACATATGTAACTTATAAACAACGTCAATAATTAATCAATCAAATCAAATTTATTTATTTACAGATCATACAATCCAATTTGTTAGTTAGTTACATACACATCTTAAACACTAGTGTTAGTACCTACATAATAATAATATTGGGCAAATTTTGGTCATAATTAACTATCAATAATAATGTCAAAATCATCATCAATATTAATAATGTCAAAATCATAACTATAATGTCAAAATCACGATCAATAATGTCAAAATCACGATCAATAATGTCAAAATCACTAACAAAACAATAACCACCCAAGCAATAATTAACAAAGCATTACTTCAAGGCACGATTTGAAGGTAATACCTGTGTGCTGGTCCAGTGCCTGAGTGTTATACCTTCCATCCTATCAGCCACAGTGATCAAGAGGCTGTTGGCGCTGCCCCGCACCCGCCGCATCAGGGAGGCGACACGCGCACGTATGATTGCGGAAAAGCCGTCTATACGTGCCTCTGCGAACATCCCTGATAATACTTAAACTACGATTTTATTGTAATATTTTGTAATTTCTACTAGTCCAGCAAGTCTGACTATTATTATAAGATTAAATTCAGATTTACTAGTAGGTTTAATTGCGAAACGCAATAAATTAAAATTTAATTTTAAAAAGCCTTGTATTTTTTATAGTCCCGACCTGTTTTACCTTCTGCCCCGATTTAAAACAAATCGGACCTGGCAACACTATCTAGGGCCCAATTATTAGAGAATCTACGAAAGAAGAAGAAATACTGCGGCGGCCACAAATAATTGGGATAAGGGCTGCATAAGAGTAAGCATAATCAACATAAGTTCCCACTGCTGGGATACAAGGCTCCTTTTCAATAGGGAGTGGGCCATAATCGACCGCATGGGCTCAGTGCGGGAGGGTTATGTCACATATTTTCGAATTTTGGTTCTAGCACATCAAGGACATTTCAGTCTCCTCTTTTCCCTATAAACTGATCCATTTTGAGAGCAGTGGTGATGCAATAAATTATAGGTAGGTAGGTAGGGATGTTACGGAGGTTGAATTACCGGAACCGAAGCCGGAGTCAGAGGTTTTAAATTTAATTGGTCGGAGTCGGAGTCGGAACCGGAGCCGGAATCAGAGGCGGAGGTAGAAGACACATGTAGGTTATAAATATCATGTCGTTCCTCATGTAATTTTTATTTTTTTGTCTTATCAATTTCATGAAAAATCAAATTAACGATGGGCAATTTTATGCAGGCGGCCGCGCCGAGGTCAAATATCAAATTTTATGAGTAAAGCTCGACATTTTTTGTGCCAATTACTTAATCAATTACGTATAAGTACTTACTTTTTTTGGCTTCTTAATGAATCAAACTTATCACAAAAATGAAACTAAGTGCATACACATTACTCCGGTCTATTTAACGTAACGCGTCTAACATACTTACTCAAAAATAAGACTTCGAGCTTCGAGCGCGAGCGGGTCACGCACACTATGCAGCCAAGCATATTATAAGTTGGGGGATTATATCGCTGATAAAAATGCTTGGTCTAACGCTGGTCCTGCTCCACAAGGGCACATAAACTAATTGATTAGCATTTTGAAAATACAGTTGGAGCTGCTGAATATTTTAAAAACTATCTTTGCATTGTATAAATTCAATCTATTAGCATTGTATAGTTGCATAGCACATGTGTGAGTACTATGTACCGACTATAAAGCTACCATTTAGGTACAGGGTACTATGTCTTTCATTGAATGTGTCTGGCGGCTGAGAGTACGTCATGCTCACGCTAATGTCTCGCTGACGGTGGCCATTTAGCTCCCTTCAAAATGGTTGAGCTGAATGGTGCTAATCCATGCGTCATGTTCGTGAACGGGCGCCGTCAGTAGGGGCTGGTCATCTCTTAGCTACCACGGCTTATTTTAATTCAATTTAATTTTTGATTGTTTATTTTTTATTTCTGTTACGGACGCTTTTCACGTTTTGCATCGTTCTCACATGTACAACTTCAACATGAATGATGTAACCAATATTTTGTAACCATATCATGATTTAAAAGAGTGTCCGTGGAGTTGCTTGCCCTTTCTTCTCCATAGGTACCTACTACGCTTTGGAATGGGCATCTAGCTTCATCTTTCTGACTGACCGACCCCCTTGACAATTCAAAAGTGCCTGTAATTGGTTTATTTGAAATAAATGCTTTGAGTTTGAGGTAATAAAAAATACTCGGGCGACAAGTTCAAACTTGTTAACTACGCGCTCTAGTCACGTGCATCGCTGCGTTTCGATCTTCGGTTTTCACAATAATCGGAGCCGAAGTCGGAGTCGGATGTGTAAAATAACTGAATATTTGCAACAACTTAATTATGAAGAAATGGAGTTATTGCTAAACGTTGTACAATAATTGAATGTTAGGTTTTAATTAGTTAAATAATCTTAGATAAAACCATGCTCGTAGAGGTAGAGATTATTTGTACAGGTCAGATAGGCGGTCGCTCCATGTAAAATTCTGGTATTCCGCTGCATCCGCTGGACTGGGACCTAACCCAAACATAGTTGGGAAAATGCTAGGCAAATTGACTGATGGCGTAAGATGTAATGTCTCCGGCATTTAGTCTGATGGAGAGGCTTCGTCTAATGGTCACCCATCCAAAGACTGGAAGCGACAAGTGCAGCGTAACCCCGCAGATCGAACTCTCCATGGTCATATAGCCTAACCTATGCTGACCCTTTCATACAAAATTATTCTGAGCTGATGTAAATGTAAACAAGACGATACCTACCCTATAGGTACCTATAGAGTGCGCTCGACCTAAATTAACACTTACTAAATAAAAAAACAAGAGATGGGATCTTTATAGAGTCCGACCGAATTTCGTTTTCGGTTTTCGGCAATTTTCAATTGCAAATTAAGTGCCGGCAAATGAATACTAGGGGTAGGGGGGGTTAGTCTCTTCCGGGGTTGCGAGTTTGTCTGAAAGGGATATCGCGACCGATGCAACGGAAGGAACACGGGTGGGTTTTAGTCAGCAAAAGTTTGACACGCAATCCCGCTCCGCCCAGAGCGGGAGAGGTTATTTGATAATTTCCCACCCTCAAAAAAAAAAAAAAATGGGGGCTTAGTCTTAAACCTCACGACGTATCACCAGGTTGAGGGGGATTTATCTAAAACCTCACCACGTATCACCAGGGCGGGGGGGGGGGGGGGTTAAAATGTTGCTAGAAACCGCCGACGGACGACTCCAATATATAATTGTGGTCTGTAGACGACCCCTTGCAGTTGCCACTGCAGTTGACGCGTGCCGCTAGTGTTTAAAGCACTTTTAGTATTGAGTGAAAATGCATGCAATTTACACGCGAGAAAAAGCTGCAGTTGTTACGAAAATGTTTCTTCTCGCGTCTAAATTTTGTCTTTGAAAAAAGAAAAAGTATAAAGTTGCGTGTTATTTAGGTTTAGATTAAATAAAATGATTAAAAAATTACACTGCATCTTTTATTTTTACCAAACAAAAACCTGTCAACCAATTTTTTTTTGTTTTTCATTTTCGGTTTACGACCACAATGCTAATCAGGCTGAATCTGCAGCCTAATATCGATCGTATGTAACACACGATCAATCACAATCTGTTTCATTTTGACTGTTCAACAACATTCATTGCGTTATTTACGTTGTTGAGCAGACAAATTTTTCAAACAAACGAAGCAATGGTTTAGTAATATCCTTCAATAATGATTCAGATTATGATTGATAGTGTGTTACGAAAATAGGGTGCTGGTTTTCGTTTTCGGCCGAAAAAGAAAATACATTTTCGGCCAGACTAGATTTTTATCGATGTAGACTTCGCACAACGGCAGCACTGACCTATACCTACCTAATGGCGGTCAATGCCTCGCTTAATAATAACCCAGGGAAGTAAGTAACTAGGGTTGCCACCCGTACTTTATAATAAAGTTTTGTACTTTATTTTGGGCAAACATACTTTATACTGTAGGATGACAATAAAGTACGTGAAAATACTTTTAATATTTTTACTTTTGAAGATTTTTTTAAATTCTTTACTAAAAAAACAAATAAAGCTTAAGGGGACTACAGGACCTAAACGTGCCTAAACGCAAGTTTTATAATGCCTAAAAGAATATGATCCACTAAACAAAATCAGAAAAATATATGATATTCTTCAGGATATATGCTAGCATGATAGTGTGTTGAAAACATAATACAACTACTTAATTTGATACGATAGAAAAAAATCATGAAGATACCTCTAAAAATTTCTTTTAACGATTAAAAATCATATTAATTTACATGCAATCATTCTGTTTTTTGTCAGATTATTCTACAAGCTACATATTAGCATAATAGTGTTTTAATTTTCCAGTCCAATCAATAGATTTTTTGTAAATCGCTAACTGCTTCATATTTTGCAATAAATTACCTGCGTCGTGTCATCGCGCTTCTCTTTCATTTCTATGCAGTCCGACAGTGACCGCGCTTTAGCTGTTGTAAGCCTGTTAAGCTATTTTTGCGTGTAACGGAAGATACAATATTATTAATTGAAAAGCTAATAAGTATGCGTGACAGGTCTTGCGGGGGTGTTTCTCGCGGGGTACTGGCGATATTTCGGGTTTTTATGTATTACTAGCATTACCCGGCCCGCCTTCGCACGGGTAGCACTAAGAACTTACGGCGCACCTACCTACCTACCCTACCTCCCTACCTTCCTACCTAACCTACCCTATCTAAATTCGGAAGTTATTCGCGTAAATACATTTCGGCGATTCATTAGGGTTCCGTAGCCAAATGGCAAAAAACGGAACCCTTATGGATTCGTCATGTCTGTCTGTCTGTCCGTACGTATGTGACAGCCACTTTTTTTTTAATAATAGACTAGTTGACTTGACAGACGTTGTTCTGTCAAAATTAAAAAATTTCGGCTGTTCCTTTAAGTTTTCCTAATTTTCTTTTTTCCTAAACCACCCCAGTAATGAGGCAAAAAAAACAGAAAAACATATATTCAAATCGGTCGAGCCATTTCGGTCGGGCAGGGACATCGACGAGAAGCCTGTTACCATGGATTCAGTACATGATTCTAAACCCAAAATGTATAGAACAACAGATTTTTCTTTTTACAATACAATGTATTTGTGGTGACCTTAGATATAACATAGGTATGTTTTTTATATGGAAAACGCACAAAAGGATTCATTTACAAACAACATTCGGGTTTTTTGGAATTTGAGCGATGTAATCCCCTGATATTCACTAGTAACAAATATTTGTTAGATATTGCTAGAAGCAACGAAAAATATGTATGGAAAAAAAAATAGCAGGGCAAACAAATATAGGTACTTTATTTTCAGGTGTTGTAGCTACTTGATTTTTACCTTAGAAGAGTAAACAATAATACTCTATTTGTTAAAAACAAAAGGTGGCAAGGCAACCCTAATAGACCATGTAATATTCTTACGTCGTTGAATGATCATTCGTATTTTGTAGAACATTCCGAAAAACAGCGGCGTCTGGGAACGTCGCGTCGCGATTCTTAATGCATCTAAGTGCGCACAAAATTATAGATTCTTGTGCCGCGATTTTAAATAATTCTGTTCATTTTGATCGTGACACAGTGAGTACCTACTTATTTATTTTTTTACATAGTCTACAGTTTATTTGTGTATATAATGCCGGTATTGGCCGTTAACGAAAATTCGTCGTAGTATTTTCCGTCGCGATTTTCAAGGCCATCGCTGCATTTAGATAGACCGGTTGTTGACCTAGGTCAAGACTGATAAATTGTTTTGTGACGTTTTTGTGAGATTGTAGGTACAGACAGCAACGAAAGTCGGTTAATATTTCGATATTATGGGAACGAAGTTCCAAAACACACGTTATAGGTACCTACTCTGCACACTTCGCGAATGAGAACTAGATCGAAAATTAAGTAATGTTTTGACCGTCACGAAACATTTTTTTTTTCATAAACGCAGTTAATTTATTTCATTGTGCCTGTTACCTATTTATCTAATGCATCTATACCTACATACAAGATACAATATACTTACAAATAAATAAAACTAAAGTGTTTGTTTTGTAATGTCAACATTTGAACAGCTTTTTACATATTTCATATGAAAGTATACACAGTACATACAACAAAAACACAATTTTAAACTCTTTGTCTGTCCGTCTGTCTGTCTGTTTGTTTGTTCCGGCTAATCTCCGAAACGGTTGGACCGATTTTGACGGGACTTTCACTGGAAGATAGCTGCTGTTGTAAGGAGTAACTACTTTGCTTACTACTAGGCTACTTTGTTTTAGAAAAAGAAAGAGGGTTCCGCGCAAAAAAAAATGAAAATAAATATTGTTTGTCTGACTGTCTGGTTGTTCCGGATAATCTCCGAAAACTTTCAGTACTTCAAAACTTTCACTGCCAGCTATACAAATAAATAAATAAAGTTACATAATTCCACCAACAGGTCATGTTATTTGTTATTTATTGTAACAGTGTTAAGTTAAGACGCAGATATATGCCAGTGACCTTGAGTGGTTAGCTTGCGCGTTCTGTACTGAGCTCACGCAACGCGTCGTAAGTCCAGCCAGTAATAGGATTCGCCCATCAAGGAAATTACACACATTATTAATTTATTATACAAACAAAAGGTATTTTTATAAAACACGTACATTAAAAGATCAATATAACTTTATCTTTAAAATGGTGACGGTTTCCGAAAAATACGCTTGATCGATTTTGCGTGATTCTCATTTTTTTATCCGCGTTTGACATAACTTTATAAATTAATTTCACTATATAATACAAACATGGTCTATAATATTCATATATTAAGTTATTAAGAAAATGCTCTCATATAAAAAAATTTTTTTTCCAGATCATTGACACTACTAGTTTAGACGTGATCTTCAGTATAGCATCATTAAAAGTCGGTTATCGTTGCCTTAACTAATTTTCCTAGCTGCGTACATCATAGATAGATAGATAGATAGATCATCTGCCTAGTATTTACCCAATCATGTTGGTTGGGGTCAGCTTCCATTCTAACCGGATGCTGCTGAATACCAGTATTTTACATGGAGCGACTGCCTATCTGAGTTTCACAACCCAGTTACTGGATAATACGATCCCCTTCTTAGTAAGCCTGGTTGTCAGACTTTCGGGCTTCTGACCACCCGTAACGACTATCTAACTGTCTAAGATCTACAAATAACAGCTGGGACCAACGGCTTAACGTGCTTTCCGAGGCACCGAGGCATCTCGATATGAAATGCATGGTCACCCATCCACGAACCGACCGCGGCAAGCTTCGATCGACCCGGGCGGCTGGTATTATTTAGCTAGCTCAGCGTACCACAAATAAAAACCCAAGACCACAACAAGCTAGTTTTTTATGTAAATTCACTGTTTGATAGTTTTATTTATGTTCTCACGCGTCTGGTCAACGTGCTACATATTATGTACTTATGTACCTACTTTTTCATAGTGCAAGTCCAATGCTAAAGGGACATCTAATCTAAACTTATTTTATAAAGAGAAAAGATTAGATTTTTTGTATGTTTGTTTGATAAGCTGTCACGCTAAAACGGCTGAACGGATTTGTATGAAAAATTGGCGCATGGGTAGACCTTGACCTGGGTTAGGAGTTTAGGACTAGGCCTGGCAACTTTTTTTTACAAGAAATAAAGTATTTATGGTCAAAGTGGGAAAATAAACAGTATAAAAATAATTCTTTACAAACAAAAAACATCTGTCTTCCAAAGAAAAACCATTACAAAATGGAAAATAGGTTCTTAACTTTAATTTTGGAAGGCGGTGTCTTTGGTTTTTTTTTTGTTTTTTGCCACCGACTTCCGTTTTATTTAGGTATAGCTTTGAATATCACTCAAAACAGTATATTCATATACTTTATTTTTGTTGAACAGTAAACAGTATTTTGGAGTGAAAAATAGTATAATACTGTTTTCATTAACAGTATGGTTGGCAACCTAGTTAGGACATAGGATATTTTTTATCCCGATATTTCCACGGGATCGAGAGTCTCGATCCCGTCTCGATTCGAAACATATACGGGTGAAACCGCGGGGCGCAGCTAGCACGCAATAAACTTGGAAGTGAACTTGTCTTTGGAGCTCAGTAGCAATTAATAGTTTGTAACCAAGTTGTAGGTAATATTTTGAGGAGGGAGCAAACGCGGACTAACGGCCGAACCCAATAACCTATCTACCACCAGTTTTGGATACCATATAGAGATAGAGCAACCTATCTATCTATGGTTTTAACGTCCCAATAATCTGTCAGAGAATAAGGAACTTACGGAATTGTGGGACGACATTCAATGACAGATAGAATTATACTGTCTTCTACCAATATACCAATATCAATAGCGATCTGTTTTACAGAAAATAGCTTATTGGGTTGGGCCGCAAAAGATCTGGGTATTGATCAGGGATGCTACGGACCTTCGGTTCCGATTCCGAAAGGTCGGGACATCCGATTAATTTTACATCTCCGATTCCGACTTAGGTTCCGATAATTTGGTTTCGGAATTATACCGAAGTTCGAAACGCAGTAATGCACGTGACTCGAGAGCGTACAAACAAGTTTTAACTCGTCGCCAGGGTAATGTTTGTTTATTTTATACACGCTTTCCCTGATTAAAGAGACCGATTAAAGAGACTAATTAAGGGGGATGCGCTAAGGTAGCCCGCGAGATTCAAATTTTCTTTAGTTTTTTGCATTTTGCAGGTCATTGTCAGGTTTTATGTTTATTAAAATATGATTCGTGACCGTAACAAATATGACTTTACATAATTATAATCATTACAATCAGCAATACAACTCCATAAGTTAGCATAATTGTCAAATGTCATGATTTCATGAAATAGTCATTCAATGGGATTACATGAACGTAGTATTGATCATTTTTATGATTATAATTCTATAAATAAACATTTGATTCGGCCGCGAATCATATTTAGATCAACATAGAACATGATACTGACCTGCAAATTGCAAAAATCCTAAAAACAATAGAATTTCGCGGGCTACCTTGACGCTTTCGCCTTAAAGAAACTGATTAAAGAGACTGAATTATATTTCTATTGTTTCAATAAGCCTTCCCTTAACTCATCTTTCTTCTAATTCCGGCCTCTCCACTCCAGTTCCGGTTCCAATTCCGATCAATCAAATTTAAAACTTCCGATTCCGGTTTCGGTACCGGTAAAACGAGTTCCGTAACATCCCTGGTTAATTAATGGAGGTAAAAACGTAACCCTATGTTGATGAATGGAGAGGGAGAGGAAGGCCAAAGAAATGATGGATGGATTGTGTGAGGAATTATATCAAAGAGAAGGGAGTGAATGATAGCGTGACGGTTGACAGGGGAGAGTGGGAAAAGAAAACGTGGTGCGCCGACCACAAGTAAAAGCTCGTACAGACCAGCGCGACGCGACGCGACGCCGCGCCGCGACTCGAACAATACAATTTCTAAGAAAACTTGGCGGTATAACAATAACCAGTGTCGCGTCGCGCATGGAACATGGGCAGGAAGATGATGTAGGTAGCTAATATTCATGTTGTCTCATCCCTGCTTACTTTATTACCATACCTGAATTGCGTAATACACGATCAATCAGAATCTGAATCGTTTTGAAACAGATTGCTAATCCATTGCTTCATAAGTTCGACAAATGTTTCTGCTGAACAACGTAAAAAACGCAATGATTGTTGTTGAACTGTCAAAATGAAACAGATTAGTCGTAATCGTCGTAGATAGCGAATTATATACTATTTCTATTCTATTGCGCATGTACGTACACTGGGGACAGGGAACATGGTAAACAGCGGAGGCCCAACTTATGCTAAATGGTCGCTACCGCATAATGGAAATCTGCTATATCAAGGACATCGCAGATTGCGTTGCATACGAAACTCCAAGAAAAGAAATAAGAAATTTCGATGGACTGCCAACATGATTTTATATTCTTTGTACAGTCTTCTTCAGTTTTCAAAATCTTTCCTTTATCAAGTCTGGACATTACATACCTTTTGAAGCAGCACTGAGCAAACTATTGCATTAAAACTATATTTAACTAGCTGCGCCCCGTGGTTTCACCTGCATTATGTCTCGATCCCGTGGGATCATCGAGATAAAAAGTATCCAATGTCCTAAGCCAGGTTATGGTCTACCCTTGTGCCAAATTTCAAACAAATCTTTTCAGCCGTTTTTGCGTGAAAGCGTAACAAACAAACTCACTTTCGCATTTATTATATTAGTTAGGTTAGGTTAGATTTAGGATTGGTTTACGTACTACAAATATAGATAGCGTATACCTTTGGCAAATTTCAAGTTGACGTGAACCTAAACCCGCCCGGCCACTTAATGTTTTTTTTTTTTCAATTGCCTATTTTTTTAATGGGCCACATTTTTATTTCGTGCTAACAAATGTAAAGAAGATCGTTGAATGTGTTTCTGCGGTGTTGATATTGCGACTCAATTTAAATGCTGAGTTGGGAAAGCAAGATTCTATGGTGCAATGAGCTGACAAAAACATTCGTTACCTGCTACGTACGTAATTTTCTATAGACCGTCAGGATTGAGGAGCCACATAAAATGGGTTGTATCAGCGAAATTATATAGTTTTTCCATTATATTTTTACAGTACAAATTAAAACACATTTGCTACTAAATTATACAAAAATTTGTTGTAATTGGTTGATTAGTTTCCGAGAAACAGCGCGGTGAAATTTATGGATTTTTATGAAAAATCAAAGCATTGTAGCTATCTCAAATTCTGCCCTACAAAACCCTTTTGTTTTGTACAGGCTTCGCATAAGTACTACTAAATCCTACAAAATTTTCAAAAATATCTGTTGGCTAGTTTTCGAGTTCTAAGGTGGCTCCTCAATCCAGACGTCAGGATTGAGGAGCCACCTTTAAAGTCGTATAACTTTTTAAGGGTTTTACTGCAAATTCCAGGATCCGGCCTACAAATCGGCTAATTTACTACTAAATATTGGTAGTACCCTCGTTCAAATATGAGACATGGCTCCTCAATCCAGACGCACACCTTTTGAATCGGACTAGGTTTTTTATATATTGTATAATAATTTATTTCGTAATAAAAATAGGATTTTCCTAAATTTATCCTATTTTATTGAAAAAACTTACTTATAAGTTGAGATTTGGGGGGCTGTCAGTTCCTCATCTAAACTAATAATAAAAATAAAAAACCGGCCAAGTGCGTGTCGGACCACGCACAATGAAAGGTTCCGTAGTTGGGATGAATTTATCCCAAGAACAAACTTAACATTGTAGTTGAAAAGCATGTTCTCCCTTACGGAATGCATGGGAGATCATGTTTTACAAACTGAAAATTTAAGTTGGTCTATTTTTACTCGTTAACCGGTATAACCTACTTAGCTGTGACCTGTGATAGTTTTCCTTTTAACTTCGTTATATATACTGCTGTGAATTTTTTCACAAATCCAAGTACAACTATTTAGCTGGCAGGGGGGGACACTTGGATATCGCGACCTCGGCACACAGGCAACGGAAGGAACACGGGTGGGTTTTAGTCAGTAAAAGTCTGACACGCCCTCCCGCTCCACCCAGAGCGGGAGAAGTTATTTGATAATTTCCCATCCTCAAAAAAAAAAAAAAAAAAAAAAAAAGGGGGGGACACTTGACTCTAACAAAAATTAGCATTTAAAGTTTAATATATCGGAAACGGCTGCCGGAATTGAAAAATGATTTTTACACACCCACAATATTTTTGAACGACCTTTCTAAAGAGACCCCACACCATGGTATAGACGAGAAAACTAAAAAAATATCCCCACTTTACGTGTAGGGTAGGCAAACTAAAAAAAAAAATCTTGATTTTATTTTACCACTTTATCGGAGTAATTAATATGTATACAAATGCCAAATTACAGTTTTCTAGTACTAACCGCCTTTGAGCTAAGCCGCGGACAGACAGACAGAGAGACAGACAGACAGACGGACATGGCGAAACTATAAGGAACTCCATCACCCAAAGGTTGACTGGTAGAAAATGCCTATGGCATTAAGTCCGCCTCTGTACATTTTTGTGCTTGAAGTATTAAATAAATAAATAAATAAATAAATAAGGGTTCCTTGTTTACTACGGAACCCTAATGAGCAAATTTTCAACAGGGGTCATAAGTTATGACTTGTAGACACCCGCTAAACGACGGCCGCCCGCGCTCCATGTAATAACCTGGTGAAATTCCCCATTGAAATAGAATGCGGCTATTATTTTTATTTTTTTTCCTGAAAGTTACCAAGAAAGAAAAAAAAAGAAAGAAAAAGTATTTATTCTGCACAAAATAAACGCACATTACAAAATAAAAACAAAATACAAAACCACTTTACAAATTATCCATATAAAATATCAAAAGCCTCGTTTCCATTACCACATAAATAGGGTTTTTTACATGTTGTGTAGATTTTTCATTCCCTTTAATTTAATTTCAAGATGCCAGACCCCAGTGAAAGTGGGTTTATCGTGGTAGAATGTCAGACAGCGCCGAATCAAAACAACAAACATGTTTGTGTACCAAAAACATGGGTCAAATGTAAAATAGCAGAGAAAAAGGGCAGGGTGGCTATCGCGTATCCCCCTGATGATGATTCCGGTATTGCAACAAGAATTAAAAATAAAGAACCAGCTGATAACCTCTGGCAGTACTATATTGGAGATATAAAATATGAAGCAGGTATGGTATTTTTTTAATAATTTAAATGAATCGTCTGATTTTGTGTAGTCTATGATAAATTATCATAGACTACATAAAATCAGATGAACGCAACTCTGTATTAAATCATTGATAATACAGAGATGCTCCCAGGAGTGATTGATGTCCGACTGTGGATTGATGATTATGATAGTTTGCTATTCACAAAAGTAAGTTTAAGTGGATCACACACACACGGTGGCGAAGGGAACTTTGCGAAGGAATGTGTAATGTTACATTGTGCCATAAACGCAAGAAGCCTACCAATTACAAGTCCCTAATGAAGTTAAACGTGAAATATGCCAACATTGCCTCCAAGGAGAGTTTGCCCGAAGAACCATTTATAAGCATATCTTTGATGTGCAAATATCTAAATATTGATTGACTTAGGTGGAAAATTGGTTATATTTATGGCAATACTAATATAATAACAACTTCGCTTAGTAGCTTGTTGGAACTCGTCGAATGAGGTGCATGTTTTTGCGGGCAAATTTTAGTGTAAGGTCAGGGTAACATTGCCCAGTCATTTTAGTAAAAAACTTTTCATATTGTCGCGTACATTCCTAAAGTAAACGCCATCTTTACCAAAATTCTTCTACTGGTTTTTATGTCATCTGCATAAAGGCCATATTTGCGTCAAAAAATCAATGTGGGCAAAGTTGGCTAAAAGTCCACATAACTTTGCCCGCCAACAAATATTGAATTGTATGTTGAATAATAATAAATTTTGCGATACTAACACATGCACATGATCTTTCAGTTGTATGATGAAAGAAAATACTTATGTCTCCATAGAAAAATCGTATTAAAATTGTAATTATTCGAAATAAGTTGGCATGATTCAAGGTATGTGAAAAAAAAACTTATTGATTGTCAAATTTTATTTTTATTTTTGTTTTTAAATTCCTTTTTCGGTTCCTTATGAAGATACTATATTGGTCTACCAATACAAATAATAATGTTTGTTACATGAAAAAAATTAAACCTTTCTAGTGCCTCTTCTTTGTTGGTGCACTCTTGACAGAGCGGTTGTGGCCATAACGTTGCAGTGAGATTTCGGACAGCCGTGATTAGTGACTAGCGACTAGTTTAAAAAAAAAAAAAAAAATCATTTTCAGATTCTTATGACGATGCTGTTCATGGATTTGCCCAAACACCCCGTGGAGAAAATGATAAACAAATTGAAGACAATAACAGTAAGTAATTGCCTGCGTTTTACTGTTTCACGTGTTATGGGCTGAACGGATTTAGACGAAATTTAGAACACAGCCACACAGACCATGACCTGGGTGAGGAAATAGGATAATTTTTATCCCTGTAGAGTGTTGCTGTTGGATATTTTCCGATCACCATGTGGGTGAAGCTGCGGGCAAAAGCTAATTCATAATAATTGCAATACATACCATGTTCTGTGTTAGGTATGGGTTTGGTTTCCGGACTTAGTCCCTCAGGTGGACCATTGTGCGTGGGCCTTGGCGGCCGTCGGTGGTTATTCCAACCAGCTCACCTCCCTCCAGAAGTTAATTAAATCTTCTGGTCTGTTCAGAACTTCTGTGAAAGATCTGGGGGACCCGAGGGTTTCTGTTCTAATCTGGGTGACGCCTGTGCATTCAAATAGCACGTGCGCTCCATGCACAAAGGACTGTCCGTTATGCCTATTGTGTGGAAGTGTTTGTTTATCGAACAGTGTCCCGTGATGGTTGCCGTCAATAGGCGCAGGCCGTTCCTGTCCAGGCATAACAGACGCCTGGTTAGCCTGCTATCCAAGGATGACATAGCTTCCCTTGACTGCCTGCAGCCTGGTGTCGACGTCCAGTAGTTTTCCGCTTGTGTGTGGGTGAACTCTTGTAGCCACCTGTGTATTTGGTTGAAGGGGATAGGTAAGATAGGCTCAGGTCCGCAGACTGATGTCCTGGATCCTATTCTAGCATATTCGTCAGCTGCGTCGTTACCTAGCGATCCGTTGTCCGATTTATCCATTACAGTGACACCGTGTTGCGGCTTAATACCGTTACTCATTCTAGTGTATTGTGACATTCTAGTGTTAGCGTGGAGTTAATATTTTTTTTTTGTAAAGATTGGAGAACTGAGGCGCTGTCGGAGAGTATACGTATGTGGGTGTCCGTAATTCTCCTGGCTTCTATGGTGTAGACCGCTTGTATGATGCCCACACACTCCACCTGATAGACAGTGTTGAACATTCCCAGAGGGCTGGATATATTTATGCGGAGTCGGTCTTCTATCCGGTCGATCGGTGTATACTTTTATCTCTTTCGGGCCTAAGTAGTCACACTGTTCTTCTGTGAGTATGCTGCTGTAATGCCTTTGAAAGTGGTGTGTTTTCGGGACTTTGTCGTAGGATGATGTCATCATTGGCCATTGTTTGATTGCATCTTCCTTTATACGTGTATGCTTAACTGTGGAGTCTTTGCTTATGGTTTCTGATAAATGGAGCCTAAAGGCTGCCAGGGCGTCCTCCTCCGACACGATGAGGTGCAGAGGCGGCAATCCAAGTATTGCCTGTAGTGGCAGTGGGTGTAGTTCTCATACTGCTAGTGATTGCAACACAAGCAAACCGCTGCAGTTGTCGTGTCCTGGGTCACCAGACCAGTGAGCCGTATGTGATAATTGGTCGGGTGACTCTGATGTATACCTTGGGGCTAATCCCCCAGTTCCTGCCAAGCAGTTGCTTGCACTGCCTCAGGGATATGCTGACTTTTGTAGTAATATAGTTGGTGTGTTATGCACAGTTCAGCTGTTTGTCTAATCATATACATGCCATACACACATATATAATCTCACGCCGTCTTTCCCTGGGGGTAGGCAGAAACTACAGAACGCCACCTGCTAAGATCCTTACATACTCTTTGCATAATAACTGCAATAATTTCGATAGTTTTTAAATTTCAATGTAGGTCATATCACTTACATCTTGTTATTTTTTACAGGTGAGCCAGTCGCCGAACAAAGGGAATCGCTTAAAATGCGCATAGTCCTATCTAAGACTAATGGCGAGACAAAATCAGAAAAAAAGAAAAAGTCTGAAAAAAAATCTCTCAAAAAACATTTGAAAGAACATTCAAAAGACAAAAATAAAAAATCCAAACATAAAAATGTACAACATTCATTGAAAGAAAATATTCCTGATTCAGGATATGTTTCTGGAATGACTAATTCCTCAGATTCCGTGGACAATCAAGTAGCCACAGAATTAAGTTCTCCCTTCGTACCAAATTCAAATGACCAAAGTAACGGTTTGCCAAAAAGTCTGGAATCTAAAATGGATGACATCATCCACAGTGCACCACAAAATTATGTGAAACAAATAACAAACAACCTCAATAACAATAATAATTCTGATTTATTTGAGAGAACATTAGGAAGTCTTGCCGCTGTAATGGAAAAAGATATAGACTTTACAAATGCAAATTTCTCACCAAAAGACAAACAGCTTTTGATGGACGCACAAATGAAGACAAATGGAATTTTTAAGTTTATCAAACAAGTGATGGAGGGTGTAAGGAAAATGTACATAGAAGCACAGACGACTAAGAAAACTCTTGATCACATAGTTTCGAAGTATAAAGTTCAACCACCACCCACCACAGTTCCTGTAGAAAAGCAAAATGATGTGAATGACCAACAAAATGGAAATTCATTTCATGAAGAAACCCTGCAGGATGAGATGGAAACCGAAGCTGACGATGAAATGGAAAACGAAACAAACGTAATTAAACAAAATGACAAGACATTGATTAATAAGGAAGAAAACTTATTTAAAGAACAGGACACTGAAATGGACAACAAATCAGATAATGATATATTTACTGATGACGAATCTACAACTACCGAACGATCAACACCACCGCCTTCGCCAGACGTCAATAAAAGGAACACTACATGGACTTTGAAGCATCCGCATCTAGGCAAAAGCTTGGTACCGTTAGGCGGACGAGACGTTTACATAAGTGCTAAAGGTTTAGAAAAAGCTAAACAAACTTCTAACAATGTAAAGGTATTTACTCGACATCTGTTTAGAGAGGTCTTCACTCAAAAAGCTTTGCAAACTTGCTCAATGACTGGCAGAAAACCTTGTTTTGGTAGAAAAGACGTAATTCGACCAGGCTTGCATAATCATGCCAGAACTGCCATATTTAATTATGCAATGAAGTATGGCCGAGACGTGGGGTGGGAAAATATAAGATTAAGTGAACTTGTACAAAATTTGAGATGTATGTTACAAAATAACCGAAGGAGCAGAAAGAATGGAAAGATAAGAAGGTATTAACCAATGATATTTTAAGTAATAGATACGCAAGTCATCATCATCTGCCTAGCCCTTTCCCAACTTTAAAATTGTCAGCTTGCAGTCCAACCGGACGAGCTGAATACCAGTGTTTTACACGTAGCGACTGCTTATCTGACCTTCACAACTCAGTTACTAGGTAACACGATATCTTTTGGTAAGTGTAAGTGGCTGTCAGAGTTTCGGGCTACTGGGGGCCTACCATCACCTCTAAAGCAGTATTATTTTAATATTATTTTAGTGTGGGAAAGGGATGAAGCTCTAGAGGACGTACAGCTCCACCTCTTTCCCCCGCTGAAGTAAGATTAAAATAATACTGCTTTAGAGGTGGTGGTAGGCCCCCTGATTACCCCTAACGGCTGTCAAAGATCAATTGAAAGTTTTAAAATTTCGAAGATTTCACATAACCGCTGTTATCTACCTCAGTTTTCTTACAATATCATTGGTTTTAAGTTTTAACTGATTTTAGATGAGAATATTAAGACTAATTTTATATACTTTGTAGTTCTAGCTGTACGTTTTTATCAATGCATTGTAAAAGGAGTTTAAGGACCTCCAAATGTTGGGTTTTTTAGACAGCGGTGCCGTTATAATAATTTAACTGCCGCAGGGAGGCATCCTTTGACACTGTAATGTCAAATACTGATGCCGTAATTTTGACATCACACACAACATGACGGTCATAATGTGTCTGCCGTGCCGCTGGCTCAGGAAATCAAGCTTTTAAACTAACCCAAATGTGCCATTGTGCCGCCGCCGATGAACGTCTCCTGCAATAGTTACCTACGAGGCAAAGCAGGTACGTCACCATCCCAGAGACAAAACTAAAATATATCTTTGGGACAAGTACTTACACTGTTCTGTGCTTTTAAAAATGTTGTCTTTTTAATGTAAGATTGAATTTTTTACATTTTTGTTTATGATTAGGATTAAGGAATTTTTCAGAATCGGATTTTGTGCCCGGTTGATGACAATAGGCTCGCCCCCTATTACATAGGACTTAAACATAACTGGCGAAATGTGGGTACACCTCTGCCTTACCCTTCGGGGATTTTATGCGTGATGTTATGTAATTTAGGATCGAATCTTAAAATAATCTCTTATAACTTAGCAATAATACTTACTAATATTATTTTTGTTTTTTGAAAATTATTCTTATTATGATATCATTGAGACATTGGAATGTGAACTTTTGATCTATTGATCGAGATTACGATTGTTATTGCTTTTGTAAGTATTTTTATGGAATGAGTCACCTATCACAAACAACTTTTAGTAATTATGGTATAAGTAGATGATCTTATTTATACACCCCTCCACTGCTCGTACTGTTAGGTACCGTCAGCTGCCCTAACTTATTATTCAAAAATGAATTAAAGTTTCGATTGCTATACAAGTAAAATGTAAAAGATATTCATCTTTTTCATTGTAGGCAAACATATGACGCGAGGCAAAGTTAGGGCAGTTGACCGATACCATGAAGTAAATATTTACGTACTGTCAACCGTTCATCTCTGCCGTGTATTTTTCAGATATCGGATATGTTTATAATTGGAATAGTATCTTAACACCGGTAGGGAGAAAAAAACTAAGATATTTTTTATTAAAAATGGACTGGTTATGTGAACTGGATAACAATTGTTTAAAGTAGGCAAAACAAGTTATTTAGCATCTCTCGAACTCTCTTTAAGGATTGTTATGATAAAACATTGAAAGGTGATCAGAGAAACCGGGCGAGTAAAACGTACGGCGTCAAAATACTGTAATAATTGATAATCCAGTGCTGACTGAACAGAACCTTATTTTTTTTTAGATACTGTCTATATTTATATTGTCAACAATCAACTCAGCGTATCGCAGTCCACTGCTGGACAGGCCTCTGCCAGGCTGCACCACAACACCCTGTCCTCTGCCTTTCGCATCCAGTTTGTCCCTCTGTGCCACCTTCTTAAGGTTGTCAGTCCATCGTCGCTGGGGGACGTCCCACACTACGCTTGCCGATACGCGGTCTACTCCACCGGCTATCGGTCCTACGACAAACATGGCCAGCCCACTGCCACTTCAGCTTGTGCTTAGCTTGAGTGCGTCTCAGTTTTCTTTTTAAAGTCATTTTTTTTTGTAATCAACACTATTGTAGGTATACCATCACATGCGCAAACGTGTCATGAATCTTCAGATTCATTGCAAGGCTGCTAACAATTTGGTACAAACAACACAACATTGTTGAATTTGATTCATAGGTATGTAGCGTAGCAAGTAATAAAAGTTATTCGTAGTGCAAAAAATAACACAATCTATACCCACTTATTTTTAGATCTTGTAGTTGTGATAATTTTATGTCTGTAAAATATTTCTAAGGTACTTAAGGAAGTCTTAACCGTTAAAGGCCTGATAAACAACTAATTAACGTGCTAATTGACGTGCTTGAGGGTCACCCAGGGCTTTACCGGTTAATAATGTTTTTGTAAATTTTACGTGTTAAAAAAAAACTGATTAAAATAGTTTTTTTTTATGTATGTAATTTGTTTTATTTTTGTTTAACTTTCAGCTATAAAGTAATAAAAACCGTCCGGCATTTCTCTTTAAATTTTAGTCGATTTTTGTGAGTGTTAAAATAGTCAACCCATTCTATCGCAGTCCATTGCTGGACATAGGCCCTCTCCTAAGTTGCGCCAATACAATCAGTACCCTAATTGCGTAATACACGATCAATCAGAATCTGAAACGTTTTAAAACAGATTGCTAATCCATTTATTCATAAGTTCGAAAAAAAAACTGCTCAACAACGTAAATAACGCATTGAATGTTATTGTTCAATAACATTCAATGCGTGTCAAAATGAAACAGATTTGTCGTAATCGTTTACGATAATGTGTTAAGTAATTAGATAGCAATTCACCTTCCACAATCATTCTGTTCCAGGACTTCCGGATGAGAGAATTCATTCTAATTGAATATCACACGATCAATCACAATCCGTTTCATTTTGGCAGTTCAACAACATTACGTAACTTCGTTGTTGAACTTGAAATTTTCCGAACATATGAAGCAAAACAATGGATTAGCAATATCCTTCAAAACGATTGATTGTGATTCGTCGTGTGTTACGCAATTAGGTCCCACATCAACAGCCATTGGTTTACATTTTAATATAAATTTTCAATGAAGTGGCCGCCGACGCTGCTGTGTCAGGAATCAGGAGCATATGAAAAGCGCTTTAAGCTCGTACTTTGGTGAAGGGTTCGGGGCAGGAAAATACATATTCTCTACTTACGGTGATGGTAAACAACAGAAGGGTGATTAAAATAAATGACAGTGAATAGACGTACCCACGTCCTAACCAAAAGCGAATGTCGTGCGAATACGCAATCGTACCTAAGGTTGGGGTAAAATTATCAACGTTTGCGATAAAATTAACTAAGGTTGCGGTAAAATTATCAACGGTTGCGGTAAAATTAACTAAGGTTGCGGTAAAATTACCTAAGGTTGGGGTAAAATTACCAAGATTAGGTAAGGATAATTTGCAATAAAACATTGGTATTGTAAATCAGCACGCATATTAAAGCTTGGGAACCCGGCGTGCGACTGCACGTGCCCGTGTGCGCGGCCGTTGTGTGTCGCGCTCGCCAGCACGTACCGCGCCGACAGCGGGCAGCGCGTGGACGACGAGCTTCGGACGAAAAAGATTGAATTAAAAAAACTACTAGGTACTAATCAGCCTATAATGTTCCCATTGCTGGGACACAGACCTCCTTTCTGTTAGTGGGCCGTAAACCACCATATAACATATAACCTAAGTTGTAGGCATTCACTGAGGGATAAATAAGGAAATAAACATAATGACAGTCGCATCTCAATATGTCTAAGAGAACCTGATTTATGTAAAAAAGAATATTAATCTATATTCTAAACACAGCGACATTCATAGCATAAATACTAGAAAAAAATATTTATTTATTGTGCCCAGGACTAGGCTCAAAAAGTTAGTAATTCATTTTAAGTGCCAAAAAGGCCGCTTTGGCAGAATCACACAAACCAGTGTTGTTAATGTTGTTATCGTAAAAATCTGAGCTGCCGTATGTCACAGTCTGGTTTGCCGTATTTTAGGGGAAAAAATCAAAATAGCCGTATTTATTTAAATAAATGTCTATTCTTCATTTGTTTCTTCTCCATAAAGGTTTCTATTACTTTAGATTCATGTTTATCTACGATGTCCTTGCTTCTCATTTTGTCGCACATGTCGCACGACACACGACACCAGTTGTCATAGATTTTTTTGAAGGTTATTTTCAATTTTGACAATCTATTGTAGTTTCTGGGTTAGTGGCAACATTGACAAAAAAAATGTGTGGC
This sequence comes from Agrochola circellaris, assembly GCA_914767755.1. Taxonomy (NCBI): domain Eukaryota; kingdom Metazoa; phylum Arthropoda; class Insecta; order Lepidoptera; family Noctuidae; genus Agrochola; species Agrochola circellaris. The sequence goes on from OU611867.1 coordinate 11,256,500, forward strand.
GCACAGCCACTTCAGGTGGCAGATATTTGTGTTCTATTTTCGTTGTAGTGAAAAAACGTTTCGTTTCACCTGTAGTCAATTGCCGTATTTTGTGATACGGCAATGAGAGGCCTGCCGTCATGCCATGTCTGTAAAATAGTCGTGGATTGCCGTATCAATAACAACGCTGACACAAACTGACAATTCATAATATTATGGCCCGTATTACACTATCAATTATCTCGGATCCTAGATCTCTGAGTCATATTTAAATGATAATGTAATACAAACATATGACTCAAATCGTCTTTGATCAAAGATTTTTGACATTTGTTGTTAGATAGGATCACAGAAACAGGTCTTGCCATATTGAATATTATATACTGAATTTTCACATTTATTTTCATAATTTCCTGATACAAAATCCGTCCATAAAATTATGTGATTTTGCCTTTTCAGTTTTGCTACTGCCACATTCTAAGTTGACGGTTTTATTAACGGATAAAAGTAAGCACAACGAAAGGAGGATGGTCAAAGCGTACCTGACGACAAGTTGGTGGCGTCCCGATATGCCATATATATGCAAAAATCCGTTATTCTTTAAGGTTTTAAAAAACGTAACAAATATCTCTATAAGAAGCCATAAAATAAAGATATTCATATTTTTTGGTTTAAGTAATTTCTTTGAATTTTTTAGATTATCATGTTCAGAACGCACCTATTGACGATTCGTTTCGCATAGAAAAATAATTTGTACTCAAAGATTATAATTATTCACGTTTTTCTGAAGTTATTTAATGTAATTTAATTCTACAAATACGTAGGTATCAAATCAACTAATGCTGTTTTTATTATTATGTATTGGATTCTTGTCTTAGAAAAATAATGGTTCATAATAAGTATCAGCGTTTTGTTGAATTGCGTACAACGGAGCACATTCACAAATCATCGACGCGCGCCATTGATTGACACCCGGCGATCATTCGCTTCCTTCGCATTGCCGTTGTTGTTGTGAATTGCGATACGAACTGTGCTATTTTGGGAGAGTATGATTTTTTATATAACAGAGTATGGTTTGAGAGGGAGTGGAGATAATCACTAATAAGAGGCAAAATTAAATCCAGACACATTTCGAGAAAAATATATTATGTTTATATATTTGTTTTGTTTGTTTATTGTGTTTTTTTTTTTTGTTTTATATTAATTGAAAATAATGTGTCTGGAAGGGAAGGTATAGTGGAATACTGCTGTAATTGTTTAGTTGGTAGAAGAACCATTGGGTGCTGTGCACATGTAATGACCCTTGTGTGGTACCTTGGGTGGGCCAGGTATCAGCCGACAATATCAGCGCCAGCAGCATTTCTCGATGCTGTAGTTGTAAGAGAGGATGATGAATAAAAAGTATTTATATCAAAACCCTTTTTTCTTTCGTTTACCCAGTAGCAACGCAGACTAACAGACAGTACCTAGCGACTAACCCTATGTTCAGTCAGAATTGAAATCAGTCATGGTGGGCTAGCTAGAAAATGTCCCACTTGTTTTTTTTTCGTGATCAGTCCTGGATAATTATCTAACAGTCTAGTAAAAACTCTAAGTCGTTTGCCTAGCATTAAATCGCCTTATTTATTTATTCTAACCTCAAAATTATTTTTTGCATTATTAAAATATCGTGGCTATTTAGATATTATTTTCGAACGGGATGGTGTTTACTACATAAAAACTAACCAATCTCACTATAAGTTATTTCTGGACACTGAAAATTAAAGTCAGGTCCAGCGTCTATAGAAATTTGGCCGATGTTCTTTTGGCCTAAGTTCACAATACGCTTTGGAATTCTAAAATTATTTGTTGGCAACACTGCTGTACTAAAAAAAAATCAAACTGCTGCCGGGCAGCCGGGAATTCATCAATTCATTGTTTTGTGGCTTCATTAGTGTTCTAAGTTCTATTTGTTATATTGTTTGCCGAAAGGCTTCAGTATTTTGTTTTAATCGACGCGACGATTGCAACCACATAATTATGTCAAAAAAATTGGATCCTAGATAATTGATAATGTAATACACAGATATGATCCTAGACGTCAAATATGTAGGATCAAAGATAGGATCCTATATAGGATCCGAGATAATTGATAATGTAATACCCCTCTATCTGCGTTCAATTCGTATTACGCAATTCATCTGTTTGACAGTTTTATATTGTAATGAAATAACATTTAATTATGGGGAGATTTATAACAGTTTTGACAGATTTTCCAAAACTAAACTGTCAAAATGACAAACTTATTTGTCGGATAAAAGTTAACTAGCGATTGAAAAATCGGCCCTAATAGGTGGTTCGAACTTGCAAATGTTTGCGCTTATTTTTCATGTAGATCAATAGATGTCGTAATTAAGACATAATAAAAACAAATAGGCCAAAATTATGACAATTTGTTATAACTATAAGATAAGATAGAAAGAGATTTCTATATTTGCCGCCCCCTTAAAAATGCGGCCCTTGTGCGGTGCACGCCCTGCACGCCCGTACCAGGCGGGCCTGTCCATGCGTTAGAAGTTTAGGTGTTCTGTGTTTTAGTTTCCTGTCCCTATCCTGGGTGTGGCAGTGCTGCCAACCCGTACGATAATTATGGGGGCGCACGATAATTTGACCAATGGTACTATGTACTTTATTGAATGTGTAACGTACGATAATTTTGAGATTCGCTGAAAAAAAATATAACAAAATGTATTTGTCAAACAAAATTTTACACAGAAAAACTTAAGAATTTCAACATGTACGCGTAGCATGAACACCGTTTTGTCGACGGAAGAGAAGACTAAACTGACGTTCCGTGTAGACAGTACGATGTCAGCAAAGTAGAAAGAGTCAACTGCACTTTTTACGAAATTCACTCTTTTACATAATTCGACTCAGGTTTCTTTGTTTTGTCATAGGATTTATTTTTCTGTTTGATTCTCATTTTTTACTGATATTAAGTCACTTATATATAGACAACTAAAACGATTTTTCTGTGTCGAAGAACCGTATTTTAGAACAAAAAAATATTTCAGTAATATTAGCCTTAACCGTTTCCTTGGTAATATTCCCTATTAACGAAATGATGTAAAATATGAAAAGATAGCTTTGTTCTTCTATTAATTATCACAGTTTTGTGTTAAATGCTCTCCAGTAAAATCATGATTTTGTAGATAACCGTTTATACTTTGTGGCCGTGGAGACAACTGTCAGTTGTCAGTGTAATTTTGACAGTTTGGGATAGAAAACTTTCTTTCTCTACATAAAAAAAGGACCTAGACAAAGATTGTTAGAAACGAAAGACAAAATGACAGATTGTAGAAGGATTTCTACGGTGCGATTTCAAAAATGGAGAAACAAAATGTCACTTTGTATAGAAAGAGCTGTGTCTATTCTTCGTAGACATAGAAAGCGTCATGCTACGCATGCTGCAAGTAAGTATCTCTCTCTCTAGTTTTTTATAAAATTTTACAGTGATACGGCTTAAAACTTCCCCTTTGACTCTAGTATAATATATTTATATCTAGTATATATGTATTTATTGTCTTTTGGTAGCAATTTGAATTGCTATTTGATTTCAATTTAGGGTTTTTTTTTCTTTTGGGTGATAATTTTGCCCAAAAAACGATAATTTTGACATGGGAACTCGATAATTTGAACTTTTGGAGTTGGCAGCACTGGTGTGTGGTCCTGTGCTCTTGAGTACTAATGTTCTGTACTTCTGTAATTCTGTATATATCTGTGGTTCTGTGTCCGGTGTCAAATCTCAACTTGTTATTTTATTTTAAGTTTTTTCATATTATGTAGAATTTTCCACAATATTTCAGTAACGTACGAAATATATTACATAAGTTTTTCATCCATTTAATTTCAAGATGCCAGACCCCAGTGAAAGTGGGTTTATCGTGGTAGAATGTCAGATAGCGCCGAATCAAAACAACAAACGTGTTTGTGTACCAAAAACTTGGGTCAAATGTAAAATAACAGAGAAAAGGGTGGCTATCGCATATCCCGCTGAAGATGATTCCCGTATTGCAACGAGAATTAATAATAAAGAACCAGCAGATAACCTCTGGCAGTACTATATTGGAGATATAAAATATGAAGCAGGTATAGTATTTTTGAATAATTTAAATGAATCGTCTGATTTTATTGTAGTTGATAATACAGAGATGCGCAGCAGTGAGTGAAGTCCGACTGCGGATGATAATTATGATAGTTTGCAGTTCACAAAAGTAAGTTTAGGCGGATCACACACACTGGTCAAGAGAACATTGCGAAGCAATGTTACATTGTGCCATAAACGCAAGTAGCCTACCAATGACAAGTCAAGAAGTTTACGTTAAAAAAAAACTTTAAAACTTTTTTATTGTCTAATTTTTGTTTTTAATTTTTTTTTTTTTTTTCGTTTCTATATTAGTTTAAACTGAAGTATCCTAGCAATCGTCGTCATCACGTTGCAGTGAGCATTCGGACAGCCATGTTTAGTCACTAGTGTCTAGTTTTATTTTAAATTGTTATTCAATTTAATTTTCAGATACTTATGAGGATGCTGTTGTTGGATTTCTCCAAACAGCCCGTGGTGAAAATGGTAAACAAATTGAAGACAATAACAGTACAGGTAAGTCACTGCCTGTCTGACCTTAAGGGCACTTGATACTCTTTGCATAATAATTGCAATAATTTTGATATATTTTTCAATTTTAATGTAGGTCATATCACTTACATCTTGTTATTATTAACAGTTGAGCAAGTCGCCGAACCAAAGAATTCACTAAAAGTGCGCATAGTCCTACCTAAGCCTAAAGCAAAATCAGAAAAAAAGAAAATGTCTGGAAAAAAATCTCTAAAAAAACATTTGAAAGAACATTCAAAAGACAGAAATAAAAAATCCAAACATAAAAATGTACAACATTTGAAAGAAAATATTCCTGATTCAGGATATGTTTCTGGACTGACTACTTCCACAGATTCTGTGGACAATGAAGTAGCCACAGAAGTAAGTTCTCCCTTCGTACCAAATTCAAATTGCCAAAGTAACGGTTTGCATGAACAATTATCAAACAACCTCAATAATAATAATAATTCTGATTTATTTGAGAGAACATTAGAAAGTCTTGCCACTGTAATGGAAAAAGATATAGACTTTACAAATGCAAATTTCTCACCAAAAGACAAACAGCTTTTGATGGACGCACAAATGAAGACAAATGGAATTTTCAAGTTTATGAAAAAAGTGATGGAGGGTGTAAAAAATATGTACATAACAGCACAGGAGACTAAGAAAACTCTTGATCACATAGTTTCGAAGTACAAAGTTCAAGCACCGCCCATGCCACCCACCACAGTTCCAGTAGAAAAAGTAAATGATCTGAATAATCAAGAAAATGGAAACTCATTTCAAGAAGAAACCCTGCAGGATGAGATGGAAACCGAAGCTGACGATGGAATGGAAAACACAACAAACGTAATTGAACAAAATGACAACACATTGATTATTAAGGAAGAAAACTTGTTTGACGGACAGGACACTGAAATGGACAACAAATCAGATAATGAGATATTTACTGATGACAAATCTACAACTAACAAACAGTCGACACCGCCGCCTTCGCCAGACGTCAATAAAGATATTAAAAAATATGGCAAAACGAACACCAGATGGACTTTAAAGCATCCACATCCAGGCAAAGGCCTAATACAGTTAGGCGGACGAGACACCCGCATTTACATATGTGCCAAGGGCTTAGAAAAAGCTAAACAAACTTCTAAAAATGTAAAGGTATTTACTCGACATCTGTTTAGAGAGGTCTTCACTCAAAAAGCTTTGGAAACTTGCTCAATGACTGGCAGAAAACCTAGTTTTGGTAGAAAAGCAGACGTAATTAGACCAGCTTTGCATAATCATGCTAGAACTGTTATATTTACTTATGCTATGAAGTATGGCCGAGACGTGGGATGGGAAAATGTAAGTTTAAGTGAACTTGTACAAAGTTTGAGATGTATGTTACAAAATAACAGAAGGGACAGAAATAATGGAAGGATAATCAAGTAATATCCAATGATATTTTAAGTTATAGGTCATCATCTGCCTAGCCTTTTCCCAAGTTTAATATTGTCAGCGTGCAGTCTAACTGGATGCAGCTGAATACCAGCGTTTTACATGGAGCGACTGCCTATCTGACCTCCACAACCCGATAACTGGGTGACACAAACCTTGTAAGACTTGGTGTCAGACTTATCCTCTAACAACTGTCAAAGATCAACTGTAAGTTTTATAATTTTGATGATTTCTATTATCTCAGTTCGCAGTCTCAACCTCAGTTTTCTTACAATATCATTATAAGAAATTTAATTCTAAGTTTTAACTGATTTTAGATGAGAATATTAAGACTAATTTTATATATTTTGTAGTTCTTACTGTAAGTTTTTATCAATGCACAGTAAAAGAACCTCCAAATGTTGGGTATTCTAGGCAGCATAGCGGTGCCGTTCACGTTATATTAATATAACGGCCGCAGGGGGCATCCTTTTCTTGACACTGTAATGTCAAATACTGATGCCGTAATTTTCATGACGGTAGTAATGTGTCGGCACCCGCTGGCTCAGGAAACCAAGCTTTTAAACTAAGCCAAATGTGCCATTGTGACGCCGCCTATGAACGTCTCTTGCAATAGTTACGAGGCGAAGCAGGTACGTCACCATCCCAGAGACAAAAGTGAAATGTGTCTTTTGGGACAAGTACTTACACTGTCCTATAGCTTTTAAAATTGTGTCATTTTAATGTATGATTGAATTTTTTTCATTTTTATTTAAGAGAATTTTTCAGAACTGGGTTTTGTGCCCGGTTGATGACAATAGGCTCATACAATATCCTATTACTTGGGACTTAAACATCACTGGCGAAATCTGCCTAAGCCTTCGGGGATTTTAAGCGTGATGTTATGTAATTTAAGATTGAATTTGAAAATAATCTCTTTCTTAGCAATAATAACTAATAATTATTGTTTGTTTATAAAAAAAATACTTTTATCTTTCTTAATATCCTTGAGACATTGGAATGTGAACTTTTGATCTATTGACTACAGATCGAGATTACGATTGTTATTGCTTTTGCAAGTATTTTTATGGAATGAGTCGCCTATCACAAGTAACTTTCAATAATGATGGTATAGATAATCTTATTTAAACGCCCCTCAGCTGCTCGTAATGCTAAGGGGGGTATTACACTATCAAATATCTAGATCACAGATCTATGAGTCACATTTATATGATAATGTAATACAAACATATGAATCAAATCGTCTTTGATTAAAGATTTTTGACATTTGATGTTATGTCCATAAAATTATGTGATTTTGCGTTTTCTGTTTTGCTACTGCCACATTCTAAATTGACGGTTTTATTGACGGATAAAAAGTAAGTACAACGAAATTTGGCGTAAGTTCAAAATATGCTTAGTGGAATTCTAAAATTATTTGTTGGGAACACTGCTGTACTAAAAAAAAAGCAAACTGCTGCCGGGCACCCGGGAATTCAATGTTTTATTAGTGTTTTAAGTTCTATTTGTTATATTGTGTGCCGAAAGGCTTCAGTATTTTGTTTTAATAGACGATTGCAACCACATAGGTATGTCAAAAAAATTGGATCCTAGAATATGATAATGTAATACACAGATATGATTTTAGGAGTCATTTAAGTAGGATAAGAGATAGGATCCTATGTATGATCCTAGATATATGATAGTGTAATAACCCCCTTAGGACCACGAAGTAAATATGTACGGGTCAACCGTTCATCACTGCCGTGTATTTTTCAGATATCGCAAATTCCGTTTTTATTTTACGAAATTCATGTCTGGAGAAAAAAAAAAATTGAAATATTTTTGATTAAAAATGGTCTGGTTATCAATTTAAAAACACTGTATTTAGCATCTCTCGAACGCATGTGCTTAAATAAAACAGAAGGATAATCATAGACAGCCAACTAAAACATGCGTTCTGTTTTGTCAAAATACTGTAATAATTGATAATCCGGTGCTGACTGAACAGAACCTTACTTTTTTAAAGATCCTGTCTATTTTTCGTATTATCATAGTCCACTGCTGGACATAGGCCTCTCCCAGGCTGCGCCGCGACACTCCGTCCTCCGCCTTCCACATCCAGTCTGTGCCACTGTTTTTAAGGTTGTCAGTCCATCGTCCCACACACTACGTTTGCCGATACGCGGTACGCGGGACTGCAGTCTTGACAAAAGTAGCGATCGCTATACGACCGAATTCGGTCGCAATGTTCTAATGGCGTCCCTAGACGGTCAAGATTGCTTGACAAGTGCGAAAAAATCACGTGCAAGTCATCTATGTCGAGACGGCAAGGGCAGCACGCAGACAAAATGACAGATTGTGATTGTTTAACTGTCATTTTATTTATTCTTCCGTCGACAGAACCCGTTTCTACGGTGGTCATGCTACGCGTGCTGGAATCGTCTGTTCTACCGGCCATCGGTCCTAAGACCAGTGGTAGCAATTTGGTTTAGTCAAACAACACAACATTGATGAATTTGATTCATATTTTGTGTAGCAATAAGTACTTTTTTCGTAGCGCAAGTTTAAATAAGACAATCTATACCCACTTATTTTTATATCTTGTAGTCGTGATAATTTTATGTCTGTAAAATATTTCTAAGGTACTTCGTCATAATAATGTTTTTGTAAGTTTTATCGTGTTGATTGAATTGAAACTGATTAAAATAATGTTTTTTTTACGTAGGCACATTGTTTTATATTTGTTTAACTTTCAGCTATAAATTAACAAAAAAAACCGTCCGGCACTTTTCTTTACATTTTAGTCGATTTTTGTGACTGTTAAAATAGTCAACCCATTCTATCGCAGTCCAGTACTGGGCATAGGCCCTCTCGTAATATTCTACGCCATCCGCACAACTTCGGGTCGGGTCGGGAGCGGGAACCGCGCACGCTATTCGTGTGCTGAAATCCATTTATCACAAGGAAATATAATACAGGGTAAACACACACCACCAACCGACCAAAAACCATAACCGACGAAAAATGTCAACGCAGGGGGGTTCAGAATCATGTACTGAATCCATGGTAACAGTTTTCGCGTCGATGATCCTGCCGCCTTGTAAATACAAGCCCGCCGTACTCCCCTCGCCCGACAGGCACCCGCTTTGTGTGTGTTGAGCTTAGTAAAATATTTAGTTCCAAATGTCACAACGTCAGACACTTTTATGTTGACCTGTATCTACTCTCTAACTAGAGAGGTATGGTAATCAACTGAAGGGAAAGATAAAAGAAATGACAATGTATAGAACCCTACGACCTAATCTGCGTTCGTAATTTATTTGCTAAACATGTAAACAAAAACGAGTTTTCCACTTAGACAAACATCAACTTTATGAACGTGTAAGTTAAGTTGATTTTAGACCGACTAGAACTGTTGAAAAAGTCATAAAAAATATGAAGATGTAGCGCAAACTGAACCTTATGTGTAGGCATTACAGTTGTTTTTCTAAAACTCGTGTTTGTGAATTGCGAATGCAGGTATTAGGTATAACTGAAAGCGACTGTCGCGCGAATATTAGATCGTTTACTTGAATCAAGTCGCTTAAGGACGTCATTGTCCTTAAGCGACTTGATTTTTTTAGATTAGATTGCGCGATTATCTCGTATTCATATAAACTCGCGCGACAATTGTTTTCGGTTAGGACACGGTCTTATGGTAAAAGTAATGTGACAGGGAAAGGGTAAGATGACACTGGTACAGGGTAAAATGATGCAGGGATAGTGTGAAATGACGTAGGTTGAGGTAACATGACCTATGGTTAGGGTAAATTAACCTAAGTTTGGGGTAGATTGACCTACTATTGGGGTAAAATGACCAAGATTAGGTAAGGATAAACTGCAAGAAAACATTCGTATTGTAAATCAGCACGTATATTAAAGCTTCCCCCCCGGCGTGTGTCTGCACGTGCCCGTGTGCGCGGCCGTGAGCGCGCGCGCGCGCACGTTGTGTGTCGCGCTCGCCAGCACGTGCCGCGCCGACAGCGGGCAGCGCGTGGACGACGAGCTGCGGACGACAAACATATAATAAAAAACTATAAAAATATTCTCTATACTCTACGAAGGCATTTGAAATAGTTATCACATACATGTTTATTCTTAAGAGGGTGAATTCAGAAAGTTGGCAACGGTGTGCTTTTTTAATTAATTTGTCAGTATATACTAAATTAAATTTCAAAATATAGTTCTATCGTGCGCTAACAATAATATGATAACATTGAACTTGACTTATAAAAAAAGCATAATTGGAAGCTTTCCAAATGTTATTTTTACACCTAAAAGTAAATATTCAGACGATAGCAATTATTGCAATTCATCCGAACTCATTACAAATGCGAAAGTGAGTTTGTTTGTTTGTTACGGTTTCAGGCTTAAACGGCTAAACGGATTTGGATGAAATTTGGCACATGGGTAGACTATGACCTGGGTTGGGTATAGGATACTTTTAATCCCGTTTTTCCTACGGGATCGAGACTTACGCGGGTGAAGCCGCGAGGCGCAGCTAGTAATCAAGATTTGAGGGCGACATTGCTAACTTTAGGAAAGTTAGCAATGTCGCCCTCAAATATTGACCAGCCGACGTATTCTGTAAATAAAAAACTCACCGTGAAGACTTAGGTGAAGTGAGCTGTCAATCTCTAGCATTAGGTGAAATGACAGCTCACTCCACGCTCACTTCACCTAAGTTTTCACGGTGAGATGGTTACAGAATAGCACTGCTGATATGGCTTGCAGAGTGCAAAATGTGATCAAACTTCATACAAATGCGAAAATATAAGTTTCTCTCTCAAAAGGCATGTTGACAAAAAAAAATGAAAATTATCTGTCAGATAGCTTATAAAAAAATATTAGACACGTATTTTTTTCTTTTTTTCTTAATCAAAAGATTACGGCAATACATTGCACGCATGCATTGCATGGCTCCGACCATTTTTAATAAATTGCCCAAATTATGGAAAGCATTAAATATATCTGCTCTTAAAAGTAAATTGCAGAGTTTACTAACTGAAAGAGCATATTAAAGTGTAGCAGAGTTTATGAAAGAGGACAATTTTCTTCGCTTTTGAGATGACAATGTTGTATTTTTGACATGTTATTGTAATCTATTGTATTTTTTTTTTTTTTATTTGGAATTGAATTTTTTTTATGACAGTTATTCATATTTTTATTGATCATTTTATTTAATGACTACTTTGACATTGAATTGTATCTAAAAAATATGCTTATTGAATTGTATACCTTAATGAATAATGATGAAATGTAATTTTGATGAATGTTATCACGGTTTATGCACCATCTCTTCCTACCAATTTGTACGCCACGATATGCGGCTGAACATGTTAGAACTTTTCTGTATCCCATTATTATCCTGCATGCAAGCCAAACAGCTGAGCGGTACTCGCGAGCGACGCGACTCACGCGACCTACCGACGCGTCTACAACGCCGACCCCGACAGTAAAGTAGGTGTATTCGCGCGCACGTACTGAATGTTAGGTCCCGTTCAGAGACAATGATTTATCCGTGGCGAGGTACTTTAGGGTATCCTTTGTAAAAATGTAAACAAACCTATTTAGATAGAATTCTTACACAATCACTAAATGGAATTACTTAGTTAAAATTGCACCATTGCTAGGTATTCTACATTTAAATATTCGTACATATTTAGGTACGATAGCTGTCACCGGCCGGACGATGCACACGCGGAAACAAACACCGCGACGCCACACCGCCGTGACTAATCGCAGAAAACTAAACTAAAAACTAGTTCTAAATAGAAAAATAAAGTGTATCTCACCCAGCCCACACAGTAGGTAATGTGTGCGCGGAGTCTTCAGTCAGTTTGACGGCCAGCGCGCTTCGCACCAACTCCTCAGCGAAGCTCCGGACTGCTGATAGCATCACCGCATGGACGGCGCTGCGGTTATTATAACAACGATGTCAAAAATAAAAAAAATACAATAGAAGATGTATATTTTAACCTAATCTGCTTACCTGTTCTTAAAGAGTCATAAAGAACCCTGTAAGAAATCGACACGTGTTTCACCTCTCAACGAGACATCCTCAGGATGACGATTGACTTGTTGTGGACACGGATGGATCCTATCCGAGGTGGACCGAGCAGTAATCCTATATAGTTGGGTTGTCGGGCGATTTGGCTCACAGTGCGTTCGGCGATTGACGTATCAACAGTCGGTTTCAAACCCTGCTTATGTACCATGGTACAACGGTATCAGAATCTTTTGGCGCGTGGCCAAAATCAGAACTAATGCTACCATCTCGTTTTGTTTCATACAACTTTAGTGTTGATTTCACAAATATTTACCAACAGCGCTCTTCAGTCTATGTCATTCAATTTAGTTCGATTTAAGCAAATATTTGTAATTTCTCACGATGTCGTGACAGATAGACGCGCGTTTCAAGTTGTGTGTGTATATTTAAATGGGTCCTTGCAGAGAAAATCTAACAGTAAATAAGTGAGAAATAAACTGACCTATAAGAGTATCCGTTGCCCACGTCCTCGTTCCGCAGCTCCAGGCCGATGTCGGCGCACTTGCGCTCCACGAACACGTAGCGCAGGCGCTCGGCCTCGCTCGCCACCGGCAGCGGCGACAGCGCGGCGCTCGGCGCGGGGCCCTCGGTCTTCACACGCGTCCTGCCTCCTGGGAATGAGCAATTATGTTAAGGTTGAACTAGTCGCGGGCTCGAACTCACTGGTGGGCGTGGCCAAAAAGAACGCTATCTCACCTGGCATCGTGACCGACAGAGATAGTATCAGTGATGAGCAGTTAGACGCTGGTCTACATGCACCACGTCTAGTTCGCACGCACACAAACACCGTTCCGAACTATTTTAGTAAATCGAGCGCGTAAAAAATTAAGAGAGGTCTTTTGGAAAATGAGTTTTATGATAAAGTCACTGCATAATAAAATGTATTGAACTCTTCGATACTTGAGCTTTGTCGGTGCCGACTTTGTTTTGGAGATTTTACACTTCTTTTATATTTACGCCCAAAGTTGCGTTAAAATTAGCAAAGAAAAGGAATCATTGTTGGCTCCTAACTTTTTAATGGCTTTTATTTTACTATTCTGTTTCCGCACAAACAACATTAATAATGAGACAAAACGATATCATGTTTAACTTTGGATGTACAATGTCAAACAGTGGAATAAAACCTCCCCGAAATTTGTATGTTTAAAATATCGACTAGTGCAACCTTAAGGACTGATTTTCTATCGTCAGATAACTTTTATCTCAAGAATAAATAAAAATGGCGGTTTGAAATATTTTCTAGACAGAAGCTGTCAAACCATCATATTTATTTCTCAGTGGAAGCTACCTGAGTAAAAGCTACCAGTCGATTAAAAAATTGACCGTTATTTTGTAAATCTATAAATAATATAAAAAGGCCGCATAAAAAAAAATGGAGTGCTGGGCCAGCTTTTTAACCTCGATCAGGCGAGCTGATGGAAAGCGATGGATGTGGTCTATGATAGAATGAGCGTGCACAGAAGAAGCCTGTTCACTCTTGCTTTGAAGTGTTTATGTGCGCTTAGTTCTAAACTGCACAATGGATTTTAATACGGTTGTCACTATTATTTCGATAATATATTCCGGAAGGTTTATGTGCATAAATATATTGAACTTATTAAGGCTAGTTTCGGGAGACCCGTACGGGCTCCCGGAACGGAGACACACGTGAGGCGCTAGAACATTGTTTCACAGCGACGCGGATGGTCCGTGCGATACGTTGTACGGGCTCTACTCGGAGCGCGTACGGACCAATCCGCGTCGCTGTGAAACAATAATCTACTCATTACAATGTTTTTTTTCATGAGTTGTATTGCAATATGCAACTAGTGACCTCGACAATAGATCATATTATTTATTGTTGTTAGTAATTAACTGTTTATTTATTTTACCACGATGGTCCTAGTTTATCATTTATAACTTCCAGTTACAGCTTTATGTAAGCGGGCACGCCCTTTATGTTTGGAGGCTTTTATTAAGACATTAAGTTCTGTTTACGTTTAGTTTTTATTTCTGCCCGAGTATAGTTCTCGATGATTTTGTTTGGTATATTGGCGTGTGCTAGCTAACATATGGATAATAATTTAAATTAGGTTAATTATGTTGAATACTATTATATAGTCTTTTTTTTTTCTTTCTAACTGAACAGACAGCTGTGCTGCTGGGGAGTTTGTTGCGCCACTTCTTCTTCCCAGCTGGTGGGTGGCTGGTGGGTGGCTGGTGGGGTGGGCGTTTTGCGGGACAGTCTTATATAATTTTGCCGTTCGAAAAGTGCTGATTATCAGCCTAGTTTGAATAAATGACTTTTGAATTTAGAATTTTTGAATTTCTAAGGCCTCACGTGTGTCTCCATACCGGGAGCCCATACGGGTCTCCCAGACAGCTGTGAAACAAGCCTAAATCGCACGCTCAGACGACCCGTAGTAAACAACACAACACGATCACTTCACATTCACTTCATGCTACACGCTTTGAAGCAGCCCTACTTCACAGCGTCTTCGCTAGTTATATGAATAACTTTTACTAAAGGACCAAACACACAATTTTGAAAAAGAATTGTTTTTCATATATTTTGTCAGCAACTTATTATGTTTGTAATATCAGGTTCGTTCCAATCCTAAAAGTTGTTCATAATAATGAGTACAATGACCTCTTCTTAGGTTTAGCATGTGGCGGCAACTACATCGCCACCTGACGTCACACAAAATCCTGCATCGCGCAAACAGCGTTTACCGCGCGATCAACATATATATATAACTTCCCGACATCAATCGTTGGGCAGTAGCCCACCAGACCCAACACCCGTCTGCTCGGAGGATGACGCCTTCGACAGAGGAGGCTAAGTCGACGATTTGTCTTCGATAACGTTTGAGAAGGAGGATAGATTAATGGAAATTATACTGTATTGAATGTAGCAGTGGCGAAGGGTGAGTTTATGAGAAAGGTAAGCCGGAGCAAAAACAAAAAAAAAAAAAACAAAAAAAAACTGCCGCGCCGTGTCGTAAGACTGACCAACTAACTTATTCCTACAACGATACTGGTCAAGTATTTATAACAACTGTTTGTATAAAACTTCAGCAGTTCGACTTCCGCTAACATCGTAAAAACCTAGGAATCGTTCTTCGATTCCAGTTTCAGATAAATATCGAAAAATTACAGTCAATTGCTCCCTATGACTGACATCGGGAGTTTCGTCAATCATTACAGACAGAAATGGAGCTTTATCTATCTCGATTCTAATGTGGTCTCGTAAAACGGATGCAATACTACCTATGTATTAAATCATTTTGAATATCACTTGAAAGACCAGAAAACACGGGGTTCTGAACTGAAGAACATAGTTCCAAATGAGAGTCCAATACGGTGTCATACTTGCTCAGATATAACAAGGTTTCAATATAGTTACCGCGGTTATCAGAATTCGGACGTTCATCGTGGCCGCGAAAAGCTACTTCTTGTTTACCTAACAAAATAACGGTGTCGATAAACCGTTTCATTAAATTATTATTATTAAATTATTATTATTTGTTTTATTATTATTTCGAGCTACTTTCCTATTATGAGTTTCAAGCGAATTAGTGAAAAATGGTTCTATCCTACTATTCCCGAAGTCATGTAAATCTAAACAGCTACGAATATGCTTTTCAGTCTGCACATGTTTTTTTGATGAATTCGTCAGATTATTAATATCTGTAAAACCCCCTTTATTCCATAAACTACTAGAATTTGAGAAAAGTAAACATGGAAAACAAAACATCTTATTTAATTTACAACTACCAGTCCAACTACCAGATTGATATTTATCGTAAAGGGAAACATTCCAACCCATCACGTCGTTTGTAGTTTATAGTCATATCTGGTCGAGCACGACCTAGCCTAATTATGTGTTTCTTATTTTCAAAACTTAACCTTGAAAAGCATGTTTCCTCACGAAGCAAATAATCTGTCACACAACAATCTAAAACTATTAATGCCGCCACCCTACTAATAACTTTTCAAATCTACTCTAAAAAAGTAATTTCAACTTGCTAATCTATCGACTTACTTACCACAAATTCCTAATTACAACGACGGCGAACGCACAATTTCACAACAAACTCACGATTATCCAATTCTAGTTGTTACACTAATACTACACTAATAACTTATATGAATACAACGAACAAAATGCTAATTAACTACAAGTATCAACAAAATTAAAGGTTATAAATTCTATTAACTATTTACGTCAATCGTCAACAAACATATAAAATTATTGCGTGCGTGGAGCGTGGAGCTTGTCCCTCCCCCCGTCCCCGTCCCGAACCAAACCGAACGCTTACGAAATTCAGCGAATGGATTCCTACACTGTACCCTCAGAACAATAACTAAAGCATAGAAGGAAGGTAAAAAAAAGCAACTAAACCACTATATTTGCTTCTTTTTATCTTATGGATCGACTGTGCTGTTAGAAAAGGACACGTATACAAAAAACGTTTCGTGATTTCCTAGGTTGTCACTAGTTTTTTTTCACGTAGTGCTGCAACTGTTTCAAAAAAACTGTTTCAAGACATTGTCCCACAGGGTCAAAACATTAATATATTTTAGATATATCACAATTTCCAATAATATAACTAAATTATATTGTTAAAAATTACACGTAAGTGTCCGAAATAGTCCGAATACAAGACGCACTTGAGAACACCGTACACGCGACTAAATTATATTGTTCAGTGAACAAACTGTCATTGCTTGGAATAAAAGTACTACCAAATTTGGCCGAGTTAAATTAGAACCATTAGAACCAAATGACATTTTACTTAGTGACATGTGAAAAGGTGTGAAACAAAGAGCCAATTATTTATCTCTTTTTCACTTATCTCTCATTTCATAAGGTAGAATAGAGTGAATGGTTGATTATGGGTTTTTATTTTAGCCTTCCTTCTATGCTTTAGTTATTGTTCTGAGACTGTACCTATCATAACTCGACTTTTTACGGCTTACTATTGCCTCAAAAAACAGCGTGTCACGTGACCTGAAGTGACGTCATGACGAGATTATTTTGTATAGAAATTTAAGTTTTCATAACCCGGGCGGACAACGAGTTATACTGGAGGCACTAGAGCAAAATTGGCGCGCACTTTAAATGTTTTGTTTTCGTTGGAATATAAAGACAATTTTTTTAATGTAGGTTAGGGTTTTGTAATACTTTAATTTTATGGTGTAAGTATTAAATAATACATTCAGTGTTATTATTAAACACTGCTGAGAACTTGGAGACTGTCATAATTTCCTAAGGGAAGCCGACAGGAATCGGGTTATTGGTTAGCTGCGCCCCTGGAATGTAGGTAGTTTATGTATGAATCATGCGCGATAAATGCATTTAAAGTGCATCTATCACATAAGTAATTAATTTATCTTTCGTTGTTTCATTTTTATTAATTCTTCTTTTTACCTATTGTGGTAACGTATTTTTTTTTTTTAGATGCTTCGTCTTCACATATAATTATAATTATGTAACTAATGTACCTACATATACAAAATATTGTAATACTTTTTAAAAGAGTAACGGTGGAGTTTCTTGCCCATTCTTCTCCATACGAAAACTACCTTTTGGAAGGGGCGACTAGAATCAATTCAATTTTTTGTAAACTTTGACGTTCAAAAGTGCCTTACAAGGGCCTATTTGAAATAAATGATTTGACTTTGACAAGGCCGAGATTTGGTTTTCGAGAATTAAAATGGGAAATTTAAGTGAGAACGGTTCTGGACCACCTGAAAAACAGTATCAGAAGACCCCTGGAGGTCTTCTATGGAGGATGAGTGAACTGTACAGCCTGTTCCTCATAAGCCTTCTTCGGGTTATGATGAAATTCCCTTAAAAATAATCAAGGAGAATATAGACTTGTTAGCAACTCCATTAGCATCATTTTATAACGAGTGCATCGAGAAAAGCCTGTTTCCTGATCAGCTTAAAATAGCAAGAGTGATACCGGTTTTCAAAAAGGGATCAAAGACGGAACCTGGAAACTACAGACCTATTTCTCTCTTGCCTGTATTATCAAAAATATTTGAAAAAATAATAAAGGATAGGCTTATAAAGCATTTAAAGATGTATGGTATAATAAATGATCAACAGTTCGGCTACCAAACATCACTAGGAACCTCCGATGCTATTGAGGCATTAATAGACAATATTATTTGTAACTTAAATAATAAACTAAAAGTAGCTGGTATCTTTCTAGACCTCAGTTCCGCCTTCGACACAGTGGACCATGGTATTCTCCTGGCCAAATTAGAACATTATGGTGTAAGAGAGAATGTTTTGGAACTACTTGGCTCTTATCTGCATAACCGACGGCAGTATGTAGAGATAAAATCCGTAATAGATGGAGAAGAAAAAACTTATAGATCTAATCTAGCTACTGTGTGCCGTGGTGTTCCCCAGGGATCCGTTCTTGGTCCAATCTTTTTTATTATATTCCTGAATGATTTAGTTGAGTACATCAAAAAACGTATTAATGACGCACAACTAATTATCTTTGCTGAAGATACAAATGCAATAGTTTCGGCAGACAATACACTAGAATTGGAATGTAAGATCAATGCTCCTTTGAAAGCTTTCGAAATCTGGTTTAGCACAAATAATCTGAAACTCAATGTAAGTAAAACAAAATGTGTCTTATTTAAGCCTACTGTACGGAATGACATTAAGTTGGACATTGTTTCTTGTGAAAACAGTGTGGAAATAGTTGATAGTGTCAAGTTCCTGGGTGTACACATTGATACATTATTAAATTGGAAGGTTGAGACATTAGCTTTGACTAAATCAGTTAGCTCGGCATGTTACGCTATCCGAACTCTGAGAGAAGTTTTAACGTTGCCTCAACTTAGAAGTGTGTACTTTGCTTTGGTAGAATCCAAGCTCAGATACAGCATCGAATTTTGGGGCAACAGTTACAAGTACAATGTTCAAATGGCATTTGTCATTCAAAAAAGAGCTCTTAGGACAATGCTCCGCATGAAACAGACGGAATCATGTAGAGAGCATTTCATAAGACTAAATATTTTAACAGTGCCATGCCTCTAGATATTGGTTTTACTGACTAGCTTTGTTAAAAACTTGAACAAAATTGAGACCGATGAGCAGAGAATTACTAGAGCTAGTACACGTAGGAAAGATGTGCCCAACAACATTCAACCGAAATTGCAAGTTGTGCATCACAGCCCACGATATCAATCAGTAATTTTATACAATAAGTTGCCCATAGAATTGAAAAGTATTTACAGTGTCAACTTATTTAAAAATAAATTGAGGGCCCATTTATTGAGGAAAGGCTATTATGGTATCAATGAATTCATGGAAGACATTTGACATTGTAATATTATTGTAAAGTTGTATTTGATATAATTTAATTTGACATTTATTATTTATAATCTTATTGTATTTGAATTCTCAATTGACTATTAGTGTTTTTATTTATTGACATTTCTAAATATTTTAATCTGATTTAATTATAATGTTTTATGTTATGTAATTTTAATCAGATTTCACTGTAATTTTTTATATTTTGTTATTATTGTAATTTTAATGTAATTTAATTGCCATGTACTATTTTATATTTTTAACGTTTTTGATGTATTTTAATGAATTTTGATCCGTATTAATTGTTATTTTTAATTTAATTTCATTGCAATTTGTTATTTTTATATTATTTTCAACACAATGTTTCCATATTGTTATGAAATAAATGACTTATGACTTATGACTTAAGCCTAAACAAAAACGAATTTTGTATTGTATGATTAAAATAATAATAATAAAGAATACTTTACCTAAAGACATGACATCGACCTCCTCGTCATCAGACAGCGGAACTTCCGACACACTGTCAGAGTTTCGACTGCGTTCAGAGAAACTAGAAACATCGAAAACTGACAGAGTATTTATATCATTAGGATTGGGATACAATTCTTTAATACTCGACTCCATCTTGCGAATGTTCTCGAGATCGTTCCAAGATGACCAGTCGTCGGGTTCTGTTTTAATCTGTATAGTTTCCGATCTGACGGGGTAGTGGCCGTGGAGGCGGGAATACGCGAGGATCTGCTTGGTCCGCCATATTGGTTCCGTGACTGAACTGTGCTCCGTTAGGATTTTGTTTATTAGTTTCGCTCGGGACCACTGGAAAACACAAAAAAGATAATGTTAAGTTGTGTTTAAACTGAACTGGCCGCCTACCACCACTGCTAAAGCAGTATTATTTTAAGAAAGTGTATAAAGTGCCGCTAGCGGCAATTTATCCCTATCGGATAATGTGCCCCTATTTGCGGCATAATAGTGGCGCTGCTTCGGCCCGGCTAAAGTGCCGTAAACATTGCATTGTCAAAGAACTTACCTTAACAAACAAATAAAATAACAAGTGACAGTGACTCAATGACAATGCAATGTTACGGCACTTTAGCCGGGCCGAGGCAGCGCCACTTAATAAATAAAATAACTACTTACTTCAATATTTCTTCTCTTAGCAAAATCCAATTTCCAATACTTCTCCTCCGTCTCAACAACAAAAGGAAAATGCTTCACAAAATCTGAATCCCTAGCCTGATCAGTAATCAACGGAATCTTCTTAATTAAATAATTAACTCCACACCTCACATTATTTAATCTAGCAACACTAGAACACAATGTATCAAACAAACTCTTTTCTTTCTTAATTTCTACGTTGGCAACACTGTCGAACCTTCTCGGTGTTGCCAGGTAACAATGATCATTTTCTATATGAGCAAAGTTAGATTGGACCTTAACATTTTCAGTGTTTTTCAACATATTTTTGACTTCTGGTTTTAGTAAGGAAACTCCTTTCTTCTTTCTAAATGATTTTAGTCCGTTTGATTTAATTGGGCTTATTTTAGCGGTTTTAGTGTTATTAATGACTATTTCTTGAACTTTACTTAAATCTAGTGCTCTATCCATTTCTAGGTAGTATATTTTCCCTGTGGTGGGGTCTATGTATTTGACTATTCTTTTCTTAGGCGATGCAGGTTGACTTAAGATCTCGTTAGGAATATCAACATCAGCCTTATAATTAACATCCCACTCTTTCTCAGTTTTAACATTAACCTCGCTACATTCCTCTGTGACTTTTTCAGTGAAACTATTCTCAATTTCAGCGACATTTTCGCCATCTTGTTTAGGTTCCTCCGGCTCTTTTTTAATAGGTTTAATGATCATTTCGTCTACATCAACTTCGGTCGGTCCCTTTGAGAAGAACTCCATCCAGTTGTCTGTATGTGTGTCACAGTTTTCGATTGTTTCAGGCACTATTTCTGTCTCTTTCTGTTCTATGACTGTTTCAGCTTGTATTTCGGTATGTGGGTCTTCTTTGAACTCGTATTCTATCATTTCTGGGGTACTGTAGAGCCATACGTCTATGAGGGTTTCGGCGCCTGAAAGGAGAATATTTATTTATTTGTGAATATTTTTCCCGCGGCTTAGCTCGCGTGGAACTCGGAAATTATTTCATGGAAACGTACTACTGGGATAAAAAGTTTAGTGTAGTGTATCCTATGTGTTAATCCAGGTTATAAACTATCTGTCAGCCTCATCAAATCCTATGAGTAGCATAACATAATGATTGAATACTCTCTTGAATTCATGCAAGCCTAGTACTTTTTGTTAGGTTACTGCTCAGAAATTGTGCACAACGTGTAATGATTGAAATACTATCTTGAATTCATGCAAACCTAGTACTTTTAGTGCCAAGTTTCAAGTTTATTAACTCAAGGAATATGATATTTCATATAAACGAAATCCCCCCTTTTCAGCCCCTTAAAGG
The DNA here is from genome assembly GCA_914767755.1 of Agrochola circellaris. Lineage (NCBI taxonomy): Eukaryota > Metazoa > Arthropoda > Insecta > Lepidoptera > Noctuidae > Agrochola > Agrochola circellaris. The sequence goes on from OU611867.1 coordinate 11,278,425, forward strand.
TCGAATTTTCTCCCCTATATTATAAAATGAAGCTGTGTGAAAAATTTCACGTTCTTAATACCAGTAGTTTCGGCTCTGCATTGATATGTCGGTCATCAGTCAGTTTCTCCGTTTAGATATATTTATGTAGATTGCCTATTGAGACATTTACATGTATATGTTGTGAAGGGTAAGTAGACCTACAGCAAGTTATTCGGTTCCCAGGTCGGACAAAGTGTTATTGAGTTTTTGCGTCAGGAATTTCTAGTAGCAGCCTGGAGCCTGGATTTGTGCCCGGTTGACAGCAATACATGAGACTTTAAAAGTAATTGATGAAATGTGGGTGTGCTATAGGTACTATCAAAGAATTTCATATCTATACACCGTACTATTTCTACATTTAGCGCTCGGCCGCTATAGAAATCTAATCAACTTTCAAAAAAACTTTCTCATGTTTGTTTCTTTTGTTCTACTCCTAGTGGTCGTAAAAGGGTCTGACATCTGTGATCATTGCAACATAACACACGAACAACAAAAAAATATGTATTTTTGTTTCATTGGTCGATGCAAAAAGAGGCGATAAACGGACGTGGTCATCGTGTTCACGGGATTTTGTTTTGAAACTGCTTGGATATGAAATTCATCGATAGTACACTTAAGCCTAACCTTTCGGGGAATCAGGCGTCATGTTATATTATAATCTCCGACTTTTCCGAGTACATCGTCTGACAGCTTGCTTACCTAACATCTGCATGCCGGTGTAGTTCCTGTCCAGCTTGATGGTGTGCTCCACGGAGGCCGGTCGGTTGCGCTCCGGCAGCGCGAAGTGTAGCTCTATCTTAGCTGGGAACTCACCCCAGCCGCGACGCGATATGTGGTAGGGAGGTTTGCTGAAATAGACATAAAGAAAATTAATCAATTACTACATCAGTTGTAAACAAGTTAGTAAGGCCCAACTGCACGACAAAACGCTCAATATTTTTACTGTTAAACGTATTTAAAACATGAACGTGAACGAAATAAAAGGATTATGTTAGGATCGTAGCAGGTGGCGCTCTGTAGTTTCTGCCTACCCATGTATGTATGTAATTATGTATGAACTTAAAACATCGCTCTGTCTCTGTCAATCGTTTCAAGATGACAGCGACAGAGTGATGTTTAAAATATGTTTAGCGCTAAAGGCATTTAGTGATTTATGGCGCAAGCAGGCCTTAAAAGTAATAGAAAGGTTTATAAGAAGAGGAAGAAGGGGAATAAATATGAAGTGCATATTTAGTAAGGGCAAAGATAAAACTGCGCTTATTGTAGTCAGCCTGGAATTGAGCAAATATAATTTCCGCAGGGAGCCCCAGCCCCTTTCGTGTCTCAGACAGATCAAATAAAATCAAATTGACACACACAACTAGGGAAGTTCTTAGGGAAGACTGGTGTCAAGATTAGCCATTCGAGATCTCGTCGGGAAATTAGGCGAGATCTTTCGTTTTCGAGATCGAGATTTCATCTACTTTTCGAAATAATGCGCAATTCTTTAATCAAAAATTCTTAAACTTATTTAAAATGAAAACTACACTTCATAGGGTAATCGTATTATATTTTGTAAACAAAATATCGTCATAACTGACGCAGGCGCACGGTGACGGCGGTGACGACGCGCGAGATGTAGCTACGTCACTCTACACATATGTATGACTACGGTGTGTATGCTCACTGTATGTGCACTTGGTGGTGCGGCGCGTAGGAGTGGTGCAGGCGCACGGTGACGGCGGTGACGACGCGCGAGATGTAGCTACGTCACTCTACACATATGTATGACTACGGTGTGTATGCTCACTGTATGTGCACTTGGTGGTGCGGCGCGTAGGAGTGGTGCAGGCGCACGGTGACGGCGGTGACGACGCGCGAGATGTAGCTACGTCACTCTACACATATGTATGACTACGGTGTGTATGCTCACTGTATGTGCACTTGGTGGTGCGGCGCGTAGGAGTGGTGCAGGCGCACGGTGACGGCGGTGACGACGCGCGAGATGTAGCTACGTCACTCTACACATATGTATGACTACGGTGTGTATGCTCACTGTATGTGCACTTGGTGGTGCGGCGCGTAGGAGTGGTGCAGGCGCACGGTGACGGCGGTGACGACGCGCGAGATGTAGCTACGTCACTCTACACATATGTATGACTACGGTGTGTATGCTCACTGTATGTGCACTTGGTGGTGCGGCGCGTAGGAGTGGTGCAGGCGCACGGTGACGGCGGTGACGACGCGCGAGATGTAGCTACGTCACTCTACACATATGTATGACTACGGTGTGTATGCTCACTGTATGTGCACTTGGTGGTGCGGCGCGTAGGAGTGGTGCAGGCGCACGGTGACGGCGGTGACGACGCGCGAGATGTAGCTACGTCACTCTACACATATGTATGACTACGGTGTGTATGCTCACTGTATGTGCACTTGGTGGTGCGGCGCGTAGGAGTGGTGCAGGCGCACGGTGACGGCGGTGACGACGCGCGAGATGTAGCTACGTCACTCTACACATATGTATGACTACGGTGTGTATGCTCACTGTATGTGCACTTGGTGGTGCGGCGCGTAGGAGTGGTGCAGGCGCACGGTGACGGCGGTGACGACGCGCGAGATGTAGCTACGTCACTCTACACATATGTATGACTACGGTGTGTATGCTCACTGTATGTGCACTTGGTGGTGCGGCGCGTAGGAGTGGTGCAGGCGCACGGTGACGGCGGTGACGACGCGCGAGATGTCGGGCGCGCCGGGCGGGCCGCGCACGTACAGCAGCCACAGGTGCGTGGAGCGGTCCAGGCGGGACGCAGGCGGCGCGTATTTGGACGTGTTGCCTGAAAAAAAAAACAAAATAATGATAAAAAGAAATCAAATTCATCGAGTATGGGGCAAAGTGCCGCACTCGAGGGGTAATTTCAGTCATCCGTATTGACAGAACTGCAGATTTCACAAATCTCAACCCTGGCAAGAAATTGAGAAAGAAATCTTGAAATAGTTGAAACAGAAGTCAGTGTGACCTTAAAAATAATTATAAAATAAAAAATACAGTTTTCGTTGCGCAAAACCAGTCGTGTCAGTAACAGGATCTCTTTAATGTGTGATTTCCTGTGCGAGTCTCAATAAATACTTTTTCTTTCTTTCTTTTCTTTAATAGGTTCGACACTTTTGCGCTCTCGAAAAGTCATTACGGTTTAAAGGTGCAACTATATTGCGGTCGATTGACGTCGATATTGGTCGCCTCTTGACGAACTCCCAAGAACCACGGGTTCGTTTTGAAGTAGTCTGAACTTTAGAAGCCAGAAAATCTGATAACTGTACTATAATTGCATAACACACTTTCAATCACAATCTGAATGATTTTTGAAGGATATTGCTAATCCATTGCTTCATGTTGGAAAAAATTGTCTTGTTGAACTGTTAAAATGAAAGCCATTGCTACTGTTACACCCGAATACTGAAACGCCACTCAAAACTTAAGCGTTACTTAAAACTAGTTTCAACCAATCAAAAGGCTTTAAACGAGTCATAAGTAACGCTTAAGTTTTGAGTGGCGTTTCAGTATTCGGGTGTATGTGTGTTACGCAATTAACCCGCTGGTCTAGCCTTTTTAACAAGACAAGGAATTTGCATTCACGAAAAGTAAAACCATTGGATCCGGGCTGTTAAAGAAGTGTGCTCAGAATAGAATATTTTTTCAAAAATCTAACCTAAGTAGGTCGAACTTCAAATTTATTTATTTACTAGCTGCCCGCCCCGGCTTCGCACGGGTGCAATTTACTTATTTACAAATTCTTACAATGTCGACACGTTGTGCACAAGTTCTTAGCAAAACCAAACAAAAAGTACTAGGCTTGCAAGAATTCAAGATAGTATTTAATTAGTATTGTTAAGTATTTCTCTATATATTAGTCAATGGAACAATGTATATTTCAATTGGTGAAATCATTTTTCAAATAGCAGCTGCGTTCCGGAGATTACTCTCCACATACAAACTCTTACATACACAAAATTCGCTCTCTCTCTCTTTTTAATATAACTAGCTTCAGCCCGCGGCTTCGCCCGCATTGATGTCGGAAAATATCCACTGTAAACATACTATCGTACTATTAAAGGAAGCGAAGTAATGATCGCATACCTAATGGTAGAAAAGGTCATTGAACTCTTGTCCTAGCCGTCGCATCGCGCGCCTGCGTTGCCGTCAACCATAAATTGTTTTGTTACGCATAATTTTGATAGGTTGAGTCTGTGATATCTTTTAAAGTACCTATTCATTTTAATGATATGATTTAATGATTCAATTTAAATAACATATTTTATTGGATAAAGATAAGTATAATACCGGTCAAAATAGCTTCAGAAATAACAATGAGATTTTTATCAAATTCTGAAAGATACTAATGGTTATCGCGGACTTTTTTTGTTGAACTTTTTAAGGTGTACACGCGGCGCACGCCAGTAAAGCTTCCAGTCGTCGGCATGATTTTGTCCGACATCTTCAACAATAATCGTCATATTTTAGCCAACTTACACAAAACTTTAATGAATTATACACCAAAAATTGAATGAACACACCATGAATTTGTCTAGACATAAGTAATTAGATTAATTTGGAGCAACTTATATAATAATGTTGAATTACTCTATAATTTTAATAACCCATTAATAATTAAGTTTGACAACTTCTAATATTTTGTAATTTTTTTCTTTTTTTTAATCATTTTAAATTGTATAAATGTATTATTTTGCGCGTCAGTTAGTGGCAAACATGTTTGCACTTAATTTAATTAATCATCTTGTATGCAAATAAATAATCTTATCTTATGTCTTCACATGATCTGACCAAGATTATGTCTGGACTTTAAAAGATACTGTGACCTCCGAAAAAAAAAAAACCCTTCCGCATGAATCACTGCGTCCATTGATGAAAACCGTTTGAAAATCCGTTTGGTAGGATAAGCATATAGGTAACCATATCCTTATCCTACCAAACGGATTTTCATTCCACAGACAGACAATGAGAGATCAGACAATCATTTGTTCACAGATAAAAAAAATACTCGCTATTAGTAACTTTTAAAAGTGAATCAACACTCACCAATAACAATCCTATATCGATACTTCATCTTATTCCTAGTGACCTCATCCAAGGTCACGACATTGGTGATCTTAGGATCTATGTGACGCGGGATCTTCTTGGGGCGGCTCGTGCACGGCTCCTCGCTCATCTCTAAGGTCATCTCGTCCGGCTTACGGTCCGGTCGTAAGCTCTTTGTCGTGTCCGCTGAGATAGTATAGTTGCGCTTTTGGAGCATGGCCTGGGGATAATATAATAAATTTTAGGGTAGGCAGAGGTGGCATCCTCTTTTCGCCGGTTATTGCCATCAACAGAGCACAAATCCAGACTCCGGGCTGCGTGTGAAAATTTCCTGATACCTAATAACAATTTGCCTGACCTGAGAATCGAACCCTGGGCCTCATGTTCGGCAGTAGCACTTGCGACCACTAGAACAACAAAGCAGTCTAGAAAATAACAACAGTATTATTTTTTTAAGACAAAAAAAAGATTCATTGAAGTTTAAGTCTGTTTTTTATTAAGATTTTTTGCCTTCTGGGGTATGACTTGTTAAAGCAATCATCGTTCCAGTGAGAGAGAGAGATGAAGCTATACAGGACGAATAGCACTATCCTCATTTCACAACGGAAAGGTGATGGTTTGAACACGTCATAGTAAGGCCCTAGGTAGGAATTTCTCTTCTGTATCAATGGTGCGCTTAGAACAAATCTCACACGCACCAAATCCCTGTAAAACTAGCTCTAAGAGAACTCGTACGCATTCCGTAACATCACACGTTGATTCCCCCGAAGGGTTATGTAGAGTTGGAACAAACACCCACATTTCGCCGTTCATATAATTACTAGTCTGATTATTTTGTGTCTGTTTATTTTATTTTGTGTGTGTGCTTTGATTATAATAATTTTTGTTAGTTATGTTTTTAGTTTGTTAGTTAATTCAATCTTATTTAATTTAATTCAATTTAATTTAAATTCAAGTTAATTTTAAGTACTTATAAAAGATTAATGATATTATGGTTGTAATTGCATTGTTATCCATCTTTATATTGATTATTATTGTATAATGAGATCTAATTAAAATGCTGTGCTTACCTATAATTTAGATGCATGCAATTCTATTGTATTTGTTAATGATATGTCCTTTGAATGTCCTTGTGTGTATTTAGTTGGTTTACCTAAATAAATAAATCTAAAAGGGGGGTAAATTGGCATAAATCGGGCACAAACAAAGACTCTAGGCTGCCAGACAGAATTTTCTTATGGAAATTACCAACAATACTTTGCCCGAGCCGGCGAAATTGGTACACAATGGAGCACTTACAATAATTGAGATGTATCAGCGACACTATAACCACTGGGAACATACGTGTTCGCGAAATGCATTATAGTAGGATTGAATGTGAATTTTGTGCTTCTCAACCAGTTCAAAACCAATACTTTTAAGATACCTACATATTTAATATCGATTGTATTTGATATCCAAAGTTTCTGACAAAAATTTTGGCAATATGTGACAAGAAGGTCACATATTGCCAAAATTTTTGCAAATTGGAGACCTAATGTTTTTAGTATTTTCGTCATTGTTGGGGTTTGCGGCATGCTTGCATGTTTGGCACAGGTTGGCCAGTTCCCACATGCCATGACTGTGGGAACTGCAAAATTCACATTCAATTTTCTTTTTTTGATAGGCCTGAGTAATGTTGCAAACTAAAATCCATTGGTTTGGTTAGTAAAGCAGGAGCTCGTGGCTAAGTAATAACAGCCGCACGGGTCGACCCATCAGGTCAAGCTATGCTTGCCGGGGTAGGTCCGTGGATGGGTGACCATCTTTACATACCGAGACTCCTCCGTGCCTCGGAAAGCACGTTAAGCCGTTGGTCCCGGCTATCATTCGTGGATCTTTGACAGTCGTTACGAAGCCCGAAAATCTGACAACCAGTCTTACCTAGGGGTATAGTATTGCCCGTTACTGGTAGTACTACCCTCCACAACGGAGGTGAGATAAGCAGTCGTTCCATGTAAAATACTGGTATTCAGCTGCATCCGGTTGGACTGGTAGCCGCCTTCAAAATAGTTGTGAAAAGGCTAGACAGATTGATTGGTTTGGTTACTAAAGCAGGAGAATATACTGACGAAGAAATGCGTCAAACTAGTTTTTTTTTCATGTTTTAATTTTTGAGGGCATGCATATATAGTCACAAAAGTTAGCCAATGAAGAAGACGTTACGATAATGCCTTGCGCACTTTGGACTAGTTTACGTACGAATTTTATTCGTGTAAACACATACGAACACGCACGAACGATCCCAACCTTCCAAGCACTAAGGGAGCGCGCAGACTGAGTGCGAGTTAGTCGTACATAAACGTACGTTTAGTTCCGACGTCCGAAAACAATCCGAACTTGTTGGGATTTTTGGTGCGTTCAATGCGATATATCGCAACTCTATTTCCTCCGGAGATAAACGTATTTCGTTTACGTACGATACAAATTCGTGTACAAAATGCCCGCGGCCTTAAGATACACAAATACAATTTTCTTCATGTTTCTTGTAGTATCAAACAACAAACTCACCGAATAATCCTTCCTACTCTTGTTCCTCGGCGCCCTGGTCTTGAATATCTCGTCAAGGTCGACAGTCTGCTTGCCGAGCAGCTTGCGCACTGACGGGTGCAGGCGGCGCTGACCCTCGCGCAGGGTTGAGGATACCTGGTGGAGAAGAGGGTCTATTATAATAACGTGGTCATTTTTGCTGTAAGAAGGCAGTAAGTTAAATTAGTTAAGAAGAGGTGGTTAACACAAATAAACGTATTTTCTTTCATTATGGAAAGAGGATTTATTTTTTAACCGACTTCCAAAAAGAAGGAGGTTAATTATGTTCGACGCGTACGTATGTTTTTTTTTTTTATGGTTGTCCGCCGATTTCTCCGTCAAGTTGGTCCCATATAAATTTTATTCACTTTACTAGTGCTAGTATTCGAATTTGTGTGGGGTAGGTACCACAACTAAAAAGTGAAAAATAAAAACTTTTTACAACAAAAAAACAAGTGCAGACCAGCGCGACGCGACACCGGTTATTGTTATACCGTCAAGTTTTCTTAGAAATTGTATTGTTCGTGTCGCGGCGCGGCGTCGCGTCGCGCTGGTCGGTACGAGCTTTTAAAAAAAAAAAACACTACAAATTGAAAAATAACTTCTATTTCGGAAGTCAGTGGCAAAAAACGAAAATTCAAAACCAAAGACACCGACTTTCGAAATAAAAGTTATTTTTCACTTTGTAGTGTTTTTTTTTTAAAGTCGGTTGTTTTTTTTTTGAAAAAGTTTTTATGTTGTAGTGTGACCTGTTGTACAGTAAGCTGCAGAGAAATCTCACCCCTTAGCAATATATAAATACATTGCTAGGGGGTGAGATTTCTCTGCTGACTACTAAAAAAACTACGGTTTATTCACCGTGTGTAAGAACGGTCGTCAGTGTTGACGGGATGGGATGGGATCTCTATGGAAGTTTGTTGACGACACGGCGGCACTACGGTACGGCGTCGTTGCCGTATATAATAGCAGGGATGCAGGGATGTTACGGAGCTTCGGTTCCGACTCCGAGAGGTCGGAAATTCCGATTAATTTTACACCTCCTAACACTCCGACTTTGGTTCCGATAATATTGAATCGGAGTTATACCGAAGGTCTAAAGTCAAATTTGCCACTTAAGAGTCACTGGATTCGATTTAAATTAAGTTAATTCAATTGCAGCATGTTAAATCATCACCTCTCCTTAGGTTGGTATTACATAAGTATATTATGATTATATTATTATCGCTAATATTTGAATAATTAAATAGACTTAATTCCCTTAACACATCTTTCTTCTACTTCCGCCTCCGACTCCGGTTCCGACTCCGGTTCCGGTTGCGATCAATAAAATTCCAGTAAAACGACTTCCGTAACATCTGTACCATAGAACCGGTGGTTTGCCGTGTCATATACAAGCTCACTCGATTATTTTGCGGTGCGGCTAGCGAGCCGTACCGTAAAGACTCCGTTCCGTGAACAATGGGCCCTATACTGTATTGTATCACGAAGATTTTGTGAGTGCGTTTATTGCTTGGGACAACTCCCCATCGTTCATGCAATACCTATGATGTCAGCATGAAAGCCCGGGATCTAGATTTTTTTCCAGGTGTGCCAAAAACTGCCGTCTGGCGCTCCTCGCCTCGCCAAATCTATGTCACCTTTTTCATAAAACATAAAGCTTTTTTTTAAATACGTGGACATGTGTCGGACATTTATCTTAATTACGATAGCGAATCGCGAGACTCGACTTATGCAGAAAAGCTTAACACCAATATTATTAAGACTGGATAGTGCACTTGTCTTTCCGCTTGCATTTACTGCCCCCTTTCGTTGTTGTTGTTGGCGCCTGGAGCACGGGCCCCGGCTTGCCCTCCCCTAGATCCGGGGCTGCAGAATAAAGCTGGGGCTTATTATAATCAAACCATTTTTATAATAATAGTCTATGTTGACTTCTCCATGTGGGTTCCTCACCTCAGCTCTTGCCCTAGGTTCATGCTGTGCAGCGATCTCATCCTGCACCTGTCCATTAGTGAGCAGTAGCTTCTGATCCTTGTAGTAACTGTTCACTAATGCGTACCGGAGACGGTGGAGCAGACGACGAGATGTGGACATCCTGGAAGCCATTTCATACACAGTATTTATTTGAGGGGAGGTAGAAGACAATGTATGGTACTGGGTCCATTATTATTGTAATAGGTAAGGAATTAATTTTAGGGCTTACTTATTTGATAGTGGTTACTTTTTACTAAATAGTAAATTAACTATCATTTTTTCTGAGTTCTGTATCTGAAGGATGCCAAACGGAACCATATTACTAAGCCTATTGCTGCTATAACAACAAATAATAAAAATATAGGGTCCCATACAAGATTTTTTTTTTTAATGAAAGCATTTAAAAAAATATGAGGTGTTAAATATTGTAGCGTGGTACGGAATACTTTGTGTGCAACTGCGACTCACACACAGCCAGGTTGTTAAATTTCATTACACTATTGTTATAAAGGTACATTCTCTATGAGCATCCAACGTGTCATAGGCTCTATCCAACATGATTCATCCTGTCACTTTTCATTATTATGGCAGTTACGAGTTTCTTTGAGGTCTTGCTTTTTATTCAATTATTTATTTATTTATATATACTTTATTGTACACCAGATTATACATTACATAAAGAAAAAGTAATACAATGGGCGGCCTTATCGCTTACTGCAATCTCTTCCAGACAACCTTGCAAAGCCAATGCAATGCAATGCCTTGCAATGTTTACCTGGCAATTATATGTTTCTTTGACTTTGTTGTAGTAATGATTGAATTTTGTAGTAGATTTCCTTTTTGTTAGAAATCACTACACAAAAACTACAGTTTTCAGACGTACTAAAAAGACCTTTTGAACTGACAGGCGTGGAAGTAAGGTTACAAAGAAGCCATATCAATGATTACAAGTATGGAAGGCCCTATAACTAGAACAAAGTAATAAGAAATAAAGTTAAAGTGTTCAGTTATGGTCTTAAATTGTACTGAATTGTGAAACAAATGTTTTTCATAACAATACAATGCATTTTAAAACGAGTAGTATTTGCAAAGGTACTAAATGTTAGGGAGATGAAGTTGAGTATTCTACAAATGGCTTGGCTAATTAATTAAATATTTTGTCAAGTATGAACTTTTGGCAAATTAATAATAATAATAAACAAATTGACACATTCAAGATTACAGGGAAAAACCTGATCAACAAAACACCACATGGTACAACAAATACGTTATTTAAATTATTTACTCTCAAATTAACCTCAAAGGCGTTTCATAAATAGAAACAAAGTTAAAAAAACATAACAAACCGTTGATCTATCAGCATTATTTCATTTTCACGGATTTCAAGCTCATTCAAAAATTCCCGCCTGATAATTTCTTTGATTTTCTCAACTTTCTCCTCTTCTGAGGAGCTTGGGGGCTCTTCCTTGACGCACACAGGAACATCCGGATAATCAGGGTCATGATACTCCTCCTTTGGATCCATTCCTTACAAATTTTACAGTTAAAAATGAGTAACGCCCTAGGAGCGTCGCCTTATAATTACACTTTTTTACACTATTCCCTATAGTCACGGCACTTTAGTTTTTGGTTGTTTATCACATTTATTCACAGCTCGATTAGGTGGGATGTTTATACTAACACTATTTATTAAAAAACTATTATAGTATTTAACCAATTTCCGCATTTGACAGTGGAAAGGTCAACAGCCGATTCATTCAAGTTTTTAACTTTTTTTTAAATGCATTCATCAAGACAGACATAGGTGTTAGGGTTGTATAGTCCTAAGCAGACGTAGAATTATTTTTGTAATGTTATTTTTATTTAGTTTGGAATTTATTGAATTTTTACGGGTGACGTGAAGTGCGCAGAATTTATATAAACTTAACAATGCATCTAAGACCGGTACGCACGGGCGATTTTTTCTCGCGGCGATTGTTTTCGCACACTGGATTTTCAACGCTCTGCGTAGCGCCAAGAGTTGAAAATTCTATAGTGTGTTTTATCGACGCACTGGGTTCCAGTGTGTTGGATTCTCAACGCTCGGCTAAAGACCAAGAGTTGAAAATCCAGTGCGCGATAAAATCCTGGCGCGATATTTTTACGTCCATGCGTACGTGGGCTAAATTGCAAAAATATTCCTACTCAATAAAAGGTCGCACATGGCTGGTGCACGTGCGGAATTTTCCGTAAAACTTACCGTTTTAATTTAACTTTACTAACAGCCTTTTTGTAAAAATAGAACATTTAATTGGCCGATAACGTAACAAAATGAAGTTATTTTATAATAATTTCCTAGTATCTCATTAGACTCTCAACCACTAGCAACACAGATGCCTCGAAAACCATATTTTTTTCTGGCAACTCGACTACGTACTGTCAAACTTGTTACGTTGACGTTTTTGCGAAAATCCTTTCTTTATTTTACTAGAATTGTAATAAAATCTAAAACGGCCTCCAGTAACGGATCACCGTCGCGTGGACAAAGGAGCGTCGACCGTGATGTAAGGGCTCGCGGGGACGAGCAATCGCCTATGTCAGACTCGCAGACTCAGGGCCCTGAGGCCATGACCGAACGACGTCCCTTCTTCTACCCAGACAGTAGTAGTGATACGGAGGAGTACAGAAGGGACGAGGAGCGTCGCAAGCGGTTATCAAAGCGTACTACTGGTCCTAATATACGAACGCGTCCGACGATGCCTCCGAAAAATTTGACCGCGAATACTCCGACGCCTTCAACTTCGACTGCTCAAGAACCAACCAGGAATGGGCATAAGAGTCAGAACCAGCTTGGAGAAGATCGTATAACGCTGGTGGTAGACAACACGAGGTTCGTGGTGGACCCTGCGCAGTTCACAGCTCACCCTAACACCATGTTAGGCAGGATGTTCAGCTCTGGTAAGTTTTTTTTTAATTTATTTTGGTGATGGTTTGTGCAAGTAGATTTTAAGGTGACACTATACATTGGAACTCTTTTTGTTCTATCTGGAATGAACTGGAAAGTAGTTGGAAGAAAAAACTTTGAGAATTTAAACTTTTTAAGTTTTCTTATTAGACTTAATTTGAATGAAATTGACTTTAGAGTTTTGCTAACAGTACGATAACTTTAACTGGAATAATCATCAATAGAATATATTTGAAATTGACAATTTGTGATATTCCACATACTGCACTAGTTTTCTACATTAATTTAAAGCAAACATGAAATAAAAATGCAATTTACAAAAATGTTGGATGTCATCATTTTAAAATACATTTATCTATTATTCTGATATTAAAATACATTTCTCAAACAGATAGTCTTTTGTGATATTTTATTCACACTGACCCAGTTTCTCAATCTGATAATCATGACAATATCTAACAAAGAATCTAAATACAATTTAACTGTTTTTATTCGATATTATCGCTAAGTAACTAAATCTTCATTTAAGCCATATATCTTTTCTTTTAAAGCACTTTCTTTTTCACTGTTCTTCTTGTCACTTAGTCTGAAAATTATATACTTTATGTCACCACACTTTATTAAACAAAAGTTTATTAAATTATCTATTATTTAAAAGTTAAAAAGTTATTTAAACTTTTTAAACTGTTATCCAGCAGTATAGGTAAAAAGTAGGAATTTTCGAGTGTGTCTTTAGTAATCAAGTACTTATAAACAAAACAAAAAAAAAATATTCATTCTTTATTTTATTTACACAATAAATAATTTTCACTTTTCCAAAGATCAAAAAACAAGAACAACCATTTTAAAATGCATCAACACTATCAACAATACATCTTTTCGTCTCATTTATTGATAACTGGTAGCATCCCACACAAACACAACAGCCATCACATCAATTTCCAAGATATACACTAAATGCTAATTCTAACAATTACAGCTAATTCATGATAATTAGCTATAAATACTGGGAAGCACCTCTGCTTCATTAGAAATATGTAAATTACTTTCACTAACAATTAGTCACCATTTTTCTGAGAAATAGCTCATTGGTGTAGTAGTAACAAGCAGGACTGTTGGACTGTGGTTATAGATTCAATCTCCACTTTGGGCACAAATTGTTGATGGATTTTTCCATTAGAAATTTCCTAGTAACAGCCGGCAGTCTTATTGCATAACACCCTTTGTTTATGTTGTTGAACTGTCAAAATGAAAGCCACTGTAAGTGTGTTACGCAATTATCCCCCTTTTTTTTTGGTTGGTAAATTATCAAATGACTTCCTCCGCTCTGGGCGAAGCGGTGTCAGACTCTTACTGACTAAAACCCACCTGCGTTCCTTCAGTGTTGTCTGTACGTTGCCAGGGGCCACGGTATCCCTTTTGGACTTTCGCGCGACCCCGGTAGGCATCAGTCCTAGCGGACCCCGCCAGCAATTACCCCCCTGGATTCTGGATTTGTGCATAGTTGAGGGCTTAAGGCTCACCCCACCCACCAGCATATTACATGAGACTTAAACATACTGGCAAAATGTGAGTATATGATACACATCTGCCTACCCCTTCGGGAAATACGAGCGTGATGTGAATACTGGGAAGTAAATTAGTTTCATTTGAAATAATATGTAAAGTACTTTCACTATGATTAGTCACCGTTTTACTGAGAAATTCTTCACCATGACTAATATCAGGGGAAAATAATTAAAAGTAGTATAAGTTTTACAGTCAGAGACAATTTAGTGCATCTTTCTTTAAATCAATCAAACAGATATATCAGGGGAATAGAGTAATACTTAATTGTTTTGACTGGTACAATAAAATGATACTTTATTTTAATCAATTAAATATTTTATCGGTGAATACTGCCCTGCTAAGCAAAAAGGCGCTATCTCTGAGATACGGCCTTTTAATTTTTTTTATACTATTCACTAGCTATAACAATTTCGCATCTAATGGTATCAGCCAAATAGCACTATCTAAGTTAAAAAAAAACACTACAAAGATTTTTTTATCCTTATGTTTCCTTAATTTACAAAAAGTCAATTTTCTCAAAACTTACTCTGCTTGAGATAGCGCCTTTCTGCTTAGCAGGGCAGAATACATATTTGAATTCACGTATATATAAAGTATTTGATTCATTGATACTGTGTTCATTTTCTGATGATCTCACGCCTCTTTTCAATGGGGCTCTTAAATTTATTTGTTAAAACGTGTAACATGATACACGAATATGCACATATAGGTGGAAACATAATTTTACCGGACTAACATGGTTTGCCTCACTCAGGGTACAAAATGATTATGTTTTATTAATTAAATTGGCAATTATAAATTAATTATTAATGACAGTTTCATATATGAAATTAGAGTCAGTTCAAAATATAGTCAATAATTCTATATAAAATCAGAGTCAGTACAAAAAGTAGTCAATATTAATTACAGACAAAAATGTCAATACTATACAACCTTAGTTTTTGTTTACCCTAAACCTCTTGTACTCATCATTATGAATAACTTTCACTATGAGACCGATGCTGAAATCGCGAAAAAAAAAAATCTGCTATTCCCTACATTTCGACGAGATATACGAACATAGGGAACAGCAGATTTTTATTAAAACTGGTTGTATAATAAAAAGAAAACAACAATAAAATTCAATATTTAAAAAGTCAACAAATCTTATAGTAGCACTTATAAGTAGCAGCTTTTTAAGTGTTTTATTATATAAATTAAAATTCAAATGTTTAACGTCATTCAGAAGTTTGCTTATAAAAATATTTTTGTGTTAACTTGTGAAGTAAAATTCTGGAATTTTATGCATAAATTAATACATTAACTATTATTAAGAAATATGGACCAGGTTCATGAAAAAAAAGTTTTCTCTTTCTACTTTTTGTCTAGCTAATACCACATGACATGCAAACTCTGCTTATAACAAAAAATCTGTAACAATCAATGTCAAAAAGTTATAACTCAAACTAACTTTCAAAGAAAACTGAATCATTCCCCATGGATGTAAGGTTCATATTCCCAAAACATATTTACTGTGATGATGAGTGTCAAAAAGTAAATCGTAACTCATAACTCCTATTAAAGAAAAGTGTATCATTCCTCATAGAACTAAGGTTCATATTTCAAAAACATGATTATTGCTCAATTTCTCCTTAGGATGATTTGAGTCACTAATGAGTCAGTCAGCCAGTTCTAGGTCACTTATGTTTACTCACAGGTCATTGATCATAGACAACTGTTGACTTTGTGTTGACCTAATTTGTTTAAAAACTTTGTTTGGTTGACCATAAAGTTTTTTTTTGTTTTTTTGTTGGAAGTGTTTTTTAAACAGATGTATTGTAAATATTTATAGTTTGCTAAGTGATGAGTTCTTGACATATGGGAAATGTGTCTAAAAATATGAATAAAGGAGATATTTTTAGATGGTAATGGTATTATTTTTGACTGACTTCTAAAAAGCAGGAGATTCTCAATATTTGAATTATGTTTTTCTTAATTTATCAGCTTTGATTCTATTCGATTTAAAGAAATTTATTTCTCAAAAGAACATACATAGTTCACTTAAAATATAATAAACTAAACAAAATATCTTAAGTAATAAATATAATTATTGTCGTTCGATCTATCGAGTACATACAGTAAGTAATTATTATTTGATTATTGTTGATTAACGAAATACAACTTTTACCTATTCTTAAAAATTGCCAACAAAAACTTGTTTTTTTTTATAATTTCTATAAAATTTTGCCGTGATTTGATAAAGAATTTTCGAGATAAAGAATGGCACTCTGCAACAAAACGATAGCAAGTGTATTATGTATTGATTAGGCCACACACACAATGGAATATAAGCAAAACATATTTTAATAAAATGTGTTTTTTTTTCTCAATGCGAAATTCTCGTATGATATAAAATGACACAATGTTTTGAAACATGTTTCTATGTTTATAAAAACATGTATCAAAACATTGCGTCATCATTATTGGACTCGGTAATAACCCGGATCCAACCAATAGATCAGAATAGTAGATCAGTTGATAATTTGATAGCAGGATTCCTTATCAATTGTGTCATATGATTCGAGGTAAATATCCCAATCAACGAAGATTTTTATGACATACTAACTGGGTCCAGACTCCACTGGCTTGTTTTTTTGAAGTGAAAACTTATTTAGGCGCGGTGAGCACTTTTTGAGTGAACAAAAAGCGTGAACCTCACGTCATCGTCACCGCACGCTTCCCATGAGCTATATGTATACTGTGTATATTTGTACAAAGATAAACAATTCACAAGTTACCTACTTAGTTTTTACTTCTATCGGCAGTCCCCAAAGACTGCCCCACATGTTTAAAAAATAATTCAATGTAAGTAATATAGGTTTAGTATTTTTTTATTTAAAAAAAACCATCGCACCGCATCATACAGCTTCTTCCGGTTGCTCTGACCCCGCCGTCGTTGCAAAAGGCTAGACAGTTATGGATGATGTTAGTACCAAAAGTCTTCTTAATCTTCTCTAAACAATCTCTCACATGTCTTGTCTCACAAATCTTTTACATGTTCCATGGAAGTTTTGGATTGACCCGTTTGATTTCAAACTCAAACGGATCCCAAATTCACGAGCTAATACACAGCAAGGTCGCGAGTCGATCCCGATGTATTCTCGTGAGAAACATTCACAAACAAATTAATGTAAAATAAACTTTAATAAACACATACTGTACTTTTTGACATTGTCGGTTAAAAATAGCTATCACTGTACCAAATCACGCGGGTAGGTGAATCTGTGAATGAATCGATCATTCAGTCGATCAGTGTTCTTCATCTTCTACTTAATAAATATCTTAAATTCATTCATTCACTAAATTACATAGAAGCATGAAATGTTCCACAAGAGTTCCTTATGTAACGAAAGTGACCACTAAGGATTTTTGAAAATTCATCCCGTAAGGGAGATGAGGGGCTCGTAGCAAAATGATAACAGCACGGGTCCATTGAAGGTTAAGCAACGCTTGCCGAGGTCGGTCCGTGGATGGTTGACCATTTGTTACATAACGAGACTCCTCCATGCCCTGAAAGCCCGTTAAGCTGTTGGTCCCGGCTGTCATTTGTAGATCTTTGACAGTCGCCGCAGCCAGAAAGTCTGTGACAGCCAGGCTTACCAAGTGGTATCGTGACCCAGTAACTAGGTTGTGGAGGTCAGATAGGCAGTCGTTCCATGTAAAATACTGGTGTTCACCTGCGTCGGCATGCATAGCATGACCACAATAGAAACAGACAAAATAACACATTGTCATCATCTGTCATTTTGTCTATTCTGCCGTTGACAAAACCCGTTAGTAGAAAAACCGTTTCTATGGTTGTCACGCTACGCGTGCTGGTTAGACTGGAAGCCGACCCCAATATAGTTGGGAATAGGCGAGGCAGATTGATCCCCTAAGGGTGTTATATAGGGTATCAAAGTTTAGGTTTTTTATGGAACTTCATCATATTTGTCCCTGACAAATCTCGTTAGGCGTACGGCTTACAAATATATATATATATATTTGTAATGACGTTCTCGAAAACGGATCTAACGATTTCGATGAAAGTTGCATTAAGTATAGGGGTTTACGGGGGCGAAAAATCGATCAAGATAGGTCTCATATCCGAAAAAATCGTTTTTTCCGTATGTTCACCCAAACAGAGCTCGGTCGCCCAAAGTTTACAAGATTTCTCAAGAATGTCATTACATGGCAGCATGGAATTAGTAAGTACCTACTATCATGGCAGCATGGAATTAGTATGAACTATCCTGTTCTATTAAATGAGCATTCTCTATTTTCACCAGAGCAGAGCTCTGTCGCCCAGGTACTGTTATGTTATATGCGATGCAGTTTGCAAATAGCTGTAATGCGACCCAGACTACTCACAGGGTGTTTGAAACAGTGTTAGCAACGTTTAATTTAAGGGTTGGTTTGTCTAGACTACATATTAAGGGTTTAAAATTTGTGTAGTCTAGACAAATCATAATTTTAACTCCCCGAAGAGAAGAAAAGACCCTTTAAATAACCAAGATGGCTTAGGTTTTTGTGGCGACGACATAATAAAATCGTTTAATATTCAGAGGGCTTTTAGAAACGAGATTACAGGCAGGTAAAAACCGAAGCTATGAGATTAGAGAAAAGCGTTCTCGAATCTTCCTGTCACACAGGAATCCCTATAAATAGTTTTCTTTAGTTAATTGATTCAGGCGTGACTTTGCGGAAATCCATTATAAAATACAATAGACGACGTATATTTAGTAACCTAATCCGCGTAACTGTTCTTAAAGAGTCATAAAGAACCCTGTAAGAAATCGACACGTCAATCGTCATCCTGAGGATGCCTCGTTGAGAGGTGAAACACGTGTCGATTTCTTACAGGGTTCTTTATGACTCATTAAGAACAGTTACGCGGATCAAGTTGCTAAATATACGTCGTCTATTGTATTTTAGTTTTCTTTGTTAATTTTTCAGCCTGCAATCCAATTAAGCAATCCAGCAATCCTGTGAAATAAATCATTTTCCTGTCCAGTTTAGTACTCATTGAGTACTAAAATGGACAGGAAAAAGCTGATAATAAAAGGGGGTGAGTGAGTAGATACTACTCACCGCCCCTTTTAATATCAGCTAATAACAACGTAAACAACATCATTATTGTACTAATACCAGCTGATCAATCATTATTATCTCTTATCAGCAACTCTCTCTAACACTGACACAGATTTAGATATCAGTGATAGTAGTTAAGCAAAATACTAGTGTGTTATCAGTAGGAAAGGACAGTAGGGGTTTATTGCAGAATTATTTGCATTACTTATCGTAATTATCTTTGTAGTATGGACTTGCCTACACCTACATAATCAGGGCGGGCGGTGTCTGCGTTTTACGAAAAGTGAAAATATGGAATTTTCATTTGTATCTTTTTTGGTTACTCAAAAAAAACTTGATGGGGTCGGTGTTCCCTATCTGACTACTCTGAGAAGAAACATTTAAATAAATTCAGAGGTCATCATAGTCTCTTTTAAAGCCCTGACGTCTCGGTCATATCATATATTATTAGGACTTGATGACCATGTAGATTAGTGTCTGAGCGGCTATCTAATTAGGTACGCAACACATTTTCGTTGACAATTCCGACTAATCTGTTTCAATTTGACAGGTCAACAACATACATTGTGTTATTTACGTTGTTGAGCAGATTTTTTTTTCGAACGTACGAAGTATTGGATTAACAATCTGTTTCAAAACGATTCAGATTCTGATTAATCGTGTATTACGTAATTAGGGTACTGGTCTTTTGAGGGAAGAACCACACTGCTTGAACTTATTTAATTATGTATGTAAGCACCTACATTCTTTTATATCTTCTATATATACACATAATTTTGCAATTACCAGAAATGTGCCACTGTCTTCTCCACTATGATATGCCCAATATGAGAATCGAACTTAGGGCCTGCCACTTAACAGTCGCCGCAAAAGGCCACAAGACCAAAAAAAACTCAACCAGCCCGCTTAACATGACCACCGTAGTAGAAACGGGTTTTGTCGACGGAAGAATAGACAAATTAGAATAGAAACAATCCATCTGTCATTTTGTCTATTCTTCCGTCGACAAAACCCGTTTCTATGGCGGTCATGCTACGCGTGAAGAAAGTAAGCTATTTGTTCGGTAAGCATAATATTTTAATTTCCTTCATAAACGTTTAATGTATAATAACTCAGATAAGATTAATCAAAATACGTGCATACACAACCTCTAACCCTGTCCTGCACGAGGCATGTACATGACGCACTCAACGCATGACATATTGACGCAAGAGACGCATGACGCACTGTCACAGTGACAGCTGCACTGACGCAACGAGCATCACAGTGGAAACAAACAACCGTGTTTATGTTTTGTTGAATGTCAATATTTGTGATAGATTTGATATTATGTAATGTTTGATGTTGCAATTTTATTGTGTGATGTGATTGATTTGTCAGAATTATTCATCATCTACCGAGCCTTTTCCCAACTAGGTTGGGGTCGCCTTCCAGTCTAACTGGATGCAGCTGATTACCAGAATTTGACATGTCAAAGATTTATGTCAAAGATCCATGAATGACAGCCGAGACCAAAGTCTTAACATGTTTTCCGAGGCAAGGAGGGGGGGTCTCGTAAAGATGTTCGCCCATCCAAGGACAGCATAGCTAAGCTTGATCGACCCATGCGGCTGTGGCGACATCTACATCGCCATGCGAACTACTCATCAAACTGACGTCACGCAAAATCCTGCATCGCGCAAGCCGCGTTTACCGCGCGACTAGAATATATACAACGTCCAGATATAAATCGTCGGGTAGTAGCCCACCAGACACAACACCCGGCTGCTCAGAGGATTCTCCCTTTTCTGTCTGAGGATGAGTGAAGTTTACACCCTGTTCCACATACTTCTAAACGGCTGTTATAACTTAGCCACGAGCCCCTCACGTAGAAACACTGTAATGCTATAATAAAATCTCTGACGTTACTTGGGTAGTCAGTCCTGCTGCCACCTTGATTTACCACATCATGAGAAGAAAAGAAAGAAAGAAAAAGTGTTTATTCTGCACAAACTAAACGCACATTACTAAACAAAAACAAAACAATACCACTTTACAAATTAGCCAAAAGCCTCGTATCCATTATTGACACACAAAAGTTTGATTTGTTTTTTTATGAGCTATCCTACACTGTAAAATACCCAGTGCGATCCGAAAGGGGCACATAGACTGCATTAACAACAAAAAAAAAGTTAATATTGAAAATAATAAGTTATCGATATTTAAAAGACACTTTTTTTGTAAGTACCAAAATTTGTGTAATTTAATTTTATATGTCCAAATGTTCATAAGAGGTCATCATAAGTTATGACTGGCAAACAAAACACTACACTAGGGCGGCCTACACGACGGTTGCCCGCGCCCCCCGTATCGCAATGTAAAAACGTCATTTAAACAAAAAAAATCGGTATAATTTTATATTTTTAACCGACTTCCAAAAAGGAGGATATGAGTATATATGTATACCGATTTTCAAAATTCTTTTTTTGTATGAAAGGGTATGCTCTCAAGTTGGTCCCATATTAATTTTATTAGCTTTGCTTGGATAGTTTTTGAGTTAGCTTCAATAATACGTATTTTTCCCACTTAGTATATTATGTGGATGATATGATGATAACTTCCTGTTACTGTTATTTACATAGCAGGTAGTGGTATTCGAATTTGTGTGGGGTAGGTACCACAAGTAAAAAGTGAAAAATAAAAACCTTTTACGAAAAAAAAGGTCGGTGGCTAAAAACGAAAATTCAAAACCAAAGACACCGACTTCCGAAATTAAAGTTTATTTTTCAAAGTGAAAAATAATTTTAATTTTGGAAGTCTGTGGCAAAAAACTAAAATTCTAAACCAAAGACACCGACTTCCGAAATAAAATTTATTTTTCAATTTGTAGTGTTTTTTTTTGGAAGTCTGTTGTTTTGTATATGACCACTTCAATATACTCATATCACGATACTTTTGACACTCACGGATCAGGCAGGGTTTTTTTTTTTTAATTTTATTATTCTTACCGATACAAGAGAAAAAGCCGTAAAACAACACGTTTTTCATTTGGTATCTGTCATGTGATGATCCCATGCAGACACCTATTAACCCTTAGCCAATAAAGGTGCCCTGTCGTTACCCCGTAGGTCATTGACGTGGTTCAACCACAAAATGGGGTGCGAGGCCGTTAGCCTTGCCGTTTATTGGGGCACTATCCTGAACGCAGGTGCGGTACCAAAGCCGTCTCTAGTTACAGGTGAAATGGGATTTCTTTTGTTTAGGTGTTTGACGTTCGGAAAAACTCAAAAGTCAAACTGTTTATTTTTAATTTTGATAGAATGATTTTGAAACGCGAAAATATAAGAGTGATTTCTTCATTTCTTTATGTAGTTTTATATGAAGAAGAATGGGCAGAAGAAACTACATGGTTTCTCCATCTTCACTATTATTATAAATGCCAAAGTGTGTTTGTTTGTTACGCTTTCACGCTAAAATGGCTAAACGGATTTGGATGAAATTTGGCACTTTGGTAGACCATGACCTGTACGCGTAGCATGACCACCGTAGAAACGGGTTTTGTCGACGGAAGAATAGACAAAATGACAGATAATCACAATCTGTCATTTTGTCTATTCTTCCGTCGACAAAACCCCTGTCTACGGTGGTCATGCTACGCGTGCTGGAGGGCCATAGGCTACTTTTGATCCTGGATTGTAGACAAAGTCGCGGGCAACAGTTAGTAATCTATAGTTTTGATTAGAATAGCCTCCAAGAGCCGCAATACTTACCTGAATGTACGTTGAGCGTCCCTTGGAAAACCAGCTCCGCTATCACCTAACTGCCTGGCAAATTTTTGCCACGGTTTAAGTCTCATATATGCAGTTTGTGTCGATAGAAGAGAATCTTAAACTTCCCCAAATCGAGTTACACTAAACTTTATTCAGAAAGACCTCCACAATAAAATTCATATAAAGGTCATTTGGCTCCAGACCTTAGCCCGAACTGCATAGGGTTCAATGTTAAAGTTCGCGAGTTCGTTCACTTAGGTTGTCTGGGGCGGTGCAGTATTGAATTGTGCGATGTACTGTACTCTGTACTATATTAGTTTTTGCTTTATTTTTTCGAGACACGTTTGATGTATCTATTTTTTTAAGCGTCTGGTTCTCATGTTATCTTTTGGCTAGGTTTTAGATTAAGGTCACAGAAGACTTCGTCTTAGGTCTACACTTTGAGCAAGCGTGGTCATGAATGCTCGTTCCTTCTCTGTATGAGTAGGGCTTTGCCCTGCAGTGTAGCATTAGATAGTAGTCATTTCCCTTCTGTGAATTAGTGTAGACAATTTTAATTGCCATGGACATGACTGCAATTCCACTTGTGTCCGCCTAGGCACACCAGGCCACTACTATGATGTTAAGTGTTCCATTATTTGCTGAACCGCACCGCATCAGCATCGGGGTTTGACAATTTTAGCGTCTCTGAATCTCTTAGTTCGTTTTGTAACAGTACTAGCAGCACCCCGCGGTTTCACCCGCATAAGTCTCGACCCCGTGAGAATATCGGGATAAAAAGTATCGTATGTGTTAATCCAGGTTATAAACTATATGTGTGCCAAATTTCATCCAAATCCGTTCAGTAGTTTTTGCGTGAAAGATTAATAAACATCCATCCATCCACACAAAATTGCGCGTATAATACGTATTAGTAGGATTTGCATATGCTGTGAAAATCTAGTAATTAGTCAATATACATACGAGTCAATAGGCTGCACGAGTAGGGGGAGACCGAAGAAACGATGGATGGACTGTGTGAAAGATTATATGGCTAGAATGGGGGTGACTATTGAGATGACGACTGATAGAGATGTATGGAAGAAAAATATGTGTTGCGCCGACCACTAATAAATTGGGATAGGGGCTGGAGAAACACGATGACACACGATTCTTTATCGTGTGTCATCGTGTTTCTCCTGCCCTTTGTTTGGTTCGCATCTCTTTGGTGTGAACCAAACTCACCATTGGTACGTACTTCGCGCCCTTCTCAAATACGTGCAGAAATTCGGGTTGGGCGTTCAACTTCTGACTAGTCTGTCTAGGTGCCAGGTCAATACCCTTAGGGACAGGGCAACCCTTGGGAGCGACTCACGGGGACTTAGGAGAATTGATTCTCAAAGTCAGTGAGAAAGATTGATTTATAATGGTTTGAAATTGTTTGAACAATATGAGCAGTAAGAATAAGTATGTATAGCTTTTAGCATTATATTTGTATTTACAATTTTATAAAAACTTAAAAAAAAAAACAACGGACTTCAAAAAACAAAACACTACAAAGTGAAAAATAACTTTTTTCGGAAGTGGGTGTCTTTCGTTTTGAATTTTCGTTTTTTGCCACCGACTTCCACAATTAGAGTTATTTTTCACTTTGTAGTTTTTTATTTTTTTGGAAGTCGGTTGTTCTTAAATAACAGTGACAGGAAGTTATCATCACATCATCCATATATACTAAGTGGCAAAAATACGTATTATTGAAGCTTACTCAAAAACTATCCAAGCAAAGTTAATAAAATTTATATGGGACCAACTTGAGAGCATACGCTTTCATAGAAACAAATATTTTCAAAATCGGTCAACAATTAACGGAAAAATCGGTGGACATACATAAAAAAAAAAATACCTTTTTCGAAGTCGGTTAAAAAGACGACGTTTGGTTCGACGTTCTTGGATCTCTTTTTACCATAAGCTAGTAAAGGGTGTACGTCTGTTGTAGTTTTTGACTTTTAGAAATGTTATTATTTTGATTTGATTTTATATGGGTTGGCGGAGCTCGTGGCTAAGTAATAACAGCTGCACGGCTCGATCCAACCGGTTAAGCTACGGTTGCTGGGGTTGGTCTGTGGTCTGTGGATGGGTGACCATCTTTATATACCGAGACTCCTCCGTGCCTCGGAAAGCACGTTAAGCCGTTGGTCCCGGCTGATATTCGTGGATCTTTGACAGTTGTTACGGGTCGTCAGAAGCCCGAAAGTCTGACAACCAGTCTTACCAAGGGGTATCGTATTACCCAGTTACTGGGTTGTGGAGGTCAGTTAGGCAGTCCCTCCATGTAAAATACTGGTATTCAGCTGCATCCGGTTAGACTGGAAACCGACCCCAATATAGTTGGGAAAAGGCAGGCAGATTGCATTGATTTTATATGGGTTGGAAATTTGGCGTATCTATTGTTGATAGTTTCTTCTTCCTCGCCATGACACAATATATCAATAGCTTTTGTTGTGGCAACATTATTGGCCAGGCAGCAATTTCATTAGCGGCGCTGACTGCCTTGCGCCTTACGTACTTGGGTAAGGTTCAGTCGTGGATACCTTTTCAATGTTTTTCCAATTTACGGGCATTAAAACCTCGCAAAATAATGCTTATTACATTTTCAAGAAAATAGGAAGCATGTTCTTAATAAAAACAAAATGCGATCACTCACTAGGACACCAGTGGCGGCGATACCATGGTCGCACTACCAAAAAATTATGCTAAGGATGCGCAACCGATCAGACGCCTGGTGACATACTCACCATACAGCTGTTTATATTGTTGGTTCTAGGACATGCCGGTTTCCTCACGATGTTTTTTTTTACCGTTTTGAGAGGAGGTGAAATTATTTACGCAAAGTAATGCGTCTGCCTGGGTTCGAACGCCACGACCAACAATTCGTAAGTCGGGGCCGTTACCACTGGGCCACCACTGTTCTCCAAATTACATACTGCAACCTTAAGCCATCTGGCAAGATTAGAAATAGTAAAATGTATTATTTGTACTATTTCTCATGTCGTAATAATGACTTCTAAGTAGGTGGGCAATTATTACGACTGCAATCTGACCTCAGTAGCTTCACCTTGCTGGCTTGTGGATCGATCTGAGAGAGGCCCTGTAGCTAAGACTATCATAATGCTAGGAAGGTTAGGTTATAAAACCTTAGAGAAATGAGATTAGAGTTATAGGATCAGTAGTGTAGTTTGCACTGACTTACTGTGAGCATCATGAGGGAAGGTGTACTTACTTACATAGTCCAGGAGGAATCGGCGCATGAGTACCGAAAACTATTCAACCTCAATTTTTTTATGCGATCCTCTTCAAATTGGTCTACTGATGATATAAATGCATGTTGCCACGGGGCAACCCCGTGCCATATTGTTTAAACCGAAATTGTTTAAACAATTGCAAGGAATTGTTATTTTTCAACCGGACAATTTTTATTTATTTAAATAAAAATATGGCACGGGGTTGCCCCGTGGCAACATGCATTTATATCATCAGCAGGGCAATTTGAAGAGAATCGCATAAAAAAATTGAGGTGGAATAGTTTTCGGTACTCATGCGCCGATTCCTCCTGAACTAACAGGTCGACCTAGAAGAGTCTGACGTGGTGACATTTGGTACTAAATACTTTACATAATGCAGACCTATGATGATGGCACTACTATGCCTATTTGAGTCACCCTCAAGCAGCGTTTTTTATCGCACATTTATTTTAACAATTAAATCCAATTTAAAGTGACCTAAGTGCGATAGTGGCGCCCTCATTTCATTTTTCTCTTTTTTGCCAAGCTGCATAAAAATCTGATATTGACTTCGTTTCTAATCTATACTAATATTCAGCGCCAGCGCTAGACTGATCCACAGCGAGTGGATCAGTCGCAAAAAGCCAATGCGATTTAAACAATTTCCAGCCCAAAATAAAAATTTGATGGCGCCTTTAGAGAGCCGCGGGAGCAGCGTTGCCAGATCAGATGATCCTTAAGAGAATTCATTCCAGAAGGTTTATATTATAAGTACATTAATATTTAACTCAGGTAAAGCATGGATATCTCGATGTTTTGACAATTTATATTTTATTTTTATTTAACATGTCGCCACATCAGTGGATTGAACCCGTACGAAGCAAGGGCGGGTCGCAAGTTTTTTTCTAACAAAAATGTTCATTTATGCTTTTGAACTTACGATGCAGAACAGATGCCATTTACTCGATATGAGTGTTCGTCTAGCTGGTGTCTGTCTAGTCTTAAGTGAAGGGTCGTTCACTCGGGGGGTAGACGGTCAACCCGAGAGTCGAACGATAGAATGAACTTTTGAACTATTGTTGCACAGACTTTTGAAAACTTTCGTCTGTTACCCTTGTGGTGGCATAGAATGATATGACTGGTGTTATTAAACGAGGTTTAGAGTTGAGTTACACGTACTAGTCCAGCTTTATAGTAAAGAGCTTTTGAGTTGTCGGTGATCGATTTTAATGAAGGAAAATTGAGAGGAAAAGTGGACTTAATAGTCTGAATTGGCTGATATACAGTAAACAAGCTTGATGGTTCATCAAAGCTCGTTTTGTCTTTTTAAGAGAAGAGGCAGCGCCGGCCCTAGCACTTGATCGGGGTAGAGCGAGATAGTCTTTCAGCACCGTTTGATCGTTTCATGTTAAATAACTGAACTTCTTTCTAAGCTGTCTCTGAATGTTCCACCTCGACATTCTCGTTTGAGAAATCTTCTTCATGCTCCTTACGCTTGCACAGTTTACCGTACCAATTCTAATATGATTCGCTCAGTCAAAGTATTTAATTAACCAAATTGTTAAGAATCGATCGAATCGAAGAATCGACACCCCTCAATCGATGTTATATCTTTAGGGATATAATGGTGCAAAAAAAGGCCCGAATTGCAGTATACAATATTATTTATTTATGACGACGATGTTTTTCCAAGGCTTTTCTTTTGGGTATTGGCGGGAAAGATCTACAGATAAATTATAAAAGTCACAACGTCACTGTTACACTGACACTGATGGCGATGTTGCTATTGTAATAACACATAAAAATGTTGCCACTTCTTGAGGGCTTTTTGAAAAGCCTGAACAATCGATTTGTTTGCAAGCAGCGAAGCGTGCTACTGTTTTATCTAAACACTATATTATTTTTTCTGGTGTAGTATTCTAATAGCGGTTGCGCGTGCATTTTTGCCTATGTAGGTAATTTAAAGTTATACTTAGTAAGTGTTATAGTTAACGAATTGTTAATCAATTTGAAAATTTGTACAACTATAGTCTATTGCTAACTGTGGAGGCTTGTAAATCACTTGTCGTCAATTAGCTCACTCTTACTTCTGTATTGATAGCTGTAAGCCACCCAAATACAATAAAATAATTCCCTCAAAAATCAACTTTTTTTTGCAAACATCAACACTTATTGAATTTAAAT
The DNA here is from genome assembly GCA_914767755.1 of Agrochola circellaris. Taxonomy (NCBI): domain Eukaryota; kingdom Metazoa; phylum Arthropoda; class Insecta; order Lepidoptera; family Noctuidae; genus Agrochola; species Agrochola circellaris. The sequence continues at coordinate 11,306,880 of OU611867.1, forward strand.
TAATTTAAGTAGCTCTAATTAGTATACTCAGGCTTCTTTAACATTAGGAAAGCTTATTTAATTTAATTAGTATTTGGTATTCATTTCAATCAGTCACTCGACACATTTTGAGAAGCGCGCCTCAAAAGTCGCTATCAAAATTTTATTTTCTCTTCGAAGTTGTTTTTCGCATTAGGTTTTTGGCGCCCCGCCCCAGTCTCTTCTGGCGCCTAGAGCGACCGCTCCTCTCGCTCTGCCCCAGGGCCGGCGCGAATTTCTGCCGAAAATTTTAGCACGTTAGGACGTTTTTGATCAAGAGCGAAATTTCGACACACTTGACACTTGTTTTAGGTCTCAAATCTTCTCAAATAAGATAAAAAAAACAAATAAAAGCCTTTATTTATGCATAAGTGGTGCAAAACTACATTTTATATTATCATAAACTCGCGTTTGACCAATATCCCACTAAGCTAGAATACGATCAATATCAAAACACGAAACTCATAACCTCCTTTTTCCCCTTCCAGGTCTCGAATTCACCCATCCAAACGAGCGAGGAGAATACGAGGTAGCTGAAGGCATATCAGCGACAGTGTTCAGAGCCATCTTGGAGTACTACCGGCTGGGCAGCATCCGTTGTCCTCCTACCGTCTCCGTGCAGGAGTTGAGGGAGGCCTGCGACTACCTGCTCGTGCCTTTCGATGCTAATACCGTGCGGTGCCAGGTGAGGTACTTTTTGTGACAGGTTGTGACATGAATGGGAATGTTTTGTAGGTTTTTTGGTATCAATGTGGCACTTTGAACCCAGTAACAGTAATGGTTCTTTTGCTGAATCTTGTTATCTTTATTCGCTGGCAATGACACTTAGGCTGCTACTCACATACAACGAAGTAAGATAAATAATCGATCCTTCAGAGCCTTAATCCTCGAGCAATAGCTATAAGCTGGGCAGGAACAGGTCGCTTAAGAAGAACAAGACAAATGATATTCTGGAATGACCCTTGTTATTGAAGTGCTCTGATATTTTTGTTGCAGCGTACTGAAGGTGGCAATTTAAGTGATGAACACAAATCAGTCATGTTAACTGTTGAACAAGCATTGGTTCCCACGAATATAAGTGTTTAAATGTAACCATAATTTTCCTCTTTCCAGAACCTCCGAGGTCTCCTTCACGAGCTCTCAAACGAAGGCGCGCGCCGTCAATTCGAGTCATTCCTAGAAAGACTCATCCTGCCCCTCATGGTGGAATCTGCCCAAAGAGGGGACAGAGAGTGCCACGTGGTCGTCCTGCTGGATGACGACTCGGTGGAGTGGGACGAGCAGTATCCTCCTCAGATGGGGGATGAGTACTCGCAGACCGTGCTGTCCACGCCGCTGTATAGGTTCTTCAAGTATATTGAGAATAGGTGAGTGCCTACTGTTTTATGCTAGCCTAGTACTTTTTGTTGAAAGCGGGGTGAGTGAGTATTTAGGTTTGTGTTGTAAGCTCTTCTGTCGTTATACCTTTCTTTAGACCAGGGTACTTTTTAGTGAAAGGTGATTCTCAGGTCTGTTTTTGGGTTCATAAATGAAGATCCATCATGATTTATGAAGTCCTAATATTTTATGGCCAATGGAAGTTTGTCCACCGGCGCCGTCATCTGGGCCGCCGAAGGTTCGAGTAGTTCGACGCGACCGCTAGAAGTCGGCCTGAGATTGTGACGGGCTGATGCGCCGACAATACAAAACATGTTTGATCTTGTGTCCAGACACTGCCGTCGCTTCGCGCCGTTCGCCACGTTTTTGTTTTATCTATCGTGCTGAGTTCGGTCAACTTCGGTCGCTGTGGACACAAGATCGCCGTCACCGAGACGTAACAGTCGGTTCGAATAGTCTCGTTTCTTCGAGACGTCCCGGTGACGGCTGGAGTGGACTTATTAACATTTTCTTGTCCGACTTTCACGCTTAAATAAACTCTTTAAGAGATAATCATAATCATTATTGTGTAACATACTCGTAGGTAGTGAATACAGTTCTTAAATTAAAGATATAGGTCGCTATGTTATGCCGAGAAACGTACAAATATGGTTGCATGCGAAATAAGAACAATAAATCAATTTCTACAGTCAGTGCATAAATAAATAAAAATTAATTACAATTAGTCACAATATTCAATTAAAAATTGTTTCTCCAGTCAAATAAATAAATAAGTCTACTTTAATTTATCATTCAAAAATTCATCAGTCGTATAATAACATTTATCAAGTAATAATATGAATAAAAAAAAAAAAAAATTTGTACCTTGCAGTATCCATTCTTCTTGTGGATGGCAAAAATAACACGAATAAATATAATATATTTATTCGTGTTATTGAACTATAAGGGTTCCTTGTTTACTACGGAACCCTAAAAACTAAGGACATAATATTATGTCCTTAGTTGTTAGGGTTCCGTTCGCCATATCCGTCTGTCTGTCCGCGGCTTAGGTCAGAGACGATTAGTACTAGAAAGCTGTAATTTGGCATATGTATTAATTATGCCGACGTAGTGGTAAAATAAAATCAAGAAAAATATTTATTTTTAGGGTACCTCCCCTACACGTAAAGTGAGGATGTTATTTTCTCATCTATCCCATGGTGTGGGTATCGTTAGAAAGGTCGTTCAAATAAATAAAATATTGTGAGTTTGCGAAAAGCATTTTTGGATTCAGGGATCCGTTTGCGAAATATTAAGCTTTTAACTGCAAATTTTTGTTAGAATCAAGTCCCGCCCCCTGCCAGCTAAATGGTTGTAAGTACTTGGATCTGTGCAAAAATTCACAGCAGTAGTATATATAACGAAATTAAAAGGAAAACTATCAGAGCTAAGTAGGCTTTATAGGTTAACGAGTAATAATCGAACAACTTGCATTTGCAGTTTGTTCTTGGGATAAATTCATCCCAACCACGGAACCCTTCATTGTGCGTGGTCCGACACGCACTTGGCCGGTTTTTTAAATTTGTATCGCCCAAAACAGCTCCGGGTCGTCTGAGCGGGCCGATTCAGGCTTGTTTCACAGCTGTCCAGGAGACCCGTACGGGCTCCCGGAACGGAGACACGTGAGGCGCTGACGCAGCCATTAGGTCCTCACGTGTGCAGGTGACAGGGCATGCGATGCAAGATGGGAGGTGAGCCATTGTCTGTGGAGAGTCGCCGCAAACACACCGGAGGTCTGAGCCGTCCATAAACCCCTACTTGTGGCGGTTGTCCTTGCTGCTATATACATTCATCTGTATTTAAGTTTAAGTCATCATCATCATCTGCCCTTGTCCACGCTACGCGGGGTCGGCGCGACACATTTTCTTCTGACTCCCTCTTTAATTTCAAGGTTGTTAACTGTGTTCTAAACATGTCTAACTAATTTTAACAAATTCTCTTCTCCAATTACAGAGACGTAGCCAAGCAAGTGATGAAGGAACGCGGCCTCAAGAAAATCCGCCTCGGCGTCGAAGGCTACCCCACATACAAGGAAAAAGTCCGCAAACGTCCCGGCGGCCGCGCCGAAGTCATCTACAACTACGTCCAACGTCCTTTCATTCATATGTCTTGGGAAAAGGAAGAGGCCAAGTCCCGTCATGTGGACTTCCAATGTTTTAAATCGAAGTCTGTGACGAATTTGGCAGAGGCTACTGCTGATCCTGTTATCGAATTAGATGCTAATAGGGTCAGGGATGAGGAGGTCCCTGAGGTGGTGGCGGAACCGGAAGTAGAGGAAGCTCAGTGATTAGTGAGCCGCTCTTCGCGAGCGGTTGTGAGGCTACTAACCGGTGTTTTCTGCTGGGTTTGATGTTGGTCTATGTGTGATGGGGACGTGCGAGTTTGGAAAGTGAGGTTTGAAAATGGAATAAGAGAACTTGACGGTTGTCAGGTTTGAAAATGGTGTTGTGGTTTTAAAATTGGAATTGTGGTTTTGAAATGCGATTTCGGTTTTGAAATTGGAATTGCGGTTTTGAAATACGATTTCGATTTTGAAAAGGTGTATTTTGAAATTGGATTGAGTTTTTGAAATCCGAATAGAATCTGAGAGGCATAGTGATTTTGAAATTGGATTTCAGTCTTGAAGTTGTGAATAGTTTTGAATGGTTTTGAAATCTTGGTGAAAAGATTTCAAAATCAGATCGTGTTATAATGCAACTCAGATATTGTTGGTACTAAATGTGTCATTAGGAATGCCCCACTCGCACATAGACATCTAAAAAAGTGGAAAAGTGTCAAGAAAGTGCCAGGTGAAAAACTTTTGTACTTATTATTACGCACATAATGTCGTACGGTATGCTTTAGTACACTGGAGTGCATTAAAATAGGTCGATGTTAAGTTTACTGGCGTGCAAGAGAAATTGGTCAGTGGAATTATGAAAAATGGCCTTAAAAGATGTTGCTGTTGCAATATAGTGGATTCTAATGATTCGCTAATTGCATTGTTTATAAGAAAAATGTGTAAAGTGATTTAAGTCTGTTCATGTAACATGTTTTGTTATGTGTTTTTTTTTGCAATTTTGTTCCCTAGAATGTGAAGTTCATTTGAAATATTTCAAAGCCGTATTATCGTTAAACTTAATGAATAAATATATTCGTATTATCTTCAAAATGAAAAGTAAAGTTGTTTCTGTGATAAAAATGGTGGTGGGCCTATTTTTATGCACGCCTCTGTACTTTATATTTTGAAAATGTTAAAAAAACTCAGTTAACCAAAATATACTTACGTGTTTAGACGTTTTTATTTTATGATATAATTTAATCTTGTCTTTACTTGCTTTTTGTGAAATTAACAAATTTTTGCAAAAAGCTATGAAAACTTTGCATAAAATCTTTAAAAATGTTGCACCAATTTTTGGGTTTTATTTATAAACGTTGCTTAAAGTTAAGTGAAGTGTATTCATTTGTTTCTTTTCTTATTTGATACCTTAGTAACTACAGTATCATTATTTTAAATGTTTTTTCTACCCTCAATGATGTAGTTTCTTGATAATCAATATATACAATATGTTAAAAAAACCTCTCCGATCCGAAAGGGGCACATAGGTACTGCAATAACATTACCAAAAAGTAATAAAAAATCTTTTATGAAAATAAAAAGTTATTGCTGTTTTGTTATCACATTTTTAGTACCAATATGACCCCAAATCCATTTAAATGACTAAATTTTCAACAGGGGTTATAAGTTATGACTTGTAGTAGACACCCGTTAAACGACGGCCGACCGCGCCCCATGTAATAATGCGCTATAATTTCCCATTGAAAAAAATGAGACATTTTTTTTTCTTTTTTCCACCTAAATAGACTCTCAGTACGATACCTAACAACACCCTCACGGATCGGACAGGGCTTTTATACATGTATAATAAATATCTCGTTAGTAAGTGGTGCAACATTTTTTTTTCAGATTAGTCTTGTTTGAGGAGTATCTGAATCATGTCTGAACTCTGAACTTAAGTTTGCTAGAAAAACTTCCTATAATGTCCACTAGTTATCATAAAATCCAGATCATACTGTCGTGCAAAATATACGTTCATTATATTTTAAAATTATTACAAAACGAACTGAGACATTCCTATAGAACAGTGAGCTAATTATTCTGCACGACAGTGTAAGTTACTTTAACACCTTGTGTGAAAAATTGTGTTTAAATTTTTTTATATTTCTAATTTATTTTAATTGTATACGCGGCAAAGAAAAGTAGTTTGCAGGTAACGAGCGCCATCATCTGCTTTTCTTTTCCCAACTATGTTGGGGTCGGCTTCCAATCTAACCGGATGTATTTTACACGGAGCGACTGGGCATCTGATCTCCACAACCCAGTTACTGGGTAACACGATACCCCTTTGGTGGATTGAGGCAATTTGCGCCATCTGCATACTAAGTGATGTTTTTAAAAATCTTTCACTCGAATACTGAAACGCCACTCAAAACTTAAGCGTTACTTAAAACTAGTTTCAACCAATCAAAAGGCTTTAAACGAGTCATAAATAACGCTTAAGTTTTGAGTGGCGTTTCAGTATTCGGGTGTTTGTGTATTTATTTGATCAAGTGTGTGAGGTTTCCAATTGTTCATATTATTTTTATCGTTTTTTGTCAGAGCGTGTCTTTTGCATTAATTTTACAATAGATAATTTTACAATAGGTACTTAAAATGTATGAATTTATGTCACCGTATAATTATGAACTTCGATAGTTTATAATCTAGATTATATTAGATTATAAACTGTCGAAAAATAGTAAACTTCAACATACCATTTACAATTTAACGTAGTATTTTTCTATAGTTTAAAATCTATCTATCCAACCGACAAATTGTAAACTGGTATCAAACTTGCTTGCGACGCGTTACTACTAATTAGCCTGCGAGTAAATTGGAAGTAGCGCTCACCGGCCGCTGCCGTGGCACCGCTCACTTCGCTCGCTCGGCTCGCGCGCTGTTGGTCGCAGTTCTAAGTCACATTATCCGCAACAATGCAACAAAATTACGTGTGTCAATATATTTTCGCTGGAATTTCCACTATAACTGTGTAAAATTCTCGTGTCAAAATCAAAGCTGAATCTAAAATTATTATGTTATCAAACATCAACGGTTTCTGGAACCAAAATAAATACAAAAATTGTCAAACGCCGTTGAACTGCTGTGATTGGTTGACAATTATCAACAGCTAATTAATTTCGACCTTAAAACCGGGCGTTAGTCACTAAGAACATAGATGGCGCCAGTTGCCTGCACTCGTTAAACTTTTTGTCGACTGTACTTTATCACCCGGTATTAAAACTTCTGAATCTGCTAAAATGAATATTATAATAAAAATTAACGAATTGATGGTTATTCGTAAGACTATTATTGTATTTAGATTTTATAAAATACTTAGAAAATAATTTGTACGAAACTTATGTTAGATTTTGTATTAAAATTATACATATCTCTGAAATTTGTGTTTTACTATGAGAAAAGACTCGCTTTAGTTATTTGCGTCAAGAGCTAATCTAGAAAACTCGTCATTTGAGCTTTTTCGTCTATAATCATAAGTCATTTATTCCAGTTAGGCGAGAATCCACACTTTTGGACGGCAAAATAAAAATTACATAAGACAGTCCCCCAAAACGCTAGCCCTTCACCACTTCTCAGTGCTTAAGCTGGGAAGAAGCGGCGCAACAAACTCCCCAGCAGGCAATAGCGCAGGCTGAGGTAAAATAATGCCTGTGTTTTAACTGGGTGATAGCAGGCCTGACTGCCCAGGGTGCTCCCCACTCACTGCACATAATTTTTCAAAATTGTATAATTACATCTAAAATTGTCTGAATACCTGTTTGATATTTTACTAGATACTGGGAGCAAGGAGCGAAATCACAGCCACCGGCACACCGTGGCGCACTGTGGATCAAAAAAAGGCTCTCGAATACATAGGAGTACAAATTTTAAATTGTCGGTTTTTTTGCTTGAAATGGCGTAAAATTGTCAATATTATGCATAAATATATTATTATAGGATACAATCTGGTAGGTAAATAGGCAATTTTTTTTATTTTTATTGTATGGAACTAATGCTTGTATCTCCGGAACGGAGAGAATAACCATAATATGCACACGGTGATGAAATAGTAGATTATACAACAAGTGAAAAAAAAGGGAATTTAATTCGAGGGACTAAGTTGGATCCCGAGAGCAGCGAAGGATTCTAGAGTAGAATCACGAGCGTAGCGAGGGCCCTCCCTCGCTACGCTCGTGATTCTAGATTAGAGAGTTGTGTAGGTACTCTACTTTTTACCATTGATTGTGAGAAAATAAATTAGTAGTATAGAATTTATATTTATCTGTCGTAGTTGTAGTATTTATATGACTGCCTCGTTGGTCTAGTGGGCGCAAGCGCTACTGCTGAGCATGACGTCCTGGGTTAGATTCCCAGGTTGGGCAAAATATTGGATTTTCCCAACAGGAATTTCTCAGTAGTAGCCCGGAGTCTGGAGTTGTGCCCAGTTGATGGCAATAGGCTCGCCCCCTATTACATGGGGTTTAAAAACATAACTAGCGAATTGTGGGTGTACAAGGCGTGATGTTATGTTATTTATATTTAAGTATCACATTTTTGGCGGCAACAAATTATCTACTATAATTGCTGCTTTAGAATGAAATTATTCCGGAGTCAGTGTCTCATTTTCGTCACTGGAAGAACTCATTTTATTATAATTTATGTTAATAGATTTTCCAATTACATTAAAAACAACCAAGATAACAGATAGAAAAAAACCTAAGTAAAATTGGCGGGATACAAAAAAAAAATGTACCTATGTACTCGTATAGCTTCTATGGTATAGCTCTATCTGGCCAGCCAGTAGGCATGTTTTTTTTAATTTTATGTAGGAACATAATTCGTATAGGTACTTATTGCTTGTTCCAAATTCAAAATGTTTTTATTCATAGGACAAGTAACAGCTGTAATTAGTAATGTAGGTATCTTCTTTGTTTCCCGCTCCAAACAGGGTAAGGAGTTCCTATTTAGTGTATTAAATCCTCTGTAACTTTGTCTTTGTCTTGCTCTGTGGTCCTGTGGTCTTCGTTTATGGTTGGCTGTCAAACTACTTTGAAAAGATTGACAACGGCACCAACAAAAAAAGACCATACCTTGTATGGTTCGTTCTTGAGCACTGTTATTTAAATAAAAGTTATATAAACGATCTGTTTACAATAATAACATAATAATGTCTATATGGGCACCGTTTAACCGTTCAGTGTTCAAAAAGACATCGTCATATTTCCTAGTCGCTACGCTTTGCACATTTTTCTTCGAAAGGGCTTTCGATAACGTATGTGACGAAATATTCGAACGATGCAACAGAAACAAACTGTGGAAGGACGTCGCTCATCGATTCGAGCCAAAACCACCGCCGAAGAAGGAATGTACGTTTTCTTGATTAAAGTTTATCAAGCTTGATTGGTTTTTAATCGTTATGGACCGCTTTATACCTAACGAAGCGAATGCACGTTCTATCTCCATAAACAACTAAATTCTGTAGATAGAACGCTCTTTCGTTCATCTATCCCAAAATTTCTTATTCTATTTATTTATTTAATATCTACTTTAAGCTCACAAATGTACAGAGGTGGTCTATGTATACTTTATAATAATTATTATTAGTAAATAATAAGTATTATAAAGAGGTAAAATTTGTTTGTTTGTTTGTATGTAGGGGGTAGGTAATCTCCGGACCTAAGTACCTAGGTACCTACCAGTCGGATTTGATAAATTCTTTTTGAATTGAATAGCCCAATTCATGAGGAAGATTATAGGCTATGTAACATCACGCTACGACCTTGGGAGTTGAGCAAAAAGAAAGAAAGTCAGAAAGAACGCTAAGTGAAAAGGGAGTACCTTAACTAAACTAAACCTTCACTAAATTTCGGCCCCCGACCTAGACCCACCCCGTCGCATCACATCGCCCGCCCGCGCTATTTAGCTGCGTCCAGATATTTTCTTTTGTCCGTACCGTACCTCCGTTTCGTATCAGCGTCGCGATCCAACCGGGCGGCGGCGCCCGACGGTGTGACGCCGTACCACCGTACTGTACGAATGGGCGTCCAAACTAGCCTTCTTGGATCGCGACGCTGATACGAAACGGAGGTACGGTACGGGCAAAAGAACATACCTATCTGGACGCAGCTAAATAGCGCGGGCGGGCGATGTGATGCGACGGGGTCGGTCTGGGTCGGGGGCCGAAATTTCACGCGTATGAAATCGCCGGCGGAAGCTAGTCCACACTAAAATGAAAAAAATATAAAGAAAATAATGCTCATTTATTGTTCTGGTTCTTTAACCGTTTGGCCTGAACCCACTGACTTGCGCAAATCGAAATTTACAGAGGCAAGCATGCAACGTTCAGACGGCGGAACGGTGCCACCTACCGTGCAAACTTGTTTGCACAGACTTACGGCTTGTGCAGACGCGACTCGAACAATACAATTTCCAAGAATACTTCACTGAATAACAGTAACCGGTATCGCGTCGCGCTAGTCTGCACGAAGCTTTAGTTAGGATTTTCTTACATCTTTTAAGAAATTTCCAACTCGCTAGAATAAGACGTTACAGATGTATGGCGGTTTAACTGGGTTCTTCAGTCTGTACTAAGGAGTATTCAAAACAAACATGAGTTTAACTGTAGAAATGCATAAAAATGCCTTATAAATCTTATAGTTGAACGTCTCTGTGAATTAGTTCAAAAGAAATAATGCCTCAAAAGTTATTGGTTGAAAAGTAAATGAAAGTCGAACTTTCTTAAAACGTTTGAACTGAGAGCCCAAAATTTTCGGGTTTATTGACTAGGCTCAACGCCATAGATTAAATACAAATTAGACCAAGTATTTTTACTATATTTTTATAAAAAATGGACTTATCGTCCGTTGTTCTAAATGCTATTTAAGAGAAAATGCATTTTCTTTTTTGTATAGGAGCAAATATGGTAGGATGACCATAATGTTCTTCAATAGAAGAATTCAAAATAAGTTTTGTAAAGCGTAGTTAGAAAGTCATAAATAAACTGTTGATAAATGTAACATAAAATTATTACTACTTACACTACTCATTTGTACATAAAAGTTTTAATTTACGTTTAAGAAATTCATGAACCTTCGCTTTAAGTTTTTACTATTTTTAACTAATTTCCGTATGTCTCAATTAGCTTCGCAAGAACAAAAATGGGCCCACCGTCCAGATGCACATAAATTCAACACATTACTTATTTACAGAAAATTCAAAATATATACACAATCTTAAACATAATATAGAACTAACACTAAAATATATAAATTATAAACAAGTAAGTAGGAAAAAAAATTAAGGAAGAGCTCATTGGGTATCAAAAAATTCGTCGGCATCGCTATCAGTGGGAAAACTGCCCAAAAGGCTGGCAGCATTTTCACGTTGGATGGCGATGCTGATTCTTTGACCTAAAAATTGGCCAGCCCTCTGGTCACGTGAAGAGTCGACCAACCGCTTGGCGATGTCCCGAAATACTCGATGAGCACTCGGGCGGCCCTAGTGTGTTAACCCCAAACGGCTCAAAAATATAGCCCCCACACCCAGCTTCCAAGTCATTATGGTCATTCCGTCTGGCCTCTTCCCATCGTCGCACGTCACTTCTATTTATTAGCGTGTGACTCTCGTATTTCCCTAACATTCCTCCTTGACTTAAATTGATAAAGAATATATTAAGTTGTCCTCCTCCTTCAGTAATTGACTGTCTTCCTTGAATAAACTTGACATTCCTTCTAGACTAATTGGTACATTCCTCCTGGACTAATAATGCCATAGTCGTCAGTGTTGTATGGATCTCGTTGTACCTATGAGACTTGTTGACAGACACGGTGGCTCTACGGCAGGGTGCCATCGCCGTATGAGTCGTCTGGTGGTTTGGCGTGTCTAATACAAGCTCACACGATTATTCGTGTTCGTTTCGAGGGTATAGAGGTGATATGCCAAAATGTTGTAAAAATTTGTAAAAGTTGATTCCTAAAACCATAAATTTGTCAAAGTTATGGTTAAAAACTTATAAGGGTTTGAACGCGGTCGCGCCATTGAAACGCGCGCGGGTGTGCGCTACACCAGCAGGAAATTCTCTTCTAGAACGAATTGAGTTCAACGAATAATTAGAGCATAATTTGCTGTAAATGTGCGCCAAGTTAAAATTTGTGCGTGCTGTCGTTTTGGAAAAATCTCGGAAGAACTAATCCTGCTGGAGTAACGTTTTTCCAGCAAGATTTTTTTTTTGCTGGGGTAACGCACACGGCGTTGCAGAGACCTGCAATTAAGCAAGGTAAATAGCAGATTGAATTTGTCAAAAAATATAGAAACAAATCTAGGTTTATATTTTAGTTGCTGTAAGACTAAAACCCCATGGCCGGGCCATTGAAACGTTGAAAAACACGTTATCGCCGATATCTCGCTGAAAAAGCATCGCAGACATCTGAAGATTTTTGTAAAACCCAGATTTGAATTTGTCAAAATTTGTAAAAATACATAGTAAATGTAGGTACCTACTGTCTACTTCGGTGTCGTTGCCAACCCCGTTCACGATGCGGTGGACAAACGGCCTTACTCCTTTACTTATATTGAAATTCCCCATAGCTAATACTATCGAGTATGTGTCTGTATTTTACATTTTTCTCTGAAACTGCTGAACTGATTATGATGGAATTAATCTTGCGACAATCTAAGAAGCCCGATTTGACACCTACTTATCAAAATACTTTGTGTAGTGACGGGAAAAACAAATCGGTTGCTTTAAAAACCGATTCTCGAGACCATATCGATTTATCATCCTTAGAGTTTGTAATCGACAATTTATCTACATTGTTTGAAACCAAGAAGCATATCGTTTTATTACACGTCATCATCATCATCATCAGCCTTACAGCAGTTCACTGCTGGACATAGGCCTGTCTAATTGCCCGCCATTCAGTTCGATTCTCGGCAACTCATGTCCAGCTGCTACCAGACACCCTGCGAAAATCGTCTTCTAACGCCAGTCCACCGACTCCAACCTTTATTTCCTACATTGACCTATTAAATATCAAAAAGAAGCTAAAACTATATGTGATCAGATTTTGTTTTTATATGTTTTAACATTTAATACAGGAATTATACGATTTTCTCTTTTCTAAATGTTTGTAAAAGTATCGATTTTTCAGAACATCGATTTTATTCGGTCAAAAAATGGCTTAAAACGGTCGCAACACTACGGCAACGAACCCAAATACATGACATTGTAATAACGTCCCTGACAGAATAATCATCAACGATTAATTCGTGTTATTGAGTGCATTTTTTCCAATGTAAAAATTGGTGCTTACGAATGTTTATTGAGAAACGTCAAACCGGGCTTCTTAGATTGTCACGAGATTATGGAAAGAATGAGAGAATTGACTTGAAATCAAGAGAAGGTTCGAAGCAATTATGTTAATTAGAAATAAAACACAGATTAACACCACTGAAGTTTATTACAACACAACTTACCAAAAGCCGAAGTACGGACGACAAAATAATACTTATAAAATATAATTTATCATAGCTAACTAAGAGCGCTTCCTTATATAATACTATATCTAAAATTAATAGAACAATACACTTATATACAAAAGGCTTTGTACACGGTCATATAAAGGTTTAGGCAGAAAACGGCAAAAATGTGTATATTTCACATAATCTTTGAAAAATCCGAAACTCGTTTTGTTTACAAAATATTTGTAAAGAAACGGATAAGAAAATCTAATAATATTAAATTTTCACGACGAGAAATCAGGTAAATATAATGGATTTCAACCAAATATCCAAGATCTTATTCGTGGTAATTAAAGGCAGCCATATAGTCTGTAGATTGAATTTCATACACAATAAACAATTGTATTGGCCATTTGTTAATATTTGTCCATAATGGGCTCCGGACATTAGGGTCTGCAAGTTAGTTCAGTGAGCCAGCGTAGGTACACGAACTGTCAACTGAACTGACTTTCAAACTTGCCTTCGTGTCTGGAGTCCATATTAATGTATGTAATTCCAGTCAAAATAAAAAAATAAAGTATTGATAAATGTACATATCAACTTTGTCGAAAATCTACAATGTATTATGCGTCTTGTTTGTATGTCTCGTGAAAAGCATAATATGCTTTTCGGACAGAACAGCATAATATGATTTGACAGAACATATTATGTTCTGTCATTTCAAACTGTCAGTGTCACCCGTACCAATCAAAATGGCTACGGTTCCTTGGGTCAAACCCGATTGGCGGCAAAGGCTTCAAATGTCTTAACCGATGGGCGGTAAAGGATTCAAATGTCAAAAAGGCTTAAAATGTCAAAACCGATTGGCTGCAAAAGTATCAAGGGTCAAAATCAATTGGCGGCAACGGAGGTGGCCTGTTTCTTTCTTTCCAAAGTTCAAACTTGGTTTCCTGAGAATCTGCAAAAGAGAGGACAATGTTAAAAGTACGTCTGCTCACCGTTTTGTAAGCCTGAGACTAGCTGTCTAATTATGTAACACATTTTCGTAAATGATTACGACTAATTTTCATTTTGACTGTTCAACAACATTCATAATCAACATTTGTTTTTGTATAATAAAGTAAACGCAATTTTGTCTATGTCTGCATTAAAAACGGTACAATGCAAAAATGTTATTTCAACTTGGTTACAAAATTTGTCTTATGATGACAGAAAAGTTACTGGTTGTTTTAAGTTAAATATTATTTTTAATTAAGTACTGTCCTATCATTAGTCTGTTAAGTTACTCACTATTTATGTCTACCATCAATTTTAGATTTTTTTTATGTATTTTTGCACTTATGACACCTGAGATACAGGTTTATCCTAGTTCAGGTCAAAACATTATTAATATTATATACCTACCATTTTACTATAAGGCTTAATATTGTAAATATGCATTATTTAATTAAATAAATAAACATTCATTCAAAATTCATTGCGTTATTTACGTTGCTGAGCAGTTTTAATTTTCGAACTTATGAAGCAATTGATTAGCAATTTGAATGATTCAGATTCTGATTGATCGTGTATTGCGAAATTAGGGTACTAACGCCATTGTGTGCTTTTATAATTTCTGAAAAAATTCGTGGACATCCACGTCCACGTCTCGGTATCACTAATCAGGGAAGTAAAATGTATGGAAATATATGAATACCTACGCTTTTAACTTTCCGTCCACGTTAGAACGTGTACCTACGTATTTTGATACATTGGTTACAAGCCAACTTATGGTGCAACTCGATGACTATAGAAGAAATAAAAAAAGAAAATATGTTTACTTGCAGTAAAAATTTCGCAAAAAAAAAAAGAACACAAAATAAAAAAAACAAGTTGGGGGAAAATTATGCGTCACATCCACGCAAAACGGCCTTCGCTCTGCATAATGCTGTGACCCGTTTATGGTATTTATCAATCAAGGAATGCATTTATAATGCACGAGTAAAACACCACGTGTCCATTTCAAATACTTTTTTTTGAATGATGAAGTACAGGTGACCTTTAAAAAAAAAAAATTAATTCTGAAAACGTAACTGTCAAAGATATTTATTTTATATAAATATATTTAGATCGAGCATCTTTGGGCGTATATTTTACAGTTTTTATTTTTGGAAAATCACCTCCGGATACCGAGTATTTTTTTTTTTTTCAGATTTAATTTTTTCCCTACAACAACAACAACGTCCTACGTGTTTTTTAATCAGTGATAGGCTTTGTTACGAGCAATATTTCTGTGGTTGACACTACCACGCACTGTTGAGTTTTTAGGGAGAAAAAAAAATAAAAAACAAAAATCAGAAAAAAAATATTACTCGGCATCCGGAGGAGGATTTTCCAAAAATAAAAACTGGAAAATATGCGCCCAAAAATGCTCTATCAGATTATATTTATATAAAATAAATATCTTGGACAGTTTTCAAAATTTATTTTAATTTTTTAAATGTAAAGAACTAAACTTCATGAGTAAAAAAAAAGAAAGTATTTGAAATGGCCACGTGGGTGTTTTACTCGTGCATTATAAATGCAACTCTTGATTGATAAATATCATAAACAGCAGAGGGTTTTTTTTTTTCATCAAATGGGCACTCTGGGCCGTTTCAAATCTCACCATGAAATAAAACAAATGCAGGTATCCTTTCACCCACATACTGGCCAGCTGGCTAGACTATATTATCAATTCTCTAACTTTTGCCAGTAAATATCCCACGGGAACGTACTACCGGGATTCAAAGTACCCTATGTATCAGGGTAAAATTATCTGTGTGCCAAATTTCATCCGAATCCGTTCAGCCGTTTTTGCGCCAACCCGGAACCGTTCGGTCCGAAAAATTCTAAAAGCTATATTTTCGGCATCAGACTCGTTCGTTCCCACAGCTCCCAACCCTGCCAGCATACTGACCGGTGGCCCGGGAGGACGTGAGGCTCGGCCGGAAGAACCGCGGCAGCAGCACGCGCGACGGCGACAGCGCGCGCGCCGCCACCGCCACGCGCGGCACGCACGGCACTGGGAAGGAGGGGACCACTATTTCTATCTGGTGAAATGTGGGTGTTCTATAGATACTCTACCTAACCCTTCGGTGTAAAAAAGCCGATCGGTTCTGTAAAAACATCACCGTGAAACTTAGATGAAGTGAGCGTGAAGTGAGCTGTCAATAGTGTTAATCCCTAGCATCCTGCCGGTCGATTTGTGACAGTGACAGCTCACTTCACCTAAGGTTCACGGTGATATTTTTACAGAATCGACCGACTGGTGTGATGTTATATTACTTCTTTCAGATTCATTATTACTTTGGTTTGGTAGGTACATAACATAATACCAGCCTGTTACTGTCCCACTGCTGGGCAAAGGCTTCTTCTCATACAGAGAAGGCACGAGCATTGATCACCACGCTTGCTCAAGACAGGTTGGCGATTTCAGACTTATACTAACTATAAGTCCAGGTTTCCTCACGGTGTTTTCCTTCACCGATGTTAGTAATGTCCAATATAAACTCAGAAAGTACATTGTACTTTCTGAGTTTATATTGGACATTCTAACCGTGTAACTTTTTCAATTAATATGTCATATTAATTGAAAAAGTTACACGGTTTGGTAGGTAGTATTGAAAAATTTTGTAGCAGACCTACTTGTCAATTGGTTAATCCGTAGGAGAACTGTTTTTTAAGCTCCTACCAAAACCACTGTGACCACGACTTTTAAGTCCGCACTGCTTACCCGAGTGTTGTAGCTGGGGTTCTGTCAGGGTTTTATATCGGGCTGTATAGAGGTATGAGGAACAGCATGTAAAGATCACTCATCCTCTATAGAAAAGGGATGATCCTCTGACCAGACGGGTGTTATGTTTGGTGGGCTCTACTGCCCGATGAATGTATACTCGTCGCGCGGTAAACTCGCTTGCGCGATGCAGGATTTGTGTGACGTCAGGTCTTTGATGTGTAGTTCGCATGTGGCGTTGTAGATGCCGCCACAGTGTTATGTCTGTGCCTATTGGGTTTGTCCGTATTGAATTATTTTCTGGTAGCAGTCGGAGTCTGGGTTTTCGGACATTGGACTGGTTATAATACTCGTAGCAGTAAGCACAACCTCCTATTACCCCTTCGCTGAATATAGGCATCATTATGTTATGAGAAATATGCTCCTCACGTATTTTCTGTTCCTCATCATCTCCGTCTTCATTCTCCCCCCGGTCAGCGTCCCGCGACACGACGTGCACGATCACGGCCAGCAGCACGCACGCCGTGCACCCCCCCAGCACGCCGCTACAAGCCACCACGTAGCCGCACGGAGGGTACCACCACCACTGTTAGTATTACTGAGGATTCAGGGAGTGCTGTGTCGGGAGTGTCGTGACGACAGATTTCAATCATCAATCTGCCTGCCTTATCCCAACTATGTTGGGGTCGGCTTCCAGTCTAACCGGATGCAGCTGAATACCAGTATTTTACATGGAGTGACTGCCTATATTAAGACGATACCCTTTAGTAAGGCTAAGACCCGTAACGACTGTCGAAGATCTACAAATGACAGCCGGGACCAACAGCTTAACGTGCTTTCCGAGGTACGGAGGAGTCTCGGTTGTAATGGATGGTCACCCATCCACGGACTATCTCCTGCAAGCTTAGCTTAACCTGGTAAATAGAGCCCTGCCGCTGTTATTACTTAGCTACGAGCTCCTTACCGACCGATAAATAATAAATCTAATACATTTAAAAATCTTAAATTCACTGAGAGACAACGCACAACCTAAATCGCTGCTGTAGAAGCAAGTTTGTGCAAGAATTCTAAGGAAGGATTTTTTTATACTTATTGAAGTTCAACAAAGTGGCTAGGTTATAAGATAAGAGTACGTACATCATACCTGCGTGGATGTGGTTTGACGACGTGACACTTGGCGGCGCCGGGCTCGGAGCGTGTACCACGCGGACACGGCCGACATGTGTTGTCGCCCGTCTTTGATAACGTATTCGGTGGGCAGGTTGCTGAGGAACACCAGAGTTGATTGAAGAGAAATAACAGACTACGGGAAAGACAATATGAAATATGTTTTAACTCAGCCTATCGTAGTAGAGGACTGTATCATAGGCCTCCCCTAAACTTGCGCCACAACAGCCATTTTCCGCCATTCGTATCCAGTTTGTCCCTGGTGTCTTTTTAAAGCCGTCGACCCATCTAGCTGGGCATGTATACTATGCTTTTCATAAGTACCTACGAAATATCCACTCACACAATTACTACAAACTGTAACAACAGATTTTTGTACCTACATGCATTAGGCCTGAAACTGCGTTAGGGTGCGTTTCCACTGAAGCGGAGACGAGCGAAGCTGAGCGGAGACGTGCAATCACAATGGTTGAAATCTTCATCGCGTCTCTCGTCTCGTCTGTGATTGGACGATTCCTGCACGTCTGCGCTCAGCTCCGTACGTCTCCGCTTCAGTGGAAACGCACCCTTATGCGGACGTCCGCGCGGTTCCATACAAAAGTGCTCCGTTGCGGGGACACGCGCGGCCGTCCGTCGCGGGGAGGCGGGCCCCGCGCCCGCGCCCCTTTTTCCGCCTCCGTGCGACGGACGCCCGCGCCGCACGCGCAGTGCCCGCCAGCGGTAATACGCACGGGCTTGTTCAGTCAATAACGCTATGTGATACGGGTCTCACGCAAGCTCGGAGAAAACCAAGGAACATGTCTTTCGATTCAGAAAGGGTAATTGTGGAAGTGCAGTGTCACCCTGTCATATGGGACTAAGTGAATGAACTATATTAAGTTCTCTATTGACACGACTGTGCATGCAAACCGTTAAAATCGCGACACTGCGTAAATAAAATAATCCGGTCTCCGCGACGGGTACCTCCGACGGGTACTCGGAACGGGACCCGCGGCGGGGACCGTCGCGTTCCTACGGAGCCCATCCGCGTGTCCACGCGCGTAGACACGCGACGGATGCCCGTCGCGGGCGCCCGCTTAACGCAGTTTCAGGCCTCAAATAAATATAAATTTATTCTATCCTATTTGAGAACTCGTCTGCTGCAACTGCCATCGTTTCTTCGATATACATTAAGGCATAGCTGGTTGTCACTTCAGCTTGCAAGATATCATCCCGGTAGCTCCCAGTTTTTCTCCGGACAATACCATTTCGGAATTTTTTATCAGAAAAGACTGCTATAAAATTAGTTAACACGCGGCACTTACAACAAAGCTTGTATGTCGGCAGGAGGTAATAGCCGGCAGGACAGATGAGTACCACATCAACCTTTCCGGGAGCCAGGAGTGGCACCAGCTTGTGGTACTCGTGGTGGCCGTTGGTGTCTGACGGAAGAATATCAATGATCAGTAGTGCTCTGATGCGGTGAAGACCCTTGATTTTTGTATGTTAGGAATACATGTCGCAGAAAATCAAAAATTCAAGTGTAGTCAAGTCGTGGTCTTTTGTCAAGCCTTAAACATTAGGTAGTGTAGGTTATGCCAAATCAGTCATAAATGTCTCCACTGCTGGGTCTCTTCTTCTCTGTGTGAGCATGTGGGCCGTAATCCCCAGTGCGAATTGATGGAAGTCACATTGTATCAAAACGAAAGAATAACGGACGTTTTAGCGAATGTGGCGCATCATTTTTGCTATATTTATCTTTCTTGCTTTATTTTTAATAATATATATCCGTCATATCAGGCGCATATACATCGTGACATTTTAGTCGTCTTACAAAAGCAGCTCGCTTCGTGTATCCAATGACTACTAAACATTCATTAACAAAAAATGGATATACACCGTGACATCTTACAAAGGGCAACTCAATGTATCCGACATACCTCTAAGAGCAATTACAAAATTGTTACAATATATCAAAAATGTCACGGACTTTAAATTATTTTCTTTTTTCTTTCAAATTTCACCTGATAAGGAGACTAGTTATTAGTTATAGTTTGACCAAGACCGCAGTTGCGTGCCATAGGTAAGTGCGCGGCGACACGAGGGGGCAGTGCAGGCCACTCATTCGTCAACGCTGCCTTCCGCCTCGCCACGCATTCCAAAGGCGCGGAACAGCGGTCTCGGTCAAACTATAGTATTACCTTTCTTTCTCAGAGTATGTGTCACTACTGGTCTCACGAAGTCCTTCCAGGGCGTCAGGGTCTCGTTGACTCCATCTTTTGACACCAGCACTGAAATAATACAAACATTCACCTAGGGGAATAGCCAGAGGTACGTAAGTTATTTGTGTAAGTCCATGTAAAAGGGAGTGAAAACACAGATCCAGACTCAGAAGAAAAAGAAAAATCTCAAGAAAGAAAAAGACAAAATATCCTTCTTAAAAGCTAAGAAACATATGTCACGCGTGCCATTGTTAAAAAGTGGCGCAAAATTTTTCTACTATGTTACCACAAGTAAAGAAGAACAATTCAAATACCTCTGATAGAAGAAAGGCTAGCCGTATTAGTAGCGCAAAGCATCACAAGAGAAGAGACGATATCTCTCTTGCACTGCAAGCTACAGTTGAGCTTACGAGGAGTCATGGATATGACAGCTGTGGCCCTGATCAGGGTGCTGTTGGTGCCCTGAAAAAAGACGAAGAAGAAGCGATAATGTGCAAGTTTCACGCGTCATACTGCAGGGCCAATGCCTCTTCTCATAGGAACAAGGAACGCTCAATGTTCAACGTAGTTGCTTAGCGTGTTGAAACTTTCAAAGTAACATGATTGTGTCCGTTAGAATGAAGTACAGTAGGCGCTCGGTAAGCCGGCGCGGCGCTCACTAATCCGATACGTCCAATAGTCCGGCGTTTTCTAAAATAGCTCTCCTACCATAGATATCCGTCTCCTACTCTGTAATCTGGCAGGCTTAATACAAAAGTGGATTACAGAGCGCGTGCGTTCAATCTTTGTCGTTCTGCAGTCCGGTCCGATTCTACAAGTACTACCTATGTATTATTACGTAAACTAATAAAGATATGACTTTGTAAATCTGTGTTAATATTATTTCTTACTAGGTAGCTGACATTTCCTATAGAAATCCAACAAACGGCGTTTCCAATATCGGGCATAGGCGAAAAAAAAATGGGTGCCGGAATACCGAGCGGCTGTTGTGCTACATAATACATTTGGAATTATAATAATAATAATTTATTTTGCCAAGAAAAGGATTGTACAAAAAACAACTTAAAAACTAGTAAGGTAAAATACAATACAAAATGCAGCGCCAAACCTCTCAGTATATTATTTGCATAAGGAATTAAGCTAACAAGTACAGCTTTGTATAGATTAAAGAAAAACAAGTAAAAATAAAGTAAACTAAGCTAAAAACTAAATGTGTTGGTGTGCATGTATAGAGAGGGGAAAGTAATTGTGTAGGGGTGGTGAGTTTTATGATGTGTGTACGTGTGGTGATGTGTAAAATGATGAGTGTAAGCAAATGTGTGTGTCAGTGATATGTAGATGAAGAGTAAATACCTTAAAAGTTGCACAAAGGAGTCAAAGGACCCTGTTTACTCTGGAACGATTAATAGTCGTTCTGTATCATCATAAGTTAAGGTCAATAAGTACTTTTTTACCATGGCTTTGCAACGAACCCTATTAAGAGGGTAAATATCTATGACGGAGTTAATTTTATTATAGACATAGGGCCCCAAAAATACAAAAAATCTTCTAATAAAAGAAGTTTTAGGTTTATGTTCACGAGAACACACTAATTGTTTCTTACGCCTATGGTTAAGGTTGGGGTCATATGCTAAGCCTTGATGTTGCTTCAGAATTATAGTTAGTAGGTAGAGCTGTCTAACAGTAAGTACTTCGCAATATTTATATAGCAATGTAGTGGAAAATAGTCGAGGCTTATAAGTGCAAATCTTCAGAATCGTGCGTTGAGCGATCTCAATAGGTTTAATTACTGTTTTGGGAACTCCTCCCCAGGATGAAATGCAATATGTTAATACTGACTGGCACAAGGCAAAGTAGATTTGTTTCAGTAACCTAGCATCAACTACGTGACGCAGCTTTTTAAACACATAAATAAGCTTTCTGACTCGCGCGCTGAGTAATTTTATATGGTCTTTGAAGCTGAGGTTGCCGTCGAAGAGGATCCCTAAGTATTTTATTGTATTGACACGTTCTATTGGCTTACAAGTGCAGTGTATATCTAGAGAACATTGGTGAGGGACAATGTTGTAACTGCTCCCTGCCGGCGTTGAATTACGAATACTGAAAGTCAGGTATTTCGTTTTATCAGTATTTAATGTTAAAAGATGAAGTCTGAGCCATTGGTTTACCATATTAAACCCATTTTGTGCAGCATTAAACGCCTCATCCCAGGTATTGGCAGAGAAAAGAAGAGCTGTGTCATCAGCGTATGATATGATGTCGCCTTTGGGAATGCTGATACTAGTCAGATCATTAATATAAATGAGAAAGAGAGTAGGCCCTAAAATGCTGCCCTGGGGAATGCCAAAAGACACCGGAAGATCAGCGCTCACGTGACTCCCCACTCGAACACTCTGCGTCCGACCAGCCAGATAGCTCTCGAGAAGTCGGAGCTGAGTTCCTCTCACACCAAGCTTTTCTAGCTTGGTAATCAAGATGGGAATAGAAATGGTGTCGAACGCTTTTTTCAGGTCCAGGAAGATAGACAAGCACTTGCGCCCCCTGTCCAGGTTAGTACTAACAAATTCAGTCAAGCAATAAACAGCATCATCGGTAGATCTATTTGCTCTAAAGCCAAACTGATTATTTGCAAGCAAATTATTTTTTTCCAGATACTTTGTGAGTCTATTGTTAATTATCTTTTCCAGTATTTTTGAGATAGCGGGTAATATAGAGATCGGACGGTAATTGGAGATATCATTTTTATAGCCTCAATTAAAACTGTAAGATTATTAGATTCTTGTCAGTTTTGTCACGCCTTTCATCAAGTAGTTGGGCAGCAGCGCCAATGGGTCTCCTAATCAATGATGTGTTTGTAAGCGTCGTAATTCTCTGTAATTTTCTTATCGACTATTCACTGCCGCACTGTTCTTTTCGTGGTCCAAGTTCAGAAGTGAACCTTTAAAAACTGATATGGAATGTAGGTCAGGAAAATATCAATATTTGGAAGAACATTCATTCATTCATAAGGAGTTTGTTGCGCCAATTCTTCTTCCCAGCTAAGCACTAGGAAGTGGTGAAGGGTGGGCGTTTTTGGGGGACTGTCTTATGTAATTTTGACGTTCGAAAAGCAGCAGCAGCAGCAGTTTTGATGCTCAGCCTGATTGGAATAAATGACTTTTAGTTTTAGTCATACCTTGTCCCTCTGGCAGACTGGTTCGTCAATTCTTATGGAGCAAGCTTTTCCACAGTGCGTTTCCTTAGCCATTAAGCTACCGAGTAGCTGGATAGCTCTCAGGTCCTTTAAAATTAATAAGAATACTATTATTTAAAAGACTTGATTGAATAAGAAGTAATACGGTAATTATTCAACCATGAATGGGCTGTTTCATCGAGGTTTTTTTTTAAAGTTTATTGTTGATTTTTGAAGATCATCCAAAGTAACAAAACTGGGTCTTGTTTGAAAGATTATTTAAGCAAAATAAAAATAAATTCATGTCTTAAATGAAATAAGGACCGCCACAATCCACACTGAACGTAGCAATCGCTTCCCGATTTTTCGTACACCATAAGAAGTTGTACGCCGGTGCGTATCTCATGGCCACTCACATCATAAGAACAGTTTTCTTCAGTTTTGTACACCGGTAGGAACACGACGTCGAAAGATGGTACTGTCAGCACGTTCATTCGGAGATTGTTCCGGACTGTGTGATCCTGAAATATAATTGATGTATTAGGAAAAATAATGGGGGATTTATGAACCGCCTTCTATAGCCCCAGTTTGTGAGTTCCAAAACCGAGAAAGATAATAAGAAACTAGTTAGTGTCTGAAGCTAAATCAGCATCTGTCGGTCTAGTCTTCTCTGATGCAGCCGAATATCAGTAAATTACATGGAGCAACTGCCAATCGGTCCACCACACCCCAGGTAGGTACTAGGTAACACTTGATAAGACCGGTTGTCAAACTTTCGGGCTTCTGACTATCCATAACGACTGTCAAAGATCTACGAATGACAGCTAGGATCGACTGGGAACTCGGTAAAACGTTTACCAGAATACCTATTAGGAAAAACACAAAATGATTGGTCTTCCTCACCAAGCTGCAAGTATAGGTTCCAACATTCCTAGGCTCAACGTTATGTATGGTGATGCTAACGCCATCTACATAAACGTTATCTTGCTTCAGCATTCTCTTTCTGTCCGTTTTCCACATGAACGTCCCGTCGCAGGTCCTAACAGGAGTGTGAACGCCGCAGTCCAGTGTAACCGAGTCTCCTAACATTACGAAAACCTCATCCTGGAAAACAAGATTATCATAATCATCTGCCTAGCCTTTTCCCAACTATGCTAGGGTCAGCTTCCAGTCTAGCCGGATGCTGCTGATTACCAGAATTATACATGGAGCGACTGCCTCACTAACCTCCACAACCTCGTTACTGGGTAACTTGGTACTTGGTTGGCTGGAAAAGTTAGATACTGACGCATCGGGAATAGGGATGGACCTAAGGATACTAACTTTCAGAAGACACAAACTTACCTCCGCAGGCATCAAAATTGGTATATTCCTCAATCCACGTTGCAAAGCTTCTAAATTGGCGGTTCTTTTGTTTCTCTTAACTATTTTATAAATACCATTGTCTCCTTTAGCGAATCTTTCAAACGAGTCAGTAGAATCATCTCCAAAATTCACGACGAAAGCATCATCATCAAAATTATGCTCATCGTTGATTCTATTATAGAAATGTAGTTTTAAAGATCTCTTTTTTCTGATCCAGTCCCATCTTTTTCCCTTTTTCTTCTTATAAGATATAGTAAAGATGGGGTCAACATTTTTATATTTGTAGCAAGTGATGTTTCTCACTAGGGTCTCAAATGTCTTAGCCGGTAACGACTTTTGGAGTTTCTGAATGTGGTCGTACGTGGCTTGGATGTCACAAATTTGACTTGGTTTGGTTGGCCGATGAGTATGACAGGCCTCTTGAAACAAAGCACGTGTGTTAGATTCGGGAAATATAAAACCACTACTTTTCTTTGTCGATCTGGGGAAGAAAAACAACTGTGAGATACAATGTGGTCAGTTGCTTCTCCTCCTTGCAATCGACCGAGGAGAAGACAGACAGCTATCGAAAATGCTTTTTTGTGGATTGTTCTCAGTCTTTTAAATTCTAGAAGGTGGTGAAGGGCGAGCATTTTTGGTGGCTGTCTTTTTATTGTCAACACTACTATTAACCCAGCTAGCACGGGCTATTTTCTTTCGCACACTGGATTTTCGACGTACTACTTCGCGCCGAGAGTTGGAAAAACAGTGTGTTTTTTTAACGCGCTGGGATGCGCTCTATTGCATTCTCAATGCTCGGCTCAATACCGAGATTAGAAAATGAAGTGTGCGAAAAAAAATCGGCCGTGCTACCTGGGCTTACCTCTATCTATTACAGGGTGTGCGCACTGCATCCGACCGTAATCCGAACCGAATCCGAATTCGAGATCCGAGTTTTCCCCTCGAGCCCTTGAGGGCTCTTCATTTCTTAGATTTGGAAGGGATCGTTATCAAATAAATGAGGGTTCAGTAAAACCGATTATGTTACGAGTACGGGTTGAAGATTGAGTTTCCTAACTATGCGTTTGTGCCGGAAAACATTCAACATGTAGATGTTTCGAAACTTATCACATGAAACAAATGCCATATCTCGTTTTGTTGAATTTGCGTTCGCATTGCACAAAACATGGGTAAACGTGCTGCAGGAGGCAACTGCAGGCGACGTGTCGCGGCGTCATGTCACGGCGACACGTCGCGGTGTCGTGTCGCTGCAGTAATGATTCCGAACCCGACCGCAGGCGGCAGCAGCTCGTATTCCAGTCGGTAGATAGAAGATAGAAAAACGTGTTATCGTTCGAGCGTTGGCGGCACTACTGGCCTGCGGTCGGGCTACACGTGTGGCCTGTCACACGCCCGTAGCTGCCAACGACGTGGAAGGTATTTCATAGAAATTCATAGAAACCGACTGGTTTCTATGAATTTCTATGGCAGGCGACGACATGTCGCTGTGACACGACTGTGTCACAGCGACATGTCGTCGCCTGCGGTTGCCTCTCGCGGTCAGGAGCGGAATGGTACCCTTATGTTTTAATACAGATCGGATTTGTTGTTAGGTGTGTTCGCACTGTCTAGCAACAATCAATCGTATCGTTGTAAACGGCCAAATGAGGTTTGTGTGAATAGACTATTCAACGCACAAATTTGCGCCCATGCACGTGGTGTCGTTGTGGTGTGTTTGTGGAACCTGTGGCCCTAAGCGAGACAATTTATAGGTTGATATTTATTAACATTTTTGTCATATATTTTTTTTTACCTGCTATGGCTCTTCTTGGTGAGGTTGGGTTTCCTTGTCTGTATGAGTTAATCCTCATTTTTCTATTTCTAATAAAATTTCCTTTTTTTCTTTCTTTCTTCACTTCTCGAATGTTTGACTTCTTCACTACCTTTGAATAATGAAAGTTACTAAACACCTAGATAACCGTCAGGTAGATGATATGTTGTTGGTTTGTTGTGTCAATGGGCTGTACCTGACAATAAAGAAATTAATATGGTTGGCCTAAAGGTGCTTGAGCGTTCACTTGCAACAGAACATCAAGCATTCACCGTTTTTAAATTTGTCAAACTGCCAAAAGTATAGAGCCAAATATCGCTACGAACATTTTCACGATAATTCTAGCGAACGCTATAGTTAATGCTCTAGGCATAGAGGAACGGCGGTGGAACAATGACAGATGGCTCGGCTCGGCAAAAACCTAGAAGCAAATTTTCTGTCCTTTCGCTAGAATGCTCGCTAGAACGCTCGAAAGAATGCTCGCTGAAACGCTCCCGTTTATTTTTCTGTAATGTAACATGCTCATTACAAGTAAATGCTCAAGTCTATCAGCACCTTAAGACGAAACTAAAACAGCTAGGAGTTTCGCTATATGACAGGGATTAGTGAACGGGTCCAACCATGTTAGATTTCGCCACTCGGCATCTTTTACTCGCCTCTGAATGATTTAAAAATTCAATGAAAGGAACAGATGAACGTTAATTCCTGTATAATTTAATAGCGTGAACGTGTCGTGTCAACGTGAAATGAAACAAAAATTTACGTTCAGTAGAATGAAGCGTCTGATATCGGTTTAATTAGTCATTCGGCGGGGCACCGTGCATCAGTGTGTCCATTGCTCCGTATACACGAATCTGTACGATATTTCTACTGCATCATTTTGGAATCACAAGGAAGTTTCATACTGCAATTGTTTTTAACCGAATGAAGACTGGAATGTTGATGTGTGATCCCGAGTTTTTACGAACGGGGCCCACGTTGGCTCGCCAGCTAAGAACCAAGCGAAGCTCCTACCTGTGTGACTTCAACCTAAGCGTTTACCTAAGCGATGAGAAGAGCAGAGACGCCTTAGAATCGCCAATTATTTATGTGGTTTTTGCAGTTGAAGATGGCGGGAAGCTTGGCTCCTTCCGATAGAACTCGTCCATTTTATCAGCGATTGGGAATGGCAGAGGGAGGCCCTGCAGGGGAAAAATACAGGCTAAGTAGAGATAGTCAGAACATATATAAAGTTCGTGTTGGTTGATTTAAGCTGTCTCTGCTCCATTTCGCTTTGGTAAACACGCAGTCTTAATTTAAAAAACGTCGCGTATTACGCGGCGACGACGACATAGTAAAGCATACAAAGTTTCGCTGCAACTAGTCGACTGGCACGTCGTACAAACAGTTGTTCGTAACAGCCAAGTGCGTAATGTGTATTGGGTTACGATAGGTACTTGGACACTACGGCCAGTGGCTGTGGTCGTGGCCGACGCAGCCGTGCGCGAGATTCCTAAACACATCGCTCATTAAATTCGAATCCCTCAGCACCAATTATTCGGACACCATGCTTAGCAGTTTCTTCTCTGTATGAGATTAAGCCATTTTTAAGTGGACCATAATTTAATTCTTATTAAATATGTTTATCTCCCTAAAAACTGACCTTTTTCTTGTTGTTTACAACTTTGATGCCAATTTTGTTGACTATCTTATTCAGCAGGCTCTCGGGTTCTTTGGTAGTCTTGTCAAGGTCTGAACCTCCCTCGTATTTCACCTCTGCGGGAGGCTTCGTTTTGGGCGTCAATTTTAGTGGTGGTCTGGAAATGGAGAATTAAATTATGTAGGCTGCATTGGACGAATAAAAAATATTGAGGAAGTAAATTCTTCTGATTTAATTATGATCCTCTTTATATAGATATGTTCAGGAAAAGCCGCTCGAATTGTGACGAGTCTACCCGAGGGTAGATGCCGAACAGAAATTGCCAATTAACACAAGCAGAATGTGTAGTATTTGCTTCGGGTCGGCATTGTTATTCAACAAATACTGCAGGATCAAATGTGCCGACCCGAATACGTGTTTGACACTGGCACCCTTTAAATGGAGCGGCGGCCTATCTGAACTCCACAACCCAGTTACTGGGTAACATGATCATCATCTGACCAGCCTTTTCCGACCACTGGGTTACTGGATAAATAAATTCTGGTGTTTTACAAATACAATATTGTAAAGCACCAGAATTCCTGCGTTCCGCGGTTTTTTTTTAAATTCTAGTTTTTTAATTCATATTCTTTATGGCACCTATTTAGGTCATAAGCTATCCGAATATCAAAACATAATTGGCCTAGGCCTTAAGGGGTAGGCGTGAGGCGGGGAGAGGGGCCAGATTAGTGGCTAACCACAAGAAAAGAAGATGCTTACTTGACAGATTCAACTTTGGCAGCAGTCACAATACTCCGTTTGATATCACTCTCTTCACTATGTCTGTCACCGCCGTATGCTACCCGGTCCCACTCATCATTTAGATTATTAGTTTCAAATTGGATAATAGACAGTAACAGATTCCTATACTCCTCTTTATCGTTCAAGGTTTCACTGGCGATAGCATTGTCATAATCATTGATAATTAATATGGTAGGATTCTGAGTGGCGTTTTGTGCAGATTCCTCATTTACATTAATATCAGACACGATGTCTGTAATACCAGAAGAAGTTAATTCTGTACTAAGTTCGGTAGTAATCTGTGTCGGTGTCTCAGTTGTCTGTTTAGGAATCTGTGAAGTCTGTTCCTTTTTGAACATTAACAGTGTCGCCGCTTTTAGTTTTTTTATAAAACCTAATTTCTGTTTTGCCTTGTTGCCAAAAATTGGCGTAGATTCCGATTTATCATAACTTTTTGGTACAATTGTTGTTGCTAGACTTGTGTTATTTGTTTGAACAGAATAAGTTGTAGCTAAAGTATGATCCGTTACTGCTGGCATTTCTGTGGTCATTTCAAAGGTTGTTACGTTGTCCGACATCTTTGCTGCAATTATTAAAATATTGTCCATTGTAGCATTCTTGGTGGTTGATGCAGTTTTTTGAGTTACCAATTTGACCCTTTTTTTCATAATCGTAAAATCCTCAAACATTTTGTCATGAGTCGAGTTAACCTTTGGAGGTACAGTATAAGTTGTCGCCTTGTCTTTTGACCATGCTTTGTCCATTTTTTGTTTGACTTTATCTACAATCGTCAATGATAATTTCTTTGGTTTGTCTTCTGATACTGGTTTATCTTGTGATTCTGCTTTATCGATCACAGTTTCGGTGGTTAGCAACATTGTTGTTTGGTTGGAATTGTTATTCAAAGCTTCAACGCCTTGCAGACTTTCAAACAACTGTAACATTTGATGTATGTTCCGGCTCAAGCTGTCTGTGGTTGTTTCTATGTCGCGTTGATTCCTCTCGGGAGCAGTTTGAACAGTCGTGTCTACCGTGTTGATAGCTAAATCATTATTGCTTGTAATTTCAGTTAGATTTGCTCCCGTCGTTGCTTCTTTTTGAACAACCGCGATTTCTATATTTGGTGTATCTTTGATGGAATCTCTAGCTAAGCGAGGTTCATTTGTGCCCGATTTTAGGTAGTCATACCAAAACGCACCACCGCCATCCGATATCAATGGTGTTCCCACCTGGTTATCAACCTGACGCTTATAATTTATCTTTGATCCTTTGTTAAACTCGAAATACGATAACAGTTTCGACTTTTTGCTCTTTCGCGGAAAAAGCTTTTTTAATCCTTTATGTTTCTTTTGTTTGGTTTCTTCAAGATCAAAATCGAGTAAATGATCGTCGAGTCGGGGGGATTCCTGGGACGTCGTCATCTCAGACAACATATGTTCATATGTTCTTGTTGTCGTAGATTCAGGCTTGCAAATTATATTAACATTAATATTATCGAGAGAATACACGTTTTTTATCAACTTCTTCGGAGTAGTGTTCGGGTTGTTCGAGTCAGAACGCTTATTCAAACGATTGGTTATAATACAGTGATTCATGAATTGAAGAAACTTATCGCCATTCTCTTTTAACTTGTCACTGTAGCAAACTTTCAACGCAATCGTTTTATTTAAGTCTTCTGCGAGGACTGCTAGATCATTAACCAGTCGGGACATACTGTGTTCCTTTTTGGTCTTAGCAATTTTAGTAAATTGTCTTTTATCAATTGAACAAGTTGCGAAAGTCTTGCATAATCTTCCTTGGCACTTTCCTTTCACTCTTTTGTAATAATCAGATAAGCTTTTGTCGATTTTGTTAACTGAGTCTCTCAATTTCTGGCCCCCTATCGGGTTCATCCAAAAGAACGTTTGTATCTCAGTACAATGGTCGGCCATGTACCGCCCAATGTTGTCAAATTCAAATATGAGTTCATCTATGACGGCATCGCTAGCTGCGCAGGCCCTGCACATAGTTTTGTTAGTTTTGCATTTACAGTTGCAGACTCTGTCATGGCCAAAAAATTTCCTGATTGCCTCCCAGTCTATGCGTCTCTTAAAAATATATTTTTCGGCATTTCTCTTTCTTCTCTCCTTCTTTTCTGTTAGCTTGCGAGACTTCCAAGCAGATCGAGCCGATCTTAAGTTCTTGTTATTAACGTCTTTGCTAACTCTCGACATATTCTCATACATTTCTATCAACTGTTGGTTCACTGCTGCGACAAACTCCTTGCTGAGCGTCACTTTGGCCAAACTTTTCAAACTCGTAGTTTCTTCCCTGTTGTCAGTTGGCTTTGACTCCGTCATACTGACTGTAGTTGCGGCCGGCGACTGTCGTGCCTTTAAATCGGACAAATTAATTTGACCTAAGACCGGTTTCAGCGCAAACCCATCTTTGGGTTTATCGATTAGCAGATACATTCCTGGGGAAAGACCATCATCGGTGGAAATAATGCTGCTACTCGGTTTGGTGGATGTGGGCGCTATGGTGCCTTCGAAAGAATGGACTTGGTATTCTAAATCTACAGGCGTTGACATCTTCGCGGAGAAGATTTTCCGTACTCTGACAGAACCGGGACCACCTGGGGATCTTTTCTTCCCAGGTTTGAAATCGAAAGGTATTGCGATGTGCACTTGTATAGAGTTTGTGCTACCATTCACTTTTATAGGCTTGGTCGCGCAAGGTTGCAAGATAATGTTGCTATTACCGACTCCGTTGGGCAAATTGTCTTCGTAGCTGAGCGTGTTCTTCATGAGGTCTACGATCACTTCCAGTGCAGCCACGTCCTTGGCTGTGAAAGTGTTGAGCTGGGCCTCCCGTTTGATGTCACAATGTAAGACGCTCTCGCGTTTTCCACAGCCGCAGGGCGGGTCACAGGGCGTCTGTGTAGTGTTCCGACATGGACACTTCATTGGTCCCAATTCGTAGTACAGCTGCAGAATAAAAGGGGCCTTTACATCACATTTACTAATTAATATAGTGGCGTTACTGGCTCTTAATATTTCACTAGCTTTTGCCAGCGGCTTCAAACGCGTAACAGTAAAAAAAAAAAAAAAAATATAAAATACGCACTACCGGGATAAAAGATACCCTATGTCCTAATTCTGGGCATGCTCTACCCGTGTGCCAAATTCATCGAAATCCGTTCTACCGCTAAGGCGTGTTTGATTAGCAATTATTCAAATACACAAACTTATAGACTTCTCATCGAAAACCTACCAAGATTTTCTTTCTGGCGACAAATAACCAAAAAGGAGGTTATCTTAGCTGGCCTTTTCAGTGTTGTAAAAGAATTCCAAATATAAAGGAGAATGAGCTGCCCTGAAGCCCAATAGCGTAATAAATCATATTATTTTGTGCTGTAATTAGGAAATGATTTCGCGTCTCATTCAATATGTTCGGAGCTGAGTGTCACCGCGCCATTTTGACTGTCCGTACATTTTGACTATATGATTGAAAGAATTTATTATAAAGTGGGAGATAGACATGCAACCTTAAAGTACGCGGTTTTTAAGTTCGCGAACTTACTCGGCTCATCATTGGTGACACATGTGAAGCTTTCTCATACTGTATCGCGATGTTATAGAAATTTCGAAACCAAACTCTGCAAACATTACACAAACGTCGATTTGAAAATGGCGGCTCGCGACTCGCGGCGATGTCAGACGTACGAAACTACGAATCAACGGGCTACGAGCAAAATTTCATAACTGTTGGATAGCCGAAGAACTTACTCAGCGGTTTTAAAGTACGCGTGCTTAGTATGACACACGGGCGAGAATAGTCGCAGAGTCAGTACGCGTACTTGCTCGCACGTCTATCACCCCTTTAAGGGTAACCGATGAAGACAGTTCAACTGATGATAATTTTTCTGGATCATCCAGTGATGAAAGTGAATAAAAATGTTCCAAATTTTGTGAATTTATGTATTCACCCTGTATATTATCTCGCTCGGCAGTACCGAATTATACCGAGCCTTGCTCGGCTCGGTATGATTCGGATTCGGTGTGACATCTTTAATTTATTTGGTGGTGGTACTGCCTAGCCGGACACAGACCATTAATATATTTAAAATAAACTTACCTGATCATTATATGTATCAGGCTCGAAATATAGATCGCAATTAGAGATGTGATGATTAGATTTACATTTTTGGGGTTTAAAGCTCGCAGGTGTTACATCTTCCCATTCATCTTGACACGGCGGCGTAGAAATCTAACAACAAATCGAAATTAGTGAGCTGTTCTATTGTGAATAAGCAAGAGGAAGGAGAAAAATATTCGGTAGCAGCAAAACAACATGTCTTCAAACTGTTTCACTTTTCTGCCCCAGTAAAATGAAACAGTTTGAAACAGAAAAACAAAAAAACAGTTTTGACCGAATTTGACTCCCACAGAGCAGGAAACGCCTCGGTAACCACTGCTAGAGGCGGCATTATGAACACTTACTCATACAAACCAAGCGTGCTCGGACTAGAAACTGACCGGCTTTTAAATCGGTCCGTGACAAAAGTTGTGCGTGCAATGCACTTTCGGTGACACGCATTTTATCTCATCTCATACACTGCCGGCGCGGAGATTCCGTGCTCAGTGTGGGCTCCAGAAACTGACTCCGCGGCCAGTTGAGGATTAAGTTAATTTAGCGTTTACGTCAGATTCGATTAGAACGAATTTCAATGATGTTTTTTTTTAAATGAAAACAAGGAAATAATAAAAAATCTGGTGTAAGTAATAAATAAATTATAATAAAATTGTTTATTTATTCAAATAATAAAAGAATATAATTGGATTGGTTATTTTTTATTTAATTGGATCATGAAAATATGAAATGTTGTCAATTTGCACTCTGTAAAGATCGGTAACGAGTGCTATACATTTGGTCAGTTCGGCCGATTGCCGGGCGGCAGAATCGAATATAATGTAGAATATGTTCGGGAAAAGCCACTCGGCTTAGCTAGGATTGTGTCAAACCGACCCGAACATGATTAATTTGATTCGAGGGTAGATGCCGAACGAAGTGTACTTATTGGGACGAGTCGAATGAAAGCCGAATATGTAGACTGCTACATATTCGGCTTTCATTCGACACGTCTGACTCGTCAGAATAACAAAGCCGAACTGAAGCAATTACTACTGAGTAATTGCTTCAGTTCGGCTTTGTTATTCTACAAATACTGCCCAATCAAACGTGCCAACCCGAGCAAGCGTGCAGCACACCTAAGATTGACGGCAAAATATTATAAGATTACGAACCTGTTCAGAAGAGCAGTCTGGTTTGCACGATACGCGAAATCCTTCATTGTCGTTTCCACTCCCTAGCGCCAGTTGTATCGTCTTGGTTACAGCATGATTTAATACTTTGTCTGTGGAAAACATATCATTACGCCATTCATATCGCATATCTGAAGTAGGTATAGTCCACCCTCCATGTTACAGGGCACGGGCCTATTGCCATCATCCGAGCTAAGATCCAGACGCCGTAGTCTGGATTTGCGTTGCACTTACAATCCGAAGAATTTTGTAGGATATTACTAATCCATTGGAAACGAATTTTTCAAACCTTATGGGTTTGAAAAATTTGTCTGCTCGACAACGTAAATAACGTATAGAACGTAGTTGAACTGTCAAAATGGAAGGCCCATTGTTACTGTATTACGCAATGACCCTGCTGGTTGCAATGAACACTTCGCCCGACCTGGGGATCCCCATGCCAATCGGGCCTCATGCTCAGCAGCCGCATTTGCAACCGCTAGAGTAACAAGGCAGTCATCTGTGGGTATATTGATTGTTATACCAGTTTCAAAATCAGCAAACTTGCCATGTTATGGGCATGTGATAACGAGAAATTAGGATCATGTAATACGGAAATTTTATGCATGAATGTAGATGCTTATAAAAGTAGAGGAAGACAAAAGAAACTTGCAATAACCTACACTTAGTAAAACTAGGTTAAATGCCAGCCGTTTGATTATAGCGCACGACGATTGCAAGTCAGTCGCTGCCCGCGCTATGATGCTATAATATAGCGGCGCGATATTTATAGCGTAGAGCTTACGTTTCCCAGGAAAGCAGTTCCGTCATATTATAACCGCTGTCATGACAATCTGCCATTTTCACCAGTATTTGACGTAATGGTGTCAAAAACGCTCCACGCGACCGTGCGTTTTGACAGCACCGCTTTCTTAGCCTTTAACTGTGAGACGATTTTAGGAACGCTGTCTAAAAATAATGCACTCTACGTGTTGCGTGAAAGTAGCGAACGCTATATTTTGTGTTTATTTGTTCTATTAACTTTATATTATAAAACTATACTCGTGGCTAAGTAATAACAGCCGCATGGGTCGATCCATCAGGTTAAGCTACGCTTGCCGGGGTTGGTCCGTGGATGGGTGACCATCTTTACATACCGAGACTCCTCCGTGCCTCGGAAAGCACGTTAAGCCGTTGGTCCCGGCTGTTATTCGTGGATCTTTGACAGATGTTATGGGTTCGTCAGAAGCCCGAAAGTCTGACACTAGTTTTACCACGGGGTATCGTATAAAGCTTTGTGCAGACTAGAGCGACGCGACACCGGTTATTGTTATACCGTCAAGTTGTCTTAGAAATTGTATTGTTCGAGTCGCGTCGCGCCGTCGCGCCGCGCTGGTGTGTACGAGCCTTTACTCAGTTGTGGAGGTCAGATAGGCAGTCGCTCCATGTAAAATACTGGTATTCAGCTGCATCCAGTTAGACTGGAAGCCGACCCCAACATAGTTGGGAAAAAGCTAAGCAGATAGATTGATATTAAATTAATCACCACTACTCACATGGGTCTGGTGAATCGGGAAGTGTAACACAGGTGCGTTTTGGCTTACACTTCGAGCTCTGGGTCGTGGCATTCGGACTATGCATTGTGGCGTTCGTTCGCTTGGTGGTCGCAGAATTTTTTTTCATTAAACCTTTGAATCCATTTTGTAGAACTGAAAATTTATTTAAAAAATCACCCTTGAGCTCATATAAGAGCGACACTTCTGCTGAAATTATAGTGACGCTTACGGCCCGCGTCAATAGTTAGTGCAGCTCGAACTGAAACATAATATAATAGTAGTTTAAGAAACTGTTGCATAATACCTACTTATGTGCAGTTTCATACACTACTTTATCTACTCACATTGGGATTGAACCTGCTAAAATAATAAAAGATCAAAGTTAAAGATCAAGAAAGTTAATGAAAAATTCCCACAAAATTTAGTACAACTTCACGTATTAATGGCGCCTGCACTAATTCCAATATTACGATAGGAGAGTAGATAATAGTACATTATGATACTAGTGTGCTGTATTGGTCATTACCCACAAGGCGATATTTTCTTCGATAATGTATCCGAGTGGGTAATGATCAATGCACACGCGTTTCATACGACGTTTTTCAACAAACTTGCGAGGAAAAAACAGACTTGTTGTAAAAACTTATGCTACAATAACGTAACTATAGAGATGATATATTTGGATTTATAAAGTTCAACTGACCTTTGTTGCCTGGTACCGAACCGAAGCTTCTTTTAAAAACTTTTGTACGTCGGTTGGTGACAATACTTTAGATTTCGTATTTTTTATAATAACAAAAACGATAACAAATATTTACGGAAAATGGCGCGCTGGTTTTATTTTTCCGCTAGCGATGCGCGCGCAGGTGTAAATAAAGGCACAGGCAAAACCGCTGAGCAGCCTATATAAAAATATAATAAACACAAAATAATAATTTGAATACGCAAATTAAGATTAATATGTACCTAGTGAAAAATATATAATTTGATGAAATATTATGTTAATGTATCATATTTTATTTATTTACACAGTAGGCATAAAAAAGGCAAGAGTACCCACTCGTATTTAATTAAGAAAAAAGGAAGGTTGAATAAATTAAAATGCACATTAAAATTGGAATAATTACTAAAATTTAAAGTAGTTTCTTATTATTACTAATAATAATCAACTTGTGAAGCGATATTTATTTCCTGTGTATCGAGTATGTTTTCGCAAGGAGGTTGTATACCATTGAGATGGAGGTCGCATAGGGTCGTGTTCTAAATTCAAACACCAAAATAGTGATTTTTTTAAAGAGTAACTAACGGTGGAGTTTCTTGCCCATTCTTCTCCATACGAAAACTACCTTTTGGAAGGGGCGACTAGAATCAATTAAATTTTTTGTAAAATTTGAAGTTCAAAAGTGCCTTACAAGGGCCTATTTGAAATCAATGATTTGACTTGACTTTGAATTTGATTAAAAGTGCTTTTTATTCACTGAAAACAATGAATAAAATAAGCTTTTAATCACTATTTTGGTGTTTGAATTTAGAACACACCAATATATTCGACCTCCGTCTCAATTCTATACAACGTCCTTGCGAAAACCTACTCGATACACAGTAAATAAATATCGCTTCACAAGTTGACTATCATAATAACAATAATAAGAAAATTACTTTTAATTTTAATAATTGTTCCAATTTTAATTAATTAATTAATTCAACCTTCCTTATTTCTTCATTAAA
Organism: Agrochola circellaris; assembly: GCA_914767755.1. Taxonomy (NCBI): domain Eukaryota; kingdom Metazoa; phylum Arthropoda; class Insecta; order Lepidoptera; family Noctuidae; genus Agrochola; species Agrochola circellaris. The sequence goes on from OU611867.1 coordinate 11,344,304, forward strand.
TGTCTATTTTCGCTTAAATCTTTCTTTTTCTCGTAGTCATGGTATAAAGTATAGTATGCAACTCTTGAATAAAACAGATTTATTTGCATAATATAGGTACATACTATTTTTCTATTACGATAAAGGGCTAATCCAAGAAGTGTTAATATCACAAAGGAGTTTCCATCAACTTTTGTAATGGCACGTTAGCGGGGGATAGCAGCAGCGCTCTAGCGCATGCGCGGTGATGCTGGGCGCAGGCGCCATTCATACGTGAAGTTGTACTGTATTTCGTGGGAATTATTTATTCTTGATCTTTTATTTACTAGGTTCAATCCCAATAATAATAATAATAATAATAAAGTTTATTCAAAAAATAATGTAGTACAGTAAAAACATTTTTCGTAATTCTATGTAATAGTTCACAAGTGTTACATGCCTGAACTAGGACATCCTGTGTTTCAGGCGAGAAAAGGTAAAACATTATATCTAAATAATCACAGTAATCACATCATATACAAAAGGTAAATTAGTCAACTAATAGGTATGTAGAAGAGGTGTAAACAGTATAAAAATCTTACCTGCTAAAATCTTAGTATATTAATTTAAGCTAACTAATCATAATAAAAAGTGCAATTAATATTTATTTAAGTACAACTAATAACTTCTCTGTATCTTCATAGGACAAATTTTGTAATGTTTCCTTCAGAGTTTTCTTGCAATTTACAAAATTTTGGGAATAAATTTTTGCTTTTGCATTAAGTCTGTTATAGAGTAGTGGTCCCAGAAAAACAAAAAATTTGGCTGTAAAAGCATGTTTTGTGCTTTTTGTGGGACAAACTATATCTTTCCGTCTCTTTTTAATAAGTTCAGTGCTGAAGCGGAGGGCTGCGTGTTGTTTTAGTACAATGCTCATTATGAATAACTGCCTGACTGTTAGTACTTCACAATTTTTATAGAGCTGGTTAGTGGGAAAAAGGAAAGGGCGGCACGTAGACACCTTGAGAATCGCTCTTTGAGCTCTTTCGACTTGTATTAATAAAGTTTTACCTGCTCCACCCCATGAGGTAATGCAGTATGTCAAAATTGACTGACATAGAGCAAAGTAAACAGTTTGCTTAATTATTTTTGGATCCGCAATATGTCGCAGCTGCTTAAATACAAATATGAGCTTACGAACTCTATTATTTAAGACTTCTATATGTTGTTTGAAAGTAAGGGTCTCGTCTAATATAACACCTAGGTATTTTATTTGGTTAGTCTTATTAATATTAGGACACTTTAACGGGCATTCTGCGGGGACTGTGCAACAATGAGCATATAGCGTCGAGGAGTAATCGGAAGTTGGTTTGCGCATGGAAAATTTTATATAGTTTGTTTTATCCGTATTTAGGGTTAATGTGTTATGTTGAAGCCATTTATTTACAATATTGAAGCCGTTTTGCGCAAGCTTGTGAACTTCATGTTCCGATTCAGCCGCAAAAAGAAGAGCAGTGTCATCAGCGTAAGATATTACTGTACCGTGCTGTAGTTTAAGATTACAAAGGTCGTTTATGTATATCAAAAACATAGTGGGTCCTAATACACTTCCTTGGGGAACACCAAAAGACGTGTTTTTTTGGTCTGCGCTGAGGACATTGCCAATCTTAACGCATTGAGTACGGTCTTCTAGGTAACTTTTGAAAAGTTTGAGCTGGATACCTCTTATACCTACTGTCTCAAGCTTGCGCAATAGAGTAGGGATACATACTGTGTCAAAAGCTTTGGCAAGGTCCAGGAAAATACCTACTGTATGGTTACCCTTGTCAAGTTTTTGTGCTAGAAAATCAGTTAGATGATGTACGGCATCGGCAGTTGAAATTTTAGGTCTAAAACCAAACTGTCGATCCGATAAAATTGATTTGTCCTCTAGGTATTTGAACAACCTTTTATTTATAATTTTTTCCAATATTTTGGACATACAAGGCAATAGAGAAATAGGTCTATAATTTGTTACTTGTTCTTTACTGCCTGATTTATGAACAGGGATGATAACTGCTTTTTTGAGACACTCAGGGAAAATGCCCAAGGATAAACACATACGAAAAATGTAAGTCAGTGGAGGTACTAAAATATTTCTGAAATGTTTAATAATTTTATTTGATATTTCATCCCAACCAACTGCGCATTCATCTCTCAATGACATGATTATATTTTCTACTTCTGTCTCATCAGTATCTAGTAAGGCAAAAGATGATAGAGTGGAGTTACCCGTGGTAGAAAAGTTCACTAAATAAGGAGATTGATCCCGGTTATTTTTTTCCGCCAATGCCGCAATGTACGAGAGTAGATAAAGTAGTGTATGAAACTGCAAATAACTAGGTATTAAAACACTCGTGTGATACTATTAAACGCACACGCTCGTATTTTAATACCCCTCATTATGTAACAGTTTCATAAACTACTATTACAGCATGCATGGGTCAGGGGGCCTACTCCCTAAGTGAAATCCGTAGTTTCGGCCGTCGTTACGGGAGATTCGCTCTCCTTCTTGCTTACGGTAAGTCTGTAAGTGAGACGGAGAAAAAAGCGCCCGTAACGGTTACGGTTAGGGAGTAGGCCCCCAGACGAGTAACAATTGAAAAAGTGAGTCGATACACACATATACATTACAAAATAATCAGCCCCTTTCGTGAGCGGAAAATGTCGAAAGCCTCGTGCAGACTAGCGCGATGCGACGACGTGACGCGACTCGAACAATACAATTTCTAAGAAAACTTTACTGTATAACAATAACCAGTGTCGTGTCGCGCTAGTCTGCACGTAGCTTTAAACGCAAAATGTAACTTCCGCAAAATGTCCTTTACGCAGAATGTCAATTTCGCAGAATACACACAATACAATCTAGTGCACCTTTGAAGCATAAAAAGTACTCACGAGCAGAAAACTTAAACAGCCTCCTTCGTCGGTCCTTTTCAAGGCCAGAGGGAGGTTTCTTCTTGTGTTTGTCTTTGGTTGGTTTGCTAGGGCTTGCGGTTGGTTTCAGCTGCTTCAGGTTGTAGACCAGAGAACCCGGCTGAGGTGTTAACGCAAGCGTAGGTGCATGCTTAGTTGCATGCTTAGTTGCAGGCTTCGTTGTAGGTACCGTTGTAGGCTTCGTTGAAGGCATAGTTGTATGCTTCGTTGCAGGCTTAGTTGCAGGCTTAGTTGCAGGTTTAGTTGAAGGCCTAGCAGGGGCGACAGTTTCACACATCCTCATTCCTACCGGCTTCCCTTTGGAACAAATAATCTACTTACTTGAGTTTACTATTACTATCTATCCTAAATCGCTAATACAGTTTACATTTTTTGTCTCAACTAAGAATCCCGACGACACTAGCGCCAATAAGCCGCACGTGGTGTGTCAGAATACAGTAACGGACCACACTACTTCGGGCACACTTCGGTGGCAGTCGGAAGGTCCGAAACAACGCTAGTTACGGTGCGTGAGCGAGTTATTACCGGGACAGAAAGAGGAAAAAAAAAGCGAGAACGAATGAGGTGTTGTAAAATTTCGTAGATTTGCAAATATTTTTATACCATTCCTCCTCTAAAAAGCTTATTTTATTCACTGAAAACAGTGAATAAAAAGCTCTTTTAATCACTATTTTGGTGTTTGATTTTAGAACACACCAATATATTCGACCTCCATCTAAATGCTATACAACCTCCTTGCGAAAAAATACTCGATACACAGGAAATATATAGCGCTTCACAAGTTGACTATCCTAATAACAATAATAAGAAAATTACTCGTAATTTTAGTAATTGTTTCAATTGTAATGTACATTTTAATTAATTTAACTTTCCTTTTTTCTTAATTAAATGTCTATTTTCCCTTAAATCTTTCTTTTTCTCGTAGTCATGGTATAAAGTATAGTATGCAACTCTTGAATAAAACGGATTTATATCGAGGGCCATGAATTACTCGCGTCGCTCAGGATTCTAACACTTGAATCGTCATGAATCACTCCCTGCGGTCGTGATTCAGTCGTTAGAATCCTTCACTTGCTCGTGATTCATCTATGGCCCTCGCTTTAAATCCGTCTTTTATTCACTAATTGCATAATATACTATATTGTGTTCACTTGTTGACAGATAAATTAACTTTTATTTCGTTTTCTTTTGCATTTGATTAGTTAGTTACAATTCTCAACATCATTTTAAAATCTATAGTAGGTACCAATTACAGCTGAAATTGTTTTTGCGTGATTTGTGCCATACAGTGATAATATTTTGATTACGTGAATTTGTTTGAAGTGGTTTAAAACGCTGTCATTTCTATATGAATAGAGAGCTATTAGTAACGTTCCATTTCGTAGATTTGTTTGCCTGTAATGAGCGTTGGCTTATTAAGAAACCTAAAATACGTACTTAGTGTGGTCTTTCAAAATTTTGTGGAACAGGAGCGTATTAACCGGCTATGCTTGGCATATTATGTCCAACCAGCAGTTTCTTTTACGTTTCAAATATTATGTAAAACGTAAAAGAAATGTAACATAAGTTCAAACGACCATGCCGTCCAAACAACTACCTATATGAAATGCAACATGCAATGTACCTACCTCAAATTCAAAACAAATTCGCCATGTTGTTGTAACATTTCTTTTACGTTTCACATCTGTGTGGGTGCCCACGTAACGATAAACAAGAGTTAATACGCCGTTCAAAATGTGTTGAAGAATTGGTGACTAATCTGACTATTGAATTTTGCGTCAATGTGGCAAAAATACCACTATATTTTGTGGACTTGACTCTAGCGAAATTTTGGAATAAGTACTTTGAGAGCATAAATCACAACAGCCGATCGATTCTGTAAAAATATCACCGTGATACTTAGGTGAAGTGAGCTGTCAATCGTGCTAATCCCTAGCATCCTGCGGGTCGATTTGTGACAGTGACAGCTCACTTCACGCTCACTTCACCTAAGTTTCACGTTGATATTTTTACAGAATCGACCGACAGGCTACGCCCATTCACCTTTACTGTTTAAAAAGTATATTTTATATATCGTTGGGTCGACTTTCTGCTCTCGATTCTAAGAAGTATGAATTAGGTAAAAAACTATAGTTAGGGCTTTTATAATACCTTTGGTGGTGGCGGTTGCGGCGGTTGTGAAAAACTGAGACCGTATTGCTGACAGGGTCACCGCATCCTCAATATAAGACATGGTTACCCCCAAGTCCGCACCATCCAACATGGTCACTACATCCTCTATATCCGAAATTGGTTCATTAAGCCCCGACCCGGAGACTTTAATGGTTTTGTCCACTGCTGATGTGAATGGCTTCTCATGCCGATTCTCGGAGACTAAAGCGGTGCAAATCACTGCTGAAGGCAAGTGTTTCTCATCCCGCATCCCGAAGTCATCAGTGGTGATGTCCAGTGTTGTTAATATCATCGGCGTCTTGAAGTACCATGTAGACTTGGTCGATCCTTCATCAGGCTTAGGTCTTCGTTCTAGAAAGGTGTAATGCTTATGATTTTTATGTGGCGCTTCTCTCCACCAAACTATTCGAACGAAACTTTGATGTTAACTAACTGAGCGCGATAGTAGTGCTGCAGAAGCAAATGCCTTGACATTATAAGAACAGCCGTGCGACAGCAGCGCGGCGGTCGCGCCGCAGTATAGATCAGTGCGAGGCACTTCATTTCAAAAATGGACCCCGACGGGGTTTCAATTTCATTAATAAATCGTTTATTTATTTGTTTATATATACTTTATTGTACACCAGATTAAACATTACATAAAGAAAAAGTAATACACTATAAAATATACAATGGGCGGCCTTATCGCTTACTGCGATCTCTTCCAGGCAACCTTGGAATGGACAGTGATTTTCTGGACAAAAAATGGGGTTGTCTTCGGTGCAAATAAAAGGTATATAAGTACAGTACAGTAGGCGAATTTGGATTGACACCAACTGTCATGGCAACAACTAGCTCCAGAGTTTTTAAGTTTTAAAATAGTTAAAGTTAATGATTATGTGCAAACTAGTTATCAGTGCATGTAAAAACATCTGATAAGTACGTACCAGTGTTATCCAGTGCTAAAACCTAGTTATAAACTAATAAACTAATGTTGAAATAAAAGTGCTTGAGTGACATTTAAACTTTCAATACGCAGTAAGTACAGTGGCGAAAACAATTTTTAAGTGTGTGTAAAACATTAACTATGAACTACAATTAATAAAACGAAAACTATGCTATTAATAAAGGCATACAGTTTATAAATATGTTTTAAGAAAGACAAATCACGAAACTTAGAATATAAAAACAAAATAAACCAACAACTGGCGGTAGAAGTAAATCTCACGACGAAAACAAAAGTGGTAAACTTAACGGACACTAATGTGTGGAATACGATCATCAATTTCGCATCCAATCTGTAAGGCCTCACAGTCAAGTGAGGTAAGAAGCTACACCGTTCAATCGCAGCGCACCGCGTTCGATCCCGACACTCGCCAAGCTCTTTTTGTTGTATTTGTTTCGATATTTCTTCAACATGAATAATAGTTATTCTAATATAAATATGACAACCCGGATTAACCACAAGGCAAAAAGTAATAATTCAAACATCGATTTGGCAACAGAAGCGAATCATGACTCATTGATTAGCTATTCGAGCTTACCAAACCTATCCATAGACTACGACCAAGTAACTCAATTAAAAACTGAATTACAAGAACTCCGCTGTCAACTGAACACTGCACATCAGGAAATTGAGATCTTATTATCTGAGAAATATGAACTATCTTCGAAATTGGAAACATATGAAAAGAAAATGAAACTATTCAAATCGGTTGGAATTGATGATTTAAATCTAAGCAACAACAGTGTTAAACTTATGTCTACGCCTATACAAAAGAAAACCAAAATAACACCGTGCTCAAAAGGTCTAATAAATCAGAATTTAAAGCAGCAAGTAGACCGAGTAACTACTTTCCAGCCAAATATGAACGAGAGAATGCAACCATTAAAAACACCCATACGAAATGAAGAGCAAATAACGTTAGAAAGAAAGATAAGTAAACAAGAGTCCCAATCTGATAAAACCAGGGGAATACCCTACAAAGGAAATAAAAGAAACATTTGTATTTTGAGCTCCAACAATAAAAATAAAGTCTTAAAGATAGCAGAAAATACCTTTTCAAATTATAACATCTGCCACTATTTGACGCCGAATTGTGGGGTAAAGAAACTTATTGAAGATATTGATCTAAAGTTAAAGAACTACTCAATGAATGACTACTGTCTGATTTTTATTGGTGACGAGGACTTCAGACGCACTAACGACTACATCGACCTAACCATTACGATACGTGAAACTCTCTTGAAAGTACAACATACAAATGTGGTAATCTGTGCACCTACTTTTAAACTAAATAACTATTCTGTGATGTTTAACGGCAGAATTGAATCTTTTAACAGTTTGTTGTATCTAGATGCATGTACCTATAACTACGCATATTTGTTTGATTCCAATTTTTATTTATCATACGACTATAAAATGTTTTGGGTAAGAAGGGGACATGTTAATAATGAAGGTTTGACGAGTATGTTTTTCAATATAAAATTGATGATTAATGAATTTAGTAATGTCAATAACGGAGAGTGTAGTGAGACGTACCACCGCTCACTTTCGTTATCTAAAGATGAAAATCAAGGACAACTGTTTTTTCTCGAATAACTATCTAAAAATTTTGCACCAAAATATTGCAGGCTTGATTAAAAAGTCTAATGTCCTCACAGTATGTTTAGATGAACTAAACGGAAAAAATATAACTGTAAATGTCTTGTGTATTACAGAGCACTTTATCATGAAAGGAAATCAAAATCACTTGTATGTACCGAATTACGGTTTAGCTGCCTATTACTGTAGAGAAGGGAAAAACCGAGGAGGGGCGTGTATTCTCGTTAGAAACGGTGTTCAATGGAAGGAACTACCTAAAATATCTAACTTGTCCTCTTCAGGCATATTTGAATGTTGTGCAATTGAACTTACCGATTATAAGATAATTGTAGTTTGTGTCTATAGAGTGCCAGATGTAAATAATTTTAACCACTGTTTAGATATACTTGAAACTGTTTTACAAGAAATATCACGTAAAAAATATAGAAACATTGTAATTGCTGGCGATTTTAACATAGATATGCTTAAACTAAATAATCAGTCAAATGCTTTTGAATGTCTTTTAATGAGGTATAATTTGATACTGGCATTAAAACAGCCAACTCACATGGCCAGAATGACATGCATAGACAATTTTGCGCATAATTTTGGTAACTCTTGTAAGACTGATGTGTTGGAGTTTGCGTTGTCCGATCATACGGCACAGCTGCTTCACTGTCCAGTTGAAACAATATGTGCCTTAAACTGTTGGTATGCGACTAAAAGGGATTACAGTATGGAAAACTTACGAAAGTTTAAAAATTATTTAAAAAATCTAACTTTTTCTGAAATATATAACACCAATGACCCGAATGTAGCTTACAATTCATTTCTCGATCTATTCAAGTTAATATACGAATTATGTTTTCCAATTATACTTATTAAAATTAATACTATCAACAAACCTAAATGGCTATCTAAAGGAATTAAATTATGTAGTCGAAAGAAGAGAAAACTTCTATGGAAGATGAGATTAAACCCTAGCAATAGTAATAAAACTAGTTTTACTAACTATTCCCGGCTACACAAAAAAATTATATTGTTGACACAAAAGGCTCAGAATAACCACAAAATAAAATCATCTAAAAATAAGTCTAAAACTACGTGGCAAATTATCAACAGCGCAAGAAGCAATATGCCTAAACATAATATTAATGTAATTAAAGAAAAAAACCGTACTTTATTAAATCCTAATAACATTGCTGAAGCGTTCAATAATTACTTCATAGATAAAATTCAGCCCAAACTTGATGTCACCACTAAAACTAAAAACTGTAAAATAATCTCGAACAATAAATCAATGTTTATGGCCCCTAGTATACCCCTAAATATACATAGAATAATAATGTCGTTGAACAATACAAGTAGCGTGGGATATGACGATATTTCTACGAAAGTCCTCAAACATGTATCTTTGCAAATATGCGGTCATCTATCCCATATAATTAACCTAAGTATCAGTGCCGGTATTTATCCGGATGCCCTAAAAAAAACAACCATAAAGCCATTATTTAAAAAGGAGAGTAGAGAACATATGGAAAGTTATCGTCCAATTGCACTTATACCTGTAATTTCCAAAATATTCGAGAAATACATTTATAAGGAATTATATAAATTTATTGAGAAAAGTAATATTCTATGTGACGAACAAAAGGGATTTAGACTAAATAGAACTATCAATATGGCTGTATATGACTGTGTCTATAATATTATTAAGAATGTCGATAACCGAACACCTGTATGTAGTTTATTTTGTGACATGACCCAGGCTTTTGACCACGTACATTTTGCAACACTTTTAAGCAAACTCGAGGCTTACGGTATTAGAGGTAATGTTCTTCGTCTAATTGAGTCTTATTTAAAAAACCGAACACAAATTACGGAAATTCTTCAAATAAATAGAGTAAGTAAGCGTGAAGAGATATTTAGATCATCCGAGCGGGAGGTATTGTATGGAGTACCGCAGGGGAGCATAATCGGCCCCTTTATATTTATATTATATATCAATGATCTACCAAGATGCGTTGAACATCCGTTAACAATGTTTGCGGACGATAGTACAGTGACAATATCTTGTGAAAGTGCAGAAACTTATGAAAAGGATATAAATAATACTCTAACATTAATTGTGCATTGGTTAGAAGCAAACAATTTAAAAATAAACTTGAAAAAAACAAAACTTGTACATTTTAGTCAACGAATGCCTAGCATGAACCTTCACGTACACTATAACAATGATGTGGTGGAAGAAGTTGAACACACCAAGTTTCTGGGTCTTATAATAGATAAAAAACTTAATTGGAAGGCACATATTAATAGTTTATGCAAAAAAATTAGTTCATCGGCATACGCTCTGCATACATTATCCTCAATAATCTATGTTGATGCACTTCTTACAGCTTATTATGGTATTGTAGAATCCAACTTACGTTATGGAATAATATTTTGGGGTAATTCAACTGAAAAAGATACTGTATTCAAAGCACAGAAAAGATGCTTACGAGCGATGCTCAAGCTCCAAAGTACGGATAGTTGCATGCCATATTTCAAGAAACATAAACTACTGACACTGCCCTGTTTGTACATATGGGAAGTAGCTGTGTTTGTGAGGTCGAATCCGAATCGGTTTAAACGATTAAATGATGTAATTCCACGTAATAGACGCGATAATAGTTTGCTATGTCTTCACTCTTGTAAGACAACTCTAATGCGCAAAAGTGTTTACTGTATGGCTCCGGTCATTTATAATAAAATACCCAAATCTTGGAGGGAATTGCCGGTATTGTTATTCAAAAAAAGGCTTCGCAATTTTTTAGTGAGCAAAGCGTACTACTCCATAAGTGACTTTCTGTCTGAAAAAGAATTTAATTAATGTGAATGCAGTATGAATGTAATGTAATTTATTAGTGTTGGATTTAATTTAATTTGGAAATTTGACATGTTATCATTAGAAATTGTATACTTATCTAATTAATTGTGAATTTGCTGTATGATTTTGATTTGAAAATTGACATGTTATTATTATAAATTGTAGACCTAATTAATTGTGAATTCATAAATGACATGATTTAATTTTATTTGAAAATTGACATGTTATTATTATAAATTGTAGACCTAATTAATTGTGAATTCATAAATGACATGATTTAATTTTATTTGAAAATTGACATGTTATTATTATAAATTGTAGACCTAATTAATTGTGAATTCATAAATGACATGATTTAATTTTATTTGAAAATTGTGAATTTTTGTATGCCTATCGGCGGGACATAGACGGACTCTGTAATATCTATATTTTAACATCTTCTAACCTATGTACACAAAATAAATGAATTTGAATTTGTACAATATACTATAATAGATACACAGATAAATGCTATATAATAGATACATACATACTAACTATATAAGCAACGAAAATAAATGGCGAATATTATTACAGCTAACGATAACATTATTATCGTTTGGTGTTAAACAGATATTCCAATGGCCAATCAAATCCAATCAAATTAAGGTTGTATTCCGACACTTGCAACACTGGCTCATTGCCTACTGAGCGCACATAATCTGAAATTCTGACTAGGCGACGGTCGCACGCATGTCGCGCGACTGTCGCGCTGCTAAAGTCGCCTAAATGTGAAAGCGGTCTTATAATTATTATCAAAAATGGTTAAATTACGAAATATGACTCTACCACGTAGCCAGAGTGGAGGTTGATAAACTTTCGTTTTAAACTTACTTCTTCTCTTGAGCCGATTCCTTAGCGCAGTCCTGTAGATTTTCTTGACGTTATCAGTCTCGGTTCCTTTTCTAAAAACTTTACATGAGTTACTTATATATCTGTGACAGTTGTTAAATTAAGAGTGTAATAAAGGTAAGCTACTATTTTAGTAAAGAAAGTGTATGACTAAAATGCCGATTTCGCAATATACTCAGCTTTGGATACCTAAGATATAAGAATTTTTGACTCAATGCTATTAAACACAGTCGATAAGGACAAATTCTGGAATAAAGCCAGGACGGAAAAGACGTCAGTGACTTGCATACAAGTATGCTGCAATTAACTTGCATGACATTGTGATATACCCGTGTCAGCTCCAATTGGAATAGCGATGTCAGAAGTGTCAAAAAGTATCGGTATATTGATTGATTGATATCGCTTTGGATGTAGTCTAATGAAAAAACTATATATATATCGGAATTTTTTTGTAAGAATATTGAATTTTATTTACGACTTCTAAAAAGGAAGAAGTTCTCAAGTTAAACAAGAGTTTGAATAAGTTATTTTTTTAATAGCACACATTGTTGTAACAGAAAAAAACAAGAATTTGTGTTTTAAATTTATGATCTAGACTTGCAACCCGCGAGACGAAGCGGGGAGGGGTGTACGCGGTGCGATGCCGGAGCGGCACCGCTCAGTCAAAACGTTACAGCGCCGCAACGCATCGTGTGAACACGCCAAATGATTCGTGTAATTTAACACACGGGTGCTGTGTCGCTAGATCTTTTTTCTTGGCTTGACACGTTGCCACGTGTCTTGATAATAAAATAATGTAACTGTACTCACTAGTAGAAGTCCACTTGCGTGCGAGTTTCAGTCGCTTCATCGTAGAGAGTTTTGGTCGCACTGGTGACAAAATTTGTTTTCATTAGGTACTGCATTAACGTCCCAGTCTCGAGAAGCTATAAATTTTGTCAACAAAAAAAATCTGCTAAGTTACGTAGCGAAGCGACAATTCAATCAACAACAAATAATTCCACATTCAATAAACTCAAAGTAACATACCGTGTATTACGAAACTAACGAGCAATTTCACTTGGTCGGGTTATATTTTAGCGATATAATTTGCTGTCGTCTAATGTTTTGTGGTATTGGAACTCAGTATTACAAAAAATAAGACGACAGCGCTTGTTACTTTGAGTTGATTGAATTTGGGATTATTTATTTCACTACGTAATTTAATAGAAATTCTTTGTATATAATATTTGTAGCTTCTCGTGACCTTAGTTTAGTAACTTTTTGACAGATGTGCCGTACCTAATCTGTCAAAAACTCTCGTTTGTAAATTAGTATACCTGCTTTCCAGGTCTGGGAATTCTGGTGCATAAGAGCCAGATAAAGCTTTGTGCAGACTAGCGCGACGCGACAGCGCATTGCGAGTCAGGGTCAGGATGACTGGACCAAGAGCGATTTTTGAAGTTTGAGCAATACCAAGTTTTAGTACCTATTTGGTACTATTTGGTACCAGACATCAAATAATTGGTACCTCGCTAAAGAGGGAAAACTATTACGAGGAAAGTGGCCAGCCATTCTGACTTCAGAATGGCTGGACCAAGTCGACTTCACCTAGTTGTAGGTGTTATAACTAGTTCATCTTTTCATTAAAATTTAGTACCTCATTGGTACCTCAACATATGTTTTTCTTAATTTTTTTCGTTAAGCCAAAAAAAAGTTACACCTACAAGAAGTTTTGCATAATTATATAGGTAATAATGTTTATTTTTGTACTAAGAAATAAATCATAACACATAAATATTACGTACATTTATTCATTGATTGACACATTCATATTTTTTTACATATATATAACAGTGTGCATACATTTTGTTTTTACTAATTGTGATGTGAAGAGAACAGCTTGTGATTTAGTTAAAAATAGTCCTGTATTTACTGTTCATTAGTTTATCCTTACTTCCGCAAAACTTCTGTTATCTAACACTTAAGAGCGTTTATTCTGAAAGTTGGCAACGTTGTAAATAGCTGTCAAATATTTACCTGTTTTGATTAATTTGGAATTAATACTGTATGGAAATAAGAAATGTGGCTAACTAAGTTACTGGAATATTGATTATGTAATGCAATTGTAACATTGAATTTGATGTTGTACCCGTTTTAGGCGTAAAAAAAGCATTTGGAAACTTTCCAAATATTTTTTTACGCCTAAAACTAAATATTCGGTGTTACAATGGTGCCGATTCTCTTGTCACAAATGCCTCTAAACTAAACTAAAAATCACTAAAATTTAGTTTAATCCTGTAAAACGACGATTTCCCATTCTGAAATTGACTAAAGTGACACAACTTAACTATATTTTAGTATGACAGCACTAAGATAGTACTGAGTTTTTAGTTTAGTGAAAATGGCAATTTTGCTCTTCTGAATTTGACGTATTTCACCTAAAATTTTGATTGTAAAAGACCAAACCAGACTAAACCTAACAATTTTTAATCGCGATTAAAAAGGTGTGGGGTAAAATAAGTTGTCATGAACTAAAATTCACACCAACATCTCGACTTCATGTGCAAAAACAGTACTGTATTTATTTTTTCTTTTGCTTATATCTCGAAAATGGTGCGTCCTATCGCAAAAATAATGAAAATTTCAACCCCTTTTATAAAACCCTTAAACCCCTAAAACTCAACATGTTGGTAATATTTTCCATACAAAAAGTGAAATATTCCATATAAAATACGTCGAGGCAGCAGGCCCTGCGCGCCCCCGGCTCTAAAAAAAATCGGGTACCACGTGGATTCGCGATTGTCAAATTCGTTTTAGTCGTGTCAAAATTATTTTTTAATTTAGAGAATTTTATTTGCAGAATAGCGTTAAGATTCTCATAGCCAAAAGTAAGAAATTTTAGTGATATTTAGTTAGTTTAGTTCGGTGTACAAGAGAATCGGCACCAATATTAATTATTGCATATCATAATCAATATTCTAGTAACTTACACCCGAATACTGAAACGCCACTCAAAACTTAAGCGTTACTTAAAACTAGTTTCAACCAATCAAAAGGCTTTAAACGAGTCATAAGTAACGCTTAAGTTTTGAGTGGCGTTTCAGTATTCGGGTGTTAGTTAGCCACATTTCTTATTTCCATACGGTATTAATTCCAAATTAATCAAAACAGGTAAATATTTGACAGCTATTTACGACGTTGCCAACTTTCAGAATAAACGCTCTTAAGTGAGTCTGCAAATTCAATGCTAAACAGTGACAGAAATATGTCGAGTTGTAGACTTTCTGGTTGTCAAGGCATAAGGTGCTTAGATTATAATTTGAAAGATATTGCTGCTTTTGAGCCCAAGTCTGACGTCGAAATTTGCGTTAATGGTTTAATTAGGTTTACCTAAAAATATAACATTAAAAGGAATAGAGTACCACCTTTTGTCTGTTATAGAATTTGTACCACCTCCGACTCCGAAAGGCGTGGGACATTACAAATCACATTGCCGCAGAGGGTCCAAATGGCAATGTTACGACGACATGTCAAGTAGAATCACAATTAGTAAAAACAAAATGTATGCACACTGTTATTTATATGCAAAAAAATATTAATATGTCAATCAATGAATAAACGTAATATTTATATAATAAACGTAATACGTAATATTTATGTGTGTTATGATTTATTTTCGGTAATTTTCTTAGTACAAAAATAAACATTATTATATATGCAAAACTTCTTGTAGGTGTAACTTATTTTTGGCTTATCGAAAAAATCTAAGAATAACATATGTGGAGGTTCCAATGAGGTATTAAATTTTAATGAAAAGATGAACTAATTATAACGCCTACAACTAGGTGAAATCAACGTGCTCCAGATTACGTGCAAAATTTCTTCTAGGTGTAACTTTTTTTTGGCTTAACGAAAAAAATTAAGAAAAACATATGTTGAGGTACCAATGAGGTACTAAATTTTAATGAAAAGATGAACTAGTTATAACACCTACAACTAGGTGAAGTCGACTTGGTCCAGCCATTCTGAAGTCAGAATGGCTGGCCACTTTCCTCGCAATAGTTTTCCCTCTTTAGCGAGGTACCAATTATTTGATGTCTGGTACCAAATAGTACCAAATAGGTACTAAAACTTGGTATTGCTCAAACTTCAAAAATCGCTCTTGGTCCAGTCATCCTGACCCTGACCATTGCGACATCGGTTATTGTTATACCGTCAAGTTTCTTAGAAATTGTATTGCTCGAGTCGCGTCGCGCTGGTCTGAACGAGCCTTAAATCTACATCTAGGTAGAGATAGTAATCTAGTAACCAAACCTACAGTAGGACAACACAGGTTAAAAACCGGCCAAGTGCGTGTCGGACCACGCACAACGAAGGGTTCCGTAATTGGGATGAATTTATCCCAAGAACAAACTTTACGTTATAGTTGAAAAACATGTTCTTCCATACACGGCAACTGTAAATAAAAGTTTGTACGCACAATAATGGGAGATTTACCATGTTATTTTAAGACCAATATTGTGCGTTTAACCTGACATTTGCAGCATGTTTTTCAACTACAATGTTAAGTTTGTTCTTGGGATATAAATCCATCCCAACTAAGGAACCCTTTATTGTGCGTAGTCCGACACGCGCTTGGCCGGTTTTTTTCATTCGGACATACGGAACCCTAAAAATCGTCGTCTGCTGAGCCTTTTCCCAACCATGTTAGGGTCGGCTTCCAGTCTTACCGGATGCAGCTGAACACCAGTATATTAACATGGATCGACTGCAGTGCTGACCTCCACAACCCAGTTATTGGGTAACACGATGCCCCTTGGTAGGAATCATAGATATATGAAAGAAGGAGATATGCCCGGCAGTTGAAAATGTATTGAAACCCAATGTCTTCACTAGATCCCCTCCACCTCGCCACAACTACACATGCAGATCAGTAAACCCAATAAATATGAGGTCGCGCTCACACTTGCAATCAATAAATCAGAACGTACTACACAATCAATTATAAACCTTATCCCATCAAACACAGCGTGCATTTACCATGCACCGTATAACTCACTCACACGTCATAAATATTTTTGATTTGATTTGATTTTGATGAAAACATCGATCGTTATCGTTGTGCTGTGCAGAAGCCATTTATTTTACATATACGCTAGTGATTGATTAAATCGGAAAGTTATCGATTCTCCCATTTATTATTGTAAGTATTAAAAAACCTCATGACCAGGGCCGGATTTAAGGCAGGGCAACAGGGGCCATGGCCCTGGGCCTCCACAAAATAGGGGCCTCCGCAGTTTGATTTATTTGATAAACTTTGGTCCATTTTACATTTACCGTTTTGTATAAAAACGATTATCAAAAATATCAATATAAGGAAATCTTCTATTAGCAAGTACTCGAAAATTCAGAGCTACATTTCCAAGTGTTGAAATTACGTTGAGAATGTACCTACTTGGTGTTGATGGCGCACTGCACTGGAGAATGCTCATTTTAGAAGATGGAATTATAAAAAATACACTTCGGACTACAATGACACAGAACCGCCTATGAAAGTTATCCCTACTTAGTATTGAAAGTGATTAACTCCGAGAACTGGATTTCACCGAAACTATCAATGATTTTTCGACGAAAAAAGCTCGCAAAGTTCCATTCACCTAACATTTATCTTTTTTCCTTTTGTATATTTTAGTACCTATTATGTATAAATGATTGTTTTTTTTTTCGACTGGTCCAAAAACAAAATCGGTGCCTCCACTTCTTGGTTGCCCCAGGGCCTCCACAGCTTTAAATCCGGCCCTGCTCATGACTAACTCGTCGCAAGACACAGCGGCTGTACCACGCAATGCAACCGCTTAAAGAAAATATCGTTTTGTGATTTTTACATTGCATGTCCAGTCACTTAGCAACATACTTAGGTAATGGTAAAGAAGCATGTATTTACTGCAATAATAGTACAGTCGCTGTGGTATATGAAAACTAAGATAACGTAGTAAGGGCAAAAAATATTTTAAGATTTGTTGTTTTTCATGATTTTCAACACAAATATAGTAAAATACTTGTGCTGATATATAATAAGTGATTCTATGATTTATAAAATTTCTAGTTTGGCTTCGATTTTTACAAGAAACCACTGAACAATACGGTATTCTTAAATGTTATCACGATCGCGTTCGAAAGCGCACTAGTTAGCGGAGACGGCCATTTGTCTGGGGCATGAGCATTGTGAGCATTATGCGCGGACACAGACACGCCCCCATGCCACTTCAATGGTTCTCAGAATTTCGGGCTTCTGACTACCCGTAAATAATTTCAAAGATCTATGAATAACAGACGGCTCCACGTGGCACGGAAGATGCTAGAATTTTATCAACTAAGTTATTGCGTTCAAAAAGTTTTTAGTTTTCAAAATATTCTACAAGAAATAAATTCTTCAACGAATACCCACACCGTGGCGATTCGGCGGCAGAAGTCTTCCCAGTTCGCTTGATATCGTCATAGAACACATCATACTTGTAGTGATGGCTGCTTATGTGGACTCTTTTCGGAACACTACTAAAATTCTTTGCATGCGGCATTTTCTTCAAAATACTCGGATACGTTGGTATCTTTTCGTACGGATACCGGTTTATTATTGGTTTACTATTTATACCTGCCGTTCCATTGTTTACTACATCGACGTATTGTGTACTTTTAGTTAAGCCTAAAGAAGAATTTTCCATTGCAGCAGTAGTACTAGTCATGCCTTCTCTTACTATATCTTTGTACAGCAGTTCATTGTGCTTTTCCTTCTCTTTCCGTGAAGGTTCAGTAGGTGCCGCATCTCTAACTGTAGTATCTATCGTCGTAGCACCAAAGTTTGAGAAAGCATCAATTTCTTCTCTCGTCAAGGCCGGAAAAGTAACAGCGGTTAAAGGTTGATGTGTCGTCATTTCAATATCATCAAAGTTTATTATAGTTATCTCTACTTCTTTGTTGTGTGGGTCCACAGTGAAAGACTCTGTCGTCGGATGATCTACCCGTAGATCTTCTACCCGTAGATCATTTGACAATTTTGTCGCTTTCTTATCAAATAGTCTTTCTCTCACTTTCTTTTTAAAAATACTGTAATAGTTGACGTCTTGCGTCGCTTTGTTATGTTTGACAGGCGCTGCGTTGGTTGGCTGCTTGAGCTCGCGGTATCTTTTATATCTAATAAAGTCATCCTCCCAGTCAGGTATCTTGTTTGTTAAACTTTTCACAGTTGCAGGTTCGGGTACAGGTTTGGGTTTCACTTTCGGTTGGTTCGTTGTAAACTTAACAGATTTACGCAGTGCTTTATTAAAACTTTCAATTTTTGACCCTAACTGTTGTGTAAATCCTTTTTTTTTTGTAGTGGTATCTTTTATTTTCATTGTGGTAATGTCTTCGTTCATTTCTGTGACCGATACCTTAATGGGCGCAGATTCAGTCTTCCAGTTATGAGAATCTGGACGTCGTGTAGCACATGAAGCAGGAGCAGTAATAGTAGAAATAGTGTTATGTTTAGATCCTTTATTTTTTTTCAGTGTTGCACCGTTTGTTCTGATCGTGGGTAGGTCCAGTAATGGGGACATCACAAAATCTACGTCCATTTGGTGTTCCTTCAAGAACTTGTTGAAATCAAGTGATTTCATCGGCAAGGGTGTTGTGTAGTACTGCAACGGCGGTTTGTTTGTTTTTAAAAATGTGGTATGCTGGAAAATTGAAACTTATTTATAAAAATCTGGAGATCGTCGATGGATACATACAGTAATACATAAGGCAGTAATGTACTACTGTACATTACTGCCGCAGCCTGCAAAAGGGGCATTGATGGACGAAGGTGAAAACGTGGGCCGCGGTAAAGTCGAGGCACACATACCCTGAGTCCATCAATAGTAAAGTATAGTACTTTTCTCAAATAATGCGCGGAAATTCAGACTAAGTAAATTAATTATACACGCTGAAATTTTTATGGTTGTTTTCCCGTGGCCAAACGATTTGCCCTTAGTAGTACTATTGAATCATAGAGTTAAACTTAAAAAAAAAGAATGTTAGAGAACTCAAATAAAAAAATATGCATAAACTCGAAAGCGTGAGCAACAATAGTAATCGTACAGAAATAACGTAGGTAACTACGTTATCAAACGAACCGCCATGTGCGGCAGCGCGCTTCCGACAAAGCGAAGAGCAATTCGTAAATGTGCAGACCAAAATAATCTGTCGCGCGTAAAAATACGGCATAATCTAGTCTGCTAGACCGCACGCACACAGCGTTGGCGAGCACCACACGCACCCCCGCCCCGCGCCGTCGGCGCCGGTTCTCTGAGTTGACCCGCGATCGCCGTATGACGCGTAATGCTTTATTGTGATTTGTAAAACCAGATCGAAATTATAGTTATTCCAAATTTGGAGTACGTCGGTATGCTAACCGGTATGTATGTGGTATGTTGCGTCGTTAGCCTGAGGGCTAGCGATAAGTTTACGCGGAGCTGCGCAGCACTTGGATTCGCTCCATGTTCGCGGGGTTCTGAACCCCAGGACCCGGCGTTCGAATGGGATCCTCATCAAAGTACGCGTATGACTGCGGCTAAGTTTGACGAAAGCCGTACATACGTCTGAAAAGTACTCAACTGTAAAGTGTGTGTCGTGCATCCCTATTCCCCATCATTTTCATATCAGTGGTTGATAGAAAATTCTTACCGGGAAGTATAAGTACCTATTTGTTCATTTGTAAATAGCAAACAGTTAAAAGTAGGTTAGTTATTAAAATCATTGTAGGTAAATAAGTTGATTACAATTTTTGAAATACGCCTTAAATACTTCATGATTTCATTCAGAAACAAAAATTATGTAAGATAATAAACTTGTTTTTCAGTTTCGTGTTCAGTAAATTGTAGGTAAAAAAGTATTTATGAGGGTCCTATGCCTGTAAAAGTATGAAAGGAAAATTGTAATAACTTTTAGGTAATAATTGTGTTTCGTAAAGTCACGAGTAGGTACTTATCAGCCGTAGCGCGAGTATATCAACGACCGCTCGTCGCTCGCGCCAGCCGCGTGTACTCGGTCGTTCGCGCGGCTACTACTATTAGTTCTTAGTCGCTTTCCAGTTTTGTTTTTCACAATTCTAAATCTGCCATTTATGAATCCTTTTTTTATAAATCTATTGGACAGGACAAAATCATTTCGCTGCGGAAAAACAACCATTAAAATTTCAGCGTGTATATTCCAGAATCAATGACGAACAACGATAATTTATACCATTCCCCCCCTCTAAAAAGCTTATTTTATTCACTGTTTTCAGAGAATAAAAAGCACTTAATCATTATTTTGGTGTTTGAATTTAGAACACATCTATATATCCGACCTCCATCTCAATGCTATACAACCTCCTTACTCCTTACATTTTATTAACTTTGCTTGGAGAGTTTTTGAGTAAGCTTCAATAATACGTATTTTTCCCACTTAGTATATGTGGATGATATGATGATAACTCCCTGTCACTGTTATTTACATAGCAGGTATTCGAATTTGTGTGGGGTAGGTACCACAACTAAAAAAAAGAAAGAAAATACGTTTATTTGTGGTACACATGACGCAAAGAAAGAACAAAATACAAAAATAAACAATTTGGAGGAAAATATGCGTCACATCCACGCAAAACGGCCATCGCTCAGCTTAAAAAGTGAAAAAGTTTTAGAAGTCAGTTGTTTTTTTTTTGGAAAAAGTTTTTCAATACATATAAACAGCGCTCCACACTTTTTGAAAATCATTGGATATAAAAGAAATTACAAGCTACATAGGTACTTACTTATAACGTAACTAATACAATTTAATTATTTTATCATTTTTAGTGCGTGATAAAAGCGTGTTTTTTTTTAAACTATTTTTTTTTATTAAATTACACGACAGAGATGAGTTTTCATAGTAATTTATTGAGCCGCTAAACACGACAGAATGGATATTCATACTAACGTTCCCGGCCGCCTGCTTGCATGCATTTGACCAGTACAGCAATTTCGATTTATCTCGAAGAAGGTTGTCAAAATAATGCTCGAATTTCCAAGCATATTTGAGAAAAGTATTTATTGAATTTTATTATAGATATATTTTCATTTTTATTTTGACACTATACCTATATTTTGTTTCGAAATAAATGACTGATTGTTAATCTATATAATAAAAATGAACTGCTGTTCGTTAGTCTCGCTAAAACTCAAGAACGGCTGGACTGATTTGGCTAATTTTGGTTTTGAAATATTTGTGAATGTCCAGGGTAGGTTTACACGGTAGGTAGGTAGAAAGGTAGGTAGGTATGTATGGAGGTAGGTATTGTATGTACGTAGGTATGTATGTAGGTAGGTAGTGTATGTATGTAGGTAGGGTAGGTAAGTAGGTAGGGTAGGTAGGGTGGTAGGGTAGGTAGGTAGGGTAGGTAGGTAGGTGCGCCGTGGATAAGTACTTAGTGTTAACCGTGCGAAGTCGGGCAGCGTAAATCTAGTTCTAGTATAAAAACTTACGTCCAGTTTATTCTTCGGTGTAGCATTGAAAGATATCTGCGAATGTCTAGCTGTAATAAAAAACATACATTTTCATTACCAAGATTATTATTCAAAATAGACTGAGAATCAGCACTTTTCAAACGTCAAAATTACATAAGACAGTACCCCAAAAACGCCCGCCCTTCACCACTTCCAAGTGCTTTAGCTGGGAAGAAGAAGTGGCGCAACAAACTCCCTAGCAGCACAGCTTTCTGTTCAGTTAGAAAAACATGATTCTATACAATGGTACTTATGCTAAATAATGTACATTACGCAACACAAAACATTAAATTAAATTATTTGCTATGTGTCAGCTAGTACACGCCAATACGCCAACTAGTCCAGGAGGAATCGGCGCATGAGTACCGAAAACTATTCCACCGCAATTTTTTTATGCGATCCTCTTCAAATTGCCCTGCTGATGATATAAATGCATGTTGCCACGGGGCAACCCCGTGCCATATTGTTTAAACCGAAATTGTTTAAACAATTGCAAGGAATTGTTATTTTTCAACCGGACAATTTTTTTTATTATTCTTTATTGAAATACAAATAAAAAATGTCCTGTGACTTTTCATGATAAAGTAAATATTTTTAGAGTTATGAATATTTTTTTTAATTTTTTTTTTAATTCTTTATACAATAGTTAATAATAAACTTAATAGAGATTTAAAAAAAATTCATTGTTTATACCTGTTTTTTAATTGTTAATTTCGCGCGCTCACAATTACTAGTCCAGGAGGATGATTTTTTTTTTTGTTTTTTTTTCAAGGTTACTCTTTGTAGAAAACCTCAAGATCTTCGTTTGTTCTTGTGACAAAATTGTTGATTATATAGAGCATTTAAAATAAACATACAAGTTAGTGCCTGTCAATTCTCATCTGATCATTCTATGTTTTTTGCTCATACTTATTCAGTCTTTTACCCTTGGAAGCTTGGAAGGGTAATATATATCCATCAAAAAATGTTAATAATACACGAAATCACTGGAATCAATGCAACAACGTTTAACAATCTTACATCTTGAACGAAATAAAAAAGACTTTTGGACGAGTGCGTGTTACCAATGATGGCCTATGGCACTGAGACGTGGTCGCTCACAATATTGGCCTCATTGGAAGGCTGAAAATCTCCCAAAGGGCAATGGAGAGGCCAGAAATAGGCAATTTTCGGCATCAGACTCGTTGCATTACATTTTTTCAAAAATATTCAATATACAGTTTTCACTTCGTTACTATTTTATTATGTTCTATACTGGCTATTGCCCGCGGCTTCGCCCGCGCGGTCGTTGGAAGTGGTCACACGGAAACGTATACCTTAATTCGCAGGCCGGTAAAGGCTCGTACAGCGCGACGCGACGGCGCGACGCGACTTGAACAATGCAATTTCCAAGAAAACTGTACGGTATAACAATAACCGGTGTCGCGTCGCGCTAGTCTGCACGAAGCTTAAAGCTCCCAGTTGGCATGTTTTTCCGACATCTTCAACAATGATCGTCATATTTCAGCCAATTTAAACAAAACCTTAATTAATCATATACACCTAAACCTTCTTGATGCGACACGTGTTAGTTGGTGTCCTTCACCACACAATTCTCACCTTTGAAAACTTCATGAAAATCAATTGTTCTCGTTATTGTTGTTTGCTTGTTACAAAAGTAGTTTTTTTCGTTTTGTTTTTTTTTTTTAAGTCAGAAGTCAAATAATTTATTTCAATTAGGCATAAAGGCACTTTTGAACGTCAAAATTTACGAAAAAATTTAATTGATTCTAGTCGCTCCTTCCGAAAGGTAGTGTGTTCGTATGGAGATGAATGGGCAAGAAACTCCACCGTTACTCTTTAAAAAAAAATTACACTATTTTGTATACATTCATTATATAATTACGTATATGTGAAGACGATGCACCCAGAATAAAATTACTACACCAAAAAGTAAAAAAAAAAATTAAGCAATGACAGATAAACTAATTAAGTTATAGATACATGGTGTCACATTTTTTTTTTTGTTTTGATTTTGTGGTTATTATCATTTGCCAGTGTCGCAACACAGTACCTAATTTATGCAATGTAAATTCTCTTTGGTCCCTCTGACACTAAGCAATGGCCAAAATTGACAAACTTCTATTACTTAATAAGAGGCTTTTGGCTACTTTGTAAATGTGTATATAATAGACTTTGTAAATGGGGTCAATTCACTCGGTCTAAAAGTAAAACCGGCCTAAATAGTAGCGGCGGCTGTAGTAGTTGTACGTGGTCCGACACGTCAAGTGCGTGTCGGACCACGCACAATGAAGGGTTCCGTAGTTGGGATGAATTTATCCCAAGAACAAACTTAACATTGTACTTGAAAAACATGTTCTCCTATACGAAATGTATTTAAGAGGCTTACAACAGCTAAAGCGCGGTCACTGTCGGACTGCATAGAAATGAAAGAGAAGCGCGATGACACGACGCAGGTAATTTATTGCAAAATATGAAGCAGTTAGCGATTTACAGAAAATCTATTGATTGGACTGGAAAATTATGAAAAACACTATTATGCTAATAAATATGTAGCTTGTAGAATAATCTGACAAAAAATCAGAATCAAATCATTCTTTTAGGCATTATAAAACTTGCGTTTAGGCACGTTTAGGTCCTGTAGTCCCCTTAAGTTGGTCGATTATTACTCGTTAATCTGTACAGCCTACTTAGCTCTGATAGTTTTCCTTTTAATTTCGTTATATATTATACTACTGCTGTGATTTTTTTCACAAATCCAAGTACAACCATTTAGCTGGCAGGGGGGGGGGGACACTTGACTCTAATAAAAATTAGCACTTTAAAGCTTAATATGTCGCAAACGGATTCCAGAATTGAAAAATTATTTTCACACGCCCACAATATTTTTGAACGACTTTTCCAACGATACCCCACACTATGGGATAGACGAGGAAAAAAAACATCCACACTTTTAGGTGTAGGGGAGGTACCCTAAGACAATATATTTTTCTTGATTTTATTTTACCACTTTGTCGGCGTGATTAATATGTATACCCAAGCCAAATTACAGCTTTCTAGTACTAACCGTCTCTCGAGCTAAGCTGCGGACAGACAGACGGACATGGGGAAACTATAAGGGTTCCTAGTTTACTACGGAACCCTAAAAACCAACCACAAATGGTGTATTTGCTGACGATACTTCTCTAATTTTTAAGATAAATAGTGTTGGCGACGAGAAGACGAACTGATTAGTAATTAAGAATTTGATTAAACCAATAAAAAACCATTTTACGTAGTCTACCTAGATATAAGTTGTATCCTAATAAGCATAGGTGTGTTTTTGATTTTCCCATACGTATAATTCTGATTGATATACTCATACCTAAATAAAGACGTAGATAGTACCCCAACACTTCCCTAAGGTAAAGGTAAAGGTAATAAGCAATAATGGTATTGCCCACCACACACAGGTAACTCACTAACAGGCACCTAAACACACATAGACAAGGTAATAGCATCACTCACGAACAAGTCACAACTTGTCGACTAAAAGTAAGTCAGATGGCATCGCCCAAAAACAAGTTGCAACTTGTCGAGAAGGAACTAGGCAAAAATACGTCATTCGGGGAGCAGGTTACAACCTGTCGACAATCAAGACCTTGCTTGACCGAAATAACCACGCCCCACTAACCTACCATTGGTTAAACACTGTAAAACTTGTATTATAATTTGTAGAACCACCCGCAACTTGTACTATAGTAGAAAACTACTTAAGCCGAACCGAAATTGTGAAACTCTAGTTTTTTAGTGCGTGATTCAATATACCTTAAAAGTAATTATCAAAGTCGGTGTTTCATTGCAAATCCCCTACAAGAATTGGTCCTTCTGCAGCCAGATTTGAAGAACTGAAGCCTGAGTCTGAAGATACGTGAAGAATACATAAGCTACGTGAAGATACATCGCTATTTTTGTGATAAGCAGCGTTATACGAGAAGCTTATGTATTTCGTGAAGACTACATAAGTTACGAGAAGATTATTTCTACGTACCGCGCACTAACTACTCATTATTGCTGGGAATAGGCGACTTGGAAGATCGCTTATTCTCGAAGCCAGGCCCTCTACGGAAGACCTGTTGGGCACACGACCTGCTGGGTGAAGAAAATTGCTGGGAATAGGCGACTTGGAAGATCGCTTATTCTCGAAGCCAGGTGTCACTCGAAGCCTTACGTGTGCCAAGCGAAGATTATTGCTGGGAATAGGCGACTTGGAAGATCGCTTATTCTCGAAGCCAGGCCCTCTACGGAAGACCTGTTGGGCACACGACCTGCTGGGTGAAGAAAATTGCTGGGAATAAGCGACTTGGAAGATCGCTTATTCTCGAAGCCAGGTGTCACTCGAAGCCTTACGTGTGCCAAGTGAAGATTATTGCTGGGAATAGGCGACTTGGAAGATCGCTTATTCTCGAAGCCAGGCCCTCTACGGAAGACCTGTTGGGCACACGACCTGCTGGGTGAAGAAAATTGCTGGGAATAGGCGACTTGGAAGATCGCTTATTCTCGAAGCCAGGTGTCACTCGAAGCCTTACGTGTGCCAAGCGAAGATTATTGCTGGGAATAGGCGACTTGGAAGATCGCTTATTCTCGAAGCCAGGCCCTCTACGGAAGACCTGTTGGGCACACGACCTGCTGGGTGAAGAAAATTGCTGGGAATAAGCGACTTGGAAGATCGCTTATTCTCGAAGCCAGGTGTCACTCGAAGCCTTACGTGTGCCAAGTGAAGATTATTGCTGGGAATAGGCGACTTGGAAGATCGCTTATTCTCGAAGCCAGGCCCTCTACGGAAGACCTGTTGGGCACACGACCTGCTGGGTGAAGAAAATTGCTGGGAATAAGCGACTTGGAAGATCGCTTATTCTCGAAGCCAGGTGTCACTCGAAGCCTTACGTGTGCCAAGTGAAGATTATTGCTGGGAATAGGCGACTTGGAAGATCGCTTATTCTAGAAGCCCTGCGTGAGTACATAGTGTTATTGAACAGTGTTTTAGTGAATACATAAGGAACATTGAACGTTGTCAAGTGAGTACATAGTGTTATTGAACGGTGTTTAGTGAGTACATAGGGAACATTGGACATTGTTTAGTGAGTACATAAGAAACATTGAACGGTGTTTAGTGAGTACATAAGGAACATTGGACATTGTTTAGTGAGTAAATAAGGAACATTGGACATTGTTTAGTGAGTACATAAGGAACATCAAACATAGTTCAGTGAAGTGCTAACTGTGTGTGTCGAAGGGTGTGTACACCTACACCTCGACGCACCCTCTGCTGAAGGATTGTAACATAAAAACGGGTAAGTCACTGAACAATATTGACATTAAGTGAAAGTGAATAACATGATGACGCGAAGCCGTAAAGGGGATAGCACGCGCTCGACCACGGAAGAAGAGACTACGGAGACGTCAGCTACCACCTCCGAGGCGGTGACGGATAGCAGCGCGCGTACTGAAGACACAACCGCGGTCGAGGATGGCGATGCTACCTTGGTGGAAAACAAAAAGAAAAAGACAAAATCAATTTCGAATAAAGCAGTGAATAAAAGAAAGAACTAGAAGCTAGATTGGAATTAGAGAAATTACAATTGGAAGAAATTAAGATGAAATCCAAGTTAGCAAATACCAAGTTGGAATTAACACGTGTCAACGAAGATGACTCGGACTTGAGTGATGATGAAGAGGACGCTGCTACCAAAGCCGCTGCTGAAAAGGCCACTGAAGCTTGGGTGTCAAAGTCAAAAGAAGCAGAGTGCGACGAAGTAGAGATCTCCAAGAAAGCGCCGCCCACTGCAGAAACGATGCCATCCACAACGACTCCCACAAATCAGCTGGCCGAAGCCATATTGGAAGCAGTCAAGTCCGCCACAGACAGCAAGGCAACAGCGATTATGCAACGCGCGCCGAAGTATGTCAGCGAGTTACATCAATTTGACGGCGATGCAAGAGACTGGATGGCCTTTAAAGCAACATACAAAGACTCACAGGCTCTCTTCAGTGGTATCGAAAATATGGGAAGATTGAGAAGAGCAATCAAAGGGAAAGCTAAGGAAGCGGTGAAGTCTCTTCTCTATACACAAGTGGATCCAGAAGAAGTAATAACTGCGTTGGAACGTCGATACGGAAGACCCACTTACCTGATAAGAAGCGAAATAGAAAACATAGAGAAGCTACCTCCCATGTCTGAAGATGCAAGAGAGTTGGTGCGATATGCTGGAGCCGTGGCCAATACAGTCAGTGTTGTAAAGCAAATGAAGAAACAAAGTTATCTACACTCATGTGACATATCGAATCGAATAATTGAGAAGATGTGTATCCTGGTGCGATTCAGGTGGTACGAGTACAGGGCATCCAAAGAAGAAGATGATGAACCAATCCTCATCAGCCTCATGAACTTCTTCAACCAGATGGTGGATCAGTTCGAGATGCACGAGTTCATGGGGACCAAGGTAAAGAAAGAAGGATGGAAAAGCCGCATGCGACCTCCCGGTTCCCGCGGCGTGAACACCACTCGAGCCACACAGCACAATGAGGAAGAATATTCATCGAACGAAGAGGATTCTGATGAAGAGCGAGCCGAACCACAAACAGCAACAGTTTGTTCATGCAAGGATGATGCAAAGAAGCCAGAGAAGATTGCCTGTCCTGAATGTGCAGGGGAACATACACTGTTGAAATGCAAGAAGTTTATCGACTCCTCCATAAATGAAAGATGGGAACAAGCCAAGCGAGCCTCCATATGTTTCAAATGCCTGCTGGGGCGACACAGTAGATTCAATTGCAAAGCAAAGTCGTGTGGAAAATGCAAGAGGGATCATCATGTGATGTTACATTCCGAAGAAAAGACGAAGCCGACCACACAAGAGACTCAAGCCGTAGCATCGACTGTGAACGCAACGCGGGCAATATCAAGAGCCTACTTGAAAATCGTGCCAGTGGAACTATGGGGACCAGATGCCAAAGCCGAAGTCTACGCTCTTATGGACGAGGGATCAACGGTGACACTTATAGAAGATGACATCGTGAACATGATTGGAGCCCAGGGTCCCGAAGAAGAGTTAAGAATTGAGGGTGTGGGAGGACATCGAATGGATCAGAAGTCAAAGAAGATTGACATTAAGATCAGAGGGAAGTTCGAGCGAAACATTGAAAAAATGTCAGGATATACCGTTAAGACATTGAACCTATCCCCCCAAGAGGTCAGCGATAGTGACCTGAAAGATTGCCAGCACCTAGAAAAGATAGCAGAGCAACTGAAATACCCTAACGCTCGTCCTACGGTACTCATTGGGCAGGACAATTGGCATCTCATCGTGTCTCAAGAAGTGAAAACTGGCGACCGAAGCA
The DNA here is from genome assembly GCA_914767755.1 of Agrochola circellaris. Taxonomy (NCBI): domain Eukaryota; kingdom Metazoa; phylum Arthropoda; class Insecta; order Lepidoptera; family Noctuidae; genus Agrochola; species Agrochola circellaris. Next base: position 11,373,636 of record OU611867.1, read on the forward strand.
AGCCAGTAGCCTCCAGAACCCAGTTGGGATGGGTCTTACATGGGACCAAATCAAGCAACAACACTCCGGTACGAATAGTGAATCATCTGGTGACGCAGCCTAATGGAAAAGACGATTACCTCGAGAAGATGATCAGAGACCACTTCGATATCGAAGCCCTAGGAATCGCTGCAAAGAGACCATCCAGCGACATTGACCAGCGGGCCCTCGACGTGCTGCATTCTACGTCGAAAAGATTGCCTGATGGAAGATTCAGCGCAGGCTTGATTTGGAAGACAGACGACGAAAGTCTACCTGAAAGTAAAGTAGCAGCAGCCCGACGACTGAGGGGAATGGAGAAGAAGTTCTTGAAGGACAAAGATTTTGAACAAAAGTACGAAGAACAAATTGAAAACCTGATCAATAGTGGATACGCCGAGGAAGCAACGGACGAACCCACATCTTCAAGAACGTGGTACCTACCTCACTTTGCCGTTATCCACCCTCAGAAGAAGAAGATGAGACTGGTCTTCGACGCCGCAGCTAAATCAAATGGAAAATCGCTGAACGACGCATTGTTAGCTGGACCCGATTTGCTACAATCACTGTTCGGTGTCCTGCTCCGCTTCCGCCAAGAAGCAATAGCTGTCGTCGCAGACATCAAAGAAATGTTCCTGAGGATAAAAATCAACGAAGAAGACAGAGATAGCCTCCGATTTCTCTGGAAGAACAAGGAATACAGAATGACATCCCTAATATTCGGAGCCGCCTGTTCGCCATGTACCGCCATATACGTGAAGAACAGAAATGCAGAAGACTTCGTCAGTCACTGTCCAGAAGCCGTCAGAGCAATAAACCGAAATCATTACATGGATGACTATATTGCAAGTTTCTCCGACGTGACAACAGCTACCAAAGTGTCAAGAGATGTGAACGAAATTCACAAGAAAGGAGGCTTCTTCTTAAGAGGCTGGGCGAGCAACGACCCTTCGGCGATTGAAGAGTTCGCCGACGCAGAAAGCAATACCAACTCCATCGTACTAGGAGAACAGAAGAATCAAGACCAGAAAACCCTGGGACTCAATTGGAACGTCCAAGAAGACAGCCTTCATTTCACTCTGAGTCTGCGCAATACTCCCGACGAAGCCAAAGAAGGAAGACGTGCACCGACGAAGAGAGAAGCAACGAGCGCAGTGATGTCGGTCTTTGACCCCTTAGGATTGGCGTCACCCATAACCATACAAGGAAAAGTAATGCTTCAGAATTTATGGAGGTCCGGCCTAGAATGGGACGAAAGACTGCCTCCACCCAGAGAAGAGGAATGGACAAAGTGGCTTGAGGATCTAAGAAAACTTGAAAATCTTCGAATCCCTCGCTGCCTCACATACGACGCGACTGAGGGGGAGCTGCACACATTCTGCGATGCAAGCGAGAAGGCGTACGCCTGCGCGGTGTACTGGCGCTCCCAACACCCAGATGATCGCGTAGAAGTGAAGCTGCTAACGGCGAAAGCTAGAGTGTCACCTCTCAAGCCAACTTCAATACCTCGACTAGAACTACAAGCGTGTTTACTGGGAAGTCGCTTGGCCAATAGTGCGAGCCAAGAAATGGACTTGACTGCGACACGAAGATACTTCTGGACCGACTCGAGAACAGCACTGACATGGATCAAATCAGACCCGAGGAGATTCAAGCCTTTTGTCGCACATCGTCTCGCCGAGATAGAAGAGCTGACAAAGCATAAGGAATGGCACTGGGTTCCAACTAAACTCAATGTAGCCGACGACGCCACCAGAGAGACCCCATCCAACTTCGATATAACACATAGATGGTTCAAGGGACCGGCCTTCTTGCATGAAGATCAAAGAAATTGGCCTACAGAAGAGAAGAAGGTCTCCATCACCGACACAGGTGAAGAAAAACCTAACGCCATCACTCTCAGCGTTAGAAAAGTAATCCCTGTCATCGTGCCCGATCCAGCAAGGTTCTCCAGTTGGACGCGCCTACTCCACGCAACAGCGAGATACTTGCAAGCCATAGATGTCTTCAAGCGAAAAATGAAGAAAAAGGTGAACATCACGAAACTCATCACCCGAAATACACAAGACCCAGCTTGGAAGAAGACACAGAAACAGAAAGTCCAACCACTAGAAAAGAGGCCAAGCAGAAAAGAAATAGCCTTCCGACCGAAGTCAGCGCTCTACGTTGAAAAGGCGGAACAATTGCTAGTAAGAAGAGCGCAAGAAGACAGCTTTTCAGACGAACTCGCTGCTTTACGAAAGAAAGAAGATCTCAATCCAACATCCAATCTGAAGAATCTAACGATCAAATTAGAAGACGGGTTCATCAGATTATCCACACGCATCGGAGCGGCCAAGTACCTGATGGCCTCATACAAGAATCCGATCCTGATGGATAAATATCACCGAATAACCCAACTGCTAGTGAAGCACATCCATGAAGCCTTCAATCACGGGAACCACAACACCGTGATGAATGAGGTCCGGCAGAAATACTGGATACCATCGCTTCGAAACATGGTGAAGAAAGTAGCACGAGACTGCGGATGGTGTAGAATTCGGAAGAAGACGCCGCAGATCACACCCCAAGGAGATCTGCCACCTGAACGTCTGACGAAGACCAGCCCTCCTTTCACTTGCCTAGGAGTGGACTACTTCGGACCCATGCTCGTCACCATTGGAAGACGTACAGAGAAACGATGGGGAGCGTTGTTCACGTGTCTCACCACAAGAGCAATTCATCTGGAGCTAGCTAACTCCCTATCGACCGACTCCATGATCCTCGCACTACGAAGAATGATCGCCAGAAGAGGAACACCGAAGATCATACTGAGCGACAACGGTACCAACTTCATCGGTGCGAATAGAGAGATCGCTGAAGCCATCGCGAGTCTAGGAGAAGAAGTGAACAAGATGGGCATCGTGTGGAAGTTCATCCCTCCTGGAGCCCCCCACATGGGTGGAGCCTGGGAAAGAATGGTGCGATCTGTAAAAGTCGCTCTCACAGCTACACTACACGAGCGGCAACCTAAAGAAGAGATTCTCCACACATTACTTCTGGAGGCCGAGCACGTCGTGAACTCAAGGCCCCTCTTCTCCGTCAGCACCGACCCAGAAGAAGAAGAAGCTTTGACCCCGAATCACTTTCTCATCGGGCGGTCATGCGGAGCCACACTATTTGGCTCCTTCGACGACACAGAACTCATCGGCTCTCCCAACTGGAAGACATCCCAACGCCTGGCCGATCATTTCTGGTCAAGGTGGTTGCGAGAGTACCTCCCAACTCTCTCGCCTCGCTACAACCAAGGTCCTGACTATCGGGACCCGATATTGGGCGACATAGTCCTAATCGTGGACCACACCTTGCCACGATACTCATGGCCACGCGGCGAAATAGTCGCTACTCATCCCGGACCAGACGGAAGAACCAGGATCGTCAACGTGCGAACAGCAGCGGGTATCCTGCGGCGGCCAGCATCACGCCTAGTCCTGATTGTACCTGCAACGTCGCCCCAACGAGATGGAGTGCAACGCACTGAGAGGGAGACTGTTGGCGACGAGAAGACGAACTGATTAGTAATTAAGAATTTGATTAAACCAATAAAAAACCATTTTACGTAGTCTACCTAGATATAAGTTGTATCCTAATAAGCATAGGTGTGTTTTTGATTTTCCCATACGTATAATTCTGATTGATATACTCATACCTAAATAAAGACGTAGATAGTACCCCAACACTTCCCTAAGGTAAAGGTAAAGGTAATAAGCAATAATGGTATTGCCCACCACACACAGGTAACTCACTAACAGGCACCTAAACACACATAGACAAGGTAATAGCATCACTCACGAACAAGTCACAACTTGTCGACTAAAAGTAAGTCAGATGGCATCGCCCAAAAACAAGTTGCAACTTGTCGAGAAGGAACTAGGCAAAAATACGTCATTCGGGGAGCAGGTTACAACCTGTCGACAATCAAGACCTTGCTTGACCGAAATAACCACGCCCCACTAACCTACCATTGGTTAAACACTGTAAAACTTGTATTATAATTTGTAGAACCACCCGCAACTTGTACTATAGTAGAAAACTACTTAAGCCGAACCGAAATTGTGAAACTCTAGTTTTTTAGTGCGTGATTCAATATACCTTAAAAGTAATTATCAAAGTCGGTGTTTCATTGCAAATCCCCTACAAATAGACTTGCATCAAATGTTGACGATGTAAATGATGCCTTACTGCAGGTCCAAAATTGGTTCACTGCTATTAATTTAGTATTAAATGGGAAAAAACAAAATGACAGATGCGGTGGGGGGACTTTGTTTTGTATTAATTTAGTGACATAATATAGATTAACGTGTCTTTCTGTGAAACCGCTTAGATCTTCTTAACTACACAATAAACTTGAATGCCGTTTTAACTATGATTTAGTTAGAGGATTTAATCCAGAAAGTTTAAGCATTTGTCACACTGGATGCGTTCTGCGTCCTTCGGTCCGGTCAAATCGAACGCTGCCCACACCCTTTATAAACTTCATGGTCATAGCAACCGGTCAGCTATCCGGGCCGGTCAACCGGTCAGCGATCCGGGCACGGCAACCGGTCAGCGATCAACATTAGACGACAACGCTTTATATCGCTAAAATATAACCCGACCAAGTAAAATTGCTCGTTAGTTTCATACTACACGCGTAATTACTTTGAGTTGATTGAATTTGGAATTATTTGTTGTTGATTGAATTGTCGCTACGTAACTTAGTAGAAGTTCTTTGTTTACAAAATTTATAACTTCTCGAGACGGGGAGTTTAGTAAATAATAATGCACTTACACTGTTTCTTGATTTCCAAAGCTTCGGTGACAGAATCCACGTCATCATCATAAGCCATCAGTGTGGTGTCAACTATGATACTTGGTTCCGAATTGTTAGAAGGAGGTGGGGTAAACCTGCGGCCATCTAAAACAGATCAAGAGATACTTTGAAAAATCGATCTAGCTAGATGTCATAACGGGAAAATTCGAAAAAAAAGGCCAAAAAAAAATGTTGTTTAAAAAATACAAAAAAACACGCTTAATACACGAACTAAAAAAGATAAAATAATTAAATTGACTTGTACTAGTTACGATATAAGTAGCCACTAAAGAAATCCACTATCCACCTCCTGGCTCCATCATCAGACCCTCAACACCAAGTGCAATCTATAAGACTCGTCAGCCGAATCATATGAGCTCAAACTCAAGGGGTTTACTAGTAGCCACTGAAGAGTTCTACTATCCACCTCCTAGCTTCATAATCAGACCTTCGACACCCAGTGCAATATTTTAGATTCGTCAAATTAAATCATATGAACCCAAACTTGAGGGGTTTACTAGTAGCCACTGAAGAGTTCCACTATCCACCTCCTAGCTTCATCATCAGACCTTCGACACCAAGTGCTATATATTAGATTCGTCAAATTAAAGCCCAAACTTGAGGGGGTTTATTAGTAGCCACTGAAGAGTTCTACTATCCACCTCCTTCCTAGCTTCATAATCAGACCTTCGACACCCAGTGCAATATATTAGATTCGTTTAATTAAATCATATGAACCCAAACTTGAGGGGTTTATTAGTGGCCACTAAAGAGTTCCACTATCCACCTCCTGGCTCCATCGTCAGATCAGCTCCAAGATACAAAATTATTGTATTGTCATCGGTCCTTGATACGTGTGCAAATTTTCAAGTTAATCGAACGTCTTAAAGTTGGTGAAAATTACGTTGAAAGATTCCGTTACATATGTAGATAGATAGATAGATACATACAGGCTATTAAAAGTGTATTAAAAAAAGCCCCAGACTGAGCTCAGTTGACCAGGTACTACACTACTATTAAATGAGCAATATTTGTATATACAGGTTGGAGGTTTGAGATGGGGCAGTTCGGGCAGATATCTTAACCGTTGTTGCTACAAGAAAAGATCTCAGGAGACTGTCCTTAACTTTTAATATTCACAGATTTTGAAAAAAATGTACACAATGAAGGGAATGTACACACTATGGGATAGACGAAAAAAAAACATCCCCGCTTTAAGCTTCGTGCAGACCAGCGCGACGCGACGCCGCGACGCGACTCGAAGAATACAATTTCTAAGAAAACTTGACAGTATAACAATAACCGGTGTCGCGTCGCGCGACAAGTCGCGCTGGTCTGCACAAAGCTTTACGTGTAGGGGAAGTACCCCAAAAAAAATATTTTTCTTGATTTTATTTTACCACTTTGTCGGCGTGATTAATATGTATACCCATGCCAAATTACAGCTTTGTAGTACTTACCGTCTCAGAGCTAAGCCGCGGACAGACAGACGGACAGACAGATGGACAGACAGATGGACAGACAGACAGACAGATAGACAGACAGACGGACATGGTGAAACTATAAGGGTACCTTGTTTACTACGGAACCCTTAAAAGATTAACTTTTGAACGAATAGGTACGCGTTACAATTTTATTTGGTTTGAAAACAATATTTAGATGGTTCTAAATTATTTGAGGTAATTTTCTTCTCTTCTTAGAACATCAGAAATCACAGCAAAAATCTTGTTCATAAAGCAAATAAATTTATAACACATACATATTCGTTCGAAGTTTAATTTTTTTGTTTATTTTCAGCCAGCCCATCCATAGTAAAAAAGTAAGTTAGAGTTTCTTTCCTACGAAATGTATGCACAAAGTTTTTTGAGTTCGTTCGATCGTTTTCGATCCTTATTCTTAAAAACAGGATCGTTTTGCATTAAAAAAAGTTTTCGTGAAAACTGCCCATTTTCTTGCTCACTGTATTTTTTATCAAAATCTGTGAATGCAGATCAACATGTCTCAAAAAGTTAAGGACAGTCTCGTAAGATCGTTTTCCTGCAGCTACAACGGTTAAGGTACCTGCCCACACTGCCGTCTCAAAAATCTACCCTGTATATTTGTAAGCACGTTCTCGAAAATAGCTCTAACGATTTGGATGAAAGTTGCAATATTGGGGTTTATGGGGCAGAAACATCGATTTAGCTAGGTATCTGGGAAAATTCGTTTTCTCTATTTTCACCCGAGCAGAGCTCGGTTGATAACCATGAAGATTCTAGCCGGTTCTTCTACATGGGAATATCTATGCTTTGGAACAGGTAACAAAGGTGCCTTGTGGCCTAATTGAACTGTACTAATGAATATTATTTACCTTTTCTTTTAAACTGAACTTTTTCTTTCTTTTTATCATCATTATTCACATTCAATCTATTCAGTTTCATGATAAAATCATTGGAATATAGTTTTTTGGCATATTCTTTCGGGTTATTACACTGGTAATACTTAGCTTCTCCTCTAATAATCATATCTTTTAAAGTTACAATAGTGTTATCATCCATAGCCACTCTCCGTATGATCCCCTGGTCATTCAGATGATTGCTGACATGTCTTACATCAACGCGGTCTTTCGATCCCATGTCCAAAGATCTATGTGGGGATGTAATCAACACTGATCTGGTAACGTTGTCCCCCGGGTCTAAATAGTCATTAATTTCTTTCAACCCGATTAATAGACTATTCATGTTTGGCGTCGTGTAAATGTTCCCTTTGTCTGATTGTACGGTGTTCCATATATTCTCCCATAAAGGATTTGTTACTGTATCCAGGTTCAGTATATCATTATGCCACATTAACAGATCGTTGAAATAGTCTGTGTACTTACTTTTGTCCTTCTCATTAGCCTTGCTTACCTGAGGATGGTGTAATTTCCTCAAGGTGTTTCCTTTAACTGATTTTCTCCTTTCTGGGTAAGTGTTTTTGCTTCCCAAATCATGTTTGTGCTCTAGAACTGAAGGCCTATCGATGCTAAAGTAATCGTTATCCTGATCAATTAGTTCAGAGTGTCTTCTTTTCTTGTAAAGTTGTTTCCTAATCGGGAATTTCGCGATTCTTGTGAGTTTACTTCTAATAAGCAGTTCGTCAAGTGAACGTTTCGGAGGCGGCGAAGGCAGTACGATTTTCTTGTATTCGTATTTCACAGTCTGTCGCACGTGGGAGGGATGGTATACTGTAGTTACTTTAGGGAAATTTTCTTGATCTTTTTTTAGTTTATTTTGCATGTTGTCGAGAAAGAAACTCATGTCATCAATAGTCAATAAAGGGGGTTCTGTAGTAATTAACGTAGCTGTTGATAAATTCATCGTCTTTACATTCACCGTCATTATATTGCAAGGTGGTATTCTCTGTATATCTGGCTTTTTCTTGGTTGATGGCTTTGGAATTGATACTAATGCAGTAGTTGATGACGGTGCTGACGGTGGTAACGTTGCTTGTGTTGCGTTGGTGCGCGTGGTTGTTTTCATCATCGGCGTGGCTAAAAAGGTCTTGATAGTATTAGTTTCGGTTTATATAATTGTATAGAAATATGTAGTTTGAAGACAGGTTTATTCTTTTGCTCTTTTCATTGGTGGGCAGGGTACGAAGATCGGCAAAGCCTTTGCTTGCTTGACCGTTATGGGGATCGGAATAGGCCAGTTTGCGAGTCGGTTCACTTGACAGTTCAGTCACTGACTTTTCACTGACCTCGTAAATGAGAATACATTTGAAGACAATTCAGTACTGACCGGCTTTTGGTATAACCCACTGAACTGAATCGCAGACTGGGTTCGTGTGCAGAACTTATAAGTTTTTCTGGCTTCTAAAAGAACTCAGTAATGCTGTTTGGCAGGACAAATACCATAGTGGTACTGTTCGAGAGAAGCCCCAAAGAGGTAGCTGTATAGATTACATTTATTATTTTACGGGCAAACTTACCAGGATTTGTCTGAGTGGTGACCGACGGCTTAAGTTTACTACTAGAAGACAAAGGATGAAAATTATATAACAAATCCTGATCTTTGTCATCCAAATGTAAGTAGCTAGGAGACAGTTTTGTGGTACTTTCCTTTGGTTCGGGGTCGAAATAGACGTCACTGATATTTGGAATCTGCTTTTGCATATCTTCAACGGACAATGGCTTGGCAAATTTTACAGGTTTATATTTGTTCAGGTGAGGGTTCACCAAGTCGTAATCAGGATTCACGAGTCGATCTGAAGCGAATTCTTCTTTTTCTTTTTCTTTATCTTTTTCTTCCTTATATTTAAAAATAGATTTCAGTTTTTTAATAGGATTGAACCTCTCCCTTCTACGATTTTGTGGACAAGAGCGTTTTGGCTTCGGGTTTATAGTTTTTTTCTTCTTAAAATTGAACTTCTTGAAAAAGTTTTTAAATCTACTCTTTTTGGCGTTGTCTCTCAGTTTGACGATCGCTGTCTGTCTCGGAACTAGATCGATATCAACGTAACCATATTTGTTTGTTTCTCTGTTACTGAATTGTACTGCGTTTGCCAAAACATCTTTGGTGCAAGTAGAAGCTTTTTCTTCTATATCTTTATTAATGAAATCAGTATTTATGGTATTTTCAAGGTTTTCTTTTGAAATCGATCTTCTCAATCTCCTCAAACTGCTTAAAGCGAACAAGTCATCTGGGAAGTATTCTTTGGTGTCTGTATCTTTCTTGGGTGCATGTCTGCATTTGCCAGCAAAAAGCTTACTGATCATACTTATATCCCGACTAGTCGCATCATCCGTAACACTATGGTAATCATTGGGATTAAATGCATCATTTTGGGTATTCGGTTTTGCTAAAACATACAAAATTTGTTAGAAAAACAATTAGTTTCAATGCTTAAAATAATCAATTTAAATTATCGTACCTTTTGATAATGTATCGCCGGTTTGCTTGTTCTTAATTGAATCCAAAACTTTCGTGAGATCATCCAAATTAAGATAATCCAAACACTCTGTAGTCTGAGTCTGCTTAGCCTTTCGTGTGTCACCATCCGAGCCGATCCTGATGAAGATTTGATCTTGAGGTACTATTCCAGGTGTTGGTTCTGTCATCATATATAATTTAGGTTCAGTTGAGGGTGACTTCAGTTCCACCGTTTCCGAAGTATGGTACTTCTTAGGAGGTCCATTGTCAATGAAGAGGTAGAAGTGCTTTCTGAACCATGAATCGTCATTTTTTGTCGTTATCTCCTGATAGTCCATATTGTTTTCCGAATCATCGGAAAATTTTTGCTCTCTTTTCTTCTTATTATACGAAGGTAGCTGTGGTATTTTATTAAGTATATATTTACCTATATCGTCAACATTGTGATGTCTATGCGCCTGGTATTTGACCAGATTTGAAAAATTTTGGTTATTTTGGTCTTTTTGGAAATTTAAATAGTGTTTGTAACCGTTTACGAACTCGTTATAAGAGATTTTGCTACTCAAGCCTTCGTAGCTGGTGTCTACGGCAGTATTATCAAAACCTCCGGTGGCATGGCCGGCACGACCGACATAGTCGACTTCTGTGAGCGATGGTGTCGTTACCTTATTTGTAGCATTAATCTCCACCATAGAGTAGTCGGCACTATTATCCGGTGTGCCCGATGGATCGAGCAGATAGTCGTCATTATAAGTATTACTAGCTGTAGTTCTTTCGGTCGAAGACACGGTAGCCAAAGGGTCAATGTAATCATAATCGGGCATATTACCGCCATCATCATATAAATTTTGAATAACTTCTCTCAGTTTGACATTTGTAAGGGTTTCCGGGTTTCTCTTAGATAACCTGAAAGTTTTCCTCTTGATTTTAGGAAAAAATGGAAATTCCGTTGTTGCAAGCATTTTTCTAACGTTATCTTCATGTGTTTTTGAGAGCATCTGCTCGAATAGAGTCAACATCATGTAGTCGTCGTACGTGTGTTTATAAACTGTTTCCGGGGTGTAGATATGTTCTATAAACTTGTCTTCTTCTGTACCATCTTTCTTCTTGACTCTTGGTGCCGTGGTGGTGGTGGTCGACAACGACCATTGCTCTTTCTTCTTCAGTTTCGAGAATTTAGACGGAGACGTTCTAGAATTCGGTGGACTAGTACTTTTAGAAGGGGCAGTGGAACTAGTTGCGTTAGCAGTCTTGCACTTACTGGCGAGTTTGCTGGAAAGTTTGCGGTAACTTTCCTTCGCCGTGGTCTTAGCGGTGTGAATTTCTTTACGAAAATCGCTGGATACTTTATGTTTGACTTTATTGTATATGTTCTTTAACTCCCTCTGGAGCATATCTTCGACATTCTGAGCGATAGTCATCGTATCTTCCTTGATCGACCTAGCTGCTAAATTATGAGCCTCTGTGTTAGCACTAAATATGGAATCCTTTAGATAGAATTCATCTGATTTCGTTGATGTGACTGTTGTTTTTATAAAGTGTTCATTGTGATTGGTTGATACGAATGTATTTAATCCAGAAACTGGAGCGAGTATGCCAAAACGTGTGAGAACGGGATAGGAATTGACAGTGGCTTCCGTAACATAGTTACTGTTAAGTTCGGTCACTGATGGCTTTTGGAAAGAAACCATATGCCTAGCCCTTGCTTTCATATGTTTAAGCATGAGCTCTATTTGTGCTGTCCCTGGAAAATCAGGTTCTACAGTAGTAACAGTCTCTCTAGTAGTGGTAGGTTTGTTAGTTTCTGCATTATTGGCGGACGATGCTTCTGTATTTGAGGGCTTGTATACCTCGTGTGGATTTTCACCATATCTTGTTTTTAGATCTGATATTTTGGAGGTAATGCTTTCTAATTCTTCTTGCAAATAGGAATTCTTGTCAGCCTCTTCCGCACGTGCATACGTTGCTGCGAACGGTTGTACAGATTTCGTTCTGTATTCACTATTAAGTATGTTGTCGACCTGTGATGCCATTCCCATTTGCAATTGGTAACTCTGTGGTGTGTTAGAATATAGTCTAGTCGAAAACAGCCCGCCGGCATCTCTCTTTGTAACTTTAATTTCAGGCAGCCGCAGAGAGAATTGATTTCTATTTTTCCTCCGGCCTTTGATTCTTGGGCCAGGATTCGTAGAATATTTTTGTGGTTCTTTTTCATAGTTAGATATTCTTCTATTTCTGCCAAAGGAATTATGTTTATTAGAGTCTTTCTTTTTATCTTTCCCTCTGAGTTTTCTCCAGAAACTACCAACTCGTCTTTTTGGTGACTTGTGATGTTTCGCATGTTCCGTTGTGGTTTTCAAAATTTGTAGTTGGGTTTTTGCAGTTGTTTTTTCAAGTCCCGTGTGGGGTTTAGTTTCTTTTAATCTGTCTGGTAGCACTATGTCTTCATCCTTGCTGTAATATAGTTTATACTTATGTTGTCTGTCTTTCCTTGTCTTGAGGTTTATGGGTCGGTCTACGTCGTGGATAGACTCGAATATATTATTATCTAATTTGTTATCGTTATCAATAATTTTAGATATAGTGTGGCTGTCGGCAAGCACCATCAGATATAATAAACTGAAACAAACAATAGTTACCATTTTAGTTATTATTTTTTGAGTTGTTGAAACTCAAAAAATAATAATTAAAATTGTCAAAAAATTATAAAAATGTCAGAAAAAAAAGGCAAGAAATGTTTTACGATTAATTTTAATAAATATTTTACGATATATTTAATTAATCACAATTTTATTTTGGGTTTTTATCTGTTTAGAATTAAAAGAGTTTATAAAAAATTGTTTATCTACTCTCATATCGTAATATTCGAATTATAAACTTCAAAACGAGTTTATATTGACATACTTTATAAACACAATATCGAAATTTCAAATTAGTATCATATTATAACACTTTTTGTCTAACAAAATAATACTATAAAACATATTTTTTTCTATTACGATACAGGGCAAATCCGAGAAGTTAATATCCGCAAGGAGTTTCCATAACTTTTGTACTCGTAATGGAACCTTAGCGGGGGACAGCAGCACCGCTCTAGCGCATGCGCGGTGATGCTGGGCGCAGGCGCCATTCACTCCTTGGTGATATTAACTTCTTGGATTTGCGCTGTATCGTAATAGAAAAAAAATTGTTTTATAGCATTATTTTGTTAGAGACTAAGTTTTATAATATGATTCTATTTTTAAATTTCGGTATTCTGTTTATAAAGTACGTCAATATAAATTCTATTTGAAGTTTATAATTCGAATATTACGATATGAGAGTAGATAAACGAGTTTTAAGTAATGCTTGAGTTTTGAGTAAGGTTCTGTAATACGGGCCTAAGTTTTATTGATACGTACGAGTAAATCATTTTCATTCAAACCAATCATTCATATTTAAAACTAATGGCTCCTACACACAATGCCGACGGCAAGGTCGCCGGCACTGCCGCCGACCCTGCCGCACAAAGAACTGCAAAGAAAATGGAGGCGCAAAAGCCGGAGGCACGTGCTGCTCGGCAAAAGCCGGCGGCCATGCCGCCGGAATTGTGTGTAAGGAGCCATAAGAAAACAACAGACTTCCAAAAAAACACTACAAAGTGAAAAAATACTTAAATTTCGGAAGCCGGTGTCTTTGGTTTTGTATTTTCGTTATTTACCACCGACTTTCGAAACATGCCATTATAATTTTGTAGGCGTACAGGCATGCGACGGCTTTACCTTGATAATTTATGTACCTACATATGTCTTGATTTCTGTCTGAAATATTTTCTGGCTTCATACTTTTTGGAGCGTGATTTTACAGTTTCGGCGGGTTTAGTCGGGTTTTAGTTTTTGGAACACTTGTTCAAGAACTTTTTGTATTATTTTTACATATAGCATATAACCTTAGAGCTATGGGATATCTGTTGACATAATATTCTCAATGTTTTTTTTTTATGAGTTGATTGCAATTTGTGGTAATGTAAATTATTTTTGCATTCAAAGCTGTGTTGCTGGGGAGTTTGTTGCGCCACTTCTTCTTCCCAGCTTAAGTACTAGGAAGTGGTGAAGGGTTTTTGGGGGGTTGTATATTGCAAATATGTACCAGCTATGTTACTGACCATGACTTATTATGTAAGACCAAGACGCATAGGTAGTGACCAAATCTACTTACATATTAAATAGTATTAAACAAAGTCGCTTTTCGTGTGTTTGTGTGACCGCGTTGGTTTTCTAAACTCGGATAAGAATGCGGTTTTTAGTACCGTTTATAAAATTAATTCCGGAAATTTGATGGGTATTAATAGTCCTTTAAATTTAACATAATTATTGCAAAGAAATCTCGGCGTTCTGACATGTCGAATGAATCTGTCGGAGTAAGGGCAGGTCGCTAGATGTCAGTAAACCAAAATAAGAGATGAATACATGACATCTAGGACAGTTCAAAATCGAATGTCAATTTGACACTTCAGTACCCTGATGCAAAAATGGATCTCTGCTCTGATAGTCATAGGCAAAATTATCTACGAATATTCTTCATCAACATTGCTAAGAAGAACCCTCTTACCTGCACCACCCTGGATCAAAATCACTCACCACACATTTTCAAATAACCCGAACAAAACCGGAATCTCTGGGTTGCTTGCGAAGCGAATGCTGCGGGCATGTTGCTTCGATGGCGCAACGGCTCATAGTTCATCCGACCTAAGAAAAATACGTAACGGGACTCACCATAGAAAATTGATAAATAACATTGGCTACTAATTATAGAATTCGCTCCTTGCATGATACCATGTAAATATCTATGAACTAACAAAGAAAACTTAACAATAAAGCCAAATAATAACAACCAAGTTCGCACTAAGATATTCTTTTGTTTTTCTTTCTGTCATACTGTCCTGTCATTTTGAAGATCTTTCTTCTGATGAATGTTTGTGTCTATGGAGGTAAAGAGTTCTTAATGGATTTGTCTTTGAAGTAAAAGAGAGAAAACTTGAAAAAGTTGCTTCATTGGGAGGGTTTGAGTTTATTAGGGATTTAGTAGTCCCTAATAAACTCAAACTCAAAGCATTTATTTCACGGCACTTTTGAATTATTGGCTATTAGAGAAGTATGGAATAAAAACACAAAAAAAAGTTGGGAAAAAAAACAGAAACAAGACCCAAAACAAGTTGGGATAATAGCAAGGGAATGGCATACCTACCTTACTTACCCATTGGCCATTTAGATTTTAATTCTTTTATAGTCGAAGCAGACTATCTTGTAGATAATTCATCCTAATTATTTATCATATTTCGTACACTACATTTAACTCTTCTTTAGTCTACCTCTTCTATTTTTTCTTGTAATCTCTGCATTAGCACTTAATGCGTCACAATAATACTTATGTGGATTCAAGCATCATGTTTATTTTCTGTTCCCGATTCAAGGGAATTCCGTGAAACACAATCTTGTCAGAAACGATTAATTATAAACACAATTGAATCGATGACGCATAGTTAGTAGAATGATTTAACAAACAGACAAACCTCTGAACTCTTAGCAAGAAACTATGATAACAAAGTACCAAATCAGAACATTTAATAAGATACTCAAGATCATGAGCCTATAGTAATACTGTTGGACATAGGCCCCTCCAATTCCGATCTACTCTCATCCAGCTGCTTTTAGCCACCCGTGTGAGGATCATTCACCTAGCCTGAGCGTCCTACCCTTAGTCAGCAAACGTGGTAATTATTGCTCCTTCGTTCTCTGTATGGGAAGAGGCTTCTGCAAAGGAACAGTACGATGCTAATTTTGGTACAGGACCTATTCAAAGACCTGGTAAAGACTACTCACAAGCACGTCGTACGGTGACTAAAGTGCGTGTGAGACGTGCAAACTTAAAGTACGCGGTTTTTAAGTTCGCTAACTTACTCGGCTCGCCGTCAATGGCGTGCCTAGGTGTCAAAATTAGGGCAAGCCAAGACATATAAAATAAAAAATTTGAGAGGTGTCAAGGGACACCCGGATGGAACGAAGTTCGAAGAGAGAGAGAGACAGACAGAGAAACATGCGCACGCCGCACAGCTTACAATAGCTTACTATAAAGTGTCGTTACAACTTTTCGTGAGAATTTTTTCCGTCTAGCCGTCTAAGGAACTTCGTTCCAAAAAACCATTTTATCATTATTACCAAAACTACAAAATGAAATAACAGCATTCATGTGCTTTTGAGAATTCTGATGTCTTTTTATGGCACCAGCGAAGTTATTCATATCATCGTAACCTGATATTTTCCATATTTTAATATACTTAGATTAATATTGGCACTGAGTACTTAGCACTATATCACAATACGAGATCATTGTTATAATAAGATGAATCTAAGTCATGGCACGACTCATCGATGACTCAATATATAGAATGCTATGTGTGTAGTGATAAGGTTCATTTTCATTTTATTTATTCTATTGTACCTATGTAGTTTGTGGTGGGTGTGTTGTAGATGTGTTTGAATTTGGACTCTTTTTGTAATGCCACACGGCTTAATCAAGGTTAAGCTACGCTTGCCGCGGATGGTCCCTGGATGGGAGACCATCCATTACAAATCGAGACTCCTCCGTGCCTCGGAGTCGGAAATCACGTTAAGCCGTTGGTCGCGGCTGTTATTTGAAGATCTTTGGCAGTCGTTTCAGGTAGTCAGACGATTACGACTGTCAAAGATCCACGAATGACAGCCGGGACCAAGGGTTTAACGTGCTTTCCAAGGCACGGAGGTGTCTTGGTATGTAAAGATGGTCCCACCGCTGCAAGCGTAGTGTAACTTGATCGATGACCCGTGCGGCTGTTATTATTAATAAAAAGTAATGGGATCCTGGCTTTCATTTGTGTGGAATAGGTACCTAAGACCCAATACCTCGATCCAATAATATCGTGCCATTTCCGTCTACTCAATATTCTGTCACGACTCTTTGTGTTTCTGTAACTCCAGCTATTCAATTCTGTATCACACTGACCACACCAGCTCCAGCTGCTTCTAGCCTAGGCCTGTCTAGGCGACGATCGAGACACTCATCCTTAGGCATAGGTTACCTGTAGAAGAGTTGCCCTCCAGTGGAACAATAATAATGTATTGGTCAGTACCACTGGAAGGCAACTCTTTTTATACCTACAGAGAAGGCTTAAGCATTGAACACCAAGCTCTTGCTTAAAGGTACCGACACACATGCTTATAAAAAAGCATGCTTATAAGCATGTTTAAAACTAGCTGCTGTTCACATTTGCTAGCAATAGGCATGCTAGTTTTAAACATAATCCTAATAAAGCGTGCTCAAAGCAAGTTATTGGACACACATGCTATTTAACACTTTCGACTCCACCCATTTTCATAGAACTCATATTCCATGCCGCCATACATATTCGAAGTAAAACCTCCGGGAGGGTTGCTGGTATTTTGTTGGCATTACGTTTGCGCTAAAGTTATATATGAGTTTAGTTTATAAGTGGAGACCTGTAATTGGCTTTCAGACTATTGTTCTGTCTACTGATCTGTTTGTTTTAGCTGTAAGTCTCCCATGTTATTTAAATAAATAAATAAAGTTAAACATCGCAGACGGTCAACTGCATTAGGTTTAAAACCGTCTTATAAAACAATGTAAATCGAATTAAAATAGTGGTAGTTTGTGAATATTTGTAACCGTGAACAAAAAATAAAAAAAATGGGTAAAAATGCATATACCTAGGTACTAATAAATCTTGTTAAAATATACACCAGATTTTATTTTCACGGTTTATAATGCTGTATTCACTAAGAAAATCCCTACATTTAAAAAGAGGCCTCCGCGAGCGGTCCCGCCATCCCATATGCAACTAGGTGAATCCTTCAGGAGCGCTCCCGGTACTGAACGTGTTAAAACCACTGAAGAACTTTAGAAGACGCGTCACTCATACCCGTCGCGGACTGAATCAAATCGATACTAGCATGCTTATAACATAGCAAACCTGTTCAGACGCGCTCGGAGCACCCCCTTCCACCCGCGTCTCAGATATAGCATGCTCGAAAATCAACAGTCGTTTGATTTTCGAGCATACTCGAAATAAGCATGCTCATTACTAGCAATATTTCGACATTCATGCTACTAAGCAGCAATTGCTCAATAATGGCATGCTTTCGTGCTAGTAATGAGCATGTCTGTCCGTACCTTTAGGCGGATAGCGATATTAGTCATAGGTATTTAGACAAACAATATTTGGTCCGATTCCTCACTCTATCTACAGCATAAAATC